>CM053785.1:190048873-190783873 GCA_028749045.1 Cupressus sempervirens
CACACACACACACATACATACATACATACATACATACATACATACATACATATATATATATATATATATATGTATGTATATATATATATATATGTATGTATATATATATATATATGTATGTATATATATATATATATATATATGTATGTATATATATATATATATATATATGTATGTATGTATGTATACATAGATACATAGATACATACATACACACATATGTTATTTATTACAAGCTAATCATTGTAACATTTATTTTTGAATGAATATAGAACATTACTTGGTCTATATGAAAAATACAAATTATTTGGATGAGCTTGGTTCATATTTTGTAAATTTTCTTTTAAGAATATTGTAATTTTTTAAATTCTTATCCTAAAAATGTTGAGTAGTTATATAGTTATGTTATTGCTTACAAGATGGACATTTGATGTTTTATTTTAGCTTTGAGTTTGTGGTTATTTTTTTTATTTGGCAGTTTATTCATTGTCTTTTATTTGTAACCTTACATTTTTCAATCTTAAAAAAAACTCACTTACATTTGATAAAAATACTAAACAACTACATTCATTTTTAAAACATAAATAGATTCTTTTATAGATCACAATGATGTATTTTTAGACCTATAAATGAATTATTTGATCAATTATAAGCTAGAAAAGCAGAATCCTTAGCAATTATACAATGACCATTAACACTAATACTCTTGTTGGTTAATAGTTTGTCTTCCTTGGATTTTGGTTTATACCTTGAATCTTAATGTGCCCAATGTGGTGAAAGAAAAAATTGTTAGCAACAAAATGGGTCAATGTCTAGGTGTTCTATCAAAGGCCCCAAAGGTACAACTCCCTTGTGTGCAAAGATTTGCAATGAATATTGTTTTTGGTAGATCAGTAAGTTTAGGGATATGCTCTTTCCCAACACTTCAAGCAATCTAAGTGGATTTTAGAAGATGACTCACAACTTCCACAACTATGAATGCAAATGAGTCACTATTAAGCTCTTCTAACATCTATAATGTAGATTTCTCTATTTATTGAATGAGAGATGTAAAAATGCAAGACTACCTACTGATGCATACTGCATAGGAAGAGAAAGTGTGATTAAGTAAACAATACCCAGATTTCCCAAGTTACTAAGACTCCAAAATAACCATTTGCTTCCCACTCAACACCTTATATTAACCAAATTTCAAACTTTTCATACAGCTACAAAAATGCACACGAAACTAGCATGCATAGAATAGAGGAAATGAGGAAACACTGTGAATGATGGTAATGCATCATATAACCACTAAAGGAAAGAAGAAAAACCAAATTTATTTTCAATCCCACAACTTTCATTAACAACACATTTCATTCCAAATACTATGCAAGAGTTACAACTAAACTAACATGACTGATAGAATCAAAATGTAGACGTAGAGTCTCACACATTAGTCCTAGCTATAGGGGTTTGCCCACATAATAATTTTCCGATGTTATTTACTTCTCAAAAAGTTACATTTATAGGCTCTCTAGAACTGGCCAATTACATTTCATGAGTTACAAGAGGTATTCACGAGCTATTAACGAGTTACAAAGCCTCAGCCTATAAGGAGAATGCCAAATATGGCTACAATATCAGAGAGAGAGAGAGAGAGAGAGAGAGAGAGAGAGAGAGAGAGAGAGAGAGAGAGAGAGAGAGAGAGAGAGTTGTCAGATCTTGCAAGGAGAATGTAACACTTTTGATAGAGCATCAATTTTTCTTCGAAGTTATAGATTTAGCTTTGTAGGCCTTCATTACATTAGTTACATTCTTCAGCTCTAGGACACTTGGAATGAGGATATTGTTAGCTCTGATAATCCAAAAGTCATGCATTTTTGTCTATTCTTCAACTTTGGAGATCCTTGACTGGAGCTTCTCTGTTGCACGCTTCAGAATATAATCCATTGTTGCACTGAGTTCCATAATCTTTTCCACTTGGAAGTTTTTCGGGTTAGTAGCTTCTTCAATGAATGCCAAAAACTTAGTCTTCATTCGTGCAATGTCTACTGGCTAGCCATTGTTGATGACATACGATTCAATGTGTAAAACCTTTAAGTATTCAAATATCTTATCCATTACTTTCTTCACTAAATCATAGACACATTTTAGTTCATGCTCATACTTCACAGAGCTTTCAATTTTAAATTCCAATGATTATTTCCAATGAAGCAATGGTTCTTGACCTGACTTAAGTAATCCATGGGTCACAAAAACATTTGTCTTCATGTCAATCACCTCTTGTAACATGGCCAATTACTTTTTTAGGCTTTTTGATACTTTCTTCATTAAGGTCTGGTGATTTGACATTGCTTCTCCCAATCTATTTGTGTCTAGCAACATATTTCTAAGGTTTTCAATGAGAGGGGGACCTTGGACCTTCAATTCATCTATCCATGTGCAACTAGCTTGATCAAATTGACCAAATTGCCTCTCTTTTTGTAGCTTAAGCAGTAAATTATTGTTCTCCTTTGCACTGGGGTCAAATATAGTTGTAGATGTGTTTCCATGTGTAGCTCTGATGTAATCCATTAATTCTCCATTTGAGGCTTTCAATACTTCCTTCTCTGACCTTAACTCCTCCAACCTGTCTTCAATCATGCACTGGAATGCTCATGTCAACCATTTTGATATGAAAATTATTAGGAGTTAACTCATGAAATTCTCCCTCCTTCTGAGGTTTTGCAATTTCTACTAGCATGTGACCAATGGAAGAATCCATTGCTAATGTTGCTAGAGTCTTCTTCTTCTTCACCCTCTTTGACACTGGCTGAGATTGAGTTGCCTATACAATGAGGTATTTAGATGGATAACATTTCTCATATCTCATTTTCTTTCTATCAATGGTCTCTTCCAACCAAGACTAAGTTGAAAGGACATTGAGTGCTGATTACAGGGCTATTGGATCAAAGAGCTTCCTTGCAACTGGGGGTGTCACCTTACTCTAGCTAGCAAATGGAAAGGTAGTTGCTTTAGTAATAGAGAGGGATAGAGTATCACCTTGCTGAGATGCTTCCTACTCTTGACCATCCAAAGGGTTATTGTCACCATTAAGGTTGATGACTGGCACAGGGGAGGAGTCCTTGACTACTAATTTCTCCCTATCCTTTTCTTTATCTTTTTCTGCCTCTTTATCTTCAAATTTTTTGGTATCTAGTAGAGAGCCTCCTCCATAGGTTAGAGAGAATTGTATATTCTTCCTAAGAGGTTGGTCTCCCCCTCCACTAACAAATTGTGTTGGTTTGATTGATGTTGATGTAGCAGTAGTAGTGGAAGTAGTAGTTGATGATTGAGCTATTCTAGATGCTACTCCACTAGAAGAACTTGCAGCTCCTATTCTCATTCTTCTCACTCTAGTACATTCTACCCATTTGTCTATCCTCTTGATGATACCTCTCATGAGGACCTCCATTGTATCAATAAAAAGACCATCAGGAAAAATTGACACTATAGGAGTGTCCCTGATTTTCTCATAGATTGAGGGCCGCATATAAGAGCCATCATCTATGAGACCATTAACATCAATAGTGCCATTATTTAACTTTATCTCATCAAGTATCAACCTATACTTGTACCTCTCTCTAGTTTGGTACTCATTATGACATCTGGCCCAATAATCTTCAATATCGGAAACATGCCTATAAGCATAGCCAAGCTTCAGACAATCTTTGACAAAGCCAACAGGATCATATTGTGGTCTTATAACTTTGTAATCAATAAAATTAATTATATACTCAAAGACCTTGACTAAATTATGGGTATCAGATCTTAAGGCACAAGAATAAGGTCCTACCATTATTGGAAAAGGAATCCCAACTATCTTCTTCACATTAGACCATAAGGTGTTCACTTCCAATATTTGTCTACACAACTCAACAAGAACTACCTTATCTCTATGGAGTTTCTTTAGGAAGCCAGTGAATGCACCAATCCTCAGGTAGGGGAAAGATGGAAATTGGATGGAACATCATCCGAATTGGCTGACTACTAAAATGGCTTCTAGTAAAAACCTCCACTTAGGGCATCCCTGCAATTTCTAATATAGCCTCATTGTGAAGGCATCATTTACCTTTACGTATTCTTCAAAGCTCCTCTACAAATTTAGGTGAGGATTAAATTCATATACCTTGGTGTTTTCTTCAAATTCTTCAATACTGGGCAGGCCAAGCCATAGATGATGCATGGCTAAGGCTTATATTAAGTATGATGACAAAAATAACTACTTAAATGCCCTCGTCAAATTTAGCCAAGAGGCAAGCTCTTCACATATAATTTGAGCCTGATCAATTTGTAGTCCTTTAGCATAGATGGCTTGAGCCAAGTAGAAGTGGTGCTTGATGAATTCCAAGATCTCTTCCTTACCCTTTAGTCTCAACAATAGAGCCAAGATATCCATGATCTCCTTCTTTAGATTGGTTCCAAAGAGAGTCCTTGGCATTTTTCTATTTTTCTCTCCAAGAGTCTAAAACCAAGTTTTCTGCATATCTTGTCTCCTTAGAGTCTTTTTCTCATTAAACATTGATGCGGATGATTAAAAATCAATGTCACAATACTCTTCCTTCATTGGAATCCCAAAGGAAGACTGCATCAAATCCTTATTCATAGAAAACATAATAGTTTAGTCAAGAAACAAAATTTGATTTGTCTCTAGATTGTATCTATCAATGCATTGCTTCACTAATTTTCGTTCTTGTACAACCATGGGGAAATTGATAGCCTCAACCAATCCTCTCTCCTTTAATTTTTGTGTGATTGGATGGATGGGCTAGGTGTTTAGTCTTCTATGCAAGTCACCTAGGTCAAAAAACTTGAAAGAAGTATAAGAAAAGTTCTTTAACTCACTCTCTAATCTAACCAAATGATCGAACCCAATAGCTCTGATTGCCATTCACTTAAAATTTCACACAAAGAAGGAAATTATTTTAACAAAATAACCATTATGAAATGAGGAACTCTGTTTGGCATAAATTTGATCATATAGACTCGAAACTTCAAACGTTGGCACTGCATGAATGAAATAACTCACAACTAATGGTCATAAAGGTCAAATTTGCAATAAATTAGGTAGACTAATGACTCTTTAAATTGTTTTACCTCTACCCATATGATAGCCCATAAATCTGACTAACATAAAGCTTACTCTAATATCCAATATTAGAGAGATCATTTCCTTTTTGAATCCTTTTAGCTTGAGCTTATTGAAAGCTACCCTCTTAACTTCAGAATCTGGCACAAGGACTTGTACCATAATTCTTTAACTGTGGGGAAGGAGGCATTAACTTGTTTCTCTGTAAGCTTGCCTTTACCTATTCATTCCTTTGATTTAGGAGTGCATCATGAGGAATAATCCTTTGGTGCCTTGAATACTTTATTGTTTTCTTTTCTACACAATGTTTTTCCTCTTTATTTTATCACTTAACTTGGAGAAGTCGTGGAATGAACTTTCTACCTCAAGCACTTGGATAATGATTTCCTTTGATTTGGGATCACACATAACAAATTATTCCATTAGAAATATGTTTTGGTGTCTCCAAAGAATGTCTTTGCATCTGGCTTCAGCATCTCTTTATATTTTATATCTTCCGAGATAAAAGCTTCATGTTTTCCTTTTAAATGGAAAAACACTATTGAGACATATATTTTCCAGAGAAAGAAACAACTAGAAATATCTCTCATTGATTAGGTCACTTTTCCTCATCACTTCCCAACTTTTCTTCAGAAATGAACTTAAAGGGGAAGCATCTAGATAAATGGAACTCCACTTCTTTACACAGAATTGGATTTTGACTTCGAATTTTGACTTTGAGAGTTCCATAGCTTTGGGTCTTTTTTCTTCTGATCTTCTCATCATTAATCAATTTTAAACACACTTGGAGATGTTAGATTTTCTTTATTCCTTGGGACTTGACCTGATGAAGCACACCAGCGATGAAAGTCCAACAGTGAGGGCCAAAATTTGGAAGAAACACCTTGCTAGATATAGGAGCACATTGCATAATCAAAATAGACTTTCTTCTCATTGGGAAGGTGCTTAGACAAAAACCCACCCAAACCTTAGATCAGCTAAGACCTTGATGCAGAGAAAAAGTGAGAATCCTGCATATGGGTGTAGGGGAAGCAGAGCAAGAGAAACCAAGAAAGATTGCATAAGGAAAGCCTCAAGGATGCTTGATGAGAAGAAAGCCACCTAGGGGCTATCTAGATAAGGACATGAACATTATTTAATAGAAAACACACCATTAGAATCATAAGAGGGAAGGACTGAAAATTTGGCAACAACTCTTTACATACTTAATAAATTCTAACGTTAAATTCCCATCTAAAAAATGATGCTCTTTGATATAATAAATTTATCTCTTTCATTTAATAGAAATAAATTATAAAAATACCAAAGTCTTTGCAAAAGTGAATAAAAAATATACAAATTTGAAAGACTCAACTATATTATGAAATTATAATAGAAAATGGAAACTATTTTTTTTTAATAGTCCCTAGTGATTTCTTTTAGATCTACAAAAGATTTTCAATTTATTTCATTAGTTTCAAGTTGAAAAAGTAGAATCCTCAAATTACAAATGGTAAAAGAAATGACCTTGATTTATTATACAGGATTGATTAGCAAACACTACACATTCTTTACATACTTAATAAAGGCGAGGTGTGCGCTATCTCCAAGCTGCTAATGTCTACCCTACCAAGAGAAAGTCATAGGATAGTCAAAACTCTACCATGTTTATGTTGGACCAGAGATCAACCCCCACAAGACAATTATTGGAAGTGTTGGTGGACCAAACCAGGGTGCCATCAATGTTGAAGAGGATCAAATCTCCTTTGTGGGTGAAGTTGAGAGTAGCTTTTTTAGAGGTAGGGTGATGCTTGTTTGGGGTCTAGATGAAACATATGGTTTTAGTACAGCTCTAGTACCCCATGTGGATAGAAAGTGTGAATTCATTGAGTGTGGTGTTGAAGAATGCCAATTGGAAAATGGTACTCGGGTGTCACGACCCATGTTGTGCAATTTTCTATTTGGTAGGAAGTTGTTGACATACTTTGACTTAGTCGACTTGGTTGGTGGATGTTGATTAGAAACTATGAGTATTGGTAATCTTTAGTTGCCTATTTTGGATGTTTGGTTGAGATATTGTTTGACTTAGACTATAGTCAAAGTGTATTTTTACTATGTGGTCATGTGCTTTTGGTCTTCAAGAAATTTTTTTGATGATATTTTTATTTCTCAATATGTTAATCGACTATGTGATCTTGATCATACTTCACTCTACCCACATGTTAGATGGATAGATGTTGATGATGATGTTATACTTAGATCTTTTTGTTTAGACTTATGAGTTGATATTATGATGTCAAATGTTTACATGATTGACTTATGTGACATTGAAAATTATATTTTAAAGTATCATTATTGATGATCTCTGAATTAGGATGTAGAAATTTATATCCATCTTTACATTTAAGTTATGCATATGGATTTAAGATGACGATTCATTCATATTTTAAATATACATGAGATGTAATGTTAAAAGATTTTGATATCTTATATGATACTAACTCATTGGAATGTTTTTGAGTGTTTAAGTTTTGCATGTTTGAAGGTGAGAGTGTGGCTGAGGTAGATGAGGATAGCTCCTCGATAGGGTTGGTTTTAGTTCATTTGGTGTATTCACATACACACATTTAGAAATTAATGTATTATTGTTCTTGCATTACTTTTCCTAACCTTACTTTAAAAAATCATGAATTTACATTCAATGTGTAAATTTAGATTAGGGAAACTAGATATTTATTTTAATTTACTTGGAAAGAGAATAAGTGTTGTTCTTGCAAAATAATAAATGTTACTCCACACTTTAAATGCTTTCTAATAGAATTTGCAATTAGTTTATTATTTACTAATTCTTTGCATTAAATGTGTGAAGAGGTGGCCAAATAATTTCATATATTTATAGTTTATTGTGCTTAATTTAAGGAAAATATTTAAACTTTGGATTGCAAGGCCTGCAATTAATCTCACCAAGTTAAAGTTCCAAATGTTTCCTCCTAGTAGTAACTGATTAGGATACCTATTTCCTGAATTGATGGAAAGAAAAACAACAATAATAAATTTCATAGTTATTAACTGCTAGAACTATTGGGGAGAGAACACGGAGCACCAGAATGGTTGGCCGTATTCTTTAAAGAAACAAGTACTTCTCCATTCATAGTGAACTAGATAGCTGAATGGAAAGGAAAAAAAAATCTTAAGGAACATTTTGGTTGTTTTTTTGAGGGGGAAAAATTGCCAAGACTAGAACATCAGCTTGAAGGAAGGTTTCATTGCAAGTGCGACATTTCTTAAGTTGGAGATATCATTTTCATGTTCCTTGTTTTTAACTTTCTATTGTCTAGTGTAGATATAAATAATGGAATCTTACATTTGATCATTTGAGTGGCTTTAATTTATATAGTTGCTAGTGTATGAATGTGATAAGAGATACACACACTCTATTTAGTATGCATAAAGTTTTTCTTGTAGCTATTAGTTGAGCCATTAAGGATTAACTTTCAAAGGAAACTGAGAGTCTAGATGTCATCTCATAGACTAATAGAATAAACACCAATTGCCTTATTGTTACTCTCAATTTCCAAGAATTTTTTTCCTTAAGATAGGGAAACAATAAATAGTATTTTGTTTTAATTTGTTTTTGATAAGATAAACAGGCTTTGAAGGGACCCTGAAACCCTTTACAAATCAAGATTTTTCAAAGAAGCCCAAACCAAACAAACTACAGTCCTAAGGAAGAATGGGTCACAAAATAGAAGTGACTAGAGTGGCATCACAAATAAAATAGTACACATCAACCACACAACTAGGTTTTGAAGGGTACCTGAAACCCTACAAGAGTCAACAAAGGAGAAACAAGTCACCAAACAAAAGGTGACCATTGTGGCAAAACAAAAACAAGACAATAATAGCCACAACAATAGGTTTTTATCAAGCTCCTAAAACCCCAAAATGAAACACACTGCCAAGAGAAAAAGGCCAAAAGAGCCAAGGATCAACTGGCCAAAAGCCAGGTGAGTTAGACCTTCCCTTTTGAGCCCTTCAAGTTAGACCTCAGTGCCATGTCAAAAGAGGGAATGAGAGGCTTTCCCTTTTTTCCTTTTACTGTAGTCCAGCCATCCTCCACCAAACCAGTAGCCTTCTGCCACCGAAAATCAGCACCATCATAGCTAGAACCTAAAACCCCAAAGGCCAAGGAAAAGGACAAAGAAGCAGAAGTGACAACAGAAACCTGAGATAGAACAGTGGCACCTAGCAAAGGTATCATAGGAGGAACTGCCTTGGAAACACCAGAAGAAAGACTAGCAACCACAACTGAGGGAGCCAAAAGTGGATCCATTGACAAGAATTCATGAGAGGGCAGATCAACAAAGATAGGAGTAGAGCCCAATCTAGAAACTGGGTCTAGAGACAGACCTGCTGTCACCACTGGAGGAGCTAGAGCAGGGGACAGAAGTGAAACAGAAGCAGAATCTACCCTAGAAATAGGGATAGCAGCAGGAAAACCAGGAGCAGGAATAGAAGCCAGAGATTGGCCAGCAGTCACCACGGAAGGGGAAGAAGGAGGAACCATCTTCAAGATGCCAGGAGAGGAAGGAATCTGAGAAGAGTTCACATCAGCCTTCACATATGTGTAGTGGTCATTTTGTTTTAATTTTTTGTTTGTTTGCAAATCTAATAAAATTTCCCTCTCAAATAAAAATGAAAGGTGGTTGAATAAAAAATTAAGCACATTTGAAAAGTTTTATAATTATCATTGGTTAAATTTGTGCTTTTCTTTAATAAGATTTTGGGATGTATGGGGAATGAGCAGTTTAGCATGCCAACATAAGACTCAGACTCCATTCACCCTTGCCATTAAATATTAAACAATGTGTCTTGATTGATAACATTATCTTTAGACCTCCCTCTATGCGTTTGATTGAAAGTAGAGAGCATGCCTGAACTATGTAGGCAACAACATAGATGCAAATTGATGGTGTTTAAAAGAAAAAACCCTTTTTTCCCCTCTTTTCTTTCTCTCGTGTAGGATGTCTTGGTCCTTACAAAAATTTCTCAATCTTTAAAGAGTATTTTCCTTATATGTGCAAAAAATCAACATTTTGATAAATCCATAGTCTACCTCATTCAATTCGTTTTAACTCAAAAATTTAGTTTTGATTTGTCTAGTGAGTTTTAATTTTTAAAAGACTAGGGGCTTTGACCTAGTTTTGTGTTTCTACAACTCACAAAAAATATTTCTTGTCACATGTGCTCTCACACTCTCAATATAATCTTTTTCCTCTTGGGCTATTTAATCGAATCCTAAATACATTAAAAGTTTTTCTCAAGAATAGGTAGATGATGCATTGAAAAATGTTATGTACGTTTCAGTGCTATGCTTCGTTTACTAATAATAAATTTTATTCAAACATATACACTCCATTAACACCCCCCCTCGCCCCCACAAAAATAAAATAAATAAAAATAAATAAAAAATCTCTAGTCCTTAATTCTTTTTTTTTTTTGTGGAAAATTTGTGAGAAGATGGTAGTCAATGTCTCTAGCATTGCTGACCAAATTAATTTAATTTTATAAATATTTATACTTATTTAAGTTCTTGTGTGTTCTTTTTATCTCCCACTGGCGAAGAAAAGTCTCAGGTTGTAGGTGTAAAATCCATATTTCAAAGTAAACTAGAAAGATTCTTACGGTGATATTGAAATAGTAAAGTTAATCTTTCAATCTCGTTTATTGATTAAATTTATCTTGTTGTTGCTATTTTCTCTAACTTAATAATTGGACAATAATATTATATATTCCTTTGAATTTAGGGAACTTAATTTAGTATGAGGCTTATTCATTTTAGTGATCTTTTCTGCTTATCAATATGAGTATAATAGCTACTTGTTTTAGAGTTGTTTATCAAGTATGTGATGCAAAAATTATATGAAAATATGGTCCTATATGAATTGTTTGAGAAACTTTAAGGTAGTGTTGATTGTGGAATTGTGGATGATTAGAGGAAAGATTTTAGTTTGAATACTTAGTATCTTGCATTATGCGTGTAGAATATAGTAATATTATTTGTCCATTCAAATAGATGCTTATGTTAAGTGATTAGTTTCTTCCTCTTTTCCTTCTTTTTTGATTGTAAGCATACCTCAAATCAAAATTCTTAAGATGTAAGGAGGTCCTATTCTATTTGTCATTGCTGGAATATTTTATTTTATAGATGCAACCATAAATAAATATGTTGTGTGCACTTATTTGAGAAATGTTACATTGTTGGAAGGGTGCTGAATGTGGACAAAAGGGGATGGTAGAAAATTGAAAGTCTTATGTTATCTCGAGTTGCTAGCTTCCTCAACAGGGTTGGGGAGTGCTTTATTTCAGGAAGAACCTCAAGGGATTTATGTAGATGGATAGAGGCCCAATGGCATACTTTCTTTTATGTATTTGATGTCATTTCATGACTTTATACTTATATGATATACTCATGGGTCTATGTTTGATGTGTAGGTCGACAATCTTCTTAGATGTATTAGTTATTTATATTGTAATGTGATGACAAGTGATGTTTTGATAGTGGTTGAGTTTTCTTATGTACTTCTTAGCATGTGATGAAAATTCATGTATTTATTTATGCTATTTGATGAGACATCGAATTATATGTCTTAATGTCAAATTAAAGGAAAAATGAATGTTTTAGACTCTTAGTATATTTTTGGTTGACTTTTCAAATCGACTTATCTGCATAACATGAAATTTTGCTTATGTGGCTTTGTTAAGGAAACTAATCTTTACATGTGGTTTTGATCTATCTAGTGACTTTTCTTTTTTAAAAGGACCAAGGACACTTACCCAATTTTGTAGTGTTGTAACTCACATCAAATATTTCCTTGTCACATGTGTTCACACACTCTCAATAAAGTTTTTTTCCTCTTAGGCTATTAAGTCAAATTCTAAATACATTAAAGTTTTTCTCAAGCCTAGACACATCATGCATTGAATTTTTTTATGTAAATTTAAGTGGTATGTTTTGTTTAATTCTATAACTTAAACTTTATTCAACATATAGACCCTATTAACCCACACCCCCCCCCGGCCGCTACACACAAAAAAAAAAGAAAAAAGAAAAAAGGAAAAAAGAAGAAAAAAAGAAGAAGAGAGATGGAGGATATTATTTTCCAGTCTTTAATTATTTTATTTTCCAATGGAAAGCTTGTGAGAAGATGGTAGTCAATGTCTATAGCATTGCTAACCCAACTGCTTTAGTTTTTTAACTATATACATACTTATTTAAGTTCTTGTATGTTCTTTTCATCTCCCTCTAGCAAGGAAAAGTCTTAGGTTGTAGGTGTAAAATCCATATTTCAGAGTAAACTAGAAACCTTCTTACGATGATATTGAAATAGTAAAATTAATCTTTCAATCTCGTTTATTGATGAAATTTATCTCATTCTTGCTATTTTCTTCGATTTAATAATTAAACAACAATAGTATATATTCCTTTGAATTTAGGGAACTTAATTTGTTATGAGGTTTATTAATCTTAGTGATACTTTTCTAGTTATCATTATGAATATATAGGTTCTTGTTTCAAAGTTGTTTATCAAAACAAAGATGCAAATTTTTTATGAAAATATGATCCTATAAGAATTGCTTGAGCAACTTTAAGGTAGGGATGTGTACATATAGAAAATAGTAATGACCGATATATTTGTCCATTCAAGCAGATGCTTATGTTAAGTGATTAGTTTCTTCCTCTTTTCCTCATATTGAAATTCTTAAGTTGTAAGGAGGTCCTATTCTATTTATCATTGCTTGAATTTTCTATTGTATATATGCAACCTTATAGATATGTTGTGTATGCTTATTTGAGAAATGTTGCATTCTTGGAAGGGTGTTAAATGTGGACAAAAAGTGGGGGTAGAAAATTGAAAGTCTTGTGTTATTCTTTCATTGCTACTTGCCAATTATATTTTATTTACACTGGTTATTTGCTTGGCCAAGCTAAATAAAAATGAATGCATATGATTGAAATGCATGGTTAAATTTTATTTTCCCTCTTACACATCCATGTTTAGTCTCTACATATGCAATTTTCTTGCATAGTAGATTAGTCACATGGCTGCACTAGATCCATTTGATCCAATCATCCCAAGTTGCTAGGTTTCTCGAGTAGGGTAAGGGAGTTGTTCATTCTAGGAAGAACCCGAGGGGAGCTAACCACTCCATGGTTGGGCAATAAAAGTGCCTAGGCCACATTCCCATCCCATAATAGCAGTTGGACTTCGATCTGAGGGATTTGGAGACATGGATTTATGCATATGGACATAGGTTTTATGAAATACATTCTTTTATGTATTTGATGCTATTTCATGACTTTATTCTTATATGATATATTGATGGGTCTACGTTTGATGTGAAGGTCAAAAATATTCTTAGATGTATTAGTTATTTATATTGTCATGTGATGACAAGCCATATTTCAATAGTAGTCGAGTTTCCTTATGTACTTCTTAGCATGTGATGCAAATTCATGTATTTATTTATGCTATTTGATGAGAGATCAAATAGAATGTCTTAATCTCAAATTAAAGGAAGAATGAATTCTTTATACTCTTAGTATATTTTTGTTGACTTTTCAAATTGACTTATCCACAAAACATGAAGTTTTTCTTATGTGGCTTTGTTAAGGAAACCTATCTTTACACTGAGGATGCCAAGTCTAGAATGGCTTTGTAGGTGGCACTGTACTCCATTGTGTAATCTCCTGGACCTCCTCCATTCACATAGGAGAATGGTTGTATTCTCTTGCTAGTGCTTTGATGGATAACAACATCGTCACAATAAATATGAATAGTTTAAAATCCATTTTTTCCAAAGATGTTTGGAGCTGTACTTGCATACTATGTGGAATGATCTCCATTTAAAGAAAAGGGAAAAAGTGGTAGATAAGTACATGAATTAAATAATCTATAATTATCCAAAAGGGGACTATATTCTAGCTATCCATTCCAATCGCTGGAATTAGATGAACAATTATTTTTTATAAACATTTCCTTCAATGTTTTGATTGACAAGATTATCATGTTATGTTAATGATGGTTAATATGATTGATCTCATAGTGGCTTTTGAATTATGGAAAGGGAAGCCTACCCAAATAGTGTACATGATGGTAGGCCACTTTATAGTGTTGCATGATCATATCTTGTCTTGCATATTTTCAATTGCTCAACAACACATAAATGGCTAGATTTGGCACCATTTTACACATGAGTCACTTGGAAGACTCTTGTCCCTTTCGTTTAAGCTGTAAAATTCTTTTTAAAGATGATAATCAAGTCTAGCAATAACTTTTCTCCAATATACTTTACTTGAACCAATATAATTTATCTTTTTCTTTTCCGATAGCATTATGCTTTCTTGCTCCATCACTTTTTTCTATCTTATATGAAACACAATAGAATTTAATCAATATTAGTAGTTCCTAAACTTTACACCTATTATCACAATTTGAGGATGCACATTCTTGACTTGAGTTTGCTGATTTTTTGTCAGATACACTTTTTCTTCCTTCTTGATCTACACTTGCTTAACATTGTTCTTCGGTGAATTCCTATTTCCCTATAGTTCTTATTTGTAGTTGTCAATATCTAGAAGCTTGTGTTGTATGACTATATTTATGACATACATAACATGGTATAAAAGTTGAATGTCTACTCATGGTTGCATCTATAAACCTGCACTCTCTTTCCATGTGTTCAAGATTTCCATAATTATTTCATTGTATGTTTCTTGGTTTCCTTGTCGGTGATGTTCCATTCCTACATTGTTTAGCTTTGTGACCAAATATGTTGCAAGTATAGCAATGACCCATGAAGCTTCTTTCAATTGAAGTACTTGATGCTCTCATTCTATAGTCTCTTATTCTATGTCCAAATTTGTTATAGTTGTAGCAATAACCATTAAAGGAAACTTTTGATGAGACATTCATTGATTTACTTCTACTCACATTTGTTGTATGTCTTGATTTCCCATAGTTATACACGTATGTTTCTTATGTTGGCTATTGGTTGGTTGAGATTTATTTTTTTGTGAGTTTTTTGGATGATTCACCAATTTCAAATTTACTATTATTGGTATGGCCAAGTCTAGTTGTATCCTTTAATGTTATTTTCTATTTTAATTGTTCATCAATCTTCTTCATGCTTAGGTCAAACTTAGTAAGTTTTTCATTTACCTCTTGTTCTATCTTTAGTTTGTTTGTTAGATCTTGTACTTCCATTCTCAATCTTTCACCTTTAGTGAGAATTTGTTATTTTTTCTTATTTGTATCACTCATGCAACCATTTAGTGTATTGTTTTCTTGTTGTATTTGTAGGATGACATTATCCTTATCTTTGATTCCTTTTTCTTAATTTTTCTTATCGGCTTCCAATTTCCCTTTCTCATCTTCACTAATCTTTATTCTTTCTAGTAGTTCAATAATTCCTAAAGATTGACTTTCAAGTTCCCTTGTTGTAGATTTTCTTCCAAGATGGTGTTTCTATCGAATAGATCAGCCACTTCAACATCAATTTCTTCAAAACCTATACTATTTTGGGATATTTCTTCATGATCCTTAAGACTTGTTTGTAATCTTTTTGATAGTTCCTTCCTCTTTGCAAATGAAACTTTTAATCTTTTCTTTAGTTCATCATTTCGAGCTACAGCTTCATCTAGGGCTTCTTCAAGTTGCTTTTCCTTCTTGTACCTTTCCATTTTCTCTCAAGTTGTCAAACTTCTTTCAACATAACTATGCTCTGATACCAATTATCAAATGTAGATTGGAAATGCTAAGTACTAAGTGGGGAGGGGGTGAATTAGTACTTAAGAAACTTTTAATTTTCTCTTAATGTTTTAATCGATAGTTTGTTTCATCATTCATATGATAACTCTTAGATATCGTTGATAGCTTGACATTTAACTTAACAACTCACATGCACGAAAGTAAACAAAAATACATAATAGAAATAAATACACACATAATGTTGAAAAGAGATTGACATAAGTATGATAATGTGTGTCAATTATTTCTTTTTCACTGATGTCAAACTTGCTACTTGTTGGTAAGAAAATTTCCTAGTTGATTTGAGTACTATCATTTGTTTGATTGATGAGGAGGTTTTGATGAAATGAGATAACAAAAGAATCTAGAGGAAAGGTTGAGTTATGGTAAGAAAAAGAAGTACAAAGATCAATTAAGATAGTGATGTTATAGTGTATCAATTATCTACTTAAGGCTACAAAGGTTGGATACGTTGACTAAGTCTAGAAGAACAAGTAAGAAGAATTGAGTTTTCCAAGATTAAATGAGTGGACATGGGTGTTGAGAAAAGTTAGTGCAAGCTGAGCAAAAAATTAGTTGAAGCCAAGCAAAGTGAAAGTTCAATATATGCCGAGTAATACAGTGTAAGCTGAGTAAAGTTTAGTTGATGCCGAGCACCAGTAAACTTTAGTGTTTGTTGAGTGATCTAGTTGAAGACATGTGGAAGAATAGTTTGGAAGTCGAGTGACAACATATTGATGCCAAGTGCCAGTATTCATGTTAAATCATAGATTTGACAAATATGAGCTAACTATTTTATTTTCTTGAATTTTTTGAAATGTGTGAAAGATAACTATGATGAGTTGGTGGTACCGAATTTTGTTGATATATGGTTGAAAAGATCATTTGAGTGAGAAAGATTGTTAAAGAAGATTATGTGTTTCAATCATTTTTTTGTCACTGATGTCAAACCTGCTACATGCCGGTAAGATAACTACTTGTATGTTTCAAGTACTATCACTTAGTTGATTGATGAAGAGAATTTGATCAACAAGATGTAACAAAAGTACCTAGAGGAAAGGTTGAGTTATGATTATGCATTGAAGTGCAAGAATCAATTAAGAAAACAACAACATAATGTCTTAATGATGATCTACTTAAGGTTACAAAATGACTGGCTACACTTAGAAAGTTAAGAAGAATAAAGTTGTTCAAAGTTCATTTTCTAAGCTTGACCAAGTTGATAGTAGGTGCTAAGTAAAGTTAGTGCAAGCCGAGCAAAAAGTTAGTTGGAGCCAAGTGAAAACAAATTCTAGTGGATGCAAAGTAATTTTTAGTTGATGCCGAGTGCTAGTGAAATCTAGTTGATGCTGAGTGATTTTATAGTAGATGCCGAGTGACACAGTATGTGTTAAGCATCAGAAGATTGATAATGTCGAGCTACTACATTATGAAAAAGATCGAAGATTCACCAAATGAAAGTGGACAAGTTTGTTTTCTTGGAACTTGTGAATTAGAAGGAAGATAAGATTGATGAGCTAGTGGCACAAAATCTTATGTAAAACCATTTTGGACACAAATTCAAATGGATTTCAAAGAGAAGTTTCTAGAAAAGGCAAGATATGGGCTAGATAATTGTATCCTACCTAATCCATCGAAAACCCTAATTTTGGTGATGGATAATGAGAGGGAAAAGTGTTCTAATTTCTTATATGTAGGAATTTCTGGTCATGAAGCAAAGAGGTAAGAGAGAGTTTTGATGAGAAAATCTAACAAGGAGTAGGAAAGGGGTTTTGCTTCATCAAGTGATCTAAGTGAAGAAGTCTGCAATGGCGTACTAAGAAAGAAGGCTTAAAGAGGATGAATGCTTGAAGGGTGAACAAGCTATCAAAGTTGCAAAGATTGGAAGCCAAGAAGAGTTGAGGACTGAATAATGATCTGTAATCAACAAGTAATGTTGTAACTTGTATTATATCAAAGCTCTATTGTTACTTTATAACAATTGTATCAGCCTAGGGCAAATCCTTTGGAGTAAGGTTGACTTAACAGTCATTGGAAAATCCTTTAACAACATGGCATTCCAAGTGAATGGCCTAAAGTCCTCTAAAAAGGTTCACTTTTGATAGGGTGACTAAAATCCATTAATCGAGTCACATTTAACAGTGTGTATTGTAACCTTTAATAGGGTTGGTCTTTAACAGGGCATCACTTCAAAAGAGTGAAAAAGAAGTAGCATGTTACTAGCGGTTTTTCCCAAGTTGAGTTTCCACGTTAAATCATTGAGTCAAATCTGCGGATGGATATGTTGTGTTTTATGCTTTACATTTCTACAAGTTGATTTGACAATAACATATCAGTTTTAGTTAACACACAATGAATGCATGCATAGTTAAGAAAGTTTTATGGGTTCACTGAATTGTGAAAAGTTTTATTTTTACATCTGGACCTTGAATAACTAATTCACCCCTATTTAAGCAAGAATTTCTATAAAAGATACAACCATCAACTCTAGGATATAAAAATTGATTTAGCAAGTCTCTTGATGATTTTGAAAGCCCACTAGCACCACAAGTCTCCAACATTTATTTACTATGCAAAGTAGAACGGATGGAACATAATAGTTCATGCTGCATAGAAAACTCCACATGATATTTGCAATAACATGTATTTCAAATTTTAAGTGGCGCACAATAAAATGGCTTCAAGGATTCAAAAGCCATTTGTGATATATGCAATCTTGGATGACTCTCTCTAAATTTTTTGAACAACATTGTTTGACTTACATCCAAATGATGTTTAGAATGTGGCATGTGGTCTCTGATGTCAATTTTCAACTTCAACACATCCTTAGCATTGGGTGATACTCTTGAGATAAAGTGTCAAAACTGTGTAATTTCTCACTTGATACCATTGAATAACTTCTTATCAAAATGTGGAAATCTCCCATCAAAAGCCCATGTTTCATTTTGAAGAAGATCGCCAATTCTTTCTCTTCTACTAAGTGCTCTTCTCAAAGTAGTCTGATTTAGGTTCAAGTCAATAAAATATTTGTCTCATATATCTACCCTTTCTCAAATGATGACTTACCAAATAGGTTGTGATAATCCTTTGAGCAACTCTCTTATTCTTCTCCCTTCTATTTTTCCCAATGCTATTGAGAGCACTGAAAAGATTCTTCATAATAATGGCATTTCTTTCCATTTTTTTATTGACATGAATCTTCAATTTTGAAAGCATGAGTCTCATCTTTTTGATCTTTAATAAGTGCATAAAAAATTGACATTGGTCCACCACTGTCTTGTTGCTAAAAAACATCATATATAGTCTTGAAGCCTATAACCAAATGGTTCTTTGTGATTTTTTTCCCTTCCAAATTGGTAATAACCATTTCATCAATTTCAATTATCCATTTTGGCATTCTAGGACCTTCATGTCGATTATAATTAGGAGATATGTAACATTCTTATGCATTTTCATTTTTGATATGGTCAATTAAGGCATTTACATTATGAACTAGTAAATTTCATTTTCCAAATTTTCAATTCCAGTATTATCATTATCAATTGGTACATTTTCATTCTCCAACTAAGCATATTCATTATTTGACTCTATGATTTCACCTTTGATCAATACATTGTCAACTTGATTCATATTTAACATACCTTGTCTCTTTTCCTATATGTTGTAATGTCTTCATTCGATACCTTCCTTTTGCATTTATTCTTTTGATGACTACTACTCCCATTCGGATAATAATACCAGACACCTAATCAAACCTTGTAACAACATTTTCAATTGTATGGGCCCTAAACAAACTTTTTTCTCCAAACTTGTTAAAATGGGCCCAAGAAAATGTGATTGTCAGGTCTACAGTGATAGAGAATATTTTGGGAAAAAGTATGCCAGTATTTTAGGTACCTTATTCCATATCAGGTATCTAATTCAAGATTAGATACCCGAGTAGATATTAGGTACCCGAAATGATCGCCTAAATTTTTGAGGGAAATCAAAATTTGGCAAGTGTGGGCAATCAACAACTAAATTGTATATTATTATATATTAGTATTTATTAGTATTTTATTTTTATTATTTTTATTAAATATAATATAGTAATGTATATGATTATTATCATTATTGTTGTATTATATATATATAATTATTTTTTAAATTCTTGTAGGGTGTTCCTATAATCCAAGCCTAGCAGGTTCCCTTTATGGGATGAGCTTGGAGTGAGACTAATCCCTTTGGCCATAGGATAACCAACAACTCCCCCAAGTGTCTAGGGTTGGGTAATGATGGGCAGGGGAGTTGAACCCAAGACCATGGGGATCACCCACTAGCTAAAACCAACTCACGTAACTCATGAGGGCAATATAAAATAATATATTATTATTATATAATATAGTAATATATATATGATTATTATTATTATATAATCTAGTAATATATTATTATTATATTAAAATAATAGTCATACATTATTATCATTATATAATATAGTAATGTATTATTATTAAATAAAATATAGTTGAATGGGTCAATAAGGGTCATAGGTTATCTTATGACCCCTTTCAACCCATTCAAACAAATCAAATAGGTCCCTAGGGATCCTAGGACCCCTAGGGACATGATACATTGTCATGCAATGCATTGAAATGGGTCATAGGTTATCCTATAACCCCTTTTGACCCATTCAAAAAAAAGAGAAAGTCCCCAGGGGTCCTAAGACCCCTAGGGACATATGTTGTCATGAAATGCGTCTAAAGGGGTCATAGGTTTTCATATGACCCATTTTGACCAATTCAAACAAACCAAATAGGTCCTAAGGGTCGATCGTTAGGGACATATGTTGTCATGAAATGCATCGAAAGGGGTCATAGGTTATCCTATGACCCCTTTTGACCCATTCAAACAAGCCAAATAGGTCTCTAGGGGTCCTAGGACCCCTAGAGATATATGATGTCATGAAATGTGTCAAAATGACCTATGACCCCTTTTAACCTATTCAAACAAACCAAATAGGTCCCTAGGAAATGCATTGAAAGGGGTCATAGGTTATCATGTGACCCCTTTTGACCCATTAGAACAAACCACATAGGTCCCTAGGGGTCCTAGGACCTGTAGGGACATATGTTGTCATGAAATGGGTCAAAAGCAGTCATAGGTTATCCTATGACCCCTTTCGACCCATTCGAACAAACTAAATAGGTCCCTAGGGGTCCAAGGACCCCTAGGGACATAGGGTAATCGATGCAATGGGTCCAATAGGGTCATGGGCTACATTGGACCCATTGCATTTTGACATGTGTCTCTAAGAGTCTTAGGACCCCTAGGGACATAGGGTAATTGATGTTATAGATCGAATGGGATCGTAGGCTAGCCCACGACCCCATTAGACCCATTGCATCGATTACCCTTGCCTAAAACCCCATTACTATATAATAATAATAATAGTACAATAATAATCATATATATTACTATGTTATATTTAATAATAATAATATTTTAATATATTATATTTAATTATTATTATTATTATTATATATTAATATATACTAATATATAATAATACACTAATATACAATATTATTGAACACTTGCCAAATTAATTTCCCTCCAAAATTTGGGCAATCAATTTTTGAAAATAAAAAATTGCCGCCAAATTTGGGTATCTGATTAGGATTGGTATTTACCAAACCTCTTTGGTCAACTCAAAAAATGTGTTTGAGACATGTTTCATTAACATTCAGACTTCGAGTAGCCATCTGACAGTATTTTTTTCATCAAAATTCAATGAAATGAAAATGGCTTTTTGATAACACTCTCAAGATTCCATCGATATAATTACTGTCAAATTCTAAGTTTGAT
Source organism: Cupressus sempervirens (assembly GCA_028749045.1). Classification (NCBI taxonomy): domain Eukaryota; kingdom Viridiplantae; phylum Streptophyta; class Pinopsida; order Cupressales; family Cupressaceae; genus Cupressus; species Cupressus sempervirens. The sequence goes on from CM053785.1 coordinate 190,070,621, forward strand.
AAGTATTTATTAGTTAATTTTTAATGAAGATGTCTATAAACTATTGATTGACATACTGATTAAAAAATAACTATAACTTTCAAATGGTATAACATTTTTAAAATCCAAAATTTGAGTCACATTCTATGCTTCACCTAGTATAAGAAAAAAAATTGTAAAGTTTTCAATTAGTTAAGGTGGTCAGACACGAGAGTTTTTTTATTTTGAAAAAATTATAGTAGAAAATTCATATTTAATTATTTATTTAGAATAAAAATAACCAAAAAGATGTGTCACATTCGAGAATTAGTATACTTCTTATTTCTATAATTATATTAAAAAATATTATAATTTGATTTTGATTAAGGTGGTTAGACATAGACCTACTTTTTATTTTTGCCCTAAAATTTTTGTAGTACTACAATAAAATCTAAAGTTTTGACAAATCAAATAATTTTTTTCCAAATAAGGCCTAGTAATTTTGAAACTACATTCATTTTCCTAGAGATTCTTTTCTTCCAACTTTTTGATATAAATCCCATAACTATTTTAAAATTATGTGTCTAGTTAACATAAGCCTAATTTTTTGGTTTTTCATTACCACTTAAGGCCATAGTTTGGTTGGCCGTGATCCTACACATACCCATTTGGGACTGATGCACCTGTTAGGATGAATCAGTGGATGATCTCTGAAACACAATTAAGATTACTAATAAAGATCATTTGAAGTGAACTAATCACCTTACTATGATAGATGAGTCTCTTCCTTTCCTTGTGATGTGTGTAGCCTTCTAGACAATCTTCCCTTCCATATTTGCTAATGGTGATACAATGAATACTACTACCACTCTTTAGATAAACAAAGTATCTCATACTTATATCCATCCAAATAGTTGTCACATAGGTTAGCTACAATAAGAATAGTTCCAAAACAATCACCAAGTCATCTTGGTACAATAACTTAGGTCAGTGTCATACTCAGGTGACACTGGAAACACTCGATCACCACTATCTCCTTGGGTAACTCTGGTACTCAGTAGATTTTGGGTATATGGTTCACATTAATCACTTGGTAGATGTTTTTGACTCGGTTTGCACTGTTATTTCATCTTGATTATTACCTTGAAACAAGACTTCTCTACTAACTCAGTTCACATTGGAGCTTAGTAGACATAGTCAATTTGGTTGATGCTAGAGCTTGATGTGAACTATCAACTCAGTTGCCACTACAACTTGGTTTACACTGCAACTTTCTACAAGATTAACTTGTTTTCTTGGATGTGTTGTGAGCTCAGTTAACACTGCACACTAGTAACTTGATTGCAACTATCTTTCATTATGACTAAGTGTTGTAACACTAACTGACAATATATCTTGCATGAGATTAACAAACTTATGGTAAAGTATATGATCTCCAAAATGGTCAAGATAAAATAATATTAGTTGTCATCAATGACAACACACCATGCTCTACTAATTAATCTTGTCAACAATCTCCCCCTTGGTATTTATAACAACTCTTAGTAAAAATTGGCTAAGTGTCCATCCAAAATATGTCAAAGGCTCAAAATTTTCTCCCTCTTAAAATGATATAGTACTTTTCACACACTCTCCTCCTTTGACATGAATGAAAAATATGGGGCTAAAAATGCCAAAATTGTCTATCAAAATCATAGTGTCCACATGTACATATACAAATCTGATCAAGAAACACGTACAACATCTTAAAGACATCTAAATAATTTCTCATTAATGATTTGGTATCCAAAATCCAAGTCATCCTTATGCTTTCCAAAACCTAAATCTCACCACACAATATGTATAGGTTGTCTCTTCTACATGTATAAGATTCAATGGTGAAGGAGACTTACCCATAGTGGTGACTTCCTCTGAGCTCCTTTGAAGAACATCCAACTTAGGAGCACTAAGATTCTTTACATCAAAACATATTGTCATGCAATTTCACTACCACATCCATGAAATCAAAGAAAATCCCTTTGATAAATCAAAGTGCTTTTCTTTACTTGCTAGTCCATCCTAACTTTCTTTAATTAATTTTTTGAGCTCTAGAACATTGTCAAATGGATTGATAGTAGCTTTTAAAATCTAAGTACCATCATCTATAAAATTCTTTATCAAACCCTATAACCACTTATAATATGGGGTTTTCTTTAACAATTAGTCCTCATAGATGCATATAGATTTAGAATCTAAATTACTTTTTTACCTTGTCCTTAACACTTTTTCCCAAATTCTCAAATTGATTATCAAAGTTGTTCATCAAGTCCTCTAGTTGATTGGATGAGGACATACTTGTATTGATTTGTACATTGGGTGTAGATTTTCCTAATATCTCAACTTCCATAGAAATTAGTTTATTGTCTTTCTCCTTCTTTCTCAAGTCCTTTCATGGGTTTTATCTTGTGTCACTACTACAAATTGTATTAGATCATTTTCATCCATACTTTCTAAATGAATAGGCTTGTAGTTCTCTAATAACTATGTGATTCTAAATAATCTCTTTCCGACAACATATTCTCATTGGATTTGCCTAATCTAGTAGGGTCTTATCTATTGTAGTATAATTGGGTACCTTACCTCGTATATCTCCCATTACTTCTTCAAAATTATCAATAGGAATATTACCTTTAGTTTCCATTACCTCAATATCATGATCAATGCTTTCTAGTTCTAGCTCTGCTATATCTCAAGTTCATCTGATGTTACTTCTTTAATTATTTGCTCACTAAAAATTTTAGTTAGAGTCTTATTTTATGTAAAGGAGTCTATTGATTTACATACTCTTAATGCAATTGCATCATTGGTAGATGTCATCATTCAACATGGCTCATAGTTAGGTGGTATTACTTCACCTACGATACCTTGACCATCATTAGATGCACTGTTAGGGTCATCACAACCTAAAACAACTCTATCATCATCACCTACACCACCAGTGTCCTCCCCACCTATGCCACCTACATCATCATCACATGTATCATTATAGTCTTTGGGGCATGATCAACATTTGTGTTTTAGTTATCAACACATATGTTATGGGGTGGATAGTGAGATGACTCAGGATGAATTGTCATCACATCCATGTATATAATGTAGGAAGGCCTATTATGCATACGAAGGTGGGTATTTCACACTCATAGATGATTTCTTGACGATGGTCTTCAATGGAGAGGAGACACAATTTTTTTGTTTGGGTTTTGACATGTTATTATTTAATCACCTAAACATCATAAAAGTAAATTTATTTTATATTTTTTAGAACACTCTAGATTGATATGTGAACAATATGCAATATAGGGTATAGAAAGAGATATGAGAACACCACAAAGTACTCATTTTTCTAGAGGCATGAAGCTAGGAGCAAGAACACCTGAGGTAAAAAAAAATTAAATATTCTTAAAAGCACAATAATATATTGGCTTCAAAATATTGTTTCTTAATTGTTATGACACTAACAATACAAAGCTCCCTAAATGTTGTTTCTAAATTGTTTTACAAGGACTCCAATAGAATATCCATGTCAAAATAAAGTTGACGAGTCATGTCATCTAATTACATCATGTGAAGTTTCTAGTGTTGAAACCTTTCCATCTCCCACACCCATCATTCTTGTTCCATCTCCCATAACTATCATCCATATTTCATTCACCCCATTTATAGATCCCCTTCTATCTCCTACCATCATTAAAACTATCCCATTCATCAAATCCATCAAATTCCCATTCACATCTCCTACTGCTAGCATTACCCAACACTAGTACATTTGAGGTCAATTTTTAAACTTTAATTTCGACCAAGGCCTTTTTTTGGCTTGTTTAATTCTTTTTTTTTGTTTATGAGCCTAATTTGATCAAAAGTTTGACCAAAATGCCCGATTTGGTCAAAATTTTGACCAAATAAGTATCATAAACAAAACAAAAAAAAGGTGCGCACAAGATTTATTTTACAATTTGGGCCTTTTAGGCGAGAGCTAATTTAGAGGTCTATGTGCTTTGGAGGTCGACATTTTGGGGAACTAAACTCGAAGATAGAGGAGGGCTTTTGATTCTAAGGGAGGAGTTTCTAGTGCTTGCATAAGGGAGGAAGGCTAAAGAATTTGATGGTTCACAGGGCATTTTAGCCTCGTTGGGGTGAATTTCTAATGTTTTTCCCGTAATCATGTCAATGCCAAAATATTCCATGGGATCTAAATTAATGTTCATATATCGAAGAGTGTGAGATTCAACTTTGTTAATCGATCTCAACAAAGAAGATGTGAATGCACACTTTGGAGGTTTGTGAGTGTGAGATTCAACTATGTTAATCCCAGCAGAGAAGACATGAATGCACACTTTGTAGCTAGGTCTATGAATAATGTGAGTTTGAAGACATTTGCCTTCACACATTTGTTGCACATTTCTTTAGTATTCTTGTCTATTCATGCGTGTAGAGTTTTATTCTTGTTCTTTCTATAACATTAGAAATCTCATTTAATGGGTTCAGCTATTTTTCAAGTACTTCATGTGATTGAGAACTTACCCTAGTCAAGACTTCATTTCTCTCCCCACACTATGACAAGTTTATACTTGGGATACCATGTTGTTATTTGTAATTTATCCTCATCACCAAATGTCAATTTATGGGCATATAAGGTCACAAGAAGTTGCCATAAAAATCACAAGTAGTTTTAAAGGTGTCACTTTTAGGTAGTAGGAAGGGGTATGAGATTCCTAAACCCTAGCTAAGAAGGTTTAGTGACAAAGTGAAATTAGATTATGAAGATAATAAGGAAAACCTTCATCATGGTAAACCAATATGACAAAAGGCAAACTGTGTAGATCTATTTGGCTTCCTTTTAAGTGTTATGCCACTTAAATACTGTAAAGTCATGTTCCCAAGTTGGATTTTGATTTATAAAATTGTTTGGTCATAGTGGAAGTTAATTGGGTTCTCAATGCATCCATTTAATGCTCGACCATATTGGTATTTATGTTTATTTTCATGTTGTCACTCTTTATTTGTTAATTTTAGCCCATTGATGCTAAGGATGGTTGTATATAGAGCACTTCCATACTCTTGCACTTGAAGGTGTACCTACATTTGTGGCACACAATAGGGAAGAAGCTTATGGATTCATCAAATTAGTTGATGTATTTTCTCTCTCTTTTATCTTTGAATTTTGTCACAAGATATGCCAAATTTCATCTATGATGTTCAAATTTCAGCAAATTTTTCATCTTTCTGAACTTCATTTGAATTCTGTATGTTTGATCATAGTTGCCTCTAGTAATCTCTAGTCACACAAAAATTGTTTCCAGCAAGGTCGATACTGATTCATCCATGTGAATTAAGATATGAGGCCTCTATGTAAACTTATATTACTCATATGTACACATCAACTTAGACAATTATTTTGATTGTAGGTCACTTGTAAGAGAGACATTGAGTTGCACATTTGACTTAAGTGAGGCTCATAATCTTACTAGTTGGAACAAACCTTGTTTTATGAGTCATTTACTCTTAGATTTATCTAATGATTTAGTTGATGACTATAGCCATTCAATGCTAAATTGTTGCCATACTAATACATTCAAATGTCTATAGTGTTCCTTTTTGTATTGTGATATATCTTGTTCGATAGAATGATAATAGACATTTGTTGTCTCATCTGGTTATTGTATCACTGGACTAATTTGCAACAAATAGATATTTTATCAATTGACTAGTTTCTTAAAGACATGTTTCCTATCTTTTCTGGTTCAAAGCAAATAAGTTCAATTTAAATTCTTATCTTATAGGGTCATGATATTATTTTTTATTTGTGAATTAATTACATTCAAGTAATTTTTTCATAGGAAAGATGTACGTGGCTCATAGTTACACTTGTTGTGATTTTTTAATGAAATATTAAGACAAGTAGGACCTGCCACAGAAGAATGACCAAGGGCTTTATTCTTAAGGTTCTAGTTAGTTATTAAGTTATATTTCTCTTGTGGTAGATTGACAGAGATGAAGATCAAGGAATATTTGGAAGAACATTATTTATGCCTCAAAAAGAAAGAGACACAAGAAGGTTTTCAGATTGGGATTATAGAAGCTCCAAAAGAGAATATTGAATATTGCTTTTGACCTTTTAGATGTTTGAATATTTCCATGAATATCATCATAATATTAGTTTGATAATTTCTTGATTAGATTATATGAATCTTTCTATCAATATTTTCATATTAACATTCTACAATCCACCATTGAAATGAACAAAAGAGAGAAGAAAATGATTAATCTAACCAAAATCTTTTCAAGCTATATGGAAAAGTCTGAATGAATGTTTCATGACAAAAAGAGATATGATACATGGTTTAATTGTGTGTAAATAGATGGGAAATAACCATGGAAGGCAGTACACTATACAAAAGTATAGACCAAATGGTTGCTTACAGAAAAGCCCTAAATACTTGGCCAAATTGGGAAAATTTACAAGTACATTTTAAGAAATTAATGGTATTTTTCAGCACCCTGTCACCTTGCCATTCAAGGTTGGTCATCTTATATGATATTTACTTCTAATTTTAGTCAACAAGTTTTAAATTTTAATTATCATGCACTGTAGTGAATCACATTGCATTGTTCTTAGTTATTATTTATTCATGAGAAAATTTCTATCACAATTTGATTGCATGAAACTTAGTTCCATAAATGTTGTTTGTCATACACCATGTTCTATAATTAGAATAAAGAAAGTATAATAGTAGACAAAGAGAAGATCATAAAGTATGATTCATAACATTGGTAGAAATAATTCACACAATCAAAGCCCTAAAATGTTTTTTGTGATTAATTTCAATCTAAACATGCCCACTTGAACTCTAGTTCATAATTGGCATGATTTTAATACAGGTGTGAGAAAGATACAGAGCCTTTGCAGAACACATCTGCATATAATCCTCCACTACCATTTCAGGTGTCGATACTAAAACAAGTTGTGAACAACACAAGTTTTCCTCTTGTTTTATTGGATATAATAGGAATGTCCCAACTACACAAGGATGCACATCCCTCTAAATATGATGGTGATTGTGGATCCTCAATATGTTTCAATGGACTCTTTCTTGATAATATTTCCTTCTACCACTTGGAATGAGTGATGAGATGGAAGTGTTGACTAGGTGCTCAGAGTCATTATTATTCAATGGTATAAAGTGTGGAAGAAAACTTAGTTGTAGGTATGTGTCTTATTTATTTCTTCTTATGCAATGGTTTTGTTTTAATCTTGAGAAAAGTTCATTGGATATAATTACTATTGTTGACAGGGACATGTAGTTGTTCCTAATGTTGATTCCATAATTTCTTCTTCATTTATATGTTCAACTATACATATTTTTATCGCTGAAGTTTACTTCTATTGATTCTGTTCCCTTATCTGATTGTTGGTGTTTAACTCCATATATATTATATATCCTTTCTATTGAAGTGTTGCAACTCTTATATATCCAATAGACATTCTCTTTATTCTTAATAGATCGTACCCCCTCTTATTATCATTTACAAAACTAATTCTAATATATGTTTGATCATTACCTATGATCAATATAATGCAATAATGTATTATGATCTCTACACTTCACTGATTTTTCAATGATTAGTCAATATTCATTTAGCCACCATAATATTGATCAAATATGTTCGAATAAATAATTCTACTATCAAGATCAAAATTGATTTTCTGAAGTGTCTTTAATCTTTGTCAATATGATTAAAGTGACTCCTATTAAATTTTTCATCTCATAAATTTGTCTTTGACATTAAATATCCCTTGTATCTCCTTCCAATATGTGCTTTTTTTTTTAGGCAAAAATTAGCAAGCCACTTTAATATTTTACTAATCTAATTCAAATAGGTCAACTTGGAAAGAATCAGTTAAGAAAACCTACCATCGTCCCTTTTATTTACATAGTTTTTACATATTTTTTTGAAACCTATTGAAGATGATACATAATTACATTAAGAAGTATCAACTGCCTCCCAATAAAATGTTTTTAGCTTTCAAAAATTGATTATAAACACATCCAAATTTCATAGTTATAAATTAATCCATCAAAAAGACAAAAAACCAAACTCACACCATTGTTCATTCCTCCATACCATTGCAGCCACGAGAACCCTTGATACCCATATCACTCAAGTCCCCTCGATCTTGTTTATGTTCATACTCTGTAGCACTTTGTCCACATATGGGTGTGACATTTGTTGTAGCCTAGCCTCAACCATGATCACTCTCAGGTTCCTAGCTAAAATATGCCACCTCTAAAGAATTCGGAGACCAACTAGAGCCAACTTGACATGTAGTATGAAAAGATGGGATTACTGATTCAAATAAAAAAATCCAAGCATTCCTTTCTTCAATCTGAAGATTCACATTCCCCAAGCTTGGACCCTTTTGAGCCAGTGACTAAAGAAGTAGAGGAGATTGCATTATGTCCATAAAGTTAGAAAGAAAAATGGAGACTAGGTTTGAAGGATATAAGAAGTGCAGCACCGAAGAAACTAGGAATTCTTCACCAATTACTTGTCTGATGGCTCGCCAAATAGTGGGAGAATGAACAATAAACATTAAGTCGAGCACAACATCATTAACATCAACATGCAACATACTTTCATCAGGTCACAGAGGAATCCAAATGTGATAGATCTTTGACAACATAACACGATGTTGTTTGTGACACAGTGACAATGAAGCAGATGCATCAACCACCTTCAACATTTTGAAGAAAAAGAGGAGAATTCATATTAGAGTGGGCTAATCTAAAAAAGTATGTAATGAAGAGAACACATATAAATGGATATGTTGAATCCCTTTCTATATAAACTACTGTGTATTTAGTTTTGCACCCTAAAAGCCATGTGAATTTGCATGAAATGTGTCCTTTGGTAAAGCTATATTCTATACTTCCCAACATAGCCATAATTGCCCACATATTTCCAATGAAACACAAATGATACTCCTCTTGTTTAATAAATTCAAGATATACTAACTATACCAAATCATGGTTAGAGTAATGGTGCAGGCATGATAAAACAGTCTTATCAACTACTATTAATCTTTTTAGAGCATCATACTTTTTGATCATAGAAAGTAGATGTAGTGATGAAAATAACAATCTATCACAACCTGAATTTGATAGATAACTAGCTACTTGATTTCCTTCCCGAAATGTATGTGAGATGCAAACATCTTGGCATTCATTTAGAAGCCGTCAGACTTGATTTAGAATATACTTTAATTTCCATGAGTACAATTTTCTATGTATACAAGCATCTATAATTACTAAAGAATCTCCTTCAATATGCAACAATAAAAAATTACCTTGTTTAGCTAATATGAGGCCAGCTAGCAGAGCTTGAACTTCTGCCATGTTATTTGTACCAATAGGTAGAGGGGAAGTTGTAAGTGCCACTACTATTCCATGGGGGTTTCCAATGCATGCCCCCAAACCATAATTTCTTGGGTTTCCTCTGGATGTCCCATCAAAATTTAGTTTCCAATATCCCATAGATGGGGATCTCCGATAAACCTTCCTTCGAGAAAAATAAGAAGAAATTATTTTATTAATTTTCCAACCATTGGGAATAATTAACTGCCTCCAATTCTAAATCACTTTAGAGTCCCATGAAGTAACAAAAAGATTAAATTTATAATTTCTCAAGTTTGTGTTTATCACTTCAAATATTGCTCTCTCAATACCCTCTTAAATTTTATCTATTGTATTACACTCTTTTATGAAAATGTGCTTATTTCGGTCCCACCAAATAGCCCACATGACTGATGCCAAAATACACTTCCAAAGATTTACAAATAATGAGTTTGGATAAAGGACTAGCCAAGATTGAAAAAGATCCCATAAATTATTTTGGAGTGGAGTACTATAGTTTAACTTATTCATGACGAAGCTCCAACATTGATTAGCAAATGAACATGTAATAAGAAGGTGATCCACTGATTCTTCACACTCATTACAAAAAATGCAATTAAATGATAGGGCATGTGCAATTTGTTCAATTTGTCACTAGTCAATATCCTATACTTCAATGCAAGCCAAATGAAGCAACCTTCCTTTGGAAGCACAGTATGATTCCAACAAAATGTGAATTCTCTACCAGTAGCTTTATTCATTACATTTTGCTACAAGATTCTATAACCCTCTTTCATTGAATATTGGCTATCCTTAGCTGGAGCCCAAATAATCTTATCTTTAGATCTAGATATGAAGACTTGTTTAGATGCCAAAATTTCTTTGAATTAAATAATCTCGTAAGATGTCAAAGGTAACTCATCCAAGATTTTCCAATTCACTTTTCCTAAATTTTCACATACATTTGCTACATACTAATTGAGTTGTGTACCCCAATTAATTTCTAAAACCTTGATAATAGTATGAGATATCAAACTATTTGATAAAGGAGGTTGACCATTCCAAGAGTCCCTCCAAAAACTTACCCTACTACCATTATTTACTTCCCAAGAAACATATTTTACTACAATATTCCATGAAGCAATCATGAAATCCCAAATAACTAAGCCTTTTGGAGGATCCAAGATAGAGAAAATTATTGTAGAGTCATTATTGTCTAGATATTTTTGTTGCATAATCTTGTACCATGTGGAATGAGGCTTGTTGTACATTTTCCAAACTAATTTTACACCAAAGGTTTCATTTCTTTTAGTTAAATCATTTACTCCTACCCCACCCATTACTAGGATATGTGTCATATCTTGAAGAGAAATAAGTGGTATTTTTCAAGAATCATTCATATTGCCTATCCAGAGGAAGCCCTTAATCATCTTTTGAATTTGAAGTAAAAATTTTGGAGAGGCTTTAAGGACTACAATAAAGTAATTTCAAATTGCTACTAAAACTAATTTAATCATAAAATTCTACTAGCCAATGACAACCATCTAGATTTCCAAGCCGCTATTTTGCTCTGAATACATTGAAGGATTGAGGACCAATAACAAGCTGTATTTAATCCCATAAAAAAAGGAATTCCCAAGTATATGGATGGTAAGAAGTCCACTGTGGAGCCTAAAATCAGATTAATTTTTTCAGATATCACTTTGTTTGTGTTGAAAAATAGATTTTTGACTTATGTGCATTAATGAATTGACCAGACACCTATGAGTAAAGATTGAGTACATGTTTTATTTGCTGAGCCTCCTGAACATTTGACAATCCAAATAACAATGTATCATCCACAAATAAGGAATGTGTGATAGATAGATTTGTACCCAAAATATTTGCACCATGCCACTTGTTGATCTCATGTTGATGTTTAATGGTCCTACTGAATGCTTCAGCCATAATGATGAAAAGAATTGGAGATAATAGATCTCCCTGCTTGACCCCTTGAATTGATGGGAAAAAACCCAATAGTTTTCCATTTACTAGAATTGGAAACCAAGCACCCAAGATGCATGCCTTTATCCATTTACACCATCCTTTATAGAAACCCATTTTGATTAGCACTTGAAACAAAAACTTCCAGTAAACTTTGTCATATGCTTCCATCATATCTAATCTAACTACAAAATTTGATGACTGGTTTGAATTTATAGAGTGAAGAACCTCATGTGCCACTAAAGCTCCTTCCATAGTTTCTCTTCTTGGGACAAATCCACCTTGTTCTGGCAAAATGATGTGAGGAATAAGATGCTACAATCTTAAGTAAATAGCCTTAGATATAATCTTATAAGACAAATTACATAAAGAAATTGGCCTAAAGTCAAAAAAATTTTGGGGATCCTTGATCTTAAGGATTATTGAGATATTTGTAGTATTGAAATACTTAAGCATACTCTTGCTCTTCCTAGATTCTTCAACAACAGCTAATAAATTCCAACTAATGATATCCCAACAACTTTGATAAAACAAAGCAAAAAATCCATCTGGACCAAGAGCTTTATTTGGAGGAAAAGAAAAAACCACCTTACAAATTTCTTGGATAGTGAAAGGTGCCATCAACATGTCATTTTCTTGAGATGATATCATATTTAGTATGGATTCTAGTATCTCATTGACTTGTGAGTCACTAGGAGAAGGTGAAATAATAGGTGCAAGGAGATGCTTAAAGAATTTAATCCCTTCATGCTGAATGAGATTTTCATTTGTGATAAGATTTCCTAAACTAGCATTTTTTATTTGGAAAATTGATTTAGAGACTCTCTTCTGTTTAGCTGAAGCATGAATTTTTTGTTTGTTTTGTTCACTGTCTTGAAGCCATAACTCTCTTGACTTTTTCCTCCAATAAGTTTCCTCTCTACTACACAATTCTTCCCACTCTTGCTGAAGATTTTTTTGTTATACATAAGTTTCTTCATTCATACCATTCCGAATGATACAATTCTAGACTTCTTCTAACTACTGATTTTTGAGTAAAGACATTTTTGAACACTTGTTGATTCCATTGCCTAATTTGATTTTTCGCAAATTTCATTTTCATAGAAAATTGATGCATCTTGAATCCATAAACATGTGGTGCCTCATTCCACCATTGCTGAACATTATTCAAAAACTGTGGGTGACAAAGCCACATTCTTTCAAACTTGAAAGAAGAATGAAAATGATTATCAATTCCAATATGTGCTTGTTAGCAAGTATGAGGTATGACATTGTCCATGTGGGTGTATGCTTTCTTCTATCAAATTTCTATTCCCAATACTAATATGATGTTTGCATATTAAAATAGGCATAGGTGGATTTCTCTAGCAATGGTATATGTTGTCATCAATTAGTTTGAGCAAAGACCCTGTACTAGTGGAGAAAGTATTTATTGTAGAAGATTTACAGATTTGTCATTGTCCACTCTATTAGAATTTATTACTTCACATTTAATGTAAAATCATATTGTTAGCATTTCAATTGATATTTTTATCTTTGTGGATGAGAATTTTCGGTTAAAACATGAGGGACCCAGAATTCTTTCGATAGAAAATGTTGGTGGAGATACTAATGGATCTCAATTTTGCACTGCTTTTGCTGCAACACCTCATCTTGATGGATATTTACTCGATGCTAAGCTTGTAGTTAGTTGGGTTATGTTTTCTTTTGAAAAGGTATGCTTTGCCTATTTTTATAAATTCTAGTTTTATAGCAACCTGGGTCTATGTGTAAACTAATTTAAAAAAAATATCCTTTAAAAGAACAATTAGTTTCCTGTTCACATCAAACACCTTTTTTATTTTTAACAATTGATCTATAAATCTTCATAATCTTTTGTAGGCTATTCTCTACAGTTTAGTTCAATTGGTATATATGCTACTAATGGGGTGAGGCTAATATCTGGTTGACAAATGTGGTTGACAAATATGGTTACAATTAATTGCCATTTTCCCCCTTGTGACCATTTCTGTAGTTCCTTTCTCAACAGTAGACATGCAATATTATTTTCTATGTTACTTGTGTAGGTCTTTCACAAGCATTTCTTGATATGATTGACATGATTTTTCATTTTGAAATATAAATAGCTTCTCATCCTTTTTTGTATCCATGCTAAAATATTTTTCTACTTTCAATCTATAAATTTCAACAGTTTAAAATGTAAACTTGAGATGATAAGTTGTTTTCTTTGAGTATTTTGTTAATTGTGAAGTAATGTCATATAGCTTTTAGGAATTTTTTAATAACTAACTAACCATCTTCCTTTTTCTATTTGATTACAGGGAGGTGACTTCTCAAAGAGAGATGGTAAACACTTGCACTATACTATTATTTGATTACTTAATAGCTAGTGTATCTCTTAAGTCTCATGTTAAAACATACTTCCTATAAAGTACAATATGTTCTAAATAAAAAAACCTTCCCCTTTCCTTTTTCTATATTGGGATGCTTGCAGGGATGTTGAATGCAAAGATAATACTCCTATGACTTTAGTTTTGAGTGCCCTATTCTATAAAGTGCATGTACATGTGATTACTGTAGACACTTTACCTAGACTTATGTTAAACTTTTCTAATATCTCTATTGGATAAATGAAGATACCCATGAAGCCCAATGCTTGTAAGAAAATATTTTTTATTAATGATTCTTGATGCATTAAAAATATGATTGAACTCTTGAGATAACTACCTAATATAAACTATAGCTATCTTATTATTCTCAAGAATACTACAGGCATTCAGTCTATTGGAAAATCAGTGTCTAGTTTAAAGCTAAAACTATATGCATGGCTCTTTGTAGGTACATTGTATCCCTTAATACTATATTATTAATATAAATTATAAATGTGGATCTATACTGAGACATTCTTTTTTTTCTCTTTAGTTTCCCATAACAATATGATATTAATTTCTTTTAGATTGACAATTTGTATAAAAGCTAGACAAGTCAATCTATACACTAATCATTTTATTTAGGAATTGTGTCTGAAAAAGATAGCAATAGAAAAACTACTGATAGAAACAAGTGAAGAGGAACCATAGAGTATTAGGCTCTAGTCCACATTATAGTGAAGAAAACATTAGATAACTTGGGTATGGCAGGATACTTCTCATGGTTTTGTTCCTATGATTTAAGTTTGATCATCCTCACATGTAGAAAGAAATTGGTAACATGCATCTGTTGTAATGTCTCAGGTAGAATAACTTAAATTCTGCACTCAATCTAAAATATTTAAAAGGATCCAAGGTTGCAGGCAACCAATAATTTCTAAAGGTTATTAAAAATTATATAATTGGTTATAGAAATTTGCTAATTTACTCTTTGTTTTATTCAAAATTAAACTCCTTTACAGTAGATAGAGGAAGGTAATAGATAATATTATCCACACCCAAGTCTGATATGATTTAAGGTAATCTATTTTGAGCACTAGTTTGATTTTGAGAGTTGACAAGAGTATGAAGTCATTGTTCTAGATATATATTATGATGTGTATAAGATAGTACTTATCCAATTGTCATTTTCTAGTTAAACCTCTATATTCTACGATGGCCTACTGATGATTTGTCCGATATAATATCATAGTACTAGTGCTGCTTATTATGGTCATAGATGGGTCATGTACACTCTTCACTAAATGTGTGCTAGGTTATGAATCCTTTCCTATTTGAATTCTTCAAATATGTAATTGATAATTCCCCTCCAATCTACTAGCTTACATACATACATACATACATACATACATACATATATGATTTCTTTGTCTTTCCTCCTCTATATGCTTCAATGGACTCTTGCTTGATAACATTAAGTGAACTGAAAAACATGCAAATAGTTGTGTTTCACACAACCACTGCCTTGTACAAGTCACATTTGATTCCTTGTATAGATCACATTAACTAAAGCACTGAAGGTGCAAACATTGCAACCCTCATTCGAAAAAACATTGGTGGGTTCATATGGAACATTGGATCTAATTTTATTTTTATATCTTTAGGGGTCCAATCCAATGACACTGGAATACTTTCATTGATGCTCTTCATCTCATTCCAACCCCAAATTCTATTAAAAGTTGTATCTTACCAAAAAATTCTACAATGCTGTAAATTATATCTCGCACCATTACTATACTATTCAAAACCCAAAAATGTTCTCCAAGACTCATCCTGCCCACAATCTAACACTAGTAACCTTCAGTACTTCTCATCTTCCTATTCCCAGTTACAAAATTTGGTATTCTTACCACTATATCTTCCCTGCAAACTTCTACAAAATCCATCTGCTCAATGAGATCTTCATTCAATTTTCTAGGTGGTACTTCATTGTCTGTCTTCTGCTTCTTCTTAGCTTTGTCATGTTTAACCTTCTATGTTTTCCTCTTTTGTGTCAAACCAAAATTCTCCATGATACCTTCTAAAAACTTCTTCTAGTACAATTCTCTATAAAATCTGGATGTCAAACAACAATTTCACAACTTCCTTCTAAAAATTTGTGAACAAAAACTAATAATGATTGCCTTTTTATTACCAAACATAATACATTCATGCATTTACTCTCTCACATGACTTGAAACATAAAACCATTTTTATCATTGTAACAAATGAACTTATTGTCAAAATTCACTTTGTGCAATTATCTCTGTGCCTTATAAAATATATTCAAACATTTGATCATTGTAGCTCTTAGTGATAAAAATATGTCTCCTCCAATCACTATATCTTAAGACTGCAAATAGTGAACTATTTTTGATTCCATGTCTATTGCAATAGAAATGGTGACACTTCTATTGCTCATTGTTGATCACTATACTTCCATTGCATAAAATGTGATACACGATTTCAACTTACCACTATAACTCACAGCAATACCTCTTTTATAATACATCCATCTATCATTACAAACTATAGTGATCACCAAGCTTCATCTATTCACTCTTTGATCACCAATAATTGCTACATATCATAGCGACAACTTCCATCTCATTGCTAATTGCTAAAGCTGAAACCTTGTCATTTTGATTAGCAATAATCACTATATCTCATAGTGATCTCATTGCTAATCACCAAAGTTGGAACCTTGTCATTTTGATTAGCAATAATCTCTATATCTCCATTGCACAAAATGTGATTTTCTATCCATTTTAACTTATAGTTATAACTCATAGTGATACCTCTTTTATAAAATATTCATCCATTAATATAAACTATAATGATCACCAAGCTTCATTGCTTATCACCATAGCACATCTATTCATCTTCAATCACTGATGATCACTACATATCACAATGACAACTTCCATGTCATTACTAATTGCCAAAGCTGAAACCTTGTCATTTTGATTAGTGATAATCTCTATATCTCATGGAGATCTCCTTACTTTATCATTGATCGCTATATCATTTTTTGTGTTTTCGCCACATATAATAATTACAGTAAAGAGTGATAGAGATTTTGTATCTCTATAAGTCATGTTGACTATTTTTGGTGATAAAAAAGGAGGAGATATTGCTACAGAATATAGAGTACTCTTTTATAGCTATATGAAGAAGGCCTAATCTTGACATAGCGATGAGCAATGAGGAAAGTATATCACTATGACATATAGTGATCCCTTTTATCACTATGCAAAGAAACTAAAAAAATAATATAGTGATGAGCAATAAAAGAGGATTATCACTATAACATATAGTGATCATTGGAAAACAAAAAAAAAATATAATCATTATAGTGATGAGCGATAGAGATGTTGTATCGCTATAAGTCATGGCGATGAGTGTTTTTCGTGGTAAAAAAGGAGGAGATATCATTATAGAATATAGTGAACTCTTTTATCGAAAAGGAAGAGATATCACTATAAGTCATGCCAATGAGTGTTTTTGATGATAAAAAATGAGGAGATATCACTAGAAGTCATGGCGATGAGTTTTTTCAGTGATTGGTAAAGGAGGCTTATCACTATAGAATATAGCAAACTCTTCTATCAAAAATGAGGAGATATCGCTATAAGTCATGGCGATGAGTGTTTTCGGTGAGCAAAAAGGAGGATTATCACTATAGAATATAGTGAACCCTTCTATCAAAAAGGAGAGATATTGCTATAAGTCATGGCGATGAGTTTTTTCAATGAGTGAAAAGGAGGCTTATCACTATAACATATAGCGATCATTGAAAATTTGGTCAAATTTTTTACAAAAAAATAATGACAAAATAGTTTGTCAAAAATTTGACCAACATGAGTCAAAAATTTGACCAATTTTTGTCGAAAAATGAGTCAAAATGTACTAGTGCAAACCCCATCTAATGAACATCATGAGTCTATCCTCCAAATAACCATCCCCATAGAAGAATTTTTCAACCTCCATATCACCTAGGGCATCTTGCAAGAGTGTGGAGGTCATGAATCGAAACTCATTTATTTTTAAAAGGTGTTGAAAGTTCATTTGTATCTCTATTTTCTTTCCTAGTCTCTTTGTTTTCAATTCAGGCCTTGTAGCCTTTTTAAGCCCCAGTTTTCCCTATCTTTCATCTATCCTTCAAATCTCATCCTTCATGACCTTATTTCTTATTTCCCTCATATTATCTTCTTGTTGTTCTTATACCTTATTTCCATTTACAACATTATCTCGTATTTATAACAATACTCTTTACTATTTTATAGGGCTAGTCGAGGGCTAAAATTTCTCAAGTTGATGATGTCATACTTTCTACCATTAACTTTGGCCTTGATAGCTATGCGGTGTCATAGCTTGTACACCTATAAAGTTTACAATTTGAGTTGAACTCATGATGTATCTTATTCATTCCTCTTATGTTATTTTTTTTTCCTTTAGGGTACCCCACGTAGCCTGAGGTCAAAAGAAAAGAGAAAAAAATCAACAAGAATACCCAAACACAAAAAGATATTAAATGCATGTTAAGTTTATATTTTGAAATCTATTATGAATGAATGTATATACATGTACTCAATATTGATGAATATGTGAAAACTTTTTTCTTGAATGTAAGTAAAAATAATTGATTTTTGTAGAGTTGATGGATGCACCTGACACTACTAATGTTTAGTATAGGGAAGAGGTAAAATTTCATATTTTATTTCAATTAAATTTCATCACCATGTCATAACATGTTATGTTTTTTTATCCAACAAATTGTCAAAGTTGTCTCACAAGTATGGTTTCCTCCTACAAGTACATGATATGCATATGAGGTTATGGTATGCATTGGTTCATATACATATTAAACAATTGTATTTACAAATGAGTACATGTTATTTTTCAGTTTTATAGTGATTATCAACAATTTTGGGCTATTAACATCTATTATTTATCTCTTACCTATTACAACACCATTTGGAACTTCATACAAATCCTTTCACATTTCATTTTGTTCAGAGTCCTAAGCATCAAAGATGGGGTCAAACACAACAAAGCCAAAGGTAAGCATCTAGATTCTTAATTAAAGCACTATTGTGATCTCAATGCCAATTTCTTGTGTGCGTGATTAAAATCCCTAACTTGTACTCCATAATTCTAACATTTTATCACTTACCATACAAGTCATGCCTCATACTAGCATTGATTCATCACTAGTTTTGCATCCTGGTAGCATGGGAGATCCGACTCAGACTATAGTACATATTTTTTTTACTCTATTTAGAACCCTTAATGCCTACTCTACAATTCTAACATTTTATTGCTTACCATACAAGTTGTGCCTCATACCAACATTGATTCATCAATGGTTATGAATCTTGTTAGCATGGGAGATCCAGCTCAGGTTGTAGCATGTATTTTTTTTACTCTATTTGGAATCCTTAATGCCACTATATAATTCTAATATTATCACTTACCATATAGATTGTGCCTCATACCAGCATTTTTTCATCAATGGTTGTGCCTCCCACCAACATGAGAGATCCAAATCAAGATCTAGTACATTTTTTTTTTTTGGCTATATTTAGAAATCCCTAACACCTATGTCGACAAATCTAACATTTTATCACTTACCATACAATTGGTGCCTCATACTAAGCATTTCTTCATCGCTGGTTATGCCTCCCATGAGCACGAATTCATAGATAGTTGTATCTCCCATCATCACTCTACCTCATGATTTTGTTAGGAGTCATTCCCATCCATGAAAGAGCCAATTATCATCATCATTTAGTCCATGTGTGGTACAAAGAGATGAGGTAAACAAGAACTCAACTATCCACAATTTACAACCTAATTTTTAGTTATTTTCATATTGTTTTTAGATAAGATATTTGATATAGCATGTTAATTTTTCTTGTATAGACTTGGCGAGCCATGTACTACATCAAAGAGGCTTAGTTTTGATGATCTAGCACAGTCATAGATATTGATAGAGATACACATATTAGTTGTGGCTATTACACAATATTAACATATATTCAACTTTTGTATTGTATATATTCGATATTTGTATACATTCAACTTTTGTATTGTACCTATGAGACATGGCATCTTTTTGTAACTATATGATTTATATGGAACATTGTTCATTTTGATATACATTAAAGTTTAATTTTTATCCAACTTGTACAATGTGTGTGTACAAATTTGTATTTCATGTTTCTTTCTTGTAATTGCTCAAACACACACACATTCATTATTTTATATAGAAAATGTAACATGTTTATCAAATCCATTCTAAGATGTAATCAAAATCGTATGCGAGTTATTTTGATTTAATAAGATATGAACAATAAACATATGTCATGTTTTTTTATTTGTGTCGAATTATTAAAATTTCACACTTATTTAGATGTCTTTTGGAAGCCCTTATCTTGTGGTTTGACCCCCATTTGGCATGCATACTTAAGGAAATGTGGGAAAGGATCTAATAGTGAAATTAGGTGATTTTATAATATTGTTTGTAGCTTGTTATGCCGCTTAAGATGTGTAGATGTTAGCTCCAAAAGGCTTTGCAAGAATTCTTCAAAACTTGCTATGTTTGTCATCTTTGCATCAAAAGTTGCAATATGGAAACTTTACATCTTTTTCTTAAAGAGTGGAAGGCCAAATGTTTTTTTGTTTAAGTTAGGATGTGAAAAGACTCTAATTGACACTTACACCATGTAAAATGGGAAAATCAAATCAATTTTGGTTTTATTGGATTGAGTCACTAAAGCAATTAGCCTTACAAGGTCACCAATGTAGCTTTGAGACCCTTAGGGATGCTTTTGTTGAGTGTGGTCAATAATGTCTGAGGGACTTTGTGGCTGAAATAAGATTACCCCTAGCCAAATCTTGGCCAAACAAAGATAACAAAGAAGACAATTCGATCCCAAGACAAATGGCTTGAAATATACATAGCCTTGCTCATTTGAACTGATCAACATTGCAAGTTTTGGCATTAGTCGAGAAGGGATGTGAAATCCAAACAAAGTTGGATCTTCTAAAATAAAGATAGGTAATGTAGGCCTCAAAAATGTGATCCAATAGCACTTTATATTTTGTTAATACCTTGCACAAACTTAGAGATATGACTTCTCAAATATCATTTCCCAATAGTGCTTAGAGACCCTTAGGGATGCTTTTGTTTAGTGTGGTTGATAACGTCTGATGGAATCTATTGCAAAAATGAGGTTGGCCCTAGCATAAACCCAACCAGCAAGAGCTAATAGGAAATATGGTTTGATCTCAAGGTGAACAATTTGAAATATATACAACCTTGCTCATTTGAACTAAGCAACTGTGTAACTTTTGGCATTAGGCGAGAAAGGGATGCCAAATCCAAACAAAGTCAAATCTCTTAAAAATGAGATAGGTTATTGTAGGCTTTGAAAACACAATCTTGTAGTACCTAACAGTTTGTCAATACCTTGAAAGAGCTTAAAGATGTTCCGCTTAAAGATCGTTGCCCAATAGTGTTTAGAGACCCTTAGGGATGCTTCTATTTAATGTGGTCAACAATGTCTGAGGGACTCTATCACTGAAATTAGATTGGACCTAGAAAAAAAATTGGACCAATTAGAGCTAAAAAAGTAGATAGATTGATCCTAGGATGAATGGTTTGAAATATACACAACCTTGCTCATTTGAATTGAGAAACACTATAACTTTTGGCATTATGCGAGAAAGGTATGCCAAATCCAAATAAAATTGGATCTCCTAAAACTGAGATAGCTAATTGTAGGCCTCAACAATTTGATCCTATAGCACATGAGAGTTCATCAATACCTCGCATGCACTGTGATATATACCCATTTAAAGATTGTTTCCTAATAGTGCTTAGAGACCCTTAGGGATGCTTCTATTTAGTGTGGTCAATAACACTCAAATGACTTTGTCACAAAAATAAGGTTGGCCCTAGCCTAAACATGACCAATAGGATCTAATAGACTAGATGGTTTACTAGGATGAACGGTTTGAAATATACACAACCTTGTTCATTTGAACTGAACAACATTGTAACTTTTGGCATTAGGTGAGAAAGGGATCATGTGAAATTAAAAAAAAGTTAGATCTTCTAAAAATGAGATAGGTTATTGTAGGCCTCAAAAACATGATCTTCTAGCACCTAATAGTCTTTCAATACCTTGTACGAGCTCATAGATATGATCGGTCAAAGATCGATGCCCAATGTTGCTTAGAGACTCTTAGGGACACTTATGTGTAATGTGCTTGATAATGTCTGAGGATTTATATGGCCCTAGAAAGGTTGGACCTAGCCTAAACCCAGCCAACAAAAGCTAATAGAAAAGTATTTTGAATCCCAAGATGAACAAAATGTAGGTATACACCATTGGTAAGAGTGGGAAAAGGGTACACAAATTATTGTTTTATTTCTCTCATGTGAAACTATGGATGAGTGGAGGCCTAATATAACATGTATTATATAGAAATAATCAAATAATGTGCAAGAAAGAAGGATTGAGGGGTGTACACCATAAGGAAGCATGATTGGAGGGTATAAAGTTGATGCAAGGGTATGCTAGCAACTGATCTACCTTAACAAGGGATAAGTTTTTGATATGATATTGATTATATATGTTTAATATAAGGTGTACATTGAAAGAATCAATTTTGGAAGTGATTGAAGAACGGATTTCTAGAAGGCCCTAGTTTTAGGGAGAAAGTGGTGAGGATTTGATGGTTGGGAATCTAAACAAGGCCAAGGGCACTTAAAACCAATTAAATCCATGGTTTTGACACCTAAGTAGATACTAGACAAAGTTGAGGAATCAGGGATTAAGGATAAAGAGTAGTTGCTTTGTAAAAGTGATCTATTTAAGCATAAAAAGGGGTGCCATAGTGTGACAATATGGACACAGTAACCAAATTTTTAACTATAACAATATATAAAAATATACTATATTTCTATCCCTTATTGGTTTTATATACAAAATTTGGCATCTAAATATGCACATGTTACATCTCTTATCGCTTTTTTATACAAAATATGACATCTAACTATACACATGTTACATGTCTTCTCTTTTTTTATATACAAAATTTGGCATCTACATATGCACATCACTATGAAGTTTCAATGTTTCATGTGACATATATGCAAAATTTTCAAAATTATTCTACCATATGTAGAATGATTCATCTATATAGTACATAATCAATCAAGGAAATTTCTGGATCATCTCTAACCCTTATTGTATCAAGTACTTCCTCATGACCAGATTCATGAATTTTGAAAACTTCTTTTATGAGGTCTACCATGATATGGTATCAATTAAATATTTGTTGTAACAATAAGGCTAGAGTAATGAAGAACATGTCTGTGTGTCTCAAAATTCTCAAAAAACCATGTGCTATAATTCTTGATAGAGCACATACATTTAATTGTAAAGATAATATAAAGTCAAAATTGATATATTAAACATGAAAAATTGACTTAAAGATATCTACATGCCAATGGACAAAAATATACTACCTTCTACACCATGTGTTTGTCACAACAACAAATCCTATTAGGTACTCAATACCCTCACAATCAATGACTGTAGCTATCAGTTTCATTTTGACCTAGAAAGAAATTGGTTCCTTCATCATTATTCTCATCTACAATAATTGCATATACATTATCTACATTATATGGAACAATGTGTTAATGCCAAAATTGAAATTAATCTATTTTAACCAAGTATTAAATTGATAACTTAGTACCTGGTTCAACAAGGTTAGATACATGCTCAAAATCTATTGATGCTTCAACCTAGTAGTGTTGTAGGTAGTTGATATGAATCACTTGAATGCAAAGGTCTACAAGACCACCAATCAACCCTCTCTTTTGATTCACATTCATCCCATAAATGATGTATACAAGAAGAGAAAAAACATGCAAGATTTCTAGTATGAATAGCTAGTGATGTTGCATTTGGACTTCAAAATGAATGCATCTCACTTGATATTGTAAGTTTACATCAATCTTGAAAAATTTCAATGTTAGGTTCACATATCAATCAAAAATATCTAGAAACCATATACTTACTTGTATCACCTAGTCCCCTTATAGAATTACACCATTGCACTATTGTTTCAGTGTTTTCTAATATTGTGTCACCTTCATACTTTAATTCCTCTCTACTAACGACTCTTTTCACACATGCTCCAACACTATCTTTCTCTCCTTTTCCATGTACTACCTTAGTGAAATTCCAAAAATGTTGTAGTCTACTTTACACATGCATCCTACTCAATCAATAGAACACCTTTGCATTCTTGAATTTTGTGCTGCAATTTTCTGACCATATAATGTGTTGATTGTATCTTACATCTCATTCCCTAAAATATTCATAGAAAACTCCAAAACATCCTTGCACAAACTCTGATGAATGAATTCAATCATCAGTGGTATAGAAGTGATACTCTCTTGAAACCTTTACGTCCTCCTCTATGCTATTATGTACATGAATGAATGCTATGTGTACAAAAATTGACACTTGTATAGGGTTGTAATACATTGGTTGCACTTCATTTTCAGGATTTAGTGTATATTTTATAGTGAAGTTAACAATTGACACAATTGTACCCAAGGGAAAAGTGTCCTTACACAAGATGAATTGCACATCTAACTATCTAGCTCTATGTGTATGGCGTATGTACTCAAACTATTTTCTGTTGAGACAATTTCATATAATCAGCTACACATACATCATTTATTACTAACTCACACCTCTTTAATTATTGTCCATCTTTAACACCACATGTAACTAGCTTGTACTTTCCAAGAGAAACTAGTGTCTTACCAATTTCATGTGTGATAGCTAGATGTGGGCATCTATGCAGCTTTTGCAAATCACCACATTGAAGGAAAAAACCTTTCAAACACATGGTCTTATAATAAATGCACCCATCATCTTTTTTACATAGTAGACTTGTAATAAATTCTCTCAGTGACTTAGGAGGTACTTGTAGACCGCATTCCTATAGTATATCTTCACAGTGAAAAGTACAACATATATAATGATAAACATCAACCCTACAACATGTAATGTGTGTATGATTTATCTTTACATAGAATGGTTTGGTCATCTCAAAATACCTTTGGCTGATTTGAATTTGAGGAAATTCTTGAATTAACATTTCATAAAAATGTGTTTGAGTCATATCCAAATAATGTTTTTCATGTGCCTCATGGTTTTTTTTTTCCAATTTGTCTTTTGACAACATCTTTTTTGTTTGGTGTAGCCTTTGTGTTGTCACACCAAAAGTTTTTCAATTAATGTTCTTAGTGCATCAACAATAACTTTATCCTTACATGAGAGTCTACCTTGGAATGACAAAAAAAAAGTATCATTAGAATTCTCAAATTTCTCTCGTCTTGCTAAAGCTTTAGCTAACGATGTTCTACTTATCTTTAATGATTTACTTGTTTTGCTTACCATACAAGATTTTTCCATTTCATTTCACATTATGGTTGATGTAAGGACATGTTGACTTGTATTATGTGATTTTAAACCAATGGATTGGTATGTGGGTATATGCATCGAGTTGTGGTGCCAAAAAGGTGACAACCTTTTTTTCTTCTATTTTTGAATAGTGCATACAACTTGAGCCATAGCACGTGCATGCTATAGTGTGTATGCGTTATAATGTGTATGTGCTTTGAAAAAAGTAAAATTTTATAAATGGGTTGCATACCCCTAGCCCATTTGTTTTATCTATGATTTTAACTTTCTTCTAATAACAGCACGTACGTGAATTAACAAAACAAATATTTTCACCTCTCACCTTGCCGATATGCCTCTTCATTGAGGAAATTTGAGATCAAAAGCACACCCACGCTCATGTTGTAAGTGATGTAAATTTCATTTTGCATTGTTTGATATGTTTTTTATATTGTTTTGTAGGTTTTTTATATTGTTTTGTAGGGTTTTTACAATCTTTATTTAGATTTATTTATTTATTTAGATTTCAATTGATTTTTTATCAGGAAATGCCAATAATCAACTGACAAATCCCCAAGAACCTCAAAACCCTCAATAAAATCAAAACCAAAACCCTCCCCAAGAAGAACAACAAATTTCATAGCCTGAACCAATTGCAAGAGCTCTGCCTGGCACACAAGAAAATATAATAAATGAAATAGAGAGAGGTAAAACTGAATTAGAAGGACTCCTTGGTCGGTTGAAAGAATCTAGACAAACCAATCCAATGAGGGCTCAATTGGCATCATCCCTCAAATTCATTAAGACCCAGATAGCCTTAGTTAGTGGTCAGTTAGATGTTTGGCAGGTTAAGAGGGATGAACAAAAAAGATTTTATGCAAATAAATTGTCATATGAAGATGTTTAAAAAAAAGAAATACCAAAAGGTAGAATATGTGCATTATTTAGAAAACTCGGTGAGAAAGATACTATTAGAGAGGGTACTAAATGGTTCCCCATCCATTGGTGCATACACAATGCTATTAGAGATGATTTTTGGGATAGGTGGTGGATGGTTTTTTATGCTCCTCCTTACAACAATCATGAGGTCTCTATGTATTTTTTGAAGAGATTTTATTGTGATTTTGTCCTTGGGGAGATCCCCAATTATTTTGATATATTAGACTCCTAGGGTAGAGGTGAGGGGTCATCATTTGAGAGGCTGGGAGCACGTCATGACCCTAATTTAGTTAGGGTACCTGTGGTCAAGCCACAACGCAAGCATGTGACTATTCCTTCAATTGTGAAGGAACATGTAGAGGCCAATGCTCTAGGGACCGTTAATGCTTTAACGCAGACCCTCATCCATTACACGAGCCCATTAGTTGAGGGGGAGCCTTCTACGTGTCACAGTCACATGTGCACTTCATGCAAATCCTTATGCACATTTGGCACTCATGTTGGAGATGGTGCAGATGATGGGCTTGTCACTGATCAGTTCCTGAACGAGAAATTTGGCATTGACACATAGGTAAATTACAATTATAATTTACTAATTTGATCACATTTCATATGTATAGTGAATAATTAATTAATTAACATCTATTAACATTGTTCAAAATTTAGGGTCAGAGTGTTGGCGAGCCTAGCAGCGATCCTTTGGCCCCATTTTTTGTCCTATCCACAAGTCTAGAGGTATGTATTGATTTAATCATTTAAATTAATACATATATTTATAAAGTAATCATATTAAGGATTGATGAAAAAAATTATGCATGTGCATTAGTTCTCTACAGGACCGTCAACATTTACTACGGACTCGAAGCATAGACATCATACAAGCTATGTATGGGTACATTTATTTCATGTTAATTTAATTCATTTGATTATATTTGTTTCATGTTTCATGTTACATGTAATGTGTATTGTATGACATGTAGTTCATTACGTCAGACACTCCTCATCTCTGACAGTCCATTGATCATGGAGTGGCCACAGCTATGGCTAGCTAGCTCACAACCATTGACTAAGGTATGAAAGAATTTTCTTGGTTTTAGTTGTTGTTTATAATAGTTAGTATCAAAATTTCTAATGTTATTTATAAGTGACCACATTGATTGAATTGTTGTGGGGTCTCATTACGCTTGATCATCCACGAGCCTTCGAGGTGGACTTAAAAAGCAACTATTTGATGGCGGTAAGAAAATAATTAATTTTGTGTGTACATATATTTGATTTCAACATATAATAAATATTGATTCATATCTAATTTTTTTGTATCAGTTTGAGTTAGAGAAGAGCCTCAACAAGAGGATGAGTGAGTGTGTCAGGAGGACCCCATCATCTCCATTGTCTCCCTCTACACAATGACAGAAGACCTCGAGAGATTTGTTTCCTTCCCCTCATGGGAAGAAAAAGATATAGTTGATAGACATGTATATATAGGCATCAGTGGACATATTCGATACACATTTGATGTATATATGACATTTTATATTTGATGTATGACATTATTTGACTTATGATATTATCGGTTAATATATGATATGTTTGTTCATGTACAAGATTATTGGTTATCATAATATACTATGTGTTTGTTAATGTACCTGACATTAATGGTTATCATTTTATATTATATGTTTGTTCATTCATGACATTAAATTAGATATGTTCGTGTATGACATTAAATTAGATATTTGCATATATGACATTAAATTAGATATGTTCATGTATGACATTAAATTCAATACCTAATCTATTCAAAACTTTGATAGAATATTGATTAATAATAAACTTTATCACTATTTAAGCATAAGTTAATCATTTCCAATATGTCATCGTCATATGATTTATGATCTTGTTCATGTTTTAAGTTTTCCTTCTCTGTCATTTGTTTATCAAGTTTAATTCAATACCTAATTAGTTTGAATTTTTGATACAATATTGATCAGCAATAAACTTTATTAGTCAAGATCGATCTCACAAAGTTTAAGAGGCATTGCTTGATAGCTTGACTTGTTTTTGAGGCAGTCACAAAAGGATTAAATGCCCTGGAAAGAAATCCATTGCTGTAATATACCTAACACTTCCCTTAACAAAAATAATAGTTGCTACCAGTTTATTCCAAATCGAAGCAATCAAATTCAAAATACACTGAGCATTAGATAAAAAAAACTGATAATATAATACTGGCACCAATAAGAATAGTAACAATGCAAGATCTATAATAGTATTACCTACAAATCAACATTGTACCAATCCTACCCTTTATAGTATTAACCCAATGCATAAAGTGATATTATAACTATGCTCCTACCCTCTATTTCACCCATATATTTTATGTCTTAAGTTTTCTATGAGGATTAGTGGTATGCAAAATACCTTGGGAGGAATCACTAGATTGCAAGAGTTGTGTTATCTTGTGTTATCCAAGGTCAAATTCTTCAACTACACCAACTTTGTATTCATACAAACAATAATCAACCATGCAGGTGTCCTAGATTAATGTGTAGATTAGATTCATTTTAGTAGAATGAAATGGTCATAAATGATTCTTTCTATGTAAAAAATTTGTAAATTTAATTATTTAGGTTAATCTTAAATATTATCAAATTAATATATTGTATTACCAACATATAACAAATTATTGCACAAACATGCATTGAGTCAACTCTGAAATTGCTATGAGAGAAGAGTGTTAATCAACAATTTAAGTATTTAAAAAAATTAGAATTAGACTATGTAATATTTCCATTGCATGTCATAGAAAGGACTCAAGATGGGGGATGATGCAAAGTATGCACAAGGAAGCACCAAATAAATCAACCTACTACCCAAATTCTCCTAACTCCACAAGGACTAAACAAGGGTTATGAATCACTTCCAAATGAATACAACACAGATAATACAACTTTCCAACAAGTTACAAACTCCACTCACCCAAGGGAGACGAGAATATGACCTCCCCTTATTGGATCAGTAATGACCTTCTTCCCACAAGGTAACTGTTAGAATAAAGTTAGAATAACTAAGAGGGAGGGGGTGGGGGTGAATTAGTTATTCAAGGTCCAAATGTCCTATTCAAACTTTTCACTAAATGTAGTGAACCAATTTAACCATTCATTCATCCAAAATTTTACTTATCTAATTAGCAAGTTATTGTAAATCAACATGCAAGTATAACACACAAGAAATCAACACATGAAATAGTGATTTACATGGAAACCCAATTTGGGAAAAACCACCAGTAACATGCTACTCAATTCTCACCCTTTTGAAGTGATGCTCGGTGAAAGGCCTGCCCTGTTAAAGGCTTACAACACACACCGTTAAATGTGACCTTGTTAGAGGATTTAACCACCCTGCTAGAAGTGGGCCTGGTAAAAGGACTTTTAGAACATTCACTTGGAATGCCACCTTGTTAAAGGATTTACAAATGTCTATTAGGCCAACCTAAGTCCATAGGATTTTTAGATCTAATACAATTGCTAGAGAGTATTAGAAAATCTTGACATGACTACAACATACAACTTATCTTGCAGATCTCAGATCACTTCTCCACTCATACCCTTGCCTGGCCTTCTATCTCTGCAACTCTTAACTGCTTGCCTTATCTTTCAAGCTTTGTCTCCTTGAGTCTCTATACTCAATGTACCAAAGCAATCATCTCTTCATGACCACTTGTAGAAACAGAGCCTCTGTTCTCTTCCTTCTCCTTCTTGACACTCTTTCAATCACTTCTCAGTTATGACACTTCTGCAGCAACAGTATCAACAACTCTTTTCTCCTTGGTTTATGACTTCTTAACTAGAAGTCTTAAAGTTCCTTTTCCTGCTCAATTCATCTTTTTTTTTTTTTCAATTCACATGGATTAGGTAGGATTCATTGCATCTAACCCATATTCTATTTCCTCTAGAAACTTCTTGAATAATCCATTAGAATTTGCCCAAAAATGGTTTACATAGGATTCTGTGCCAACAACTCATCATCCTTATCCTCCCATTTTTTCACAAAATATAATGTAACCAATAAGTCGGTTTGGATTTGGCAAATCTTTGTTATTTGAAATAATATAGTAGCTCGGCACTATTAAAATACTAGTGCTCAGCACATATTGTGTTACTCGACATCAACTATGTTTTTCCTGATGCTCAACACCTAAAGATTACTCAGCACTTGAAGATCACTCAGCACTAACTGAAAAATTTTCTGATGCTTGGCACCTGATCTTTTACTTAGCACTTCAAGATCACTCGACACTAACTGAAAATTTTTTGTTACTCGGCTTCTAGTAAGAATTTGCTCGGCTTCAACTGATTTGCTCAACTTCAATTGATGATCAAGGTTAAAGCTTTGTAGTCAAATTTGTTACAACTTCTTCATTCAATTATGTCTAAGTGTGACCATCCTCTGTATCTTTGAGTATGTTATCAATACACTACTTAACCATTGTCTTAGCTAATCCTTGCATTTTATTACAACATCATAACTCAACCTTTCCCTTAGGTGCTCTTGTTACATCTTGTTGATCAAATCCTCTTCATTAATCAACTAAGTGATAGTGCTTGAATCTTATAAGAAAATATCATTCCTACAAATAGAAAGTTTGACATCAATGGAAAAACAATGATTGAAACATTCTTTTACAACAATATCCCTCTCTAATCTTCAACAACAATGAGCTTTTCAATAAAATTTCCAATAGTAACAAAGTGGGTTTTGATGTTCCAAGACCTCCCAACACCAAAAAGTGGGAAATTAGTGGGTCTATTTGTGGACCTCCTGGCAATTGATCACCTAAATGAGAACCTTGAGACTTATTAGGGACTCCATGAAAGAAATTAGTAGCTTGAGAAGCTCTCCATTTGTTAGCTGAATTAAAACCTTGGATTGTAGATGACTGGCCTTCATTGTAAAATGAGTGAGACTGCCTCACCAAAGGTGGAAATGAACTTTTTGTTGTTCTATTAAGATCATTAATATATTTTGACAAAAACTTTGAGGGATCATGCCTAGCTTGAGTATCTTGGCTTCCCAAGTCCTGTAAATGCAAGGACATTGATGAATAGACATTTCTAATTGGAACATATGTGGTGTTGGAATTAAGTCTTGGAATGAAGTGCATAACGATCCAATCTGAGGCTTCACTTCACATTTCTTAGTGGATAATTCTATAGCACTTATTACTTCTCTATCTAAAATTTTTGTGTTTGTGTACATGTGCACTAAAGAGCTTCTGTCACTACTTGAGCTACTAGCAGATGGTGATTGTTCACCATCGTCATCTGACATAGGCTCACATGCATATGCTTCTTTCCTTTGTCACTTTTCCCTTCCTAGCTCTTCCTCATTATCTGTAACTTCTTTCATGGGTCCAACAAGGTCTTCCCACTGTTTCCCATTAACTATAGGTTTTGTCTCTTCATCTTGAGTAATTGACATACCCTGGATGGCACCAAGATAATCATTTTCTTCTTAAATGTTCTTTTCTTTTAGATTAATCTCTCTATTAAGTAGGTTTTCTATATCTTCCTCTGTGTATTTAATAGATGTAGCAGCAATTCCATGCTCATTAAGAATATTTCTTGCGCCATGGATTAATATATCATGCAATTCCTTAATAGTTCCATTCTTATTAGAATTCATAACTAGATTCTACATGGCCTATTTTCTCTTGATCACTACAATATTTTTTCCTCATCTAAACATTTTGTAATCAAT
The DNA here is from genome assembly GCA_028749045.1 of Cupressus sempervirens. NCBI lineage: Eukaryota > Viridiplantae > Streptophyta > Pinopsida > Cupressales > Cupressaceae > Cupressus > Cupressus sempervirens. The sequence goes on from CM053785.1 coordinate 190,102,598, forward strand.
TGATATACAATCACAATTTTCTCTTGGCCAATCCTATGGGCTCATGATTGAGCCTGTAGATCCACAAAGGGTTGAAATCTGGATCTAATAGAAGAATAGTATTAGCAAGAAGTCATTCACTAACATTTGCATCTTTATAACAACTAAATTTGGATGAACGATAAGCATTAGTTTTCAAAAATAATTAAATAGTACAACATACCATATATGATAACTGAGTTGGCACTTGGCTGCATCATATAATAAGTTGAAATTAGATAACCATTAAACACTTTGTAAAGTACTACCTACATATCATTATAGCCACATCAACTGAGTTCAAATTAATATTTAGAATCTAGGAACACATCAAAAAAGACATACGAAAGGTGAGAGAGATTTGGCACGTTTACCTGGCTACCTGAAGCTAATGGAGTAGACAGTTTGATCCCATGATGAAAGATGAGAGAGATTCGACAGTTGGCAACTTTGTACTAGCCAACACTGCAAGTTTTAGCATCACCCGAGATGGCGTTGTAAAATGAAAATGGAGTGTGATCTCCAAAAATTGAGAGAGTTTATTGTAGGTCTCTGCAACATTGTCCTGTAGGAACTAGAATCACATCCATACCTTACACAAGCTCTGAGATATGCCGCATCAAAGATCGCAGCCCTATGGCATTTAGTGACCCTTAGGAGCGTTCCAGTTCGACGTGCCCAAGAATGTTCGAGCGTTGAAGGGGACAAGATGAGTTTGGGGATAGGGTTCACCCAACCACTTGAAGCTAATAGAATAGACAGTTTGATCCCACAATGAAAGGTGAGAGAGATTTGGTAGTTGGCAACTTTGTCTTGGCCAACACTACAAGTTTTAGCATCGCCCGAGATGGTGTCATAAAATGAAAACAGAGTGTGATCTCCAAAAAGTGAGAGAGTTTATTGTAGGTCTCCACAACATGGTCCTATAGAAACTAGAATCACATTCATACCTTGCACGAGCTTTGAGATATGCCCCGTCAAAGATTGTAGCCCTATGGCATTTAGTGACCCTTTGGGATGTTCTAGTTCGGCATGCCCAAGAACGTTCAAGTGCTAAAGGGGATAGGACAAGGTTGGGGATAGGGTTTACTTGGCCACTTGAAGCTAATGGAGTAGACAATTCTATCCCACGAGGAAAGGTGAAAGAGATTTGGAAGTTGGCAACTTTGTACTAGCCAACACTGCAAGTTTCAACATCACCCGAGATGGCATCAAAAAATGAAAATGGAGTGTGATCTCCAAAAAGTGAGAGACATTATTGTAGGTCTCCACAACATTGTCTTGTAGGAACTAGAATTGCATCCATACCTCACACGAGCTCCGAGATATACCCTATCAAAGATTGCAACCCTATGGCATTTAGTGACCCTTAGGGACATTTTGATTTGGCATGCTCGAGAACATTCGAGCATTGAAGGGGACAGGAGGAGGTTGCGGATAGGGTTTACTTGGCCACCCAGAGCTAATGGAGTAGACAGTTTGATCCCACGATGAAAGGTGAGAGAGATTTGGCAGTTGGCAACTTTGTACTGGCCAACACTGCAAGTTTTAGCATCACCTTAGATGGCGTCATAAAATGAAAATGGAGTATGATATCCAAAAAGAAAGAGAAGTTATTGTAGGTCTCCACAACATCGTCCTATAGGAACTAGAATCGCATCCATATCTTGCACAAGCTTCAAGATATGCCCCGTCAAAGATCGTAGCCCTATGGCATTTAGTGACCCTTAGGGACGTTTTGATTCGACGTGCCTGAGAACGTTCAAGCAATGAAGGGGACAAGATGAGGTTTGGGATAGGGTTTACCCGGCCACTTGGAGCTAATGGAGTAGATAGTTCGATCCCATGATGAAAGGTAAGAGAGATTTGGTAGTTGGCAACTTTGTACAGGCCAACAATGCAAGTTTCAGCATCACCCGAGATGGCGTCATAAAATGAAAATGGAGTGTGATCTCCAAAAAGAAAGAGACATTGTTGTAGGTCTCCACAACATCATGCTATAGGAACTAGAATCACATCTATACCTTGCACGAGCTCCGAGATATGCCCCATCAAATATCGCAGCCTTATGGCATTTAGTGACCCTTAGGGACGTTCCAGTTTGGCATGCCCGAGAACATTCAAGTGCTAAAGGGGATAGGATGAGGTTGGGGATAGGGTTTACCTAGCCACTCAGAGCTAATAGAGTAGACAGTTCGATCCCACAACCCTTTTTCCACTAAGTTGCAAATTTGAGCAACTTTTACAACTTTCAACAATGCAACTTTGCACAAAAAGTGCAATTTTTACATTTTTCACTTGATTCCAATTCTATGACTTAAAAAAGGTTCGTAATAGTAAAATAAATTATTTCCAAATGCTCATCCCTTCACCAATTCCCAAACTTTTGCAAAGTTGTCAGCATTTTTGCAATTTTGTTTTGACAACTTTTGTAATTTTTTGTAAATTTTGACATCTTAACTCCTAGATGCCTAAAACTTAACCTAATGACCCTAATGACACTTATAACCTTCTAAGAAACATAAAATTCTTTTTTGCCTTGGAAAATCACCTATATTGCTCATTTTTATACCTAAAAAGTGGCCCATAGGCATATTTGACACAAAACCCCACAAATACAAACAATGACCAAGGGTGACTTCCAAGCATGGAAAGGGTCTATTTAGGTCCAAACTAACATGAATCCAACATTAGATTCAAAGTATCCAACTTTTATTGGCTAATTGCTTCACAAACTCAAGACTAGGCTTGTAGCCTTGAACATGGAAAATTACAAACATCTCCTCACAACCCAAAGAAAAGAATCACTGATTTGGATACCCTTTTAGGTTTTATACAACATACTAAAGCCTTGGGATCTCAAGACAAGTATGCAACAACTGAGTTTTTTAAGGCTCACTTAGGAATGTAGGTCTACTCTCTGCCACCTCCTACTCTCTCTCACACTCTCTCCCACCTCTCTGAATGTATCATGTTATCTCTCTTTCTACCACCTTCTACTCTCTCTCACACTCTCTCCCATCCTCTACTCTCTCTTACACACACTCCCATGCCCCCCTCTCTCTCCCTCTCCCACCACCTATTGTATCTCTCCCATCCGCTACTCTCTCTCTCTCTCTCTCTGGCTACTCTCTCTCTCCCCTCTCCCATCCCCTAAACTCTCTCTTTTATAGATACACACTCCCATCCCCCCCTCTCTCTCTCCTCTCCCATCCCCTACTCTCTAGATCTCTCACACACACTCCCATCCCCCCTCTCTCTCCTCGTCTCCCACTCCCTCTCCCACTCCCTATTATCTCTCTCTCAAGTTATCCCTCTCCCTCTCTACTCTCTCTCTCTCTCTATCTCTCTCCCATACCCTACTCTTACTCTCTCTCTCTCTCTCCCATCCCCAACTCTCTCCCATCCTCTACTCTCTCTCACACTCTCTCCCATCTTTTCACTCTGTCTCTCCCATCCCGTACTCTCTCTCTCTATCACTCTTTCTCATCCTTTCACTCTATCTCTCCCATCCCATACTCTCTCTCTGCCACCCCCTACTCTCTCTCACTCTCTCTCATCCTTTCACTCTATCTCTCCCATCTCATACTCTCTCTCTCTCTTTGCCACCCCCTACTCTCTCTCACACTCTCACACTCTCTCCCATCCTCTACTCTCTCTCTTTCATAGACACACACACACACACACACACACACACACACACACACACACACTCCCATCCCCCCCTCTCTCTTCTCTCCCATCCCCTACTCTCTAGATCTGTCACACACACTTCCATCCCCCTCTCTCTATCTCCCTCTCCCTACTTTCTCTCACACTCTCTCCCATCCCCTACTCTCTCTCACACTCTCTCCCATCCTTTACTCTCACTCTCTCCCTCTCCCACTGCCTACTCTCTATTCTCCATCCCCTACTCTCTCTCTTTCATAGACACACACACTCTTATCCCCCCACTCTCTTCTCTCCCATCCCCTACTCTCTAGATCTATCACACACACTCCCATCTCCCCTATCTCTCTCCCTCTCCCTCTCCCACTCCCTCTCCTACCACCTACTATCTCTCTCTCTCCCATCCCGTACTCTCACTCTCTCCCTCTCCCATCCCCTACTCTCTCTCACACTCTCCCGTCCCCTACTCTCACTCTCTCTCTCCTATCCTGTATGAGCTCTCTCTGCCACCACCTACTCTCTCTCACACTCTCACACTCTCTCCCATCCCCTACTCTGTCTCTCTTACACACATTCCCATTCCCCCTCTCTCTCTCCATCTCCCACTCCCTCTCCCACCACCTACTCTCTCTCCCCCATCCCCTACTCTCTCTCTCTCCCCTCTCCCATCCCTTACTCTCTCTCTTTCATAGACACACACACTCGCATCCCCCTCTCTCTCCTCTCCCATCCCGTACTCTCTAGAGTTGTCACACACACTCCCATCCTCCCTCTCTCTCCCTGTCCCTCTCCCTCTCCCATTGCCTACTCTCTTTCTCTCCCATCCCCTACTCTCTCTCTCTCTATCTCTCTCTCCCCTCTTCCATTCCCTACTCTCTCTCTTTCACACACACAACACACCCATCCCCCCTCTCTCCTCTCCCATCCCCTACTTTGTCTCTCACTTGCTCTCCCTCTCCCACTCCCTCTCCCACCACTCTCTCACACACACACACACACTCTCTCTCTCTCTCTCTCTCTCTCTCACTCTCTCCCTCTCTACTCTCTCTTTGCTACCTCCTACTCTCTCTCTCACATTTTCACACTCTCTCCTATCCCCTACTATCTCTCTCTCTCTCTCTTACACACATTTCCATCCCCCTCTCTCCCTCTCCCATCGCCTACTCTCTCTCCCATCCCCTACTCTCTCGAGCTACTCTCTCTCCCCCCTCTCCCATTCCCTACTCTCTCTCTTTCACACACATGTACTCCCATCCTCCTCTCTCTTACTCTCCTTCTCCCACTCCATCTCCCACCGCCTACTCTCTCTCTCCCCCATCTCCTACTCTTAATCTCTCTCTCCCCATCCCCTACTCTCAATCTCTCTCTCCCACCCTGTACTCCCTCTCTGCCACCCCTACTCTCTCTCAAACTTCCTCTCTCTCCCATCCCCTACTTTCAATCTCTCTCCCCCATCCTGTACTCTCTTTTTGCCACCCCTACTCTCTCACATTTCCTCTCTCTCCCATCTCGTACTCTCTTTGCCACCCTTACTCTCTCTCACACTTCCTCTCTCTCCCATCCCATACTCTCTCTGCCACCCCTATTCTTTCTCACTTCCTCTCTCCCGTCCCGTACTCTCTCTGCCACCCCTACTCTTTCTCACTTCCTCTCTCACCCATCCCCTACTCTCTCCCCTCTCTCATCCCCTACTTTCTCTCTATCTCTCTCTCTCACACACACATAGCCATTTCTGCCCACACCTTCCTCCCCTAGCTCTCTCTTACTCTTGCTTTGCATCTCTTCTATGCACTATTTAGGTCTCAATAGTGCATGCGTACTATAGCGCACACGCACTATTGAGACCAAAATTCAAACGCTTTAAATAGCATGTGCGCACTATAGGGTGTACATGCTATTGAAAGCTTTGCATCAAAATCAAGCCTAAGGCTTGGTTTTGCCTTGGAGATCCAACCCAAAGGTTTGAAGTTTATAAACAGGTTTGAGATGTGTTTTCCAGCAAACATACAAAAAATGATTGATTTTTCTTGAGTGCTCTCCTTCAGGATTCCTCATGGTTGGGCATCGATAAGATCAAGTTACATGACATTGTAGGTCTCTGCGTTAGCTATATAACCATATAATTTATTTTTAATTTGAACTATTTCAAGCCTTTCATCTATAATTACCTTTGAATGTATATTCATTTTTTTGTCAAAAATCACCATGTACTAATTAGGCTATAGATTTTAGCTCGTTCATCAAATTTTGCAACAACTTAGCTTTTTAGAAACTAGACTCCATTCTACATACTTTGAAAAAAAAAAGTTTTGATTTTAGATTAGTTTTCAATTATTTCTAGGCGGAGCACATAGATATTTCACATTTTTGGGATGTGTCTAGTTAAAAAATTCATTAAAAAAAAACACATCATAAAACTACCCAAAAAATTTGGGATAAACTACATAGTGTTAAGTAACTTTTGACTAGATTGATTAAAGAATTTCAAAAAAAAGGTTAAAATTTTAGGGGGACCACACTTTGTACTGTGTTATGTTTTTTTGGGATAAATAATACCACTTTTTGTGGCCCCCTTTTTTGAGGACCTAAAACTAAACCATTTTGAAAAAAAATTAGTAGTTTAGAAACTAGATTCAAAGGACTACGACTTTTTTTTTTGTCATATCTTAAAATTTTGAGCATAACTATCTTCAAATTCTTGTTGAAGTTTAGAAATTGCTGATTTCAGGAAAAAGGTGTCCACTTATAACCCCCCTTTTGGCACCACAACTTGGTGCACTTACCCATGCATCAAAGAGATTTCTAACAATGCTTCCATCACTACTATTTTCAGATGTTCTTAACCCCTAAATTCTCATTGTCTCTCTAAATTTAAGATTTTTAAGCACTTCAACAAGAAGTTTGCATCTTCTACTTTGATTTAATTTTTCAAAATAGTTATTCCAAATCTTTTTAACAATTCTTCTAGAACTTTTTGTTGACGTTTTATCATGCACTGGCTTCAAAATATTTTCATCTATGTAAATTAGAAACTTTGGTTTTCTACAAATTATTCTAGGAGATGTTGATGTAGGTGCATGCTCTATATTTTCATTACTTGCATTGTGTACATTCATCATTTCAACTTGAGATGTCACATTAGGTGCATTAGGTGGTGTATGTGTATTTTTCATAATCATTACAATTTTTGTATGTTGAACATTTTTGTTTGTTGAATTAGGTGCATTTGTGACATCAATATCAATAGTTGCATGCTCATGATTTTCATTTGCAACATTAGGTGCATTGATCATGTCAATTTGAATTGGTAGATTTTCATCACTTACATTGGAGGCATTTGATGATGCACCTTCACGTAATCTCCTCATGCGCTATCTTGTTTGTGCCTTTGTTACCTCTCATTTTTCAATAGTTCCTCTCTTAGTCTTTCCCATGATTGTAGATGCAAATCACCCTACAAACAATAACATGAAATAAATACACAATCAAATACAAAATTAAACAAATGTGAATCACTATTTCATGCTCAGTCACAAGATACAAACATCTAATAACATGTGGACACAAGAAAATAGATCAAATTCATCATTTCCAAGAAAATTGCCATATAAAAAATAACATGAACAAAAATACACGATCAGATACAAAATTAAACAAATTTGCATCATTTCTTTATGCTCAATCACAAGATACAAACATAAAATAACATGTGGAGACAAGAAAATAGATCAAATTCAACATTCCCAAGCAAAAATGACTAAATATTTGCATACTTGGTGTTCAAAGACATGTGAAACAATAGTAGAATCTTGTGGCCCACAATTAAACAACATAATAATCACTGACATGTTCTTTTAATTACACTTTTCAGTAACTCGATTGGGTTATTAAGTCCTAACTACATCATCCATAGTATCTCAAAAGTCGGTCAAGTCTTACTAAACCTGATCGGGTTATGTAGAACTAGTACACAAAGAAAGATGGGGGGTTAATGAAAGGTAGAGGGAGGGAGTGAGGGAGTTAGAGGATTAGGGGCTTAGGGATTAGAGAGAGAGGGTTAGGAGTTAGATAGAGATAAAGATAAGGGGTTAGGGATTTAAGAAAGGGAGGGGGAGGGAAGGAGGGTTACTGATATCTTTGTGGGTACCATCCCCATCAGGGTCTTTTTCTTAATCAAGTTTTCCTAAAAAACAAATATGGCGTTACGAGTTCTTTGATTGCTTGTGTATTATGTTTTAGTTTAATTTTGACATGTTTGATATGGTACTTGTGCAATCGGTTTGACGTTATTAAAAGAGTTAAGAATACCTAATTCACCCTTGCGCTCTCACCCTAGCGCTCTCAGTATTCTTCAATCCTAGCATTCCTTGAGAAATGGACATGATCTCTTGTCCTCATAAATTAAACAACTACCTTAATAGGCGAATGTTCTCGATCTTGGTATGTCTTCATTCTTAATCTTCTGATGGGCTCTTCTATGCTTGTGTCGAAAACCCAAAAACAAAGTACACAAAATGACAATACGCAAAGGAATTGAATCGAAGAGTGCAATTTATTTTCTTCTTCCTCCCTTGGATTGCCATTGCTGCAAATTGAAAGAAGTCAATCTCACGAACAATGTCTCTCCCTGGGATGAATTATCCTTAGCCTGCATGCTCAGTAGATCGCCAAACCGCAATTTAGAAATAACAGGATTGGAATCAGTGAGGGTCAAGAAGGAGAAATTATCGAGGCATACACTTTTACATCCTTTCAGAATAAATCTTTGTGTATATTGAGGAGCTTATTCATCGGGCAAAGATACATTGGTGAATCAGAGGAACCGCCCTGCCATTATAGCATTTGCATAGCTCAATGGATTCTGCCGAACACAACCACTCAACCACTTGAATTCCACGCCCGATAATTTGCAGGATAGAATTCTTACAACTGCAAAATTAAGTGTCTCTTGCGCTGAAGCACACCCCATGAGCATCACAGGCCCCATGCACACCGCATTTTAATTTTTTAATTTTTTAATTTTTTAATTTTTAATTTTTTTTTTTCCTTGCTCTGTATTCAACGCGGATATATATATATATCCATTAGCCAAGTACAAGTACAGCTCCTTTTGCCTGCGCCGCCTATATATATATTATAAGGCGGAAATGAAAACTATGATATTTGGCCGCCACCTTGCACTTCATTCCTGTGCAATTGATTGATTGGTACGGGCGTTCCAAGAGGTGGGGGTATCGGAAGCTCTAATGGCAGCCTACCCATAAGCCCGCCTATATGATGCATGCACAAGAGTCGCGGTTTCGGTTCTCGGAGGGGAGTACAATAGTGTGTACCAAATTTTGTTGAGGGTTTGACCGAAAGATCTCATAATAGTGGGACCAGGGCAGCAGACACAATACCAGACAGGGTTCAGATCCTAGGTAGGCCCGTTTCCAAGGGTAAAACGAAGACTGGGGCCCAGCCCACAGCAAGATAGTGGCAGGCCTTAAGCCAGGGGTTTCAAGGTGCACTTTTTGGTTTTGTTTTATATATTTGCTCTTGTTAGCTTTTGTTTCGCCCTTCTTTCTTTTGATCAATGGAAAAACAAATTGAGGATACACAAATGAGAAAACAAACGGTGGATATGCAAACCATGGAAAAACAAACCATCTCATTGGTAAAAAACGGTCAAGAAATTATGGTACACTTTGAAACTAACCATTTAGGGCAAGTCAAAATGGCATCACTTGGCAAGACAGGAAAATATATTTGGGTCAATGTTAAACAGTTCAAGGGCATTTTAAAGCGTAGACTTGCTCGTATGAAAGGGTCACAGGACAAGCAAAAACACGGGCAGAAATTGCATAAACAAGTCAAAATGTGCCCTCCTCCACACTTAAGTGGTGACAGTCATCTGTATGGTAGTAATAACTTCGATGAGTCTGTCAGTTACAGCCCTACCTCCACACCTCTCGCTTGGTGCCCAGATCTTTATGTGCAAGAACTTTTGAGGGCCAAGAGGAGGTTGGAGCTCCTAGAGGCTAAGGAGCAAGAAAGTTACCACAATATACAGGTGCTAATTGCAACAAATAAAACTCTTGCAGATGATAACAACACTTTAAAAACTCAAATCTCAACGTTGCAAGAAACACTTTTAGCCGGAAAGCTTGAATGGCAGAATATGAAGGATGAATGGAAAAACCTGAATGTGACATTGGAAACAAACAAGGTCATAGCAAATACCGAGTCATCTTATAATAAGGAGAAAACGATTCTTCACACTAGTTTGCCAGGAAAGGCAGATGGTGAAGAGAAGAGAAGGAGTTTTGCAGAAGTCACCAAAACTTGGGACAAAAACAGCAAACACCCTGATATGGCAAGAGAAGAGGCAAAGATTCGTGTGAACACGCAAGACAAAGAAGTCAAGGAAAGGCAGCTTAGGGCATCCAATATAATTATCAAGGGGATAAAAGACTATGGGGAAGGTGAACATACCCTTGACCTAACGAGGGATTTCCTACAAGATGTGCTGTTGTGGCAAGGACAAATCTGCCAAGCTTGGAGGGTTGGCAAACCACACGCTGAGAGAAATAGGCCAATCAAGGTAGTCATGCTCAGCATTAGCGACAAACAAAATCTACTTAACAAAAAACAGCTTTTGTGGGGTTCTCGCTTCGTTTTAGAGGAGGATTTAACTATGAGACAGCAAGTAGAAAGAAGGATGGAAATGGAAAAAATCAGAACAGCTAGAAATGAAGGCAAAAGAGCTTGGATGTTCAAGGGAAAAGCAGTTATTGCTCATTTTGGCCACCGCTACAATGAAGGGCAGCAAGAAGGCAACAAAGGTGCAACAACAAACACCTTAACAGGCAGCGATACAACAAGATCCATAATCACACCTAGCGATAATAACTCAACTTTGAGTCTTTCGCATCAAAATAAATAGCAATCAAGCTTAACCCAGGCGTCCTTAAGTTTAGTTTGTTGGAATTGCAGAGGTTATCCGTGGAGACGTGGGCCTGGGTTAGGGCCTATTGCGGAAGGCAAAGACATTATTTGTCTCATAGAGACACATGAGCATGAGGGATGTAAGACCCCATTGTTTGAAGGCTACTGGAAGATGGCAGTGTGGAATGAGGCAGCGGGAAATGGTAAAGGTTATGGAGGTATAATGGTTCTAGTAAAAGAAAAAGAAGGTCGTGTCATTCAGCTGGAAAATACTGATTCTAATAAACAATTTATATGGCTCAAAATCGTGGAAAATAACACTCTTCTCAGGATTGCAGCTTGTTACTTTGCTCCACAAGTATCTAAAATTTATAAAAAGTGTGGTTTAGATCACAATGACCCTTATGCTACGTTAAAGAAAGATGTTGCTGTTTTTTCACAATGTGGGGATGTCCTTCTCGTTGGAGATTTCAATGCTAGGACAGCAAATTGGCAAGCAAGTATTTTCAGCTCCGAAGTAAATGATAACCCTATTTGGCTCACAGAAGAGAGAAATCATCCATGGGATAGAATATCCGAAGATGCTAAAGGCTGCAATCATTTTGGGGAAGAATTGATCACTTTGTGTGGCACATTTGATCTAATAATCTGTAATGGTTTGGCTAGATGGGCTAAGTCGGGCAATTTCACTTGCAACACATACAACGGGGCAAGTGTGGTAGACTATGTAATTTGTTCGCAGCATTTGTATAACAATATTGAAGAAGTTGAAATTGGAGAGCACATTTGGGATCTCAAATCAGATCATAGACCACTGTACGTAAATTTGTATTGGGCAAAGGATAGACGGATTGGGGCAAAAATCCAAGGCCCTCAACACCCACCTTCTCAGGGCAGAATTTTGTTAACTTCAGAAAATAGTAACACTTTCAGGGCTGCTCTTGAGGAACTTTGTATGGGACACCCTATGTATAAGCATGGTGTTAATAGTCATGATTTATCAAATCTGATTCACAAGGCTCTTTCAAAATGCAAGAGAGCGAAAAATAGAAAATCTGAAACTAATTGTTTTCCAGCCAATGCATGGTTTGATAAGAAATGCAAGAGGGCTAGGAGAAATCTAAGGGAGTCAAATAAAACTAACCTTGACATTAAGACCTACAAACAGATCCTAAAGAAGAAAAAAATCGATTTTATGTCCACAAGGAGAGAGGAGCTAATTTTCTTGGGCAGAAATAACCCCAAACGTTTTTGGAAAGAACTCCAACCAAGGAGGAAGCAAACTGAAAATAATATTACTGCCACCCAATGGTTTGATTATGCTAAGAAACTTTATGAACAAGAGGGTGGAGTGGGACAGCCACCTTTGGTCAATGATACCACAAATATTTTTACTGTGCAAGAGATAGAGACAGGGATTAAGAAGTTGGGTGGAGGCAAAGAAAAAGACCTTGTTGCGCTTCAAGCTGAATATTTGAAGTGGGGTATGAAAACTCTTGCACCGCACATCACTGAAATCTTCAACAAAATCTGCCAGGAAGGGTTTCCGAAAGATTGGACAATCAGCCTTGCAATACCACTTTTTAAGAGTGGTGATGTTAACAATCCCTCCAACTACAGGACTATAATGATCAATCCCCTCTTTGCTAAACTTTTTGGCAGTATGATAGAAACTAGGATCAGCAAATGGGCAGAAGAAAATCATAAACGTGCTAAAGGGCAAGCTGGTTTTAGGCCAAAGCACTCGACAGTGGATCACTGTGTCACTCTGAGACACATTATTGAAAAAGAGTGGGAGAAAAAAGAAGAGGTTTTTTGTTGCTTTGTTGACTTCAAAAAGGCTTTTGATACCGTTCCGAGAGACAAGCTTTGGTTGAGGATGGAAGAATTGGGGATTCCTAGGCATCTCAGAGCTGCTGCTCATAGAATGTACGAAGAGGTGAAAGTCAAAATCAGAACTTCAGATGGCATTTCAGAATGTTTTAGGAGCGATATCGGGGTCAAACAGGGCTGCCCTTTATCCCCTACTTTATTTGGTTTATATATTGACAAACTGGAAGAGTGGTTAAACACGCAAGAGGGTGAAGGCATTCAGCTAGGGGAATTTGTTATAAAGCTACTCCTATATGCGGACGACCTCATTTTAATTGCCAAATCTGCTTGTGATTTGCAAGACCATCTATCTTCTCTTGAGCGCTTTTGTAGAATGGTGGGGATGCAAGTCAATATCAGCAAAACCAAGGTTATGATTTTCTCTAATAATAAAAAACAGCATCAACATGAATTTTATTACAATGGAAGTGTTCTCGAAGAAGTTGCGGAATATAAATACCTTGGCATCGATTTCAACAAAAAACTAAGCTGGTCTAGCTGCAGGTATAAAAGGACATTAGGTGGATGGAAGGCTTTCTACGCTCTTCAGAATAGGTGCCGTGAAGCGGAGTTGTGGGATTAGAAAACTATTCAAACCTTGTTTGGTCTTCTTGTGCTGCCAGTTGTTCTTTATGGGTGTGAATTATGGGCCAACAGCACTACTATAGCACAATGGAAACAAATCGAAGGAATCCAAAAGCGCTTGATTACAAGCAAGTTTAAAATTAAAAGCACTGTTCCATATGACATCATGCTAAGTGAAATGGGGGCTGCGCCTATTGAGGCACTTGCTATGGTTCGCCTTTTAAGCTATCTAAAAAGAATCGAAAAAATGGAAGAGGATAGATGGCCGAAAGTTGTCTTTAGTGACACACTATGTAAGCGAAAAAGGACATGGATGCAACAAAACATCAAGTGGATGAGTAAATGGAATATTCATTTCAATATGTGCCCCACAAGTAATAAAGAAATAAAGGTCTTTGTTATGGAGAAATTCTACAAGAGAAATTGGGGAAGCGAGATTGGGAGGAAGAAACTATATTATATAAATGAGTTCAACCCCACTTGTGATCAACTCGAAAAAGTGTACATAGGAGCCAACATTTCTTGGAGAGCTAAAATTCTTATTGCTCAGCTGAGAACCAACTCTCACCAACTTCGTTGTGAGACCGAGCGTTGGAAGAGGCCAAAGGAGGCTTGGGAAGAGAGAATTTGCAGATTTTGCAATTCTGGGAAAGTGGAAACTGAACAACACTTTATTCTAGAATGTGAGGCCTACAAGGATAGCAGGGATAAGTTTGCGGATACTATATGTGACAGTTCTTGGCATAACCTGTTCAACGAAGAGTACATTGAGCAATTGGGGGGGCTCATCATTAGTCTACACAAGAGGCGAACAACGCTACTTAAGTCTGCTTGAGTTGTCTTGCTGTCCCATAGGCTATTTTTGGCCTCGTGGACGTTAAAATTTTATCTATCTATCTATCAATTCACTAAAACAACAGTTAGTATCCATCATAGTTTTAAACTTGCCTCATGAATATCGAACTACCTTCAGATGTATGCGACTATGTGTAGTAAATTCTTGTAGGACAAACACTTCTTGCCCAAATGAGGACTGAGCAATCACATTTGGCGCAGTGGTGTAATTAGTGTTGTAATATGAAACACCATTTTTGTAAGGTGTTCCAGGTGAGATGAAAGGGAGCAACAAGTGATATATATACACCGTGAAATTAGTAATGCGAAAGGATAAAGTTATTATAGAGAATCATGTGGACTACATGAAAGTAGAGAGGGATATCTTGACATAGGTGGAACATCCTTTTATAGTTCAAATTCATTCAAGACAAAATCAAGATTGTATTCGACTTTGGATTTAGATCTCGAATAGAAGTATGTGGCCACACATAGTATTGGATCTTTGTTCAAAACAATTGTACAATGACATCCAAAGTTGATGAATAAATGTGATCCAATTCTATGTGTGGGACGTAAGTGTACATGGCACCTAAATTCATATTTTCTAAAGGTCATGATAAAATTTTCTATTGGTGGAGTGTTGGCATACTTCAATATGAAATGGTTATTGGTCATGCTCCTTTGGCCTACAACAATAGGCAGATCCTAGTAAGCCTCAAGGGTTGTTGCAGAAGGATCCCAGTAAGCGTCTAGGGAGCAGATTTAATTGCAGCAGTGAAATTAAGTGTCACAAGTGGTTCAAAATTATTAACTGCAGAAAAAAATGGTTTAAAATAAAAATTCAACATTCCTTGTTGGGACTAGATTCATTGCTATCAAGAGTAGTTTTAGGGTTAGGGATGAATTATGTGGATGACCATGTGCGTGTGGAAACGGTTGAAAACAATAAATTTACTCCTTTTGCGTGGAGATTCGAGGCTAGGAAGAGAAGGAGAAGATTTAAGGAAGCAAGAAAGAATACTCGAGAAATTGAAAGATTAAATTCAACCAGGGTACCAAGAAGACAAAGGTCTCCAAAAGGAATGAGATTTGCAGAGGATGAAGCGGGAGGGACACTACAGGTGAGAAAGCTCAAGGGAATGATGATGGTAAGTTTAATCAAAAGACAATGTTTACTATAATCTAGCAATATTTTCATAGTAATATAATAAAATGATGTAAGGCAGTAAGAAAAATATTAGATCTCAATAATTGTGTAATTAAATTTTTAAAACTATCTTGACACAATCTACATCAACACTCCAAGTAACCATTGCATAATTTGCAGTAATATAAGGCTCCCCTAAGACAATTCACATCAACAACATAGAATGCATCTCAAAAGCCAACAACAAACGTATTTCTCAGCATAACCAATGCACCTACTTTCACTACAAAAGCTGGTAATTAAGCATTTATAAAATTCAATATGGAGACAATGAAATGTATCTTATAGTTGGATATTACTCCCAAAAATAGATATAAATGTAGTTTTATACTTATATATATTCAATCACTTTAATGCTCTTCACTGAGAAATCAATGGTGCGATGAATGACGGATACTCTTCAAGATGGAAAACAATTACGGTCAGCAAAATCCGCAGACATTTTAACGTTCACTGCTAACTATAAATTGAAAATCAATTATGGACAGCAACATTGTATTGTCCGAACTGCAAGCAAAATCCTATTGTCAGACCTTGGAAGGACCGGAAATCATTGAGAGACGTTTTCTATCAGCTAACTTTATGCTGTTTGTCAAAGATGGTGGCCGACTGATTATAAATAATGGAAAATGTGCTTCAAATTTCAAATTCTTCTTCTTTGTTCATTGACTATATGTACAAGGATAGAGCGAGGCACTCTTGAAAATGAGCCCTGTTTATGATATCATGGAATTTTCTTGTTTAAATTCTCTGGTTTTCCTGTTTCCAATGCTCTTCTTGGGTATCATATATGCTTGTTCACTGTGGAGCTGCAGCACTTCTAAATCATCTCCAGAGAAGACGAAGAACCATTGTCATACGGATTCATATAGAAGGATATGTTGTTCTGCTTTTGCTCTTTTCAAGGATGGGTTTAAGGGCTTGAAGCAGAAGCAATTTCACTCGGACAAAAATGCCGAGCCCCTCAGTGAAGCCTCTGAAGTAGCAGAACCTCCTAAGTCTATGCTTGAAAGAAGATTGGAGCAGAGTAGCAGAAGCATTTCAACAACAGTGGCAGAAAAGGAACTGTTGACTCCGCTTTGCAGCAATTCTCTCAGTGTGGAAAATTCAGGGCTCTGCTTTGAGTTGTCAGAGGAATTATCTTGTGACTCTACAGATGGACGATTTCAAGTTAGTGGCAAGAGTAGGAAGAGCAGAAGGGAAAACGTTTCCGAGCTTACAGAAAGGATTAAGGTTTATGTTAGGGTCAGACCTTTGTCAAGAAAAGAAGAAAAAATGGGTGCCCGTAGTTGTGTTGGTGCCGTGAGCGACAAGGACCTCTTGCTGAAAGAAATTGGAAACAAGGAAATTTCAAGTTCCAAGAAGAATAATACTCAGAATTACAAATTCGATGCAATTTTCCATGAATCTGTTGATCAACAAGAAGTTTACAATGCAAGGTAGTTAATTTCCTCATTTGCCCCACTTTCTTTGCATAGTTCGCGTTGCATAAAATAGGCTTCATTTTCTCCAGGGAATAATACATGCATTCCAACCATGCAAACTGAATTTTCTCCAGGAAATAATACATGCATTCAAACCATGCATAAAATAGGCTTCATTTTCTACAGGAAATAATACAAACTGAATTTTCTTGGCCCTCTCTCTTAATTTCTACTCTCCCGCCTTTGAGAATTTCTAAGAGCTTATTGAGCACCGTATATTAGAAGTTTATTGCCGGTTTTCTATGTTGAATTGACTTACATGTCAGAAATATCTGTGATACTTACACTAGAAGTGAATAATAGATTCTGACTAGGCTATTGTGTCGGTAGTTGGTTGAGTGTTTGTATTTAATTGTCGCTAATATATCTGATATTTCTTGTGATCTAATCTTGTTTTGTGACAAAAATATTTCAATTACTACGTATGAAGCATTTGAGAAAAGCAATTCAATTAGATATTACTCAATTCCTATTGTGGATAATACAATATGCAAACATGCAGGCTGTCTAGAAAAGAAAAATTCAGAATAGCTTCCATTTTAATATTGTTTGTAGTTGTACTGAATTCTATAGAATGTTGTGTAATTGATTGGAATGAATGTGTGCAGCACTGGAGAGCTTGTTGATGCTGTTCTCCATGGGAAAAATGCATGTGTGTTTTGTTATGGAGCTACAGGGGCAGGCAAAACTCATACAATGTTCGGAACCATTGAGACCCCAGGTGTGGTGGCCATGTCGATAAAAGATATCTTTACAAAGATTGGACAGCAAAAGTGTTACCAAGAACCAGTGGTTGTGCTTTCATATATTGAGATTTACAATGAATCTGTGAAGGATCTCCTCTCCCCTGGCAGACCTCTTGTTCTGAGAGAGGATAAACAGGTTTTCTTAAGTCCAATCTCAAGCTCTTTGTGTGAGCATTTGGGGTTTCTTTTATTGACCTAAATGAACTTTCGTTCTTTCAGGGCAATGTATCGTTGCTAGGGATCACACAATGCAAGACTCATTCAACCAAAGAGGTGTGATTTTCACTTTTCTGTTAAATTTGGATACACAACAGAGAATACAAATCATACAACAAACGTGTCTAAATAAGCTTGCATGTAGGTAATGAAATTACTTCAACAAGGAAATAAGAATAGAACTACAGCATCCACTCGAATGAATGAGACTTCATCTCGATCTCATGCTATTATTCAGGTTTACATTTCATATTTCATAACACGAGTTCTCTAATTTGGAATTTTTTGACTTGAAGATTATGTAGGATGAATCTTAAATTGTTTTTAAATTTTTTTATTATTGTTGCAGGTTATGGTGGAATGGGAAGTGAATGGGGAATCAAACACTGAAACTTGCAAGGGTAAACTATCTCTGGTAGATTTGGCAGGGTCTGAGAGGGCTACGGCCACAAATCAAAGGACAGTCAGATGTGCGGAAGGAGCCAACATAAACAAATCACTCTTGGCCCTTAGCAGCTGCATAAACGCTCTAGTAGAAAGGAAAAGACACATACCTTACAGAGATTCAAAACTAACTCAACTTCTCAAGGTGTGAAAATTATTATCCTTAAGATTTTTCCCAATTTCTACTTTTCTCACTTGTAAGCTTTTAGAATGACATTATAAGGAATATGATGTAAGCCATTAAAAGGAATTTGTACAGCATATATCTACATAACAATTGAAAATGTTTGAATATATAAAAGAAAAAACTATCTTGACAGGATCTTTTAAGGGTCAACTGACCATGATAGGCATTGCATGATTGCAGGATTCACTAGGTGGAAATTGCCAAACTGCCATTATTGCAAACATCAGTCCAAATAATTTAGCTTATACAGAAACGAAAAACACTCTTCACTGGGCAAATCGAGCAAAAGAGATTCCCACAAAGGTAAGTTATGAATAGATTTTAATCAAATGCTATTTTAACAGTTCAGTTTTATTTGGAACTGGTCAATAAAATGATCTTTGATGGGGAGTATCATGATATTACAGGTCAGCAGTATTGCAAATGAAGGGGAAGTTAAAATTGAACACTACGAGCTTCTCCTTGAAATGCATAAGGAGATTCAAGAGTTAAGAATGCAGAATGATCTATTGCAACAAAAGTTGATTGCTCTTGAAAACCGAACAGAGAATTCTACTCCATATGGACCTTCCCCATTTCCCATACTCCATTTTCCTTGTTCTATCCATACTCCAAGGCCTGAATTATCCAACAACGGGCATTCTACAGAAAAACACACCAAGGAAGTTAACAGTCAAGGGCTGAAGATGAATCTTCATGCTTGCATAAAGGAGCCTGAATATTTGAAAACAGAGTCTGCTTTGAAAAAGAAACGGCCCACATCCCACCTTTTGTCTCTACAATCCGATCTTTGTGAAAGAAAACCGAGCTCCCCACATGCAGAACTGAAGAGACCATCTCCATCTTCCTCTGCTGTGTCTAAGTTTCCCACATCAAGGAAAAAACATGCCTTTGGGGGAAGCACCAAAAGACCTGCAACTCTGAAAAGCACTAGTAGGAACTACACCAAGGATTGCATTTTGTTTGGACATGAATAGTGCCTGCTGACTTATTGATTGCTCCTTGTATCGCAAGTCAATATGTAAACAGAAGCAGGGCAGGCCAGTAGGCGGACTGGTTTATGCCAATCTACCAGTGGAAGATTAGCTCTTGAAGACATCGGTTCCATTTGTCCTCTAGCAGGCAACATAAATTTACCAAGACACTCGAGGATTTGTAAAGGCGACCCTTTAAAGATGAGGGTGAAAATTTTGAGTTATGAAGGATTTGAGGAGTACCATTTATCATTTGTTACAGGTCCCTTGGTAAGGTAGTGATATTTAATCTAACTATGCCAAGTCAAATAAATCAAAGACAGTAAGTTTTCTTGGAGTGGTTTTACTTACTCATTTTTAATAGCGATGATTATTTGTCTGCAATTGGTAAGTTTTGTGAGTACCTTTTCCTTGACTTTTCTTTCAAGCGACTTTTTCTTCTTTGCATTATACATGTAAGTTTTCACTGTACTCAATCACCTTCTCACAACTAACTTTTTAAGAATTCACTAGCTTGAAATCAAATGGCACAACAGATCAAGGATATATTCATGGTGTAAGCAGAAGTGTTTTTTGGGGCAAACGTACAGATTGGCAACCAAAGAGATTTAAAGAATTGAAAGATCCCTGCAAGCCATCTTAACAGGAAATAATTATTTGTCTTTGCTTTGCTAGAAACAGTTCATAGTCAGTGAAAATAGTTTAGTCTTGCATACTGGAAAGTACTATTTTGCAAAAATGGAGAGCTAAGTAATAACTAAAAGACACTTTTGATATTTGATATACAAATGCATGAGGCTAAATAATATCATGTATCACTTTTAAATATCACTTTTAAATACTTTATATTTGACTTACTTTAAATTTAATATATATAATTTTATTCATTTAAGTAAACATGCAAGATTTTAATGTTTGTTAAAAATAAAACATAATTATTTTTTCATATAAGTAAGCATACATTAAATTAAACTTTGTAAAAATGAAAAATATAATTTTAAAAAAAGGTCATATATCTTTTTTTCAAAACTAAATTATTATCAAAAGCGACACTATAATTATCATAATTATTTGTGATTATATAAAATAGCATATTAAAAAATTCATCAATGTGTAAAAATCCTAAATTTACATAAAATAACTTATTGAAATTTAATATTTATAATAACTACTTTTTATTAATTCATAAATAAATAAAACTAGTTAATACTAATTAAAGTAAATTACTAAATAAAATATTAATAAATTCATAAATAAAACTAGTTAATAAATATTCCCTGGTCATAAAACTAAGTATGTGTTTCTATAGTTCTCAAGAAAGAAAAGGTGTTATTTATGCTTGTGTAGTTTTTATAATTGAAAAAGAAACAATATTTTGTTTAAATTTAACTGCAATTGCTGCTAGAAATAGTTGTTTCGTGACGGGAAACTGTTTCAGTTGTCTAAATAGAAAACATAAGTCTCTCATCATATTTTTGACAACTATGCTATTCACTGATCGTAACAAGTTCGTGGGAAATACATTGATCTTTACAGATACTTATTGGAAAAGTTAAATTGCAATTAAAAAAATTTACATCATTATAGATACTTATGGGAAAACTCAGTTTGCAATTAAAATGAAAATTTTAACATCTTTACATATATATTTATAGGATTACAATTAAGAAATTTAGAAATATTCCAATATTTAGAACTATTCCCTTACAGACTTGAGGCTACAAGAGTATCCTTCAACCAAGGACCACCTAGATTCTCGCTTCCAAACAAGTCATTCTTTTACACAGTTCTTCTTACAAGATTTTTTTCAAATGACACCAATGAAGTATCATCATTCCCTTTCAATAATTTAATATCTAACAATAACTAACACTTGCACTCAAAGGAGCAAGGGGTACGCCGATAGTAACAGAAGGTGAAAGTATATATAAGATAATTTTAGGCATTTAATACGACATGAGAGGCATGTAAGAAAAATAAAAATTAGTCGCATTCATATTCTTAAATTCATATAACAAATGTAGAAGAGGAACACAAAAATTGAAGATAGCTACATCCATACAAGTATACTCTAATAAGAACCATTGAATACAAAACATTTTAAAAGTTAAGAAAGGAATTATTTATTTTATTTTAAAACTTTACATATTCATAAGTGTTTTTTTAATAACCTACGAATCATAAAAAAATTTTAGAATACAACTTGTATATTTATTTATTTTTAAATTATTAATAGCATACAAACCAAAATAAATTAGAATACAATTATTTTTATATATTTTTTATCAATTAAAAATTATGATGAATAATAGTATGTGTATAGACATTGCATAAAGATCATTCTTTTTGGTTTGACATTCATTTTTCTTCTTCATAAATTAGATTATTAGACACGTGCATACCCAAAAATGTACATGTGAAGATAAAATACTAAAGTATAATGTTTTTAAAATCACATAAATAAACTACAATATTTGTAATTACAAAGTGAGTTATGATTAGGAGATACAAATAAAAGAATGATAACAATAGCTTCTCCACAAAGAACACATATTTATTATTCAATTTCATCACAAAGAAACATAATAGATGTCGACAGTGTAATACACATGAAGCCTATAGAATTGTGGTGTTCTTGCACTTATTGACAACAACGGGCTTCGAGGTGCATCCGCTAGAATAGCATATGCAATCAATGACATATTCAAGGATGACACATTTTCCCATCTGTCATGGACAACATGCTTCCTTGGTCTTCATGGTGCAATTGGAAACATGGACATTGTGCATCCTTTGGAGTTTGTAGGAAATTGCATAGATAAACTACAATATTTGAAATTACAAAGTGAATTATGAGTAGAGGATTCAAGTAACAATATATGGTATCTTTTCACCATACCTGTAACAAAATAACTTGTTACATTAGCAAACAATGATATTTAAATGCATAAATGTAACCAATGTAAAGATTGATGAAGTACACACACACATAGTCATATAAATTAGAGGAAAGTACTACATTCGTTACCTATCCACTCTATATGGAGAGTTGTTGAAATCAAGACTCTTCCTTTTTTCTGACAATGGTATATGGATTATCATTCATTCTTGCATATCGATCAAAGGAGAATGGTGGCTCTATATGCAAGTTGTCGAGTGTTTTAACTCTTGATATAGCTATAAAAGTTAGACTTTGTTGTTCTCTTGTTCTAATATCAATTGTTGTTCTTTGAAGTGTCAATCCTTGGGATTCGTGTATGGTGAGTACCCATGACATAGATAGTGGGACCTATCTATAATTACCTAAGGTTATAGGTCTTATAGGTAAACTATTTGGATCACCTTGGGCCCAAGGTGGGCCATTATAATTATCGAATTAGACAACCACATATACAGGTAGGTCAGGTGGCTTACAACTACGTGTGTACACAATATCTACCACCTCCCCAAGTGATCCATTTACAAGGCCCATCTGAATCCAAAGGTTTGTCATTAACATTGTTCATTGGCCTTTACATAGCAATAGTTTTACTAAGTGCAATTGGAAGATTGAGTAATTTAAGCATTTTTCAATTGTGTAGCCCGACTAAATTGTTTGTAGAGTAAAGGTGCATTGATTGATCAAATGCTCTTTGTTCATAAAAATATATTATTTTATTTGTACGTTACATAAGTAATTCCCAATCTTGTTCAGTTGGATCTGCATTTTGCATATTGTACAACACATGATGAAAGTTGATTTGAGTTTGGGTGTCACCTTTTTGGTGAAATATGGTTGTCAATGTGATAACCTTTGTAAATTTATCCCAAAGGTATTTGGCATGTGAGTGCGATGCATCTATTGGTTTATCCATGATAGGGGGTAGTTTTTTTAAGTCACCAACAAGAATTATAGATGTACCACCAAAGCATTTTTTTTGTTGATGCGGGAAAGCCTCACGTAATCTACTATCTGTTTTCAAAAGCAATATTGGCCTTATGAAGCTAAATTCATCTAGTTTTGAAACACCATTGGACAAGCCATCTCCACATGAAATGCCTCATAATCCTCGTAAATGTATGATGCCAAGCTTCCAGGCTTTCAGGTCTCCCTAAACTATTGGATACTGATCCACACATGTGTGGCTCATAACCCTTGGGTTGTGTTTGGGGAAGGTTGTTGTGTGCATGTAACTAACTTGACGACATGATTGTGGGAACCATTTTCTAGAGGTTTGAGACTCAACAACTCATGGTTCTTTAAGTAACAAAATATTTTCTTTAGACATTTTAAGAGCAAGGGTGACTAATAATCTTCAAATTGTTACAAACTCAAGATTTTAGTCACGGTTATACTTTCTTTTAAGATATTCCTGTTAGAATGGTCATTGCACCAAAAGACCAATCTGTCATTTCCCAATACAACCACTCAAACTATGGTACATAGGATGTGGTTAAGCCCTTGATATGAATCCTGAGGGCAGTGCTAAACAAATTTTCAATAATCTCCCCCTCAGCGTTACCCGAGGGTCTAAGGATTTGAACATGTGACCAATCTCTGATGCCACTTGTTAGAATGGGGTTTCCATTGCAAAAAAAGACCAATATGTTATGGCAGTGGCACACATTGATCAGAAAAATAGTGGTTAACTTTCGTCTGTAGTTGACCTAGATTTTGGGAGGTGTTGATTATAATCATTAGTTGAGCTAGATTGTGGAGATGTGGGATATAATCATGCTCCTCATTTTTTTTTAAAGGTGTACAAAGGTAACTGACATGGATATACCTGATTTAAATAACTATGTACTGTAATTATAGTGGTAAAGGAACTTCCAATCTACATTATAAGTTTTCAACCTATTACTAGTAATTCCCTGCTTTGGCAAATGGATCAATCTAACTATTAAAGGGTATTGTTCATAGCTATATTTTTTTTGATAGATGTTTTAGTGTTTTCTTGCATTTTTTAGTTACAAAAATGGTAATTAGTTAATTATTGTTTTATTGAAAAAAAAATACAAGAATACAATTAGATATTTTAGTATTGTTATTATTATGTTTATTAGGACGGTTTAAATATAATATAATTATAATGAAGACTAAAAAACTAAGTATTATTATTATTATCAAATTATTATTATTAACGAATTTATTAATAATATTTTAATAAATATTGTTATTTTGATATTAATGATAATATAAAAGAAATCCAGATTCATACATCCCCACAATCAAACTATTAGAAAATTTAAGTAATTTGTTTGGTTGTTGTCCTTTTGTGGTTGGATTTTGTTTTCTGGTTGGCCCTATTTTTTGTTGGTTATGTTTTTCTATGTGGACATTAATGGTATAAATAGTCATGGTGCAAGGGGTCCTTTCTCTAATTAGCAATTGTTTGGGGAGTGGACCATCAGTGTAGGAGTAGCAGAGAGTTAGAGAACTCTAGTTATGGTCAAGAAAAAAGGATCAAGGCAGAAGACTTGGTTTCACAGCTAGCACTTATCAGTTCAGTTTCATTTTGCTGCTAATTTAGGGATCGATTTGTCACATATATGACCTATGATTGAGGGATGCACAGAGCAAAGTAAATAAAGCATTGCCAGGAAAACAAAAAGCACTTCTGAAATTGAAACTAAAATTCAATTTCATTCCAAAGAATGTAAGTGGCAGTTGGAGACAACCACCTATAAGTGTTTTCATACAATTAGTATGGAGACAGAAACCCTCAGGGAGTAGATTCCTGTATAGAGAGTGAGCAATATCCTATAGATCCTTATCAGAATCATCAAGGCATTCAAATTTGCACGCTGGATGCATCCAGTGAGTTGTTTGTTTACGAAATTTCAACTCTAATGAATGTGAATGTTTGAATCAAACTGGAAATAGAAAAAGAAAAAAAAAATGTTGGTAGAATATTTCCAAGTTTGTTTTCTTTTGGTATGGAATTGGATAGTATCTACTATCTTCACTAATTGCCATATATGTTATCAATTGAGAAACTTCTTTATTGTTTAACCTTTTTCTCAAAATGTCATTCTTGTTATAGAGTAAGAATTTCATTTAGAAAAAGAACAGATTAAAACCGAAACCATGTGTGTTATTAACTAAGAAGCCTACACATGCAATGGTTTTTATTGCTCAAGCTCTTTCTAAAAATGTTGTTCGACTTTGTGTTATAAACTGACAAACTTATTCATTGTTTAAGCTCTTTCTAAAATTGATATTCATGTTATGAACTTAGAAATTAATACAGAAAATAAACCAAAAACATTCAATAATCCCATCGCACAATTACCTGCTTGTAAATCTAGGCACTGGCATATACACTAAAAAAAATGAGGGGAGATTGCACACAATAGAAATGAATAAACTTGGAAGTCCACTTACAAAATCCACCTTTCAGACATTTTAGTACACATATATTCTATTGGAAATGATTGAAAATATCATGAATGAAGAATGATGGAACTGGTAAAGAATGTTTTCAATCATTGTTTTATCATTGATGTCAAACTTGCTACTTGCAGGAATGACAATTGCTTAAGTGATCCAAATACTATCAATTGATTGATTGATAAGGAGGAGGCAATCAATAAAATGTAACTAGAGCATCTAGAGAAAGGTTGAAGTTATGATGTTGTAATGAAGTATAAGGATCAGCTAAGCCATTGATGAGATAGTATATTGATGACATACTCTAAGACACAGGGAATGGACACACTAAGACACATCAAAGATGTAAGGTTTAACTAAGTCATTTGTAGAACCTAACTAAGTTCATTTGTGAGTGCCGAACAAGCTAGTTAAAGCCAAGCAAGTTCAACTTCAGTATGTGCCAAGCAATCCTTCGGGTGGCGAGTAACACAGAAGGTGTCGAGCATCAGAAAAAGGTAGTGGATACTAAGCAAATCAAGAATCATTTAGGTATCGAGTGATCCAAAAAACTGTATATGCCGAGTAAAAGAGATGTTCATATGCCAAGCTATATAGAATTCAACATGTGCCAAGTAACTCAGGATCCAACAAGAGCCGAGCACTACGAAGTAAATA
Organism: Cupressus sempervirens; assembly: GCA_028749045.1. NCBI lineage: Eukaryota > Viridiplantae > Streptophyta > Pinopsida > Cupressales > Cupressaceae > Cupressus > Cupressus sempervirens. The sequence continues at coordinate 190,128,794 of CM053785.1, forward strand.
GAAGCCGAGTGATTCAAGAAAATAGTAGAAGCCAAGCAATACAGGAAAGATTCAGGTGCTGAGTAAAGTAGAAACTACAAAGGATGCCAAGCAATCCAGACCCAATTAATGCCGAGATTCAATAAACCAATGATGCCGAGTTGTTGCATTATTGATAAGACAAAAAGATTCGCCAAATCAGTAATGATAAGTTTGTTACATTGAATTTTGTGAATTAGTTGTATGATAAGGATGATGAGTAGATGCCACAGAATTTCATGTAAACCATGTAAACCAATTTTGAGCGAATACTGATGGACTTACCATGAAGTTTTTGGAAGAAACAATTTGGAGGGAAAACAATATTGTTTTGTCAGATCAAATCAAATTGATGAGCGAGAAGTGAAGAACACAACTTCTTTATAAGGAGTTACAGGTCAGAGATTAGAAGAGAGTGAGAGGGAGTTGGTCATAAGTGTGGTCGTGCGAATAAGCCAAGAGAAGGCTAGTGTGAAGTATCAAAAGGAGGACACAGTGAGGAGTAAGTACAGAGGATTAAGACTCTGAATTGATCAAGTGACCATAGAGTGCATTGGCATAATGAGTGGAAGAACTCAAGGAGACAGATCTTGAAGGGTGGACAAGCTGTCAACACTGCAAGGAAGAAAAGCTAAGCAAAGAAAAGAACAAAAGAGTGATATGAAATCTACAAGGTTAGAGTTGCAATCTTTATCAGGTGAAAATATTTCTAATACTTTCTTACCATTGTATTAGACATTGAAATCCTACATTGCTAGGTTAGCTTAACAGCTAGGTGGATAAGCCTCAAGGGTGACTGTAAATCCCATGGACTTGGGTGGGCCTAACAGTTCTATGTAAATCCCTTAACAGGGTGGCATTCTAAGTTGAATGTTCATAAGTCCTCTAACAAGGCACACTCCTAATAGGGTGTAGAAATCCTTTAATAAGGTCACATTTGATAGTGTGTAAAGCCTTTAATAGGGTAGGCCTTTAACAGGGCAAACCATCAGAAGTGGTTGAAATCTATTGCACAGTAATTTTGTGGGTATCATCCCCACCCCAGTTTTACCTTCTTATTCCTAGAGGGTTTCTGGGTCACCAAAATCCTTTGTGTTATGTGGTGATGCATGTTTACTTTTCATGATTGATTTAAAGTTTATTTGCATGCATGATAATTTCAATTATATGCCATTAAGGATTTGACAAGAAAGTAAAAAGGCTAGAAAGAAAAATTTGTATTGGACATTATTGGACCTTGAATAACTAATTCACCCCCCTCTCAGTTATTCTAAAAGAATTCTAACATATTCTTCCTCCAAATTAGAGTTTTCTTACTTTTCTTGTTGAGGAAAACTAGATTCCAAGAAAGCAATGCACATAAACCAAATCATTGGTAAAGAATGAAGTAGGTTTTACTTACAAAGGCAGATAAGCATGAAAAAACCAAGTTACAAACCTCCTTCTACTTCTTTGGAAATTCATTGGAATGAGTTTTGTAGGGAGGATTGTGGAAAAAGTATGGTAAGAATGACACACGGATGCATCCTGTCAGAAAAATGATAGGTCTCAAAACCTACAAAAATGGGTATTGTTTCCTAACCAATTTCGACCTCTAAATCTATTTTGCCTTGCTAGTTGTAGGCTTGTTGAAATGTAGAAGAGAAGTATAAGCCACATAATTACAAACTCTCAAAAAGGACAATGGAAATTTTCATTTTAACCTTGATCTTAAGCATTGAAAGTGCAGTCACTCCATGTAATAAATCCTTGAAAGCCAATGTTTGTAATTCAATTGTAGAGAACTTTATGGAGAAATCCGATGATCATAGCTAAACAAATAATGGTTGTCTTGCAACATTTGGTACCATCCCTACTCATCTACCATTTCTAAGGGTTTATTGGGAGGGTTCTTCTAAAGTTAGCAAGTCTCTTGTAATCAACAAAAAAATGATGGTTAGCAAGTCACTCATGGATTGTCAAAAAGTACATGGCTTTTGATTTGGCATTAACATCTATGAATGCCATTGGTACTGAAAAGGTTTCAATTCTACCAGACATGTTCTTGATGGTACTAGAATTTTGTTAGCCAAACCAACAAAGATTGGTACCAGCTCCTGTTCAAAATGTTTACACTATTCACATATATTTCCACCACAATTTCTTGTAGGTTATTTATAAAAGGGTTAAACAGTCGGTGAAGTGCTTACAGACCATCAAAAGATATGGTAAGATATTTAAAGATTTACAGATCACCAGCCAGACTGCCAGCTACGTTGGTTTAGAAAACCCACTAATGGTAAATGATACTAGTATCTCTGAATGCTCAGGTTTTCCCTAAAATGTTTGCTTATAATAGCCTATTAGTTAATAAGAAATAATTTAGTATCAGATAGGAAAACACTTTCCTTTTCCATGTTTATATATAAATCAACGTGAAAAGTTTGTCAATCATATATATTCTATGTAAAGTCCAAGTAATTCCCACAAGAAATGTATTGGTATATTATTAATGCTAATGAATATTATATAACTAGCACTTGCATCTAAGGAGGTGCAAGGCATAAGTAGGAAATTATAGTAGAATTTTAAATGTGAAAAATTAAAAAAATAATTTTTTTATTTAAAAATATTGATCACTATTATAATCAACTATTTAACTCTTAACTTTACTTCTCCCCTAAACCCAACTCTAAGGAGAGCATGGATTTACTTGTCGTGGGATGCTTGACACTAATATGTTCTCCGGATTTACTCCAACTTTCTGTACACAACACTAGATCTATCAACTCCTAGAACTATAGAAAGAATATAAGAGGCTTGTCTATATAAGCATTATGATTCCTTTGCATTACAAAATAGATACATTCATATGATACTTATAGATACAAATCTAATTATTATTACATAAGTATTTCCTATATGTAATAGGTCATACATATATTTATATATATGTAATAAATAATATAAATATCATGTATATATGACCATTCATAATGCTACCTATAATTATAAATATATATAACTAACAATATTAACTTTACAAATATATCGTTAGATATGTATCATATTCCTTAATTCTTCTATATCATTTATTTTTATTATTTGTTAATTAATTCCCCTTAAATTATATTTATTGATGAATTATATAAAACTACATATATTTGTATCACTTATCAAATATAGTTACCAATATATTTTTAAGTTGAGAGGTAATTGGTAAATAGGCAACCAAGTTAGAAGGCAGTGTTGTGGTGGGTTGCAGCGGCATGGGGGTAGCCACTTTGTGGTACCCTTTTTTAATAGGATGCACTTTATTAAAGAGTTTTTTTATTTTTTAAAAATTTTTTTATGATCCTCGTAAAGCATATCCAAGGATGTATGACCTTGAGGAATTTTTATTTATTTTTTCCTTAGAGGTCAACAATGACCAAATTAGCGATTGAAAGTTAGAGATGGAGGCGAGCGGTGCTAGGGTTTCAATGGGAAGTGATGGTGGACAAGGGGAGGATAGTAAATATGATGATAATGGAGAATAACTACATCTCCCTTTAGCAGCCTTGGGATGTTCTGGGCAGATTTGTGTCGAGAGCTTGGATTGTGGTTGTGCTGGGAAGATCTAGACTGTGCAGATCTATGATGGTGTTCTAGACTTGGGTTGTGTTAGGCAAAGTCATGCTGGGATTCGGAGTGGCTACAATTTTTTTCCAGTAGATTCTGATGAAAATGAAGACCCAGATGGATCTAGTCGGTGTCTTCATGGTTGGATGGGTGGTATATGAAGCAACAGATTGGGGGTTGTTTTCCCTATTGTCTTTGCTTTCTCTAGATGCATTGGTGATCTCTATTGTAACAATTTGGAGGTTATTCTCCTAAATGGCTCTGCTTTCCCAAGATGCATTGGTGATCTCTAGTGCAATAGATTGGGGTTTTTTTGCATTTCTATCTTTGATCTCCCAATATCTATTGGTGGTCTCTAGTGCTACAAATTGGGGCTTGTTGGCCCTGATGTCTCTTCTTTCCCAAGAGCACTTTGTGTGGGGGTTATCCCTACCCAAAAATCTATCGTGTGGGGGTTGTGGTGGTCTATGGAGGTATTTAGGGACCTTCCTTGTTTGGAGTGGTGTTGTAGGATGGAGGGGTTGTCTACCTTCAATAGTTGGGTCAAATCTCTCCTCCCTTGTAAAACCCTTATTCTTTGGTGGAGGTGTTATCTAGTTTTCTCCTTCACTTTCTTGCATCCTATTGAGGTGGAGAACCCTATTGAGGTGGGGAAAAACTTATGGAGGTAGTTGTTTGCTGAGGGAAAGTGGTGGTGAATGGGTTCAGTGGGTACTCTACTTCTGTTGTTGGCAAGCATCCCTTTTATTTTGCAAGGGATTAGGATGGATAGAGCATGTTTGAACAATATACTTCACATGGTGAAAAAGTCACAACTCCACAAATAAACGCTTTGGTGCTGAGATGAGTGTTACTTCTTTTGAGGGTGGTTTGGGTCTTCCATTTTGCTTCTACATTTATAGCTCCTATGGAGGTAAAGCAATCTTCCATTAAGGTGGAGATCGTATTTGGGCAATGGGAAGAAGAGGAGACTCTTATTGAGATTTTGTGTACTTGAGCTACTTTTAGTAGCCTAGTTAGCAAAAGAAGAGGGGGCAACTCTTACCTCTAGGGTTTGGTCTTCCTCCTCCCCGAACCTCTCATTTCTATTATGGTGACATGGGAGTTTTGGGGAGGATGGAAGAATTTTGACTACATTTTCTAAAGTTGGAGGTTGATCTTTGCCTGGACGTATGGTTGGAAGATACTTGCTATGTTTGCCAAGGCTAGAGGTATAGGGTTGATGTACCAAGTTGTGGTGCCAAAAACATGACACAAAAAACAATTTTTTAAACTTCTAAAAGCATACATGCACTAAAACACACACATGCTTGGGCTTAGGCTTGGCTTGTGAAGCCCAAGCCAATGTGTGTGTGTGCTTTTTAAAATTACAAGTTTTTATATATGGACTACAAATCTGTAGCCTATTCCATTCCATTTCATTTATTTTTGTTGATGCCTTCTTTCTCCTCAACAACACACATATGGTTTGTAAAACTTGAAGAGTTTTCTCACTCACCTCCTCAAAATGCCCTCTCGTCACCAGAGATCAAGATTGGATCATGTAGTATGTTTTCTACTCTTGTTTTTGCATTGTTTTATATGTTTTTGCATTGTTTTATAGGTGTTTACATTGTTTTGTAGGTGTTTTTTCAGTTTTTCTTTAAATGCAATTATTATTTAGATTGCAATTGGTTTCTTATCATGAAATGTGAATAATCAATTGCCAAATCCCCACTTCGATCAAAAAAATAAAAATGAAAACCCTCCACAAGATCCAAATCAAAACCCTCCACAAGATGAAAATCAAAACCCTTCACAAGAAGAGCAATAAATTCTTTAACCTCCATCAATTGAAAGACCTCCTCCTAGCACCCAAGACAACATAGTGAATGAAATAGAAAGAAAGAAAAATGAATTAGAAGCAATCATTGGTAGGTTGAAAGTATGTGGAAAAACCAATCCTATGATAACACAATTGGCATCCTCCCTTGAGTCCATTATGAGCCATGTAGCTTCTATTAGTGGTCAGTTAGATATTTGGCGTGTTAAAGAGAAGAACAAAGAAGATATTATGCAAACAAATTATCCTATAAAGATATAAGAAAAAAGGACATAGCAAAAGGTAGCATTTCTACATTGTTTAAAAATCTTGGAGAACAACACACTATTAAACATACAACTAAAAGATTCTCCATCCATTGGTGCATACATGATGATATTAGAAATAACTTTTGGAATAGATGGTGGATGGTCTTTGATGCCCCTCTCTGTAATAATTGTGAGGTTCTTTGCAATTCCCATGTCATATCCATCCATCTTCTCATGAAAACCAAAATATACCTTATCATCTTTAGCAAAGTCATCTGTTACATCTTCATAAAAAAAAAATTGTCTTCTCCTCTAAACAATCCTGCTAAATGGTAAGAAAACTCTCCTTTTTATTTGTAGATGCCAACTCAAACAAGATTTCATCATCGCTTCAAACCCCTGAATGAATTCAGCCCAAAACTAATCCAACTTGGCCACTAGGTTCCTTTAAATTTGTAATTGCATCACATTAGTGATCTAATTGTGTCATGCCGTAAATTTTAACGAAAGAACACAACATAAAATTTTAATGGGAGAACACAACTAACCTTTTTTTTTTTGGTAGAATACATTACTGTGAAGGGGAAATTATACTCCTATCGAGTGGCGGTTATATTTGGTTGTTACTCTGCATAATTAAAAGTGTGAGTTGTATTCTAAGTTTATAGTTTACGATGAAGCTTCGGTAATTACCTAACTGAATTTGTCGATTAGATTAAAGGATACACTATCCGTATTTAAACTTGGAGTTGCTAAGGTTTGTTAATGGTTCAAAAGGCTCTACTCAGAAAATGAAGTTATGAGCCCTCATTCTACTGCATTCAAACCAAGACACTCTAATGGACAGATGTGATTTATCTTATGTGATTGTAGTGGCGATAGCACAAAGGATGAATTCTTACTCCATGTATCTCCTTCAGTATTCAGGTTACCATTATTATTATATGTCAGTGATAACTTACAAGCACCAATACTTTCTTAGTTTGCATCTTTTCATGAACAGGCTAACATTATTATGACCAATTATTTTCTTGATCAGATCACTGTTCACTCCCGTATCTCATTATAATCATAACAAAGTATCGTTACTTCATATGTCAAATTAAGTGCCCCATTTGTTCACCCTATCTGTACTACACACGACCTAGGTAACCACTAGTTAATATAATATATATCTTATCTCAAAAGAATATAATGTAATATAAATAATATATTATATATATATATATATAATAATAATAATAATAATAATAATAATAATAATATATATATCCCTAGCTACCCATTAGATCCCCACATACTTTTAATCTCCTTTATCAATTTCCTTAAATTATATAACATATTAATATAACTGTTTAAATGATCCACAATTATAACCCATTTATATATTATTTCCTACTATAACATAACTTTATTAACTTAAGCATCACATTTAAATCAAATAATATTAAATTAAGCCCCAAATGCATACATAACCCATTTCTTTTAAAACTTAAATCTCCTTCTTAATCCTATTTTGTTGTCACTTTTTACTAAACACCTAGGCTAGGGTGTGTCATCATTATGCTTTGAAAGGTTGTCTTGTCACACATTCCCATGCAAATTAAGCCCTCCTTTTTCCAAACGCGTGCTTTGAGGTCAACTTAAAATTTGGTCATTTGTTTTTGGTTTGAAAACTTAACATAATAAAATGTACCCACTTTCCATTAGATGCACTTGCCACATGGGCGTTTTTATATGGGTGGTAGCAGGTGAAAACAAATGGGATGGAGAGTGAGCGCTCTCCAAGGTGTCCTTCCTTCTAAAAGTCACTTCCCTTCTTAAAAGCCAAGAAGATGTCGCTGTCCATCATGACATAGCAGCAACAAATATTGACTTTTTAAATTCCTTATCACCATGTCCTTAGAAGATAACGCCTAGAATGGAATGCCTTTTGCTTTTGTAATATATTTTTTTCATGTTATAAATAGGTTTGGTTGTTTATTGCAATGGAGGAAAAGGTGGCGCCTAGGCTAGGCCAAGATAGATATATACATATATATTTAAAATTGCTCCTTCTTAGATAGTGATTAGACACTTATACTTCTTAGCCCATTGTGTATTATGACTTTATTCCTAGCTAGGTAGGTCTTTTTTTTTTCAATCTTAGATAGCTTTCTATTCATTAAAATATTACGCTGAATTAGAAGATCTTGTATTTTCTTTTTGCCCATACATTTTCCAGAATGCATATGTGCATCTTCAGATTCCATTTAAACATAGCAAAATATTTAGTTCTTATCAGACCTTCATTTAATTGTTAAAGTTTATTTAGTTGCTAGGGTTGTTTGGAGGGGATTTAATTTGTTCTAAGCACTACATTTCCATTCTAATAACCAATCTAACCATATAGCATATTATTTTAATGTTGAGTAAATCAGTGTTAAGATAACTTTTATTGCAACAAAGGTTTTCATTCACTGTAACATCATTCAATACCATGACTTAAAACTAGCTATCATTCTTTCTATCAATTGCATACCATATTAACAATTCCACTACTCAACATCAAAGTTCTGAATTATTCCTTATGCAATAGAGAAATAAGATATCAAGGTGGCAAAGTTCAGTTTCAGTCCTATTGTAATCTCAAGATATTCAATTTCTTTTTTCTTCACATTCTTATGAAATATAAAGGGGTAAACATCCATACAACATAACCTCTTTAACTTGATCCATTCAAATTTCTTTCAATACATATCAAGCATGAATTCTATCAACCTGAGCACAATAGAAAGAATCATATATAATACTAATACATCGACTTCTCTTCCTAAGAACATATGACATAGAAACAACACCACACTCTACAATACAAATTCTTTCACATAACCAAGGAGGATTTCTCTCTCCTTAACATAATAATAATACATCTGCTCCTAAGCAAGAAATGGACTCCATAACATTAGGTTACCAAAACTCTCCAAAAGAATACCTGCACAAAAGAGGAACAACTAGGAAACCATGGAGGCTCACCTCCCAACCTAGGCCTCAAGGAGGCCACGCCCGCGCTAGGGGAAACAAGGCTCAACTAGGTTACACTCAAACATCATCACCCTAACAAAAAAAACAACATGAATATCTCAATTTAACATCACTTTTACACTTCCCAACCAAGGCTTGCACAATGATTCACACATGGAATCATAAACATTGGGTGAAGGTGGGCTTTCAATTAGGAGATTTGCCATATCATATAAATTTATAACAACAATTTCCATGCCCTTTCGAGGCTTTCAAGAATCAATAATTTCCATGCCTTTCGAGCTTTCACAAAACAATAATTTGATGCCCTTTCGGGGCTATTCACAAACCTCCTCCAATCATACTACCATCAACCAAAGCATCACTGAATTTCCATACTTCATCAACCTTCTTCCACATCATCACTCTCCATACTGTCCATAACAAACTGTGAAGGCATATGGCATACAATGGAGACCATTCTCCAAGGTTCTCAACTATATCTCCAACCCAACTAACCCCTTCACCCTAGGCTTGCTCTTCCCTCCCAAGGGTGAGTGAAGCCTTCACACCCATGAACAAAATTCAACATCCAACAAAACAAGAAAATCTAACAGAAGCCCAAGAAGTTTCACAACCATACATACACTCTCAATACACCACAACATAAGAAAGCACAATACATGATTCCATATCACTCCCACAATTCTACAAAGAAACTCTCTTACAATTTCCAAGGAAGAAGCATGGCATGAAGCACTAACCTACTTACAAGCTATGGCAATGGAATGAAGACCTCATCCTGCTTGGCTTCCAAGTTTTCCCTTTCCTAGATGTCTCTAAAATTAGAGAGTGGGTGAATGAATCCCCAAGATTGGCACAACTTCCCTATAAAGACCTTCACTTTCATCCTCACCTACCTCTTTTACTTTTGTGTTTTTCCACCAATGAGGACTTAACCAAGTGGTGTAATGAGGAAAGAAGTTATGTTACAATATGATTTTCGACTTGGCTTGGAAATGACTATTTTTGAGGGTCCCCTAGGTCCCCTAGACCCCATAATGATAATATTTAACCCCCCAACCCATACTATTACCATGTGGGTGACTTGTTTTCACAAAATTAGCACTTAAGAATCACTTAGGCTCTCTAAAAATTCCTATCACTTGTAACTTGCATTATGTCAAAAAGGTGATTCTTCCTAACACTCTCCAAGGTGGTTTAATTGATTTTTGAAATGAGGATTAGGCTTAGGTTAAGTGACTTCATGCCAAAGAATCCTATTTGACATGTCATTTACACATAGACAATACAAGTGTCAAATGACACACACGCGTACATAAAAACACTTTACACATTACGATGACATGTCTCTAATCGACCATGCTCTCTAACTATAACACTCATACACAGTCACAGTATGAAATAAACACAATACAACAAGGTTTTTAATCTTCCAAAGATTCACCTTGGCTTAACCGTGTTCACATAAGATTGAACCTTGTTTCCCCCATTAATCACCATGGTTCCACTTTCCTGCACACTCAACTTAAACATTAGTAACCCAATAAGATAATATAGGATCCATACAAACATGAACAACATAAATCCAATATCTCATACTACTCATTAATGTATACAAGTAAGTATCATCTAATCATTTATGTTCTAAGTACTATCAATAAAACATTGCAATAGCATATTCCATTTACCTTTCATTTAAGTGCATATTCAAAACATTACATTATCATTCTCATAAAATATTTAAAACATTGAAATATCGAATATGTGTATCAACAGTAATCTCTCTTAGTATAAATCATTTTCAATTAGAGTATCATCACAACTTTTTCTCACATAACAATGAAACTCTAAGTCATCTTTAGTTAATCATAAAAACAATATAAAATGGATATGTGCAGACTAGTTAACTAGTAACTTTGATTAAGTTAAACATAAAGGTCAAACATAGTGACGTATCTAGCAATATCCCCTTATTACATTATGAGGGGTTTGTGTGATTTTCCAGGTTTAACTCCACAGACTGTTAGAATGTTTTAGTAATTATGTCATAAGAATTTAGAACCAAGTTACAAACATATCCATGTATCTAATTATCATCATAACCTATACTCATAGTTGTTCTTAGTAGGCTGAATGTTATTTTATCCTTCCTAACTGCCTAGTAAATCCTCCATAGTGTCTTAGGATCAGGTTCTTGTCTTAAACATTTTAAATCTCATTTCCATGTGGTCTTATCTTATCGTCCTAATGTTACTGGATAAAGTATCAAAACCCTACATTAGTTTCCTATAGGATCCCAAAATGTAAATCATAACTCAATTAACTCCTAACTAGTTTTATTTCATTAGGATCTAGTATAGGGTACTAGTGCAGGCCTTACAAATTGGAAGACTGCAGCTGCCTCACACTTGGTGATCTACTTTTCATATTCACAACCTGTCTCAATTTGGCAATCTTCTCACTAAAGAAAAACATCATCTCTCACATCAAGGTTTCATAACCAATATGATCCATCTATTAGTCCTCTATAATTGCAAGATAGAATCACAATCTTCCACCTCACAATAAATATATCTAGGGATCCACACACAATCAATCCACCACACAACCAACACATGATCAAAAAGATTCTCTTGTACTACTCGATATAGTTCAAGACTATGTGTACCCCACTTGGAGGTGACATAGCCCCAAAAAAAAATCACATAGAAGAGTATAAACAATAACACAGATTCATATCAACTGCAACAATTATTCTCATAATAGTACATCTATAGTCTCAATTGCAAGGCTTTTCAGGTTAGGACCAATACAAAGAAGAATACAACTCAATCCTCATATGTGAAGATCCAACTCCTAGGCATCTTCCCTCAAGATGATCCTAGCTACTTGACACTGAAATAAATAATGACAAGATGCTCCTAGCTACTCCATGCTTAACTAGATAATGAATAGATATCACAAGACCCTCTACTTATACCAAACCAAGCCATGTGTTATCCTAGCAAGTCACATTAAATGAAATCTTGCATTAAATAGACACTAAAACCACAAGTCATCCTAGTAGATTAAATAAGATTTAGGATAGGCCCCAAGTTACAATCATAACTAACTCGTTAGATAAAATAACATTATGTGGTCTTAGACATAGGATCATACACCATCTAATGATCCACATCTAAGATAACATTAGCCAACTCCCATAGATCAAAGCTCACATAAATAATCTCCAAATTCCACCTAGGAAATAAGGAACACATTACTATTAGCCACCAAAAGAGCTCTAACTTTAATATGATCAATCCAATCATTATGTACACATAGGAAAAGGTTGACCAATATTTCTTAGACATAACCCTAACCATGAAAAACATAGGGTCCATAAAATCCAAGCTTGATTATCTTGCATCATGATAAGTATATGATCTTTCTATTTCTTGTTGGATATGAAACAAAATTTGAAAACCTATTTTTCAAGAACAATTCCTCAATATAGAATATGTTTAAATTTTGTATTTTCAAATCCCTATCTTCCTTGAGATGTGAAATGATTCAAGACATAGTTTCCTTATACTCAATTTTCCACTCCTAAAGTACTTTAATGTTGGACTTACAAGTCTCATTGGCATGAATATTATAGAAAGGTAATTGGTAATGCTTAGCATAACAATGTGTTGTCATTAATTGGTAACTGCTTGAGCAAAGATTATCAAAGTGTTACAAAGAGAAGATGCAACCATTGATAGAAATTTGTACTGGTTAACATGTATTTAGTGGTTCAATTGAAGTAATGACTAAAAAATAGGAAAGCAAACAAGAGGATATAGAATAAAGGCCAAAGGGTCACCAAAGATGTGAAAGGATATAAGGACAATGAAAATAAGTGATGTGACACACATATAGTTTGAAGGATTGGAAGGACACAAGGGAAAAGGCTTCATATAGCCTCACAGAGGGATTGGAAAGCCTACTAGCTTAGACCCTACTAGTAGGCATGACAAATATTTTTTGAACAACTTGAGTATGAATTTTAAATTTGAGTTTAATCAGGATTTGTTTTGGTTAAAAATACCTAGAAATCTAAAAGTATATAAGGACACGCTTATTTCATTTTATTGAGTTTTTTGTTGTTGTGGTTGTTAAAAGATTGTTGTCCATATTGAGTGTGTAGGATAGTGAATAAGATCACAGTTGTAGAGAAGAGAATTGAACAACATATGGGCTATTAAAAACGAGGCAAAAGTGATCTGGGAAGTTCATGAGACAAGCAAGAGAAAGGAAGAAGATAAGTACATCTTCAAGGAAACATAACAAAGATCTAAAAGGAAAACCAATGATATTCTTAGATCACTCCCTTAGATTTCTTCTCACCATTGCATCCATTTGTAAGCCTTTGACAAGGAAAGCTTCTATAGTAATATTTGTAGGTCTTCTTATAAGGTGTCTCCTAGAAAAAGATTTGTAAATCCTCTAACTAGGTAGTTTTCACAAGATCTTTTAATCCTCGTAGGTTATGAACATTCCTATTAGGATGTGTTGTCAGAAGGAATAGTTATAGCCTTTAACAGGGCCACCTTTACATGCATTATAAGGGCTAGTGGGTATATTGCTTCCATTATGATTTTCATCCTCTCATTGATGGTTTCCATTTACAAAATCTCTATGTTATTGATGTATGTTTTTGTGTGTGAGGTTACTTGCTTTTATAGTGTTGCATTCATTACTTTATTTCTATTTATATCATTTAGTTTATTCAACTAGGAACAAGATTAGCCAATGAGAAATTTCATATTGATTCCCCCCCCCCCCCCCCCCCCCCCCTCTTAGTATTGGCTGGGGCCAAAAATTAGTATAAGAGCTCAAAACTTGACTATAGCAAGCCTAACAACTTGAAGATCTAATTGAAGTCTTCAGACTATAGAAATAACTTGATAAATCCCTTTATACTATTGAGGGTTTGAAGGACAAGGTGAGAAATTCCTTAACCAAAAGGAAGAAGCTAATGAAGAAGTTGAGTGAAATACAAGAGCTTGTTGAACAACTAGAAGAACAAAAGTGGATTTGAAGAGTCTAATCAAGTCATGATAACTAATCTAATGGCTAATAAAGAGAAGCTGAAGAAAACCATTACACAAATGAGGAAAGAGATGAAAGAACTAGAAAAAGGAGTAAGAAAAGAAAAAGAGGAATGAGATATTTCCATCTTAGCTAAAGTGGAAGCTAAGAAAGAAGTGAGGAGAAAGGGTGCACATATAGTATAGATAAGAGAGGAGAACAATCATCCTTATATGAAATAGTTCACATGGTTGTTGAGAAAGTACTCAAACTAATTTGAGAGCTTAGGAGTACGAATGAAAGGAAAAAAAAGTGAGAAAATTAAATGAGAGCTCAGAAAATATTGAGGAACAACTACATGCTCAAAGAAGAAACAAAAGTATCACCAGTATTTTCAAGACTAGAGAAAGTGAGGCTTCAAGAGAAGATCTAGACTTCAAGAAGTCGGGATACACATCTCCAACGAGTAAGAAACATGTCAAACCCACTTTTTATTATTGTGTCAAGAAGGGAAATGTATCAAATGTATGTTGGTTTAAGAAAATATAACCTGCTAAGCATTGTATCTTTGATGGGCACAGTAATAATTTCCATCTATGTGGTCATACCGCATGGATGTGCATGTCTCATTTTAGTGTGAAAAGAGTAGATGGAAACTACTACCACTACTACTATAACAAGTATGGGCATAGAGCTGAAGATTTTAGATCAAGAGAAAGATCTAACCAATCATCTCCAAAATCAATGAATCCCACTAGAAGGAACAAGTTTGCTACACTCATTTGTACTACCTATGGGAATGATGGTTATTCTACAACACATTGCAAGTTGAGAATGAGTTAGAGTAACAACACCATACCATAGAAAGGTACCAAAGTAACATGCAACAAGTGGCACAAAATTGGGAATCTTTCTAGAGAGTACAATAATAGTAGAAGAGAAAATGTCAAGGTTGTAGACAAAGAGCACTATGAGAAGGATTTTGCCAAAATCTAGATGAAGAAGAGCGAGGAAGAAGAGGTGGTGAAGCTTGCAAAGGATTTGAATTAATTTTTTAGTAGTGAGACCTTTGAAGTAAATAAAGATGACTCAGAACTAGAGAGGTTATGAAAGAAGAAAAAATCTTACATTGGTCCCCTAGTCTAAACTAGTAAGTTACAATGTGGCAAGAAATGTTTTCGAGTGATTGAACACAGTGTAAAGTATGCACCACCTCAAGGATAACTTTAATAAATCCTATCCAAAAAAACTTATAAAATAATGGTGAATCCAACATTATGTTTGGGGAAAAAATTAATTTCTATGGCCAATTTTTTAAACATTGGAAAAACTTTAATTTTAGGGGCAATTTTACTTTGACCATTGTATGTGAGAAATGCGGATCATGTATCTGCAAAACCAACACACTTCAATAAGATATTAGATCATAGGGTTACCTATGAAACCATCCTATTACTCTCTAACTAAGGAATGAGTATGTAAATGGAATTAATTGCTCTCAGAATTAAGACCAAATCAGTGACAATAGCACCCCTAGAATGAGAGATTCAAGCTAGCATGAATGCAAGATTCAAACTTAGAATTGAAATATTAAGCTAGCATGGAGTACAATCAAGCTAAGAAACAAAGCAATTAAGCTAGAATTGAAAGATAGAATTAGAATTGAAATGCCAGAATGCTTAATCTAATAGAGTTTCTTTGCTATTAAAATTGCCTCCCTTAGCTCTTAGAATGCCTTGTATTTATAGATTTTTCCATTGGCTTGGGGTAGAGTTTGATCCAACCATGGTGAGGTTGGGGGTTTGATTATTTTATTCATGGTGGAGATCCCACTAAAATAAATAATGCAGACTGGAGATCCCACTCAGAATAAACAATTTGAAGTGGAGATCCCACTCAAAATAAACAATCTGAAGTGGAGATCCCACTCAAAATAAACAATCTGAAGTGGAGATCCCACTCAGAATAAACAATCTAAAGTGGAGATCCCACTCAAAATAAAAGAATAAACAATATTAAGTGGAGAACCCACTCAGAATTAACAATATGAAGTGGAGATCCCACTCAGAATAAACAATTTGAAGTGGAAATCCCACTCATAATAAACAATTTGAAGTGGAGATCCCATTCAAAATAAACAATCTAAAGTGGAGAACCCACTCAGAATTGTTCAAGAATATCCTTGGACCCCATAAGGAATAAAATATTCATTTATGGATAGGAGGTTCCTTAACAATATTAAATTAATTTCCAAAATAATGACTCATTAATGCTTATTCTAAAATTAATATTCATGTGTCACAATTGAATGGGTTCAAATTGATTTGA
This sequence comes from Cupressus sempervirens, assembly GCA_028749045.1. NCBI lineage: Eukaryota > Viridiplantae > Streptophyta > Pinopsida > Cupressales > Cupressaceae > Cupressus > Cupressus sempervirens. The sequence continues at coordinate 190,144,892 of CM053785.1, forward strand.
CTTGTTTGATTTATTTGAACCTATTCCATTCCAAGATGTAATTCTACATTTAAGGATGTGACCAATTTTGGGTGATTACATTTTTCCCTCTTTGAATTGATGTGCGAGCAATGCATTGATTCAAAGAATAGTTTGATTTGAAGTGTAGAATGAGAATTGAGATCAGTTCTAATTTTGATTGTATGAAGATCGATTGATAAGATTTTTAGGACTATCTTGAGAAAAAAGCTTAGACCTCCGGAGTTAGGGTTAGAATGCCCCAATACCAGTCCATAAAATAGATGACAAGACCTATCATGAGTTGTAGGAATATCCCCAGAATGAGGCTTAATCCTTGAGATTCAGGGTTAGAATGCCTTGATACTTGTCCATTGAGCTATGATTTGAGTTGTCATAAGTTTGATTGAGATAACTGACAAAAATTTAATTGGTAGATCGATTGATAGCATAGATAGAAGATGGTGTGAGATACAAAGAGTAGAGATGCCCCTAGCAATGAGGACTTTGAGTTTAGATCAACTTGACAGATTGAAGCAAGATTTGAAGTAGAATTTTGAAATAGAAATTTGAAGAAAGATTTCAAGTAGAATTTTTGAAGAAAGATTTGCAGTAAGATTCAATGATGTAATCATCCTGCCCCCTCAAGAGCAAAATCAAAAGATGATACTTCAAAAAAAGTGATGTAGACTAATAGATGTGAAGATGTAAATATGATGAGTGATTTAGAAGAATGTAAATCATATTAGAATAGATTGTAGAAAGTTTAGAGTCCATTTGGAGTGATGTGAGGATCTATATGACCAAGTTTGACCAAGTTTGATAATGATTTTCTCAAAGTTGAAGAATATCAGATTTTGATATTGATCCAAAAATGGACTCATGATGATCAAATTAAGGAGGGGATGATGAAATGCATTCTATGTTGAATAGTCTATCCCTTGTTTTGTCAAAGGCTAGTCAAAGAGCTATGGGAGACATTTTTTGGTGCAAAGCTGAGCTGAAATGAAAACCTAAAATGAATGCAACCCTATGACTTAGTCACTGAATCAGTATGGTTTAATTTTCATCATTGTGCAGGAAAAAAATGATATAGTACAATCACCACTAGTTCAACCATGGCAATATGAATACTTTATCATTCCAAGCCAATATGCACATGAAAAGAAAATTATTTACAATAATTACTAATATGGACAATAATTACAAAATTGTCGCAGTAAAACACCACAGTTAGAAAACAAAAAAAAGTTCATATTTTTCATCCTGGCTTCTCTAGTCTTAAACATCATCGAGTTGCTAGAAAAATCATGACTGAAAAAAAAAAAATTGCATAATCTTTCTGTGCATGTTTGTTTGAAGAATAATTATAAAAAATAGTATGAAATTTGTCACCATGCAGAAAATAAAGCCAGTGATAGAACTATGTGCGTTTGTCGACAAGTGTAAACAACAAACCCATTGTAGAAAATAGTTGAAGGTTTGTTTGTTGTGATAATATTTTTGGATGCTCATAGGATTTGACCAAGTAAAGATTGGATAAATCCTTATTGTAAAGAATCTTACAATTTGCATTGCATGTGATGTGTTTGTCAAAGTGTGTCAGTTTTGGCTTGCTTGGAGGACAAGCATGAGCGCACATGTGAAGCATCTTTTGGAAGAAACAAGAGTGCAATGCAACTATCAAAAGGCATTATGTTTGACATGCTAGCAAGATGAGTTTGGTTTTTGTGTGATTTTTATGTGTCATGAGATGTGCAAAAATTAATTAGAGTGGCATTATTGCGTGTCATTTTAAAAAAGATGGTGGACAACTCTTCTACTCCTGAGAAGTTGGTAGCATGTAGTAGAAGGTATTGAGAGTTTGTTTCCATAAATAGGTGAGCGAGTCTTAATGAGTCAATTCATAATGTGTTGAAAGCATCAAAAGACTCCAAAAATCCATAAGAAGATAATTGTATCTATTTGTGTGCAAAAATAGCCATGGCAAGATCACAAGAAAAATTGCAACAAGAGTATCAGATGGAAGAAGCAAAGCTTGGAGGATGGGTGGATGATGATAGTGATAGTGTGGTACATACAACCTAGTGGAGAAGACATAGAAGAGAAAAGCATAGCCAATCAGAAGCAAGCAGAGCATCCTCTCATTGAAATGTGCATCGGTGTGAATGGGAAGTCGTAGAGGCAAGTCAAGGTGAACTACCCCAGGATCTGACAAAAGAAAATGAGGAGGATCTTACCCTACTGCAAATGTTAGTTGAAAGTGCAATGTAGATCATAGGGAAAAATGAGAAAGTGGAGGAAACTAAATCTCTAGGTGATGGGATGCAACTAGAAGATAGAAACATGTGCATCTGCTTTACTGATAGCTAGATAGAAGATCAAGTTCCTATAGAAAAGGCTACCCCAGTCTTTGAGCAAGGAATTGTGGTAAAGCCAGTAACATCACCATTTTGGTGTGGAAAGAACATCTTGGGGGGAATGATCAATTTATCTGCAGAGAAGGTGAGTAGTTCTATTATGTCTTCATTTCATCCTTTCAGAGAAGCACAACTTGGTATTATCTCACAACCAGTTCATGATGTAGTCATGGCAATGGAAGAAAAGCTAAAGAAAGCATTGGTTGTAGAGATAGAGCAGGTCGATAACATAGGGAAAGATGCAGATTTCTTTCAAGGTTTGATTGAGAGAGCCCGATAAGATGGAACATGCGAGAAAGAAAAATGAGCAAAAGCAATGTTAGCAGCATAACAAGTGCGAGCTGAGACTGTAGTGGCATCTCTAGTAGTAGAGCAGGCATCAGTGGAACAAATTCACAATAAGATGGTGTTGTTACAAGCTCAGGTGGAAGCATTTAGAGAAATTGTGGCAAAGACTAATGCCATAGCGTATCGATCACAAGATCAATTAAATGTTGCCAATGCAAGGATCACCCACTTCATGAATCAGATGCATGAAGTGAAGCATGAGAGCGAGTCCTAGAAAATGAATGTGAATACGTATAAGGCAAAATATGACATCACTCAATAGGCAAAAATGGTACATGGGGCAGCAAGACTGTGGTCAAATATGAATGAATTCTGAGAGCAGTTAGAGAAACTTGCATGAGAGGCGGCATACTACATGGGATTGTATCATCAGGAAATCCCTCCAGAGCATAAGAGAGGAATATCCTTCTCAAATAGAACATTTATGACACAAATGAACACTACGTTGAGATGTGGCCATATCCCAATCTCTATGGATACAAATTGGGAAGGTTCAAGACTGACACCAGGAGCTTCATCATCTAGAACTACACAAATAGGAGTGGGAATGCCACCTGTTGGGAATCCAAATATCCAGCCTCCATGAGGAGGAGCTCAATGAGCATTTGTTTTATGTTTTGGCATTGTCTGCTTGTAATTGATGCTTTAGATGCTCATTAATAAAGTGCATATTATTTTTGTTTCTAAACATTGTCTCAAACATGTATCACGTAATGAGATGATCTTAATTCAATATGAATGTTTAGAATTTTTGAAATTTTGTGAATATTTTTGGGATTTTTGAATTTTTAAAAAAAATTTTTTTTTGTTGATATATAGATTTTTTTGGTAGTTTTCAAAAGTAAAGCTCAGCATAGCTCAAACAGTTTTAGTTTTTAGTTTTTAAGTTTGGTGTAAGTGGATTGATGTCATGTTTGAAAGTTATAGTGTGAGTGTGAGAAATATCTATAGTAAATATGTAATTAGAAAAACTGGTGACTGAAGTGAGAGAGAGTTTTTGAGAACACTAAAGGAATCTCATTGTAGTACAGCAATGGTAGACATACTCAATTAGAACAACTGGTGATTGGCATAAGAGAGACATTCAGAAAGTATAGGATATTTCCCCTTATAACAGGTAGGTTGCACCCTAGACTTATGACCGATTTCAATCCATGTAGGAATGAGCAATATTTTGAAGTTAGTTGAGAGCTTATGCACAAGCAAAGATAGCAAAGCTAAAGCATAAAACTTGCAGAGAGAAAATCACTCAAAGCAGAAAAGAAAAGAAAAAGACAGTTGTACAGGAATGTTTAACATATTTTTGGATTTTTACTTCTTTTTTTTTTGGTATTATCAAGATGTATATTGCTAGGTTTTCACCAGGATAATGATTTTGTCAAGATTTTTTGCAATTTTTAGCATTTTTTTTTTAGAGATATCTAGCTCTCAAGCATGATCAGATTGGTTTTTCCCCAATGTCTAGCAAGGTGTAGGACAAGATTTAGTAGCAAGTTGGTGGATAAGTAGAGATGGATAGGCAAGGAATATGAAGCAAGTGAAAGTGATCCCTAAGGACTGACTCCTCAAGAGTACCCAAGTTAGGTAAAAGGATATAGCAATATGGTGTAATTGAAGGTAGCATGTAGGATATTGACATGATGTCATGAAATGTAAGTTATCCAAAAGAATGGACATGTCAAGAGGTTTCTAAGAACCAATTTTGTTTTTGTTTTTCTTTTGATCAAGACCAAAGGGTCAAGTGATTAGGATAGAAAAGTTTGGTATGGAGGCTATGAGATGTGGGATATGCAAGATCATGATAGGAAAACTGATAGATAAGATAGCCAATGCTCATAAGCAGATCAACTTTGTCAAGATCAAAGTTGAAAGAGCAAATAGATGGGTGATGGAAGAATTACACATGATACTTGTTTGCCAATTTTTTGTCATGGTACTTGTCCAAAGTGCAACATGAAGTGGTTTTCACCATAGGACCTATTTATTTTTATTTTTATTTTTTTTGCTACTAAGGTGCCACAAGAAGTGGTTTTCACCAAGGCACTTTTTTTTTGTGAATTTTTAGAAAGAGCTCAAGCTTTGATTTCAAGTTAAACAATGCTCTTATAAGAAAGATAAGTCATGATAGGTCAATGCTATAGCAAGGCATGCTCAAAGATGCTAATGAGGTAATGGAAGGGAGATGTTAGGAAAATGAAAGGTAGATGGCAGATAAGGTTGTTGGTTTTGGATAGATAGAAGGAGAATGGATAAAAGGGAAGTGTAGGCTTCAAAAGATTGTAGAAGGTAGGTGCAAAAGTGGGAAAGATAAAAAAAGGCACACACCTTGAAGGGTAGTGGAATATTTGAGTAGATATGGATGAGATAGCTTGAGGTTTTGATGTAGGAGATAGTAGAATAGTTTTAGAAAAAGATGGAGTGGAAGGTATTGAAACCTTTTTAGGAAGATGTTTGGAAGAAGATGGAGTGGAAGCCTTTGGAAGCTTGAATGTCAACTTTGATTTATTTTCAATATTCAAGTCCTTCAAAGTATACTTGGGAATCCATATAGCTTTTGATTTCTCATTAGATGCTTTAGATCATATTTATTTCATAATGGATTTAGGAACCCATATTTGCTTTGATTTTGTAACAATAGACCTTTGTGGTCTCTTTTGTGCATTTTCTTTCTTAGGATTCACAAATTGTTTAGAGGAGACATAGTGATTATTTTTAAATGGATTCTTGTGTTTGTTCTTAAGTTGATCATCCAAATTGCTTCCAAAAGGTTGGGGACTTGTGGATGACGAAGGTTGATATGGTTGGTCTAGATGGAAAGCTTTATATGAAGGACTCAAGGATATATATCTTTTTTGACCTTGAGGTAGGGTAGGAGAAGTAGATAATGAGTTAAGAGTAGAATTAGGAGATGGAGGAATATAAGGTCCCAAAATAGATGGAAGGTTTGAAGGCTTTAGCTTAGATGGATAAGGACCAAGGATAGATTTAGAAGATACAAATGGATAGTGGATAGGGATATCAACATCCTTAGAGTGAGAAACATGACCTAGGCCATTAATAGACTCACATGTAACTTTAATAGGAGCAACACCTTTTATAGGAGCACTTATAGCTTGAGTGTAGATTTGAAGTGGATGTAGAGAAGTAGAACAAGAGGGTGAGGGAATACTTTTATCTTCACAAGGAAGTTTAGGTAACATAGGAAAAGTATCCTTCTCTTGATCTTCACTAATCTGGTTAGGGATGGTGGAAGGAATATCATGATCTTTCCTAGTAGAGAGGCATGATATGGGAGATGGAGGACTATGTGGCTCTTGAGATGGAGGGATGACATCTTGAGGGAGATGAGAGGGTTCTTGATCTTGATCTTTAAGTTTTTTAGAATCCTCTTGACATGAATCCACTTCTAAGGACAAGGTAGAATGTGGAGTTTGCATGGTAGGATCTTGAAGAGATAGTGAAGGGCTAGCTAGAGTGGGAGTAATAGGAGTAGTTGGGCATGAAGTTTCTGGATATTTAGTTTGAGTAATATGGGAGAGGTTTGTAGCTAGGTCAAGATTATCTTGGCTTTCTTTTAGAGGTAGCCCTTGAGGGTACACATAGTCATTAGAGAAAGTAGTGAGTTATTTATTTAATGGAGGTATGTTGGAAAGCTCAGATGCTTTAGAAGGTGATGGCATGTCGGTAGTGTTAGATTGTGGTGACTGATCAGGAAAGTACTATACATACTCCATAATTCTTTGGGGAAAAAAATGTGGGCCCTATTTTATTGAAATTTTTGGCTGACATGTAATTATTAATTATAACCCTAAAACATCATAAAATACTTGTATAAAAGGGTTTAGGGTTAGGTTCTTTTCATTATGATGTGATGCAAAATTGGTTCTTGCGGCGGTATTGAGCTGTAAGGGATTACAAATTGTAATTAGGTTGTAATCACTGGATTGTAATAAGATCAAACTTATTGTTTGGTGGACATAGCCCAGGGATTGGGTGAACTATGTTAAATCTTAGTGCCTTGTGTTCATTTCTGTGTGATCTATTATTTTCTATTATTGGTTATATTTGCATGTAGTTTTTATTTCTATTAGTGGTTTAATCCTAACAAGTGGTATCAGAGCCTAGTTGTTTTTTTAGTTATCCTCTACAGGAAAGTCTCACGATTGAGCGGGCAGATGAGGGTAAGCTGAGGGTTGATAGGTTTAATGGGCAGAACTTCCAGTTATGGAAGATGCAAATGGAAGACTATCTATATAAGAAGGATTTATGGAAGTCGTTCGAAGGAAAAGCAAAGAATCAGGGAACAATGTCAAATGATGAATGGGATCTTTTGGATAGAAAGGCACTTGGAAGCATTCAATTTTTCCTAGCACCATCAGTGGCATTTAATATTACAAAAGAAAAGACGATAGAAGAATTGATGAAAACCCTAGTGACACTGTATGAAAAGCCCTCCGCTTCAAATAAGGTATTTCTCATGAAGCATTTATTTAATATGAAAATGGAAGAAGGTGGATTTATTACAGATTATTTAAATGAGTTTAATACTATTACTAGTTAGTTATCTTCTGTGGGTATCAATTTTGAAGAAAAAATTAGGGCTCTCTTGATTTTGTGTTCTTTGCCTGAAAGATGGAATGGCTTGATAATGGTTGTGACTAATTATGTTCATGGATTTAGTACCCTAAAATATGATGATGTGATCAGTGTTATTTTAAGTGAGGAAACTTGTATGAAAACCTCAGGTGGATCTACATCAGGAAGTGCTTTGAATGCACAAAGTAGGTGTAGAATGACTGAGAGAGGAAGTAACTTTGGAAATCATGGGAAATCAAGAGGAAAGTCAAAGGGGAAGAGGTCTCAATTGAGAGGACCAAATGATTGTTGGTACTATGGGAAACTAGGGCACAAAAAGAAAGATTGCTGAAATTGAAAGAAAAATGAAGGAGATAAATCAAATGGAGACAAGGAGGAAAATGTGGTGAGTAAAAAATCTGAAGAGGATGCTTTACTTCTATCTTTAGAAAGTGTTGATGATTCATGGGTATTAGATTCTAGTGCTTAATTTCATGCTACACCTCATAGAGGTTATTTCATTGATTATGTCCAAGGGGATTTTGGGCTTGTTTATTTGGGAATAATGAACCCTGTCAGATTGTTGGAAAGGGAAAAATTGAGATTAAGTTCCAGAATGGGAATCACTGGCTACTACATGAGGTAAGACATGTTCCAAGGATGAGTAGAAATTTAATTTCAGTAGGACAACTCGATGATGAGGGTTGTGTAGTTACTTTTAATGGTAAAAATTGGAAAGTTTCAAAAGGTTCCCTTGTAGTAGCAAAAGGTGTGAAAGTAGGCACCTTATATTTTTGTATAGGTCATATTGTTCCTTCTACTTTGATTGTTTTAGAGAAAAATGAATGTTCAAGAAAAAATGTTGTAGTTGAGTAGGGAGAACAAATAGCTGCTATAGATTTTGATACAGCGTTGTGTCACAATAGACTTGGGCACATGAGTGAGAAAGGTATGAAAGTATTTCATTCAAAGAAAGTTTTACTAGGTCTAAAATGTGTTAATATGGATTTCTATGAAAGTTGTGTGTATGAAAACAAAAGAGAGTGAGTTTTGCAAAGATTGAGAAGGAAAACAAAAAGGAGAAATTAGATCTTGTGCATACAGATGTATGGGGACCGGCTCAAGTATCTTCCCTTGGTGACTCTCATTATTATGTTACATTTATTGATGATGCAACTAGAAAAGTATGGGTTTATTTTCTTAGATAGAAATTTGATGTATTTCAAACTTTTAAGAAATGGAAATGCTTGGTTGAAAATGAGACTGGTAAGAAATTAAAATGTCTCAGATCTGATAATGGTGGTAAGTATTGCAGTCATGAATTTGAAGATTATTGCTCCACTAATGGTATTCGTAGATAGAAAATTGTTCCAAGGATTCCATAGGAAAATGGAGTGGCTAAATGCATTAATAGGACTATAATGGAGTGCACAAGGAGCATGAGGTTGCATGTTGGGTTGCCCTTATACATGTGGGCGGAGGCTATCAATACTACTGTATATTTTATTAATAGAGGTCTCTCCACTCCTTTGGGCTGTGGTATTCTAGAGGAGGCATGGACTTGTAAGAAGGTGAGTTATTCTTTTCTCAAGACCTTCAATTGTGAAGCTTTTTCTCACATAGATTCTGAAAATAGAACCAAGCTAGAAGCTAAGTCAAAGAAATGTGTATTTTTTGGATATGGCATTAATGAATTTGGTTATAGGCTTTGGGATTTTGAAAATCAAAAAATTGTAAGAAGTAAGGATATGAGAAACTGTTGTACAAAGATCTGTTGCAACAACATGAGAAGAAAGAAGATGATTATGTAGTGCTCAATGATACTCCAAAAGCTAATATTCCAGCTATTCCTCATGATGTGCAACAAATGCAACAACAAATACCACACACACTAGTGAATGTTAGATGGTGAACAAGGCAAGTTAGACCTCCACAAAGATTTTCTCCCTCTTTGTATTCTATTTTACTTACTGATGTTGGTGAACCTAAAAGTTATGATGAAGCTGTGCAAGTGGATACTAAGATTTTGTGGGAGTCTACAATGCAATATGAAATGGACTTTTTGTTGAAGAATAAGACATGGGATTTATGCAAGTTGCCTGCAGGTAAAAAGGCTTTACATAATAAGTGGGTTTATAGGTTGAAAGAAGAGGAAGGAGGTAAGAAAAGATTTAAAGCCAGGTTAGTTGTAAAAGGATTTGTACAAAAAAAGGGAATTGATTTTGATGAGATATTTTCTCCTATTGTTAAAATGACTTCTATCCGTACTATTTTAAGTCTTGTGGCTACTAAAGATTTGCATTTAGAGCAGCTTGATATTAAAACAACCTTTCTTCATGGTGATTTGGATGAAGAAATATATATGGCTCAACCATAGGGTTTTGAGGTCAAAGGTAAGGTGAACTTAGTGTGCAAATTGAAGAAAAGTTTATATGGCTTGAAGCAAGCACCTCGGCAATGGTATCTAAAATTTGACAGTTTTATGCATGAGCATGGATATAATAGGTGTCATTTAGATTACTGTGTTTATTTTAAGAGGTTAGATGATGATAGCTACATTATTTTATGTTTATATGTTGATGATATGCTTGTAGCTGGGTCTAACATGGATCATATTAAGGGGCTAAAATGCTAGTTAGCAAATGCATTTTCTATGAAGGACTTGGGGGTAGCAAAAGAAACCCTTGGTATGAAGATTTCTAGAGATAGGAACAATAGAACATTGACACTATCTCAAGTTGATTATGTTGATAAGATTTTGCAACATTTCTCTATGGAGAATGCTAAAGCTGTCAGCACACCTTTACCTAGTCATTTGAAATTGACTGACGAGATGTGTCCTAAGACATAGGAAGAGGAGGATACGATGTCCAAGGTACCCTATGCTTTAGCTATAGGAAGATTGATGTATGCTATGGTATGCACTAGGCCAGATATTGCACATGCAATGAGAGTCGTTGGCAGGTATATGAGTCATCCAGGAATTGAGCATTAGAATGCAGCCAAATGGATTCTTAGATATTTGAGAGGCACATCCAATAAGTGTTTACACTTTGGGGGCTCTACTACTAATTTATAGGGCTATGTTGACTCAAATTTGGTAGGGGATATTGATACTAGGTGGAGTACTACAAGTTATGTCTTTATTGTTGGTGGGGCAGCCGTGAGCTAGGTTTCTAGGTTACAGAAGATTAATGATCTATCCACTATAGAGGTAGAATATGTTGTTGCTATAGAGGTAGCCAAGGAGATGATATGGCTTCAGTTCTTCTTGGAAGAATTGGGACATCCTCATAATGATAATTATTTGTTCACAGATAGTCAGAGTGTCATTCATCTTGCCAAGAATTCAACTCTGCATTCTAAGACCAAACACATACAGTTGCAGTACCATTTCATTCAGTCAGTTTTGGAGGATGGATAGTTAAAGCTAGAGAAGATACATACAAATGACAATCTAGCAGATATGTTGACAAAGGTTGTAAGAAGAGAGAAGCTAAACTCCTCTTTAGCTTCAGTTGGTCTTCTAGACTGAACATGAATAAAAGAACAGTGGAGTCCAGGGTGGTTTGATCCAGTGGGAGCCCCATGTGGTAGTGCTATTGCTACAGGATCAATCTCCAAGTGGGAGATTATTGTTTAGTGTGGAGCCTGATCAGTCCCCAAGTGGGAGATTGTTAGATTGTGGAGACTGATTAGGAAAGTACTTTACATACTCCATAATTCTTTAGGGTTCACCTCGAAAAAATAAATTTGGGCCCTATTTTATCGAGATTTTTGGCTGACATGTAATTATTAATTATAACCTTAAAATGACATAAAATACTTGTATAAAAGGGTTTAAGGTTAGGTAATTTTCATTATGATGTGATGCAAAATTGGTTCTTGTGGTAGTATTGAGCTGTAAGGGATTACAAATTGTAATCAGGTTGTAATCATTGGATTGTAATAGGATCAAACTTGCTGTTTGGTGGACGTAGCCCAAGGATTGGTTGAACCATGTTAAATCTTGGTGCCTTGTGTTCATTTTTGTGTGATCTATTATTTTTTGTTATTGGTTATATTTTCATGTAGTTTTTATTTATGTATGTGGTTTAATCCTAACAGGTAGAAGTAGAAGTCACATTTGAACCATTACTAGACATGGTTTCATGACGTTGATCAAGCTTAAGAGTAGTATCTTTAAAAGACAATTTCTTAGGTTTTGGAATTATGCCTTCATCAAATAAATCTTGGATTTTATTTTTCAACTCCATCCAATGTGAAGTTTTATGTAGATTATGTCTATGATAGGCACAATAGTTACTCATAAAGTAGACTCCAACCAAACTAACTTTAGGTAAAACAATGAGTTTGTTTTCAAGAAGTTCTTCCATTCATAAGATTTTCCCAAATGGGTGAAATCACGCTTTGGTTTAGGTCCCCAAGGTTTTCTTTCAAAGATACTTCTAGATTTCTTGGGTGTTTGTGCATTGTTCTTAGATGACTTGGATTCAACATCATAAGAAGTTGATGGTTTGCTATCATTGGAGGAAGGAGAAGAATCTTTCCAAGATAATTTGTTTGATGATGTGTCATCTTCTTCCTTTAGTCTTTGAAGTTGAGCACTCATTGATTGGATTTGTTTCTTCATGTTTGCAACAAGTATGGCTTCTTCCTTAATAGGAATGTTGGATTTAGTACATTTGTTGTTAGCCATTTTGATGTACTATGTTTCAAGTAGTGATAGCCAAGTTTTAGAACATAAGCCCACTACAAATAGAGAAATAACATAATGTTTACAGCCATAGACAATGACAAAAAGAAAAAGCCTAGACAAGGACCACACAAGAACATAGCCTCAAAGTGAGATAAGAGTGTTGTATACTAAGGTACGAGTAGTCTAAGTAATTGCTAGAACAACCAAATATTATGACTATTGTCACCAAGTATGACAAGCATTAAAGAACAAGAACAAGAAAACTAAGAAATGAGACTAGGTTGAGTGTAGGTCACAAGTTGTTAGCTAAGCAAGATGTTGTTTGAAACTATTTGAAGATAGAAAAGTAGAAAAATGTTTCAAGTAACAAACCAGACTTAGAGTGCAGATAGCTCTGATAGAACAATTTGATAGTTTTGAGACAAGATCTCGAAGGGGGTCAAAGTACTAAAACCCAAGGTGTAAACAAGCTTCTAACATCAGGGTAAATTGCTTATTTTGAATCGGATCATCGTAGGAAGACTAGAAATAATAGGATAGAAAAGAAGCTTGATCATAAAGTCTCAACTCAGGAACTCAAATTTTATTCATTTTAAATATCCAACTAGATGTGATTAATCTTGAATCATGTACTAAGCATGCAAGACAACAATCAGGGATTTCAAGCAAACATCTTCAAAAAATGAGCAAAGGACAAAGCAACCTTGCACATAAACAAGAATAGTGTCATAGTACCAATCTAATCCCTAGAACCACCACTGTGTATGTTCTCAAAATGTTCTCCAATCATGCACATAGTCCTAGAAAATAAAATTTTTAGCACTATGGTTCTTAGTAATGTTCAACTTTGCAACTTTTACAATCTCGAGGGGGCAAAATCCAATCCTGGTAAACCAAGGTTTTGACATATTCTGAGAATTTAATCAATTAGAGATACTGAGGAGATCTAACAACCCAACAAAAGATTACACATGTGGGGATTTCCCCCACAAGGACATGTATATAGTGGTTGTTATTTCCACGTCAAAAATGGTTATTACCGCTTGAGGTTTTGTCCACATGGTTGACCCAATAAAGGGAATATCCATTATAGTTAACCCTCTCTAATCAAGAAAGAATCACAAAGTCATACCACATGGGGACTTGGTTTTGATTCAAGGGTTCCAAGTTTCTGATGTACCCAAAAGGGAATAGAGCATAATCCTCTAGCCTCTTCACCTTACCCAAACATAGCAAACAAGATTCTTTGACATGCTAGTTTGAAATCACCTCACCAATTTTTTTGGAAAAGCCAATAACTAACACCACCAATCTCAAAAGAGAAAGTAGTAATGGATGTTGAGGAAAAACCCAAGAAGAATAGTGAGATAATAAAAAATATCTTTCCCTACCTACAGGGGGATCTATCATTGAGAAGAGCTTCCCATGTAAGGAAAGTGAATGAAGCACATTCCCTCAAGAACTCCACAAATAGTGTTCATAGGGCCTAATTACTATGTGAAACACATATTCATGAAAGTAAATCTAGATCCAATTTTAGAGCACCAAATGAAGTGTGAGTCTATGAAAGCATGTAAAAGCACTCAAGCCAAACACATGAGAGGGTTCATTTCCTTTCCAAATCCAAATGTTATAGAGATCCAAAAAAATACTTGGTAATCCTTGCAACACATCTTTTTTGTATTGTACCTTTCGTTTACGCTTGGATGCTCACTCGCAATGAACAAAGCAATAGGCAAAACAAGAAAACACAAGATATGTAATATATATCCAACTTATGTAAAACTAGGGTTAGATATAAAAATATGATTTTAAAGAGTGATAATAACTAGCAAATAACCCAAATAAAAGCTCACATCCTGCATTGATCCATGTGAAAATTAAATGCAAGCTATGTATCAAATGTCATTTTTTTAATATTGGTATTTTTGACCTAGTCAACAAGATTTGATTTATTTCTTATGATTTTGGCTTCAAAAAAAAAGTAAAAAGAAGGGACCCTTGCTAAAAATTAGAGACAGGTTTCTAAAAATGTAAGAATTTTGATCGTATATGTACATTTTCTCTTGTGGGACCCATTTTGTCAAAATAAACTAATTTTGGTAAATCGACTATTTGAGCATTGATATAACATGTAAACTAAAAATACAAAGAAAAAGACTCCTCTATAATTTACAAACCTATCCAAAAATGATGAGTTGATTGAAAAATTCACTGATTTGCATCTGAAAACCTATTTTTATGAAAAACAAAGAAATTGTTACAAATCATGCAAATCAATTCGAATAAGTCTAAATTTTAGATTGAAGACTCTTTGGAATGTCGCCACATTTCAAAAAAAATTCAAATCAATATCCCAAATAGTTTGGAAGATATGAGTAAATATTTCAAAATGTAGAGTTGTAGCCTTCAAACCAATCTACATATGGGTTAACCTTAAAACCAAAGTAAGAAACCTGCAAATCCACTTGGTTAGATGCAATTGGCTGCTATAAAAAAACTAATCATGAGAATACAACTAAAATACCAGCAAAAAAATGGAGCTAGAAACTTGGTTCTTGCCACGGTGGGTGCCAAAAATGTGCGTGAGAAATGTGGATCATGTATCTGCAAAACCAACACACTTCAATAAGACATTTGATCATAGGGTTAGCACATATAAGATATCAAAATTGAACATAAAACCTATGAAACCGTCCTATTTCTCTCTAACTAAGGAATGAGTATGTAAATGGAATTAATTGCTCTTAGAATTAAGACCAAATCAGTGACAATAACACCACTAGAATGTGAGATTCAAGCTAGCATGAATGAAAGATTCAAACTTATAATTGAAATATTAAGCTAGCATGGAGTACAATCAAGCTAAGAAAAAAAGCAATTAAGCTAGAATTGAAAGATATAATTAGAATTGAAATGCCAAAATTCTTAATCTAATAGAGTTTCTTTGCTCTAAAAATTACCTCCCTTAGCTCTTAGAATGCCTTGTATTTATAGATTTTTCCAAGGGCTTGGGGTAGAGTTTGATCCAACCATGGTGAGGTTGGGGGTTGATTATTTTATTCATCGTGGAGATCCAACTAGAATAAATAATGCAGAGTGGAGATCCCACTCAAAATAAACAATCTAAAGTGGAGATCCACTCAGAATAAACAATTTGAAGTGGAGATCCCACTCAAAATAAACAATTCAAAGTAGAGATCCCACTCAGAATAAACAATCTGAAGTGGAGATCCTACTTAGAATAAAAGAATAAACAATCTGAAGTGGAGATCCCACTCAGAATTAACAATATGAAGTGGAGATCCCACTCATAATAAACAATTTGAAGTGGAGATCCCACTCAGAATAAATAAACTAAAGTGGAGATCCCACTTAGAATTGTTTAAGAATATCCTTGGACCCCATAAAGAATAAAATATTCATTTGTGGATAGGGGGTCCCTTATCAATATTTAATTGATTTCCAGAATAATGACTCATTAATGCTTATTTTGAAATTAATACTCATGTGTCACAATTGAATGGGTTCAAATTGATTTGACTTTTTTGATTTATTTGAACCTATTCCATTCCAAGATGCAATTCTGCATTTAAGGATGTGAACAATTTTGGGTGATTACAACCATGGTAAAATTTCATAAAATTAAAGCATTTTTTTCCCTTGTAAAAGAAAAATATATAATGTAAGAGGAAATTTTGTTTTATCACTAAAAGGAAAAGAGCCCTATATATTATATTCAAAACATTTTACAAATTATCTTCATTCAAAGTGCACACACTAGAGGGAAAAGAATGAGGAAGAAAACCCCTAGTGTAGCATGTACATTTATGTTCTAATGCAAATACATTCACCTTTGTGACTTAACAAAGGTCTTTGAAAATGAATACCCTCTCCTACATTTAAATCAATTTAAAATTGTCTTTACAATTTTTTAGAAAATATACAATCACCCCTTATTACAACTTGGGTCTAAGAAAGACAGTCCTTTTCTAGTTACATAATTGAATATCTTACAATTGATGTTTTTCTCACATGGATTTAAAGGAGGTTTATGGCCTCTGAATTACATTCTTTAAAATGTTGGTGCTTGTTATTTGAAACCATTAACATGTTTAGATTAGCTTCTTTACACTTTTTTTTTACATTAGCTCATAGTAACCCATCAACTTCATTTACACTTCAAGGTCAAAAAAATGTTAGTCTCCAAAATTCTATAATCATGCATTCTTTATCCTTAGCTTAAGAATTTCATTAAATAAATTAAGCTACCCTAATTATCATAGGATAAAATTTAATTATTGGCAATTTCCAAATTTATTTTGGTTTCTTTAGCTTAGTTTTTTAGGATGAGATTTGAAATGCCTTATTAATATATTTATTTGTGATTTCATATTATGATTGTAGAGTATTTAGCATCTTTGTCTTTTTTATTGTGTTGGATAATCCTTTACCTTCTAAAATTTGAATTTAAATTCTAAAAATTGAAGCTAAGACACTAAAACTAATATGAGATCTATCTATCTAGAGTATAAGAACTCTAGAGCCAGTAAATGTAATGTAAGAGGCAATTTCCTCTCTTGTAATGGAAAGAAATTATAATGTATGAGGAGGTAATTTTTCCCATTTAATGGAAAATATATATATTGTATTAGGAAAATTTTCCCCTCTCGTAGAAAAATTATATATTATATGAGGAAATTTTTCCCTTCTAATAAAAAATATTTATAATGTGTTAGCTAATGTGTACTGTGAGACAACAAATAAGGTTATATCACCGAAAAATTGTGTGTGATTACTAGATGAAATGATTACTACAAATCAATCCTATGTTTATAAAATTAGTCTTCAAATTATTAAGAGATGTAGACCATTTTGATGTTGTACTAGTATGTACTTATAGTTTTACAAAGATATTTTGTTATTTATATTTTGCTCTAGTGTGAAGACTATAAGGCTGTTGCTACTAGTCATTAGAATTGCTTGTGAGGATGCCATTTTGTAACTTAAATGCATTTAAATATATTCACACTTAGCTTGTTTGATTTGTTTACTCATTTATTGACTCATTAGATGCATCTCCTTCTTGAATTTTGCAAAAAAATGTATTTCAAATTAAATATAAGGAATTTTTTAGGTTTTATTATTTGGCTAATAAGTTGCCAATTTATCACCAATATTTTGTTGATACTTTTTTTTCCCTTGGCAATAATTTATCAATAATGATATTTTGAACTATGGTTGAAAGCTTATGTTTAAATTAATGTTAGGCATCAAGCTCCATAGATTCTATATGAAATGACTTTGGAAACCATGTTTTTCATGCTAATAATTATCTTTCACAAAGGCAATAATAACCTCAATGTAAAAACAAAATTTCTAAGTGAATGGATGTAACATCTCAATAGGGATCCTTACCAAATAAATTCTACAATATAAAGGAAAAATTATGATTTACTGTGAGTATTAAAAAATCATAATGTGGAGAGAAACTTAAAAAAAGGGGATTTATTTGAGTAACAAACTTGAAATTTTGATTTAAAACTCCATACCTACTTCCAAAGTGGCAGCAACTTGGACTCAATTTTCAAAATTTTAGGGACCAAAATTGCACATACAAGAAAATAAGTAGTGATACTTTTTAATAACATAACAATATTGACATAGCACTCAAATAATTTGCATACACCCAAAATATTATCCAAAAATTAATATGAGAAAATTGTGACCTTACTTTAGAGTTAAATCTGCATCATATCTAAGTCTAAAGAATGTTTGAATCTAGGTATGTTCTTCCTAGGATGTGATTCTTTAGCCAGGTAAGCTTCTCTAGTGAGTATCAAAGTTGCAT
The DNA here is from genome assembly GCA_028749045.1 of Cupressus sempervirens. NCBI lineage: Eukaryota > Viridiplantae > Streptophyta > Pinopsida > Cupressales > Cupressaceae > Cupressus > Cupressus sempervirens. The sequence continues at coordinate 190,162,782 of CM053785.1, forward strand.
CTTCAATAAGATTTTGCCACTTTGAATTGAGAATGCATGTGCATCAACATTCTATATGCATGGACAATAGGTGGAGCTAAAAAAATTCACCACCTTTCCATTTATTTAATAGGTCTGTTAAGTTTTAAAAATTAGACTATCATGAATGTTAGAACTCTAGCTGCTATGGATAAGAGAATGTCCTCAACAAGTCAGCACATAGAAAGTCTTGATTTGTTTGCATGTTGAGGACATTACCCTTGACTATAAGAGTCAAAGTTACAATATTTGTGATGGTCTATAACTTAGAATACCTAATTACAGACCTCTAAAAAAATGCAAACCTATTTTCAGCTCCACCTGATGTCATATGTATCTGAATTGAGATTGCATATTGAACTATGACATCCTTCTACATTGCCTGAAACCAAGAGATTCACATAGTTAGTTATCATGCAACATAGGTTAATGTTGAGCTTCACTTGGTTTTGAGAATAGTTTAATATTCTCTACTAATTAGGGCCAACCACGTGAAGATAGAAGCTCATTCCCCCCTACCAACATCTAAATTCCTCGTTAACATCTAAAATTCATTCATTCTATTAATAAAATGTAAAATTCATGAATTATCACATGATAACATTCATTAACACATAAGTTTCATTAGAACATTTGCATTAACATTAAAACATAAGAGTCATTAGAACATTCAATGGAACATAAATAAAACATCTAAACATAAACATCAGTCATTATCAAATAAGTTACATAAATGAGAATCATTACTTTTTTTTCTTTTTCTTTTTTTGTCCTTCCCTATATTGTTGTAGGCACATATCCATGTCATCATCAACATTTCTTCTCACCCATGGATGTGATATTGTTGTCCTTTGCAAAGGTGGGTCCTCTGCAATAATAAATAAAAGGGTTAAATTTAAAAAAATTGAGACTTTAAAGAACATTGTAGCACTCTTTGCCTTGTCCAACCACATCATCTTGCCCGACATCTTGAACCTCAACATGCTTATCAGTAACAACCTCCACATCCCCTGCAATTGCAATAAAGATGTTTTCTCAATCCCAACACATATTATAGTTAAATTTATATTACTACACCAAAGTAAATTTAAAATGTTTACTTGTATTAATAATTAAGAAATAAAAAATTGAATAGAAAATATATACCTTCATTACTACAATGCACATTCAAATCAGCAGCTCCATGGTGCTCCACTGGTGTATCAGGATTGGCATGCTACAATCCAATATAAATAATTAGTGTATTTCTCAACAATATATACATATAAATACAAGATAAATACTAAGAAATTTTAATCATTCATTTTAATACATATAAATATATTCACTTTAAAGTTTTAAACAAATATACAATCATCCTTTCCTTACTTAAAAAATATATAATGACTTATATTTTTCGAACTTAATATCAAATATAGTATTTGCTAAAGTATTCAATTTGAAATAAAAATCAATTGACTTATTTACCTGATTGATAGATCCAGCAGAAGAACCTTGCGTACTCATTTCTCAAAGTCATTTAACCATAGTTGTATAGCCTGATCTATAGGCTAATTTCTTGTCCTTTTCAGAAGTTATTTTTTAAAACTCCAAGGCCTACATTTTTGCTTGGTATCATGAATTTTTTTTGCAATAAATTTCATCAAAACCATATTGTCTACAATTTATAAATATTTTCATATTATTTTTCATTTACTTATACTTACAATTGATGCAGCAAGTTTTGAATATCCACCCAAGTCGAGCTTGTGTTGCTCGTGCCTCTATTTTCTTGCTTTGGTTGCCTTTGATACATCAAGCAACCTATGTAAAGTTTGAAATATGTTAGATCATATAAGTTTTAAGATTAATTAGTACATAATTTCATTCTTAATATTATGACATACCTTCTTTCCTTGGGTGGTACTATTTCTCCACCATGTTTTGCGCTTTTCTCAGTGGCATCCTTTTTAAGATTTTCCCACTCAATAATAGGAGGATAGGGGGGCCGCTCATAATAAGGGTTGTGTTCCATTTGGGTCCTATAGTTGTACCTAATATACTTCAAATCTTGGCCCAATTTCTCAAGGAACCTAAGTCTTTCAAAGATATTGGGTCCAAAATGTGTTGTCATTTCATCAATGAGTTTATCTGATGGAGGTACGACTCTGATACCACTGATGGAGGTACGCTCTGATACCACTTGATGAAGTATTGCTCTGATACCACTAACAAAGGGCCACCCTTACCAACTCACAACCAAGAATGCAACACTCTAGTCTAGATCCAAATCCACACTCTAGTGGAAACCTCCGAGATCTCAACTTGTGCTCGCAAGCCACCAAGAAACCTCCTTGTTTCTAAACTGCAACCACTAGCTCTTCTCACAACCTCTATCCAAAATCCAAGTGTAAACTGCCTCACTTTCAATGCTCTGTCTACACACTCACAATTCCATCACAATCCTGCTGTAAACTGCCTCACATTCGACGCTCTGTCCACAGACTCAGGAAAACTCACTCTTCACTTTCTCCTTCTCTTTCACACCTTCCAGCTTTCAAACATTCAAGCTTTTCCTTCCAAATCTTCTACTTCTCGAGCTTCTACTTCTCAAGCTTCTCCTTCTCAAGCTACTCCTCCTCAAGCTTCCACTTCTCAAGCTACTCCTTGAGCTTGATTTAGAAATGCTCATATGCCTTGCTTAAATAGGCACTTACCATCCCATGCATGACTTATCCACAACCTTCTAGAATTCCTCCACAACCTTCTACAACTTCCACAACCTTCTACATCTTCCACAACCTTCTACAACTTCCAAAACTTTCTACAATATTCATAACTTTCTAGAATTCTTCCCGCACACCTCGATAAATGGAATGACAACCATTTATTTTTTATTTTTTCTATTATGCCACCTATGCACCTCAAAAATAAAAATCCTCTTTTCCTTTCTTTTCTCCTTTTTCCCCTTTTTTATTTTTTTAAAAATTATTTCTCCTCTAATTTTTGTCACTTTCTCTCTCCTCCACAAATTTTTTTTTTCAATTTTTTTTTTCAATAATTTTCCCATGCAAGATGGTCCTGCATCAGACTCCCCTGGTAGATAGAAAAGTGTGTCCCACACTTTGACGCCAAAAGAAAGATCTACCACCATCTTCATCTTCACCAAAGGCTTCCACCTCAACAGGGACAACAAAACCACCATGCAAATCTTCCACATTTGCACTACTATATCAAACACCAGAATCTCAACCATCCAATCAACATGCTCATTCCCAGGAACAAACTGAACATAATGCTTCAACAGAAAAATCTCATCCACATCAGCAACTAGTGAATCAACAACCACATGTAGATGTAGATCTCCATCAACACATGCAAAACTCTCAACACTAGCAACCTCATTGCTCACAACAAGATGCTCTGCAAGATACAAGTCACCACCAACAATTGGATCATCCACGACCGAGTGCTCCACAATCTCCATTCAGACTCAACCAATTGATCATGAAAACCAACCTCTGTCCCAACATCAACAACATTAGGAATATCTTCAACAACAACCTCTAGTTGCTCTGCAGGTTCTGCATCAGACTCCACAAACTGATCAGCAAAACCAACCTCTTCCACCTTGACCTTCTTAGCTTGATCAGCCAATCTAGCATCCAACCGAGCAAGCATCTTAGAAAAATTCCTCTCCACTATATCATGGATTTTTGCAATCATCTTAGGGTCCAATCCTCTTGGATCCATCTTCCAAGATCTTCGTAAACCCTCTGCAACAAATCCTTCCCATGCTCATTGTGACAACCAAATTGTTTGCAAGTCATATCATAACCCGCCACCTCGCACGAACAATCAGGAACCACATCACAAGTCTAGGACAACGGATCTGCAATCCATAAGCTCTGTACGATCATGCCACAACAAGTTCAGTCTTCCATCTCCCCATCCATCAATCTTTATGTCCTCCCAAGGTCCTAGTGCAAACTGCCTTAGCTTCGACGATCTGTTTGCACACTCAAGAACTCCCACTCTGATAAAATTCACCCAAACAAGGTCCTGGTACAAACTGCCTCACATTCGGCGATCTACTTGTACACTCAAGAGCTCCTGCTCTGATACCACTGATGGAGGTACGACTCTGATACCACTGATGGAGGTATGCTCTGATGCCACTTGATGAAGTATTGCTCTGATACCACTAACAAAGGGCCACCCTTACCAACTCACAACCAAGAATGCAACACTCTAGTCCAGATCCAAATCCACACTCTAGTGGAAACCTTCGAGATCTCAACTTGTGCTCGCAAGCCACCAAGCAACCTCCTTGTTTCTAAACTGCAACCACTAGCTCTTCTCACAACCTCTATCCAAGATCCAAGTGTAAACTGCCTCACATTTAGCACTCTATCTATACAGTCATAATTCCATCACAATCCTACTATAAACTGCCTCACATTCGGCGCTCTATCCACAGACTCAGGAAAACTCACTCTTCACTTTTTCCTTCTCTTTCACACCTTCCAGCTTTCACACATTCAAGCTTTTCCTTCCAAAGCTTCTACTTCTCGAGCTTCTACTTCTCAAGCTTCTCCTTCTCAAGCTACTCCTCCTCAAGCTTCCACTTCTCAAGCTACTCCTTGAGCTTGATTTAGAAATTCTCATATGACTTGCTTAAATAGGCACTTACCACCCCATGCATGACTTATCCACAACCTTCTAGAATTCCTCCACAACCTTCTACAACTTCCACAACCTTCTACATCTTCCACAACCTTCTACAACTTCCAAAACTTTCTACAATATTCATAACTTTCTAGAATTCTTCCCACACACCTCGATAAATGGAATGACAACCATTTATTTTTTATTTTTTCTATTATGCGACCTATGCACCTCGAAAATAAAAATCTTCTTTTCCTTTCTTTTCTCCTTTTTCCCCTTTTTTATTTTTTTAAAATTATTTCTCCTCTAATTTTCGTCACTTTCTCTCTCCTCCACAATTCTTTTTTTTTCAAAATTTTTTTTTTTTCAATAATTTTCCCATGCAAGATGCTCTTGCATCATTATCCTTTAACTCTTTAGTTTGTAAATTCAACCTTTTAAGAAAAGGAAAAAACCATTAGATTCATAAATGAATTGAAGCTACCTTTTAGTTTACTTGAAGAAATTAATCAAAGGAAACATGATCTAGTAATAAAATCAAAATATGATACCCTATGCGTATGGTTGGCCCAAATATGCGCAAACATTCATCATTAAGTTTTTTATAAAAATGGATTATTCCCTGCAAAATAATAATGGGATTAGTAGTTATTGCAAGGGATTGCACGAGAGGTTAGTGCATTTTATTATGAGTATAATATTGTATAGTAAAAGAAAGGGTCAATATTTAAAGTACCTGGAAGTTGGGCTACTCTTAGGGGAAGTCCATCTTCATTGCTCATGAGCAATTGATCAAAATTCTTTAGTGTTCTCAAACATCTAACCTAGCTACACCCAAGAATGTCCTCATCGCCTCCTACACAAAGTGAACTAAATATTAAAAAATTCCCCCTAATAAATAATAGTTCAAGTGAAATAAACACATGAAAAATGAGAGAGAAAAAGATGAATCCACTTACCAATATGCATTGCCATCGCATTTCTGGCCATGCTACATGTTGTCGACATTGCAGTTGGCATTACCTCTTTGATTTTGTTCCTTGCAGTAGGCAACATAGTGAACATAGGATCAATGGTAGGAGCTAAAAATGAGATTTTTAGAGCACAATAAAACAAGATTTTTAGAGCTATTAAAAATAATAGTTTGAGCAAAACACAAGTGTAGGATAGAACATGCGATGTACTTGAACCACCTAAAATATCATCCTCTAGGGCATTTCCCTTTAACCTCTTCATAATCCTCTATAAAAATTACACGTATTCATTTTATTTATTGAAATAAATAAAAGAGTATAGTATAAAAACTATTATTGAATATTTGTTATAATAGAAAACCACATTAATACTTATTGTATATGTCTCAACTAGGTGAATCAACTCATCCTATCTCTATTTTTATTTTAGGAGTCTGTTGTGGAATTGATGCCAATTGTGTTAAATTTCTTGATAAATTTTGAAGTACCTTTTGTAATGCAGCCATGGATCAACGGCTGATGCAAAATCAATCATGAAGTCATCTTGCTCATCGTGTGGTTCCTCATGGATTACTTTTTCCTTTCCCTTTTCATGATCAACACTTGTTTGTGAGAATAATATTATTATAGCGATATTTAAAATCAATCCAAAATAGTAGTGAAGATTAAAACACAATAAAAAATACACATTAACATATTTTTTATATCTCATTTATATAGCAACAATGAGTTTTACCTGTCAGGAAGAAGAAGTCTCATGAGAACCATCGTCATAGTGTGTATCCTATGGATGTTTCCATACTATAGCCCTATATTTCAAAAAAAATCATTGAGACATGTTAATACACGTGTTATTATTCTAATTTATCAAAAAAAGAAAAATTATTGTGTGTTGGATTCATTGATTGAAGTTGATTTTAAATGTGCATAGTATGTACCACCTCACCCATGATAGTGTCTTTTTTTGTATCTATGTGATTCAAATTGTAATCAATAAGAATCTCTTTGCCTCTACTTATTGATTTTATTGCACATACAAATACGTAATTTCCCTTGTGCATCTTAGTTGACGCAGGTCATGTACTATTTATAAAACTTGCAATATTCTCTGATGCTTTTGGCATTCCATCAATGTATATAGCTATTGTTTTACTTTGTTCTCTAACTTTTTGTTGTATATAATTTTCCATGAGTGCATACCTACACTTACTTTTTTTATATCTAACAATCTGCATCTAGCTATTGTAATCACAACAAGGTCTGACATACTCCATAAATTCAATAACCTTGTTGTAAGATACCTTTATGCAATCCATGGAAAATAGGCCTAAACCATGTAATGAGGATGGTGTTGTGCGATATACCCTCTCTCCGACACAAAAATTAGTGTTTATTGGAGGATGTTCATCGAGGACCCATTGTTTTGTAGATGTTTATACCTAGAGGGCACATCGGAGTTGCCTTCACTCTCATCATCATAAGATCATGACCCCTCTTAAGCAAGGAAAAATTTCATGCACTTATTGAATTTCTTTCTAATATTTTGACCTCAAGCCGATCTCCTTGATTTAGACATACTAAATGTCTCACTTTCTTCTTCTATTCCTACATTTTCCTCGCTTGAGGAAGAAAAAAATGATAAATACTTATTCCTTGGTACCTGCACTCCATGAAATAAGAGAGATAAGTGGCAATGAGAGAGATATTTTACAAATGGTAAAATATATTAATCTCTATGTGGTGTATTGACTTATACCTGATGATCCATGAGACTGTGTGGGATGCTCATGAAAGGGCTTCGGGTTTCGACATATGTAAATCAATTGTCTTATGTTAGCTAAAAAATTCATGATACTTATACTCAAAATTAAATCAAATATTAGCATCACATATGAATTATAAATAGTAAAAGGTACTTCACAAGTTAATCAAATTAATCATTGATATATCAAGAACTCAATATTTAATAGCATAGGCATTGATCACATAACTGTACATTTCATTCTTGTCATTGATAATCAAACCCCCTTCAATGTTAGCTAATAACCCCTCACCCCCCATCATTGATATTTCTCTCCTTCTCATCATTAAGATCATCATTTTTGTCGACATCTTCACCTCCACTATCATGGTCATTGTCGTTATCATCATCATCGTCATCATCGTCATCATCATCATCATCATCATCATCATCATAATCATCATAAAAATCAACATCATCATCATCATCACCACCACCACCACCACCATCATCATCATTATCTTCCTCCTCCTCCTCCTCATCATCATTATTGTCGTGATCAATAGCAGCATCATTTGCATTAGGAGCATCATTGACTAACTCTCGATCATGATCCACTTCTTCCTCTTCCTCAATATCTTCTTCTTTCATCACATTATACTTTATCGATCTTCCTCTTGGATCATGTATAACAAAAAATGAACAAATCAATTTATGTGTAACCTCTCAGTAAAATACCTGCTCACATTGGCTTAGAAGAACATAGGGCTTATCCTCAACTGGCTCAAACAACCTTTTATTAATCATTGGAAATCTATTCTCATGCTCAATAACAGTTCAATTAGGATCATTTGAAAGAATTAAATTCATAGTCAAGTATATCAACCAAAATGTCATAGTATCAATTTTGAGATTCTTGAGGTGTAAGTCATTTCTAGATGAAATATTGGTCACGAGGAAGACTGCACTTATCCCAAAATCACAAGTTCTCTTTATGTCATAAAAATTTGATGCATAATTTATAACCATTTCATAAAATAGCCTTGTGGTGTTTCACCTAAAATAATGTCAAACATGTATAAATTATTGCATCATGAGTTCAAAAACTTATGGTTGATTAACAAACTTATAAGTACCTAGAGATCTCTTAAACTATATGCTAAATCTATTTCCTTTTGTGTAACATTGGGATCTTCATTACAATGAGCTTGTATAACCAACGAAGATAGATTCCCATTTTAAACTATGACTAGAATGTTGACATCATTCAATCTATACCGTCATCCAATCTTTGATTGTTTGCAATAAAAAAATGTATTGCATCCCACTCTTTAGCAACTGTACAAAATTAAATAGATGACTTACAACATGTTTATTTTGAAGATTAAGAATTAATTAACTAATGACATCTCATGATTTATTACCTTTCACTTTTCTAAATCTACCATTCTCCACCAAGTACTCCCCTTCAAACTTTTTAATGGAGACGAGATACCAAATGCAATCTATATGTGTCTTTGCTGCAAGATTATGAAGATATTGAGTAACGTAAACCATCATTTGGTATACCATATATCCCTCAACCATAGAACCCTCAAGACATGCTCTTTTTCGAACCAAAACCTTCAAAATTTTCAACTGTCTCTCAACCATCCACATTGACCTAGATTGTATAGGTCCACACAATTCAATCTCCTCGAGTTGGTGTATGAGGTAGTGTTCTTATGCATTGAAAAAACTTGAAGGTAAACACTTTTGCATTTCAAACATTAGTAAATGAATTCTTTTCTTCCAATATTTTATATCTTCTTTATGGGTTTCTTTAGATGACAACCACCTACAAGGGATTTAAGACACAAAAACATATAAATATGAGACTTTAAAATATATTACTTGTTTGATATATTGAACAAACATTCTTGCTTACCTCATGTATTTTCAAAGATCATATATCACTTGTTTGATATTATTGTCGAAGTTGTCTGGGAGTGATAGGGTAGCACATACTACAACAATTGTCAATTGATCTTTTCATTCTTTTCTAACATAATATAATGAAAATTGAATGTATTTTCACAAATATATTGTAAATGCAAAAGATCGTGACTTACCTTGATGAAGGTATGCCAATTACATGCTTTGATATGAGATTTCTTATATTCACAGAAAATCCTATATGAAATCAAATTTTTCATATGACTTCTTTTATGGCATTACTTTGTTGCTTTGTTAATAACCAAGGAAGGGAACTTACATTAATCTGGTCTCCATTGCTATTTAATTCGATGATATTTTTCATTGCATGATTGGAATCATGAATGTCACTACAAATTTTGGCAAGTTTTTATTTGTCACACTTTCCTTCCAATATTTTCCACAATGTCTCTATTACATTCTTTCCAATATGCATACTATCAAATAAATGCACAATCAGTTGCTCATAGTAGGGAAGCCTACTAAATTCTATGGAATAATATTTTAGTCCCTTTGGAAGGTGGTCAATGATGCCTTGATGACCTTCACGATCATCAGTTACATAATTAGCCAATAAAGCACAATTAAAATATATAATTTCCAAATATAAACCATTAGGTGGAGTGATACTACCTTGAATTATATTATGTTCTAGTTGCCATAGGTGAGGTGTCACTCTTCATGGATTTGATGTAGTCTCTTCTTTCCCACTAAAAAGATGTTTTTTGGCACTTCAATAATTATGATTTCTATGGTGGAAGTATCTATACTCATCAAACACCTACTTTCTTAAACTTTTGGAATGACAAGATTTCATCTTTGGACTACACATTGGACATGGAAAATTTCCCTTTGTTTAAAGACCTACAAGATAATGATACAATTGGATTTAATATGTTCATTTTTGGAATTAGTATTGTTGTGTACAACTAGATTTCAGCTTGACATACCACATAAATGTGTCAACTCTGGGGCATCATAAATTGTCCACACAAGCATTGCATGGAATTGAAATTATTTTTGTCCAATTGGTCTAGAGATATCATACATAGTGAAACCATTCCATAACACCAGAAACTCATCGATAAGAGATGCAATATATACATTGATATCTTTCACTTGGTACTTACCTAGTTGAATGAACAACATCAGATAATTATTGTGGTCATTTCACTCCAAGACTTATAACTACATGTAGGTAAAAATAAAGTAATAAAATACCTGGAACAATCATTTCCAACATAATGTGATCCCTCTTTACTGACATCCATGGAGGAAGGTTATTTTTGATAACAAAATATGCCACACTAATTAAATAGATCTCATCTCTCTAAATGGATTGGTGCCATTAGTTGCTAGAGAAAGCCTAGGATTTTGAGGTTCTTCTTTAAAGTGTGGCCCCTTTTCCTCTATGTCCATAAATGTTGAACCATCCATAGACATGTGACTTCTATTGTGTATATGATAATCCATAAATTGTTCCAAGCTACTACACCTGAATAATCATTTAAGACATGGAATAATGAGGATGTAACAAAGAACCTTGTAAGGCACCTTTTTGTCACTTGATCATCTTGATATCTGCTCATATGGAATTTGGGTCATTCTGTTGCATTTTCATGTTCTTTATAATAAATAACATGATCTTTAGAACAAGCATATATTGCTTGATACTCCATTCCAATATGTTTCATAGTGGCACATAATTCTCGATACAAGTGAGGGAGAACATTTGTTGGTCGTAACGAATAGTCACCTATATTCAATCTATAGAAAAAATATAATTTGTTAGTATAAACAATCTTAATGGTACATGTTTCACCTTTTATAGACTATAATGGTGTATATGAAAAACCTTAGTATGCATGACATTGCTATGTTGGATAAACCATTCATAACCTTCAAATTCACCAACAATAATACAACAGAGAGAAGAGTTGATTGGAATCCTTTGTAAAGGGTCATGTTTCCCTTCTCAAGTATAGGTATATATATCATGGACGACCTCATTGTCATCTTCATCATAATCATCATCATCAACAGCAACAACAACACTAGTACCATATGTGTCATGGATTGGTACATTCGTACCATCATCTTCAAATGTGTTTTTATGGCACGTGATTATCGTCTTCCATGGGATCATGATCTTCTCCTTCAATATTCACACCTCCATGTTCCTGTGAGATGTGGTAGTCCATATTACATACTACCTTGGGGAGATCAACCTATATAAAAATGATGATAATCAAACCCCCCCTTCAATGTGACAATAAAACTCCCATTTTGTGGTTTATATCTATATTAATTGTGAAAATAATATAACAAATGACTTACCAATGGATGATAATCAAACCCCCCTTCAATGTGACCATTCTCCCTACAATGTCTCTTACTTGTTTTGATTTTGATTCTTCTTTTCTTCAAGTTGTTACAACTCTTACAAGGACAATAACCTTTATCATCAGCTTCTCTTTTAAAGTAAGACAACAATCTAGCGATTGTTTCCCTATTTTTATCAAATTTCCTTGTATTATTTAGCATGATCCTTTTTCATAGGAATAACTTATTCTTGTACCTTTACTGAGTTGGTTGTACTTGTTGGATCTATAATTGATAACCATTTTAACATACACATTGATATTAGGGGAAAACCTTGAAAAAAAATTGGACATGGTGTTCTTAAGATTTATATATGCACATATGATTTTGAAAGAAAATTTTTTGTGTACTTAATGTGTATATCTGCAAAAAAATTGGGCATATTGTACTTAATGTTTATATCTGCACATTGTTGATATTGAGGCGACTGATCATGTGGTGGGTTTTGATGTTGTGGCAACTTCTCCAATATTTGTTGGAGGTGAGGGGTGTTGGTACCCCACCTCCAGCTAGCACACAAGGCCAAGAATATTTAGTGTTTTTTCTAATAACATAAAACTGAAAATGTAAAAAAAAATCCCTAAAATGGTCAATTTTAGAGGTTTCCCTAAAATGTTGTTATAAGTGGCTAAGATGCATAATACATTGTAATGTTGGTGTATGTTTTTGCTAGATAATAGAAAGGTTGAAGGCTATGTAGGTGAATGTAGCCCAAGTTTTGTGTGAACCATGTTAAATCTAGGTTTTATATGTTCTCTTTGGGTATTCTCCTTTTGTTTCTACATATAACTATTTATTCTTATATTGTTCTGGATCTGTCAAACCCTAACACACATGGTTTTGAAAGAAACAAATTGGTGTGATTAATGTGTATATCTATAAAAATATTGGACATGTTTCACTTAATGTTTATATCTGCACATATGGTTTTGACGATGGTAGAATTATTGAACAAGGTATTTCTTCACTGAACCACATTAAAATCACTAGGTATTTCTTCAATGAACTAAATTCAAATATGTCTATGGGTTGTAGGGAACCTAACATATAAATACAATTTGACCATACGGTATCATTTGAGTACTTTTTGTTGTTAATATACATTGTCTTTATGAATCCCAATAAATAAGTTGGAAAACTTGATATAAAGATGAAATATATTTTGCATAAACACTACATACATTTTTTGCAATAAACAAATAATAACTACAAAAAAAATCATTTTTCATTTTTATTCTTCTTAAGAACACTTTCTTCATAATCATAGAGTGTGATCAAACACAAAGCATTATCTATTTTATCACTCTTTCTTCTTCATATTTCTCACCCAATGATCCCATCTCACCTCTATAAATATGCTCCATTTATATCTCCATCTACTACATCAACACAACTCCCATTTCATATTGATTACTTATTTGGACTATCTTTCTCCCATTTATATCCCCTCACACAATTGATCATTTGAGAAAATAAATTATTCAATTTCTTCTTGTATTCTGAGGAAGGTCTTATTCAATTCTATTGTGGTATGAACCGTGTGTGGAGATTTTCAATGTGTAGATCATTCATAGAATCATCAATACTTTTTGTGTTGGAATTTCTTTGTGTGAGTGTCTTAGTGTGCTTGTATTTCTCAATTTTAGTATACTAAATGTATTTATATGCCATGATTGATGTAGGGTGTAAGCTATGCAAGCTTGCAAATTTTCCTCCCTTGATTTGACTATGTGAGTACTAATCTATTCAGTTATTTTTCTCTATAATTTAATCACTAACCCCACATTAATATCCACATTCCCCTCTCACCAAATCAAGTTTTGCAAGTATGTCTACTCTTGTCTAACTTTGGATCTTTATGGACTCCATTTCATTCTATGGAATATTTTGGCTTTCAATTTTAGGATTGGAAAGCTTTGCAATTAAGGTAGGCTATACGAAGACTATGGCTAAGTCCTCAAACAAATTATTAGACATTATATTACTCTAGATAGCTCTTAGAGAGTAGATATATGTTCTAAATAAATTTGACTAGAGTGCTTGAGCTCAACGGACATTCTCACACTGGTCCTTAAACTAAACTAAACACTAGTCCTTAAACTAAACTAACTACTAGAGATGTTTATTCTTGCCTAGCTACAATCTAGAAACCCACATTATTATATCAGTTTGAGTGACTATCCTAGTTGTTAGAGGCATTCACTCCTATTTGAGATGCAATCTGTAAGTATAAATAAATAGACATGGTCACATGCAAAAATTTCTAATTAATGAGCAGCCCGAGCTACTATCAAAGGAGACCATTTTAGACTTTAGTTAATAAAGTATCATGACCAAATATTTGAGTAACTCTTTTATTTGTCTTTTGGAAATCTTATTTGCCTTGCTCAAGGAAAGTGTAGTTTTGTATCTCAAGTGTCCATTAATATTTTTGTCTCATGATCTAAGACTCTATGTTACCCTAGTTCAAATTGTGAAGTTGCTTGCTATATCATCTCTAAATATAAAGCTAGATAGATAAATAGTCATACTTGAAAAGTGGCTCTAAAAATTAGTTTTATTATACACATTTTTTTTTTAGTTGTATCAGCTTCTTTTAAAAAAGTTTTACTGTCCAATTTTCCATGGTTTATCCAACTATGATGTTTGACTTCCATAGCATTATTCATGGTTTAAGTTTACATTAGGATAATTAGATTTATGTCTAGGCTTGGGGATGATCTAGACAACCTATTTGTTGAATTTATTTCTCTACTCCAATAACATATCATTGCAAGGAATATTATAAGAAAATAAAATGAGAATCCCAATTTAATTCAATCAAGGAATTTAATCTTTGTACAGATTATAGTTTTGTTCCTCCTCTAGTATATGCAATGTTGGGAACATCCAAGGATATAAAAATGGGCATAGCGGTAGTTTTATCCCTTCTCCTTGCCTTAATGCTTGGAGATGAGGTTTCTCCCATAACTAATTCAAAGTTGTATATACAACTGGCTTTGAATGCAACATTTTTTGCTAGAATATTCCAAGAATCCATGGGTATTTTCAGGTTGGAGCTAATTATCTATACCTCCATACATAAATAATTTCCTATTTGTATTTTTTTGATTTCATATTAGCATAAAATCCCTAAGACCCTCACTCTAGGTTTAAATGTCGATAACCCATTGGAGTGTTACAGGCTGGGATTCATCATGGACATGCTTTCATATGAAACAATAGTGGGATTCATGATAGGAGAAGCCACTATTGTGTCCCTCCAATAGCTCAAAGGATTCCTTGGTCTCTAACATTTCATAACTAAGATAAATGTTGAAATTCCTCAAGGTCAAGAAATTTGGCTAAGTGGATTCAGGTACCAATTGGGGTTCAAGATTCACTAAAATTTCTTTGAATTGGATTTGGATTTGTTTTGGGCCTACCTTACATACAAAAATATTTTTTAAAATATATATGTGCACATAGATGCAACAGTACATAAGTCCATACACCACTATGCTAATATTAAAGCAACATAGCAAAATACACCACCATGTCAATGTTTCAGTTAAAAAATAATAATGTCAACATTGATAATCAACTGTCATTGAACAAATATCACCATGGACCATCAAAAAATTCATCATTGTCAAGCAACTCATCATCATTCTATTGTTGCAAATTTGTGGTACAAAAAGTATCACTATAAGCCCATTTAAGGTAAAGGTTGTGATTGTTACAATATTGTAAGCTTCACACATCAATTGTCATACTTGATGATTCAAAGAAAGCAACTTTGGACCAGAATGGATGAAATCATGTCGTGTAGCAACCAAAATTAGTTAAACATAATATTCAATTTCTTTGAACCTTTGTGGTTGGTCTATTAAGGATTGTATTCTTTGAGTTTAACTAGTTCATTATTTCCTATAATGGACTGAAGACTTAATGATCTAAGTTGTTTTTCAGTTGTTTTCATGTTTCATTGTCCTCATTCAATAATTGTATAAGGAAAATTCATCAAAATATGAGATGCTTACTAATTCAATGTTAAAATATTATAGAGTTGCTTTAGCAATAATGTGAAAATTTTACAATTGATACATTTGTACCTCAAAAAACTATTCATATGTCTTTTCTTTGATAAAAATAATCATAAATGGTCATCAAAGTCAATTTGAACATCCTAAATTTCTAGATTAGTCCTAAACCCTATAGGTGATAAAGAGGCATCATGGGCCCTTCCACACTCACATTAGAACACTCCATGCTCCCTTTATGTTGATAGAACTTCTCATATTATCACTCACAACCATAGTCATTATCCAAATGTGTTCATTGATAGGATCAACTATTTAAGAATTTAGCTTTGATCATGACTTTTGGATTTCGAACAACAACTTTTGAATTCAAGTTTGGTAATGGGTAATGAAGATGCAAATTACTTTCAAATAGGATTTTTATTCAGTGGTCATTATTGACCATCAAGCAATTCTTGACTAATCTAAAAGAGTTTAGTATTGCAATCTACACTATTGTGACTTCTTGTAAGAAATTGGTATAGCTCTGATACCATGTAAGAATTTTCTTAAGGGAAAAATTCATCAAGGAACTAAGAACTCAAACACAAGCACAATTGTAGACCAAAAATGGACATGATCAATTAATCAAAATATGTCCTAATACATTACTCTATTCAGTATGTGATGTACAAACACAATAGGAGTGCATGTATATAAAGGCCTCTCAGGAAGCACCTAGAATGTCTCTAGAAAGAGCTAGGAGATAAGATAAGCATCATGACAACTAAGCACATGCTTTATCCATCATTCTAGATGAGTGGATAAGAATGACAAGGTTGTAGACACCATGTGCTTAATTAGTGTGCTAAGTCTTGTGTTGTAGACAACATGTGCATAAAAGAGGTTTGGAATCCTATGTTTTCAACATAACAACTCACAAGAGTACGCATACTCCTAGGTGGCTAATAATTTTTTTAAAAAAAAGTGCATTAACCTAAGTAAACTTAAGAGTAAATAGTAAAGTACATATTTACACCAACACCCCCCCTTAAGTGCAACATAGGGAAATGCCCTTAAGATTACAAAAACTAGAATGAAATGCATAATGGGTCCCAACTACTATGCCATGTTAGGTACCCATGTACATAATGATATGCAATCTCTCGTAAAGTAGAGAAAGAGGGAAAACCTCATGGGAAAAACCCTCCACCAAAAAGAGAGATAAATAGGGATGCATGGATGGATGGAGTAATAAAGACCCCCCCATTACAACATACATCCAGTATATACAAGAGAAAAATGGAGAAGGACAAAACCCCCTAAGAGGAAAAAGTCCCCCCCAAAAAGGAGAAGAAGGAGACAAGGTAGTTCCCCCCCCCAAAGGTAGTGTGTCGATCAACGAGAAAAGCTCTAATGTAGAAGCTGATCCATGACTATTGTATGATGTTCTACCCCTTTGGAAGAAAAAAATGTAAGGGTATAAAGGAGATGCATCCTTGTATGGAGAAGGAATCTCTAAAATGAACAGTGTCTTTGAAACCTATTCAAGTGTCCCTGTATCAATGTTGATGATGGCTTCCTCCAAAACTACTAAGAAGAAGTGTAGATCAAACAACTAGTGATGTAGAACCTGTTTCAAAAAATGAACAGTTTTCTCAAATGACAAAGAGACCTCTTGTAGATGTTGTACATAAGTATCCACAATCACATCAAATTGTAAAGACTAATCATATAAAGAATGGACATGAGGGTCAAAGTAAGCCCTCGCAACAACTGTAGAAGGATCCTCCTCAACAAAGAGAATTAGTAGATCATCAAAGAAGTCTTCCAAATATATTGTTTGTGACTCCATGAATAGAGCTGAAATTTTTGACAAGAAGTCATCACCTGTAGTGCTAAAGTACATGAATCTGTCACTGCACAAAAATAATTATTCACCTCAAAGAGAAGATGAATATCATCAAGGATGCTTCCCACATCTTTAATGTAAGACTCCATGAATAGGCCTACAAGGGCAAAAAGGAAGTCATCGCATGAAGGTAGAGTAGGAAGACATAAAGGGTCTTTCTACACTAAATCCAAAGCATCTATGGCTAACATAGGATCAGTATGACCAACAGGAGCATCTGGAGGTGTGATCTCATATGAAGAGGATGCAACAACAACTGGAGGTAAGATATCTTGTGGAAATGGAGGAATGTTTGGATCTCCATACTTCTCCCAAAGATACATCCAATAATCATGTGGAGACCATATCTTGGCAACCAACTTATGATAATTAGAAGAAGAGAGACTGGTAAGAATGATAACGATCAGTTTGCCAATAGGTGGTTGTTCTTCAGTGTTACAGATCAAGTCATTAGAACATAAATAAGGAAATACTTCCTTATGCTCTCTTCAAAGATGATCAAGGAGTGTATCACTCCATGTGTGATAGTTTCTTTTAGTCAACCTAGGTCTAATGCCATGCCGACATGTGAAACAATGCTCCTCTTCCATGATAGACTAATCAATGTAACCTCAAAGAATCAAAGAACCCCCCCTAATGTATGATTTAGGCACTTAGTAGTCACTTACCAATTTAGTGCCTATTTCTGAAAGTAGTATTTTTTTCCACAAAACTTATAATCTAATTGTAGATCTAGAAAGTAGACAAAAAAAATGCACTTTCATAAAAAATGAAACCTCATTTGGAGTCCAGATGAGCCCGTACTAAGCATTTGAAGTGGCAAAATTCAGGATTTGTGAGTTGTAGAAAATTCCAAGAATAGAGATCTCAAACCACCTGCACCAATGTGTAGATCACGAAATTCTATCCCAAAACAAAAAAAACTACTCACAAAAAGGAGTCTATATGAGGGATATATTGCTATTTGAAAATTGTTGCTGCTATTTTTTTTTTAATTGTCGCCACGCCTCCAAAAATTAAATGGCTCTAGATTTTACCTCAAATGTCCAATTTGGATGAAACAAAATCCAATCTGGGCGTTTTTGGACTTTTCAATGTGATGCAAATATTTAATTTGCACCAGCAAGCTTCAATAATCTTCACCTACAAAAAATCTCTCCTATGGCCCGATGGCCAAAAAAATTTCAGAAAATAATGCAAATCCAAAAAAAATAGAAGAGATGCAGATGAAAAAAATGTAGATCTAAAAATTAAATGTACAGATCTGAAATGATCATACCAAAATTGCAAATTGTACCTTCAGGTGTTAGTTGGCAAAAAAATTGTCTCAATTTTAACTATGCCTAGAGTAGGTGAGTTTATAGTCAATCTTTATTGAATCAACATTCCAGATGCAACGGTGATGTCAAATTTGGCTCTAGACACTCCCAATTTCTGTAGTACTCTGGATTCAGGCTGTAGTGATGAAGCAAGAAGATGGTTTTGAATAGCTTTGTGAAGAGAAATTCTCTAAGAGCTCTAATACCATGTAAGAATTTGGTATAGCTCTGATACCATGTAAGAATTTTCCTAAGGGAAAAATTCACCCAAGAACTAAGAATTCAAACACAAGCACAACTGTAGACCAAAAATGGATATGATCAATTAATCAGAGTATGTCCTAATACATTGCTCTATTCAGTATGTGATGTACAAACACACTAGGAGTGCCTATGTATAAAGGCCTCTTAGGAAGCACCTAGAATGTCTCTAGAAAGAGCCAGGAGATAAGATAAGCATCATGACAACTAAGCACATGCTTTATCCATCATTCTAGATGAGTGGATAAGAATGACAAGGTTGTAGACAACATGTGCTTAATTAGTGTGCTAACTCCTATACTATAGACACCATGTGCATAAAAAAAGTGCGAACTCCTGTGTTGTCAACATGACAACTCACAAGAGTATGCACACTCCTAGGTGGATAATAAATAAATAATAAATAATATGCATTAACCTATGTAAGCTTAAGTAAGTGTAAATAGTAAAGTACGTATTTACAACAACACTTCTGATATTCTATAGAATAAAAGGGACAAATACTACTCAT
Source organism: Cupressus sempervirens (assembly GCA_028749045.1). Taxonomy (NCBI): domain Eukaryota; kingdom Viridiplantae; phylum Streptophyta; class Pinopsida; order Cupressales; family Cupressaceae; genus Cupressus; species Cupressus sempervirens. The sequence continues at coordinate 190,182,522 of CM053785.1, forward strand.
TTAAACCATTTTGGATATATGCACTTAGGTACCTATGTTATCTTTGATTCTTCACATCATATTTTACATGTAATGGGTATGTTACTAAAGTTTCTAAATGTCTTTGGAGCTATGCACAGCTCTATTGTAGTGGAGTTCAGTAAGATTTCTACAAATTGTTAGAAACCTACATTTTATTCATAGAATTTATGGACATGCCTATTAGTTGAATAATTTCAACCAAATCATGTGCTAACGACTTTCTTTTTAGTCATTTTACCATAAGGCATACAAGCCTCTACTTTTGGGCTTAACCAAAATATGTGACTTCCATTTAGAATAATTATATGGTGTAAGAGGAGAAAAGGCTTAAAAATCCATTCTCTTAGTTCCTATTCTCTAAGAACATGCAAAATTTTGTAGCTAATGCTAACATATGAATAATAGATCTATCTAGGAAAAGGAGAAAAGAATCTTTGCAAGAATACAAGAAATAAATAAAATTAGGAATAGAATTAGATCTCTCATTATTCAATGTTAACAATATGCATAGAAGCAGAAATTGGTTAGAATGTTTATTAAGAAAATAGGTTCTTATACGTTTTCTGGATTTTTGCCCAAGATTGATTCACAAGGTTAATATCTTATCAAATAATGAAATGGCTTTATGGGAAGGAATCTAAGCTTAAATATTCACATTCAAATGGTTTTTAAAATGTATCTAGAACAATTAGCCCACCTTCCATGCTTTGTTGAGAAGTAAACATAAAAAAAATGTCCCTTGTTGAATGAGTTGAACACCCTAAATAAACCAAAATCAATATAATATCTAAGCTATCTAATACCTAAAGCAAAACTAGAATGAGTTGAATACCTAATAGACACAAAAAATACCTAATGTAGTAGGCAAGGGCATGGGTGCAACAAGGTAATGGCACAACAAGGGCAATGCAAGACCTTCAAGGGCACAGACATGGAAAATGGGGGATTGATCTAGCTTATTTCTATTGGTGGCTTTGCAGCTCTCCACTGGTGTCTTCGCAACTCTCCAATATCATAATCGATCAAATGCATAACAATTTATGTTGTGTTTTCTTTTCTTGTTTATAATCACATGGACATTGCAATTGCAACACCAATGTCAGTATTACGACGACGTCAGGGATATTTGCAAAAAAACATGAAAATCACCCACAAATTATACTACCCTCATAAATTGCCATCACAATTTGACCCCAAATGTTGTAGTCTAATTTTTTATTTTATTTTTAAGCATAAACCAAAGCCCCATATGAAATCAATTTATAATTAATTGCAATTACCATAGTAATTTTTCAATTACTACAGTAAATGTATTTTTTTTAATGTTTCCATGATAAATCTAATAGGGCAACATAACTGAAATAGTCAAATTTAATAATTCAATCTAGTTTTTCTATTTTTTTCAACCCTATCTTGACCATCTTCTTTTTTTGAAGCATTTCAATTTTTCCAATAAGATTTCAATTGACTTCTCTCATAATCAATTCAATAACGAATAACAAGATTCCTCAATACAAGGGTTTCAACAAGAATTGATCTTTGAAAAACAAGATCTACAATCAAACGCAAAGCAAACAAAGAGAAAATTCAATACAATATACAGTGATAATTTCAATAGAGTTCCTACCTTGATCTGATGCTAACTAGATGAACGTTTGGAAATTTCAAGAATTCTCATCTCTCGAAACCCTTTCCAAAAATTTGCTCCTCCAAACCTCAATGTGGAGAAATGAGCTTGAATTTCTTAATACAGAGCTGTCTCCTTTAGGGTTTCAATTTTACAAACACCCAAACACTTTTTCTTTATTATGTTAATTAATTTTAATTTCATGTGCAATCTTTTTGCGTTTTAATTAAAATTAACTCTATTTAATTTATTCTCTCTTGCTTTTATTAAATAACAAGATATATTTTAAAAGCATATTTATTAATTTAAATAATAATAATATTTAGAGTTTATTATAAAAATGAAATTCTTAAATTAATTATTATTAAATTAAATAAATATAATTACGCCAAATTACAACTTTAATTAAATCTTTTAAATTTAATTCTTCTATTTAATTAATTTTTCAATTAATTGAATATAATTAAAAATTGTTTTGTTAAATTAAATCATTTAATAATCTATTAATTTGATTTAATTATAACTAAAAATCACAACAGACCCACAAAATTAAATAACAAAACCCATTTTAAAGACAAAGTACTAAATCAAGTTCAAGGGTCAAAATCTTGAATTTACATCACTTGATGAATTTTAAAGGGTAAATAAAAAAGATAATTGTCATATATTTTAGGACAATTGGCTCAGGTTTAGGATTTGGACTTGAGAACCATCTCCCCTCTTTACCATTGAGATATTGTGATAGGGCATGCTCATCCTAGCAATTCAGGGAAGTTGATGCTCAGTACCTACAATCTACATAAAATTTGAACATATATATTGTTGGAAATATTCAAGATATGACAAGTTACTGAGAGGGGAGGGGTGAATCAATAACCTTCAAAATTCTTTCTTTTATCAGAAAGCAATTAATACTGAAAGATAAAACATTCATCCCACAAAAGAACACAAAATTTTTGTGACCCAGAAACCTTCCAAATAGAAAGTAAAACTGGGGTGGGGATGATACCCACAAAACTTTACTACTACAACATAAAGTTGGCCTGTTAAGGCTTACATTGACCACTTCTGGTGATCTGCCCTATTAGGAGCACAAAGGATTGCTAGGTTCACCTTGTTAGAGGATTTACAAACATACAATGAAGTATGCACTCGGTTAAGAGATTTATACAAAGACTATTAAGTCTACCTTGTTAGAGGATTTAGAAACTAATTCACTTGTTAAGATGAGGCAATGGATCTACTTACAACTGATTGCTGATAAGATCCTTTATGCACTAATCACCTTATGTGATGGATATAACTTTTTTGCCTCTATATTGACCTTGTTGTATTCCTTGAACTATTGCTGATAATCCTTCACATGTACTTCTCAAAAATACTTCACATTACTTCTATATTGCTTACTACAAATGATATCTTACATTACACCTTACATATATACCATTCTAGTAATAACAATTGCAAGGTTAGCTAAAACACAAGTAAACAAAACTTTACTGAGTTGGCCAAACAGTAGTAAACTCAGGCTCTTCAAGCTGACTCGGTGACCTTCTGATACTTGACATCCATTGTATTACTCAGCATTGTCATGCACTTGGTAGAAGTAGAAGCACGGTCCATACTAATCACATAATGTAGCTTGGAACTCGATAACCATTGGAGACTCGATAGATATAGTGTCACTCAGTGAGTACTGAAACCTTTTTTTACCTTGCTATCACTCAAAAAACAATACACATTCAGCGCTGGGTAGAAATTGACTTCATGTCATGCAAACTAATAACTCAGTAGATACTATGAAGCTCAGTAACCATAATTTGTTCGGTGAACACTATAAGCTTGATGAACACAATTGAACTATACATTCACTCAATAGCTTTAGGAATGCTCAGTGTGAACTACTTAACTGGTTAGCTTACAAGGTAACCATTGAATGCTCGGTATAAATTGTAGACTAAGTGATGAGTTTGGTAAGCATTCATAATTGAATAAGTGTTGCCACTAATGACAAATACAACATAATTCCAACAATCTCCCCCTTTGGCAATAGTGACAAAAACACTTATGAGCCAAAACTTATGTTCACTGACATTCTAATTTTGATTTTTCAAAATTGATCTTTGTAAAGTTGTTGTATATACATATCTTACATATCTCCCCCATACATATGGCATAATATATACATAGCTTTTATCTGTATATATATCAATTTATTTTCTTCCTTATTTCTCCTCAAGTCTCTTTACTACCCCTGTTCTCTTTCCTTGTTCATCTCATACTCCCCCTTTTTGATAATAATGCCAAAGAGTATATACAATAAATTCAAATAGAGACACTAAAATGTGAGAGAAACTGAGAGTGTACCTTAAGAATAAGAGACAATGTTATATGCCAGTTATCTTGCAAAATTTTGCAGGTGGAGAGTGCCACTTGAACTTTTGCAGAAAGTTCAATGATATGATTTGCTATTGAAAAATTGTTTTCTTGGAACAATGTTTTTGAATAAGCAATATGATTCCGCATTTGGTCCATAACTGGAAGGATCATATTCTGGATGTCAATCAGTGTAGACCTGATCCTGGCTTCCTCTCTGAGTAGCTCTGCCTACATTTTTGACAAAAAATTCACTTTCATGTGATGGATTGCTTGGGTGTTGATGAAGAGGGTTGCAGCTTAGTAGGTGAAGTAATTGATACTTCCATTGAAGATACCTAGAGCTATGAGGTGGTAGGAGTAGATGATATTTTTGATGTAGATGTAATCAATCCTACTAAAGCTGACTCCAACCTTGATGATGTTGCAAGCTTAGGTGGAGAGTGAGGAAGGGAAGCAATGACTTCTGCTACAATCTTCATTGGATCATCTTCTTCATCCACTTCATCCTTGTCTTCCTCTTTAGCTTCTTTCTCTTCATCATCAATCCTTAGTGCCTAATAGTCTTCAACATCAACAGTAGCACATGGAGTGCTATCATCTTCTTCGTCATCACTATCACCATCATCATCCTTGATCTCAACTAGATCATCACTAGGCTTATGTAGATGACAAATATTCTTCCACATGTTTGTTGCATCTCTTACAACATGCTCAATGTCCTTGATTAAAATCAAACACATGTGGAATCTAATCATTATTTTACCTTTAGTATCCTTCATGGCTACCTTTACTTCTATATCAATAAGATTTGGCAATAGTTTCCTCAAGGATTGTTCATAGATGTCCTTGGCTATCTGTGCAGCTAACTTCCATCTCGGTTGCAATCTTACTAAAAATTATTTTAAGATTTGAGGAGCAATCTGGTCTAGGGAATACTTCCACTTTTCCATTTTGGTGAGTACGAGCTCCTTAATTTTCATCTTCTCAGCATCAGTTATGGTTTAAAACTTTAAAGCCTTGATGTTTGTGATGCTATCTCCCTCTTCAATCTGTTTCAGCCTTTCTTGGAAGGTAAGTTGGGGCTCGCTGAACATTACTTCACCTTTATCTTTGCCTTTGCTTCTCCTGTTGAAAAAAATTATGGAGGCCTTTGGAGGTTTAGTAATGATAACCCTCCCTTTCTTCTTAGCTGGCTCTACCTCCTTTTCTAATTCTTTCTCTTCATCTTCCTTTTCTTGATCCTCTTCTTCATCTTCTCCTTTTGCCTCAATAAGCATTAAGGGACCAGTGGCAGTTTTCATCTTAGTGATCTTCCTCTTTACTTTGCTGATTGCTTGAGGTAGCTTGATTTCTAATTCAATTCTGGCTTTTTCCTCATCATATGTGCCAAAGACTAGTTTCTTGGGATCTACAGGCTCATTTACTAGTGCTTCAATGATGTCCTTGGTTTCATCAATATTGACCTCATAAGGGAGACATTTTACCCATGCAACTTAGGGCCTAACTGCCTGAATATATACACTATCATAGTCTACCATGAAAAATACATCATCTTTATAATCCTCAACAAGTTTAGGAGGCATCCTGAACCTGTTGTTCATTCTTTCTTTGAAGTCTTCAAAATAATTGTCCATTATACTATCAAAGTTTACACCCATTTCTACAATAAACTCATTTATCTGATACAAAATGGGAACATCCTTTCTCCATACGACATAACCTTTGGATGGAAATAATTTTTGCACATAAAACAAAAGACATGTCAAAAAAGAACCAAATTTGTAGGGATTGTTCTTTGATGACCTGATGTTGTCCATGTTCTTGTTGAGTTTCTTTAGTAGTAGCTCTGACAGGTCAAATTCCATGTTTTTCTTCACAACTTCGAATGCTAAGTCCACTACCTCACATGGCACACTGTTTAAATGACTAGAACTATAAATTTTGTGTGCAATTACATGAATTATGAACCTCAACTCCACATTAGTAAAAGTGCTAATTTTCAAACCTCTACCATCCCACTCGGCTAGGGTTTTCTTTTGCAGTTCATCTTGACCTAGGGTTTTGGTGGTTTTTTCTTTAATTAGAATGGGAAGGCTAGTAATCTTGTGAATCATCTTTTTGGTGATCAATATGGGCTGCTCCAACCATAACTAACCATTGTGTACATGGCTAAGAATATACCTAAACCATTTTATCTGAAAGCTTCTTGGCAGGTGTGATATGTGTGTCAATCCTTTTGTTTCAAAATGCATGTGCTCAGGTTTCAATGAGCCATCAACATGCATTTCTTCTAAAGCACTATCCATTTCTAGGGTTCCTATTTCTTGAATTGAACACTTAAAATGAGTGTGGATATCATTAATCAGAAGTACCTTTGGTGGAATTTGTGATTGCACACCATTAGGGTCGAGTGCCTCTGCCACTGTTGGAACTATCTTGAAATTTGGTGTTTTCCACTCTACACCCTTGACCAACATCTCTGATCCCCCTTTTACCTTGCTGCTACTGGTACTTTCGGATGCCATTGTTGCTCAGTAAGTGAAAGAAATTTTCAAACAAATTCCTTAGCTGCAAATTCGCTCAAAATCACTTGAAATTTCTTGAGTGCACCTGGAAATCTCTTTGCTCTAAGAATACTGAAGACGCGGTGAAAAATGAAGTTGAATTCTGCCCTTTTTGATGAAAATTTTCCATTAATGCTAGGTACCATACTGACATAGTGCATGACAGACTGTCATCCACTGACCTAAGTCGATAAGAGTATCAACTTGGTAAATGAACCAAATTCCTTTTACTCTCGACCTCACTCGATAAGGTCTTCAACCAACTTTTCTCGGTGGAGTCTGATGAAACTCAGTGAAAGATAACCTTTCTATGATCCTTGTGTATCTAGAATACTAATTGGATCATTTCCATTCCTTAGATTTCTTGGATCTGCTTATGATTTTCTTGCTGAGTATAGCTCCAACACATTCTTAGGAATTTAGTTTGAGGGGATGGAGTCACCCACTTCTTGAGTGACCTCACTTCCATGATTTTAGCTTGTATCCTTAGTAGATTTAGGAATCCATTGCTGCCTCATTTGTTTCCTTATGTTGTCAAACTTTGCTTTCTTTTCATCTTCAACTTTGCCTAAATTCATGCAGTTTTTAGCTATATGACCGAGTTCAGTGCATGTGTAACACCTTATAGTAGTATCCTTCTTTCTTAGGTGATGCCTTGCACAATTTATGCCAAAGTGTCCATATTCTCCACAATAATGACATCTACACCAAGTATTGCAGTCCCATCCAAATATTTCCTTTACAAGTTGTTTAGCTAGATTGAATGATTTGGATCTGCATTGAGATGCCTTATGACCATGCTTTTTGCATTTGTGACATTTACCTTCAAATTTTGATTTCTCCTTGCATTTGTTAGCTTTGTGACCATGCTAATTGCAGTTGTAGCACTTTCCATTGAATTTTTCTTTTCCATTGCTCCAACATTTGTTTGATGTATGACCAATTTTCCAACAATGATTACATGAGGGTTTTTTATTCCTTTTTGCACCTTGTTTGAAAGATTCACCTTATTCTTCATTGTATCCAAGCCTTGCTTTACCTTTTTGCCAATGAAGATTCTACACATCTTGTTGATTCAATTGATTCATGCCTTTTTGTGATTTCAACATTCTCTCATTGATTAGTTTTTCAGCATTTAGGTCATTTTTCAATTTTTCAATGATTTGGTTTTCACATCTCAGTTCTCTTATTATTCTTTCATTAATTTCCCTTTCATAATTTAGATCACTTCTTATTCTTTCATTATGTGCTTTGAGAATCTTGATTTCTTCATTTGTTCCAGTAATTTGATCAATGAGGTCTTCATGCTAATTGGATTGATTCTATTGTTCATTGTTTCTTGCCTCCAAGTCTTCATTTTCCTTATTCTTGTGTTCCAAAATTTCACATAGCCTGATTGATTGAATTTCATGTTCTCTTTTGAGTTTCCTTACTTCTTCTTGCAGATTGCCATTCTTTGCTAGTTCTTTGATTGCCTCATTAGCTTCATCTGAGCTACTTGATGGGAAACAATCTTTAATATTTTCTTCAACATACTGATGGTCATCCAATTTTCTTGAAAGTTCTTTCTTTCTTTTTAGGGATTGGGAAAGATGCTCCTTTGCTTCTTTGAGTTGAGTTATGGCCATCTCTAGATCTAGCTTTTCATTTTTAATTGCCTTGTCAAGTTTGAATATATCCATTTGTCCTTAGATCTTTAATCAAGCTATCAAACTTTTATCCTGAGAACCACAATGCTTTGATACCAATTTTTGGAAATATTCAAGATATGACAAGTTAATGAGAGGGGAGGGGTGAGTCAGTAACTTTTAAAATTCTTTCCTTTATCACAAAGCAGTTAATACTGAAAGATAAAACATTCATCCCACAAAAGAACACAATATTTTGGTAACCCAAAAACCTTCCAAATAGAAAGTAAAATTGGAGTGGGGATGATACCCACAAAAATTTACTATTGTAGCATAAAGTTGGCCTATCAAGGCTTACATTGACCACTTCTGGTGATCTACCCTGTTAGGAGCACAAAGGACTGCTAGGTCCACCTTGTTAGAGGATTTACAAACATATAATGAAGTATGCACTCGGTTAAGAGATTTATACAAAGACTATTAAGTCTACCTTGTTAGAGGATTTAGAAATTGATTCACCTATTAATATTAAGTAGTGGATCTACTTAAAACTGATTTTTGATAAGATCCTTTATGCATTGATCACCTTATGTGATGGATATAACTTTTCTACCTCTGTATTGACCTTGTTGTATTCCTTGAACTACTGCTGATAATCCTCCACATGTACTTCTCAAAAATACTTCACGTTACTTCTCTATTGCTTAATACAAATGATATCTTACAATACACCTTACATATATACCATTCTAATAATAACAATTGCAAGGTCAGCTAAAACACAAGTAAACAAAACATTACTGAGTCAGCCAAATAGTAGTAAACTCAGGCTCTTCAAGTTGACTCAGTGACCTTCTGATACTTAGCATCCACTGCATCACTCGACATCATCATGCACTCGGTAGAAGTAGAAGCATAGTCCATACTAATCACACAACGTAGCTTGGAACTCGGTAATCATTGGAGACTCCGTAGATATAGTGTCACTTGGTGAGTACTGAAACCTTTGTTTACCTTGCTTTCACTTGGTAAACACTCTACATTCATCGCTTGGTAGAAACTGACTTCATGTCATGCAAACTGATAACTTGATAGATACTGTGAAGCTCGGTAACCATAATTTGTTCGATGAACACTATAAGCTCGATAAACACAATTGAACTGTACATTCACTGGGTAGCTTTGGGAATGCTCAGTGTTAACTGCTTAACTGCTAAGCTTACAAGATAATCACTAAATGCTCAGTATAAACTGTAGACTGAGTGATGAGCTCGGTAAGCATTCAAAATCAAATAAGTGTTGTCACTAATGACAAATATGACATAATTCCAACAATATATATATATATATATATATATATATATATATATATATATATATATATATATATATATATAACTAAATAGGTGATGGCGAGGAGTGGTGCAACATGTACATTCTGACTAGTAGGTGACTACGACTCCCTCCCTTAACTACATCAAAAATGTCAAACATAAAGTAAAAAATACATGTATACCATACACATGCAAGTATGGGGTAAGTAACTATAGAAAAATACATATAAATCATCCATCTAACTATCATCATGAAATAATTGAAATCACTATATGAACATACGAAGCACCATCATCGAAAGGATAAACATAAACTCATGAAATAAATGAGTATCAACTAGCTCATCAAATATATAAACTAAGTATGAAATAACATCCAATCAAATTAGGTAACTGAGTACTACTAAATCATAACACAACCATAAAAGATGGCCTAAAAGAATTCAACAAAATAACATGAAAATTAAACTAGGGGTAGGCATTTGAACCACCCCCTAGAGTTAGGCTTACTCCTACAAGACTACAAACAAGATAAACTCAAGAACTCAATGTCCGAGTCCCATTAGACCCTTCCCCCCTATAGGAGGATAAGACTCCACCAAAAACACCATTTGTGATTTACCCATATCTCCAATAGTGGGTTCTAAAATTGTAGGTCTTTAATCCAAGAATTGTGGTTTTCATTAAAGATAATGTGATCATTTATGCGCGCATTTTCCACTTGAAAAAATTCTCCATAAAAACTCCCCTATACTCTAGGTGCATTGGACTACTAAAAACTACCCCCACTACCAAAAGAATGAGTACTCTGTGTTAGCTAGTTGAATTGATTGTGCCTATTATGCTAAGAGTATTGAGAATCCCTAGAGTGTGAACCACCACCACTACTGTATGCTAGAGGATAGAATCCTCCCTACTTCTACTTTTGCCAATTGCCTCCTAAAGGAGGAGGCTTCCTATTACTATTCATTCCCTAGTTTTGTGTAGCCTTGGACCCAGATGGTGCATGTCCATTAACAGGTGCACCCACAAAACCACCATGTCCTAAAATGACATACTACTCCACAAGAATAGCCTGATGTACAACATCCTTGAGGATTTTAGGTTGGAATTCCTTTACACCCCCAATGAAATGGTTATTCTGACCCCAAATGAAATGGTGTACCATCAGTGGTGAACTATTACTAATCCCTGCATAAGGCATGAGCTCATAGAATTTTTTCTCATACTATACCATGGTCATGGTATACTACTTCAGATTATGAAATTCATCTACCCTCTACTAGCATCACTCCTCTAGTAGGAAGCAATCAAGGAAGTTTTCAAGGAATAACTCCCAAGTAATAGTTTTCATATCCACACCCTGTTTCTTTTCTTCAATGTTCCACCATGTAGCTGCAAAGACTTCTAGGTGTGTGATGGCATACCTTTCTTTGACATTGGAATCAAAGTCTTGCATCACAAAACATCTATCTAAGGCAATTAACCACTACTCTGCAACATATCCTATACCTACTCTAGTGAAAGGTTTAATCTTGGACCTCTATAGGTCCCTCATATGAGTGGCATTAGCCAACCTATATTTATCACTATGGACCTCTCCCCAAGGACTCCTTGATCTTTTCCTCTCCTCATTCTAGCATGGTGTGATTCCTCTTGATCAACATCCCTTGGATGCGGCAGGCGCTCTAAGATCAACCTCATCATCTATCTCCAATTATCCTCCTTCGAGTTAGCATGATCTTCTGTTTGATTCTCCTCCCTATTTTCCTACTAAATAGGACTCTCTCTATGAGTTGAAGGAGAGATATCATGTCCACCTCTCCCGCATCCTCCACCTCAACCTACACTATGACCTCTAACAACTGATCTATGTTAAACACCATCATCCACCTCTCCCATGACCTCCACCTTGACCTACACTATGACCTCTAACAATTAATCTAGTGTTAAACACCATCCTCCAACAACACCCAAGCAAGAAAAACAAAATATTCACAAAGTCAACAAAGGCATACTACCTTAAAGCATGATCATAAGAAAATGTGTTTGAAGTCCAACTCAAGAGTTATTCAAGTTTTTCCTTTTTCTATGTTCAAGTTGTAATCGATACATATAGTTGTTTAAGTTTCATGTAAGTTCACTAGTTGTCATCTAGTGTTGTTCCAATATACACAGAGCTCCTAATGTAGAAACTTAGGCTCTGATAACACATACAACGCCCCACAAGGGAACCCAAAATAAATTAACCTAAAATGACACTAAGTTTGTTAAACATTTTTATTTTCTTTTTTGTTTAAGAAACACTACCATCCATCCTCGTGGAACCTAAATGGCCCACTCCCACTATGCTGATGAGATAATTAGTAATCCCATACAGATATCAATCCAAAAAGTCATGACCATCATCTAGGTCACAGAAATCCTATAGCAATCTATCCCAAAGGTATCGAGACATAAGTAACATCTAAACTCATAAGCAAAAGAGACACGTAGGAAGTCCACTATGTAAGTGGGCAAGTTTCATCATATGAGTCAACTCTAAGGTTACCCAGGCAACCTCTCTAGACTCCAGCCCCTTAGTAACGCTATGTAGCATCAATATCTTTTCATAACGAAAAGGCATAATAACGAGGCAAAGTCATAACCAAGAATCATCTCTACTCCCATCCTAACTTGTACTAGCACTCTATGCATGGGCGAGGTAAAACATTGACTCTTGTTAATTCATTTAAACCCATTTATTGAAATGTTATTCACTTATTAATACTACTTATAATGAATTACCCAGGAAACCTCTTGAGGGATCCAACATCCATTGCAAGCCACTTCCAAGCATACACATAAATAACCTACCTTAAGCTCATAAAAAGTACAACTCATAAAATCAAAATATTCACCTCAGTCATGTACAAAGAACAAGAAAGCACCAAAAGATCACTGATCAAAATTGTCATCATAGAATTATGTGAAAGCACCACAATGGTTGGAAATAAAAGATCGTGACCAAAACAATAGACATAACATCATCATAAACTAATCACCTCTCAAGCCTATGGTATACATACCTAACTAGTCATAACTAAGTTTATCCCCAACCCAGCACAAAAATCGTAATAAGTGTAGTGCCTACCCCTAGTTCACATTTTGTTATCGTTGCTGAACTCTTTTAGAGCTAATTTTATGTTGTTGGTTAGCAACATTCTTTTGAGATTATCAGATATTGTGCTATGGATTCAGTTTATTATGTGATGAGATCACTTAGACTTTATATTTCATGTATGCATGATGATTATTACATTGCTTTCAGTTATTAATGATGATTAGTAAGATTATTTATTATCATATGTGTTTTATTATGGATACTTACCCCATACTTGCATGTGTATGGTGTGCGTGTTTTCTTTGCGTGTTTACTTTTGTATGGCGTGTCTGATGTGGTTAAGGAAGGGAGTCATAGTCACTTGCTAGTTAGGATCTATATGATGCATCACTTCCTGCCATTGCTTGTTTAGTTTAGTATATATTGTGCTTTTACATGCGTGGTTTTTATGCAGGTTGCAGGTACCGGGTATCGACTTCCTTGAATTGTCAGGATGAGCGTACCCTATCACATTATCTCAATGATAAGAGAAGGGAGATAAATTCTCAAGTCCAAATCCCAACCCTTTAAGCCATTTGTTCTAATTGGAAAATTAGGACAAGTATCCGAGTTGAGTACCCTCCGAATATGTTGGATAACGTAATTCGTGATTTAAACCCTTGGTTTGATTTTGTATGTATTTTGGCTATGATGGATTTTCGTAATTTTACCTTGTGAGTCTTTGGAGTATTTTCTATTAATTAAGCCTAATTAAAAGATTTAATTAATGGTTTAATTTAATAAAAAATTAATATGGTATTTTAATATTTATTTTATTTAATTAATTGGGAAATTAATTAAATAAAATAATTAAATTTGAAAATAAAAAGGTAAAAGTTTAAATTTGGAATGTGACAATATTTATTTTAATAATAATATATTTGGAGTTCATTTTTAAATAAATGACTAAATAATATTATTATTAAAGCTAATAAATATTTTAGCAATTAAGTTTTGGAAAATGAAATTTAAGAGTGGAAAATATATTTTAAATTATTAAAAGATTCTAGATTTCATGTGATTAAAATATAAATATATTAAGATTGAAAAGTGGAGTTATTAAAGTTAGTGCATGAGATTTAATAAATAAATTAATTAAATTGGGAAGAGTAAATTAATTATTATATTAATTAATGTGCATTATTTTAATATTTAGGTGTTTGCAAATTCTCGAGAATTGTCTTATAGAGAACACTGGAGTTTGCACTCTAAGAATGCACTAGTTGTCTACACTTAGGAGTTAGCATTTTTATTTGAGCACATGGTGTCTACAACCTTAAGACTTATCTAGAAGGTTGGAGAAGACCCATGCTTGGTTGTCATGCTTATCTTCTAGTTGTTTCTAGATACACTCTAGATGCATCCTAGAGGCCTTTAAATAGAGGCTCTTCTATTGTGTTTGGAAAAAAGCTAAAGTAGAAGCTTAATGGAAGCTACAAGCTTAAAATGGAAGCTTCAAGCTTACATGCATTGGAGAAGTTCATATGCTCATATATTTTCTACATGCTTCCATGCTTCTTCTAGCATCGTTAGTCACTTGGAGATTCTTGGTTGGCTTGGATCTTGGAGGAATTGCGGATGATGGAGAAGGAAGGGATTTTCTATGGACTTCTGAGGCATGGCGGATTAGCATCAGTGTCCAGGTGCACTCGTGATATTCACATATTCTCTTTGCATCATTTCTCTTCCTGTCTTCATCATGTTTGTCTGATTATATTCCATGAATGAATTTGCAATTTGAATTAGAATCTAGATATGTATTTATTTGTTTGAGAAGAAAACATTAGAAAACCCTAGATCCAATTAAAGAGACATTAAATCTAAACGGGTTCGGGTTCGATATAGAATCAAATCAAAGAATTGATTACACAAGTGTTTGTATTTAAATGAAGAATTCTAAGTTAAAAGTTTATAGGCAAACCTATTAGAAAGATTAATAGGTAGATCTAAAGAATAAGCATTATAAGAAGAAATCTTAATTTATAGATTTGAGAAATCCTAATTTATTTAAAAGTTATGCTTGCAAACATTATTGTAAATGATTCTTTTGCTTATTAATAGATTTTAATAGATTTTGCAGATATATATATATATGTATATATATATATATATATTTGTATATATATATATTTGTATATATGTATATATATATATATTTGTATATATATATATATATATATACACACATATATTTATATACACACACACACACATATATATATATACATATATATATACATATACATATATATATACATATACATATATATATATATACATATATATATACATATATATATATACAAATATATATATATATATACATATATATATATACATATATATATATATATACATATATATATACATATGTATATGTATATATTTATATGTATATATATATGTATATATATATATGTATATATATATGTATATATATGTATATTGTAAATGCAGCTTAAAATAGTTGAAAGTATGAGAATCGCTTTTGAAAAGCGTTTAATAAAAATGCTTATGTAAAAAAATGTTTTATAAAAATGTTATAATGATAAACGTTTGTATATATATATAGGGGCGGGATACATCCATCCCTACCCTATTTATTATCTGCGACCGGCGCTATCGCAGAGGGTTTATTTGTACCGACGACGGGGATTAAAGCCATCGCAAAATGGCAGGGTAAGGTACCTGCGACTCGGATGTGGCAATTGGATGGGCCACACGGCTTACCAAGCCGACGACCATAGTGAAGCGCAACGATATATTTGCTTTTATAAAAATGTTATATGATATGTGTTGGTTGAGATCGGATTTGAAATTCAATTTTTATAGTTAACAATTATTAATATATGTATATATGTGTGTATAAATGTGTATATATATATATATATATATATATATATAATGGGAATTGAATTTTAAATATATATAAGATTTTAAAAAATAATATAGTTTTAAATTAATCTAAATATTTAATTAGAATTTATTCTAATTAAGGTCACTAAGAAAATATAATGGAGATGAATTCATGAATGAAATTGAATTGGCAATTATTATATTATTAAAGATTATTTTAGATAAATGAATTGCATATGAGGTACATGAAGGAAATTATAGATTATTTATTTGAGTATTCATCTTAATAACTTGTATATTGGGATTGTATCTTAAGAAAGTTATATTCAAACTACTAGTGACATTGTTGTTAGAAAAGTAATGAAGAATCTACCATCATAGATTGTCATTAGCTATTAAATTATTATCAACTCAATTGTTAATGATATAGAGTATAGATGATTATCATTGATACGAGTATGTGAAGAAGATATTGGTATGATGATTGTGGTCATTATGGATAAGATTTCATTATTACTATTGGTATTATTGAAATATTAATATTTGTATTGAAGTTGACTTTCTACGTACAAACTACTGTAGGTCAACTGATATTCTTTAGGTTGATGGTATGGTTGTGCAATTATTAATTAAATCAATTAACTAGAGTTGATTGGATTTAATTAATAATCATGTAATAGAGATTTAATTGATATAATTCTTTTAGCGAGATTGTAAAAAATTGATATCAAGCTAATATTATAACTATGATATTAATAATTAAGTTGTGCAATAATAGAGTCTTATTTGAAATAATTATTGATAATACCAATTTGTCAAGGGAATGTTAGTTTTTTTGAAAGAATGATGCATGTGGTCATTAGAGATTTCCTATAACTTGCTATTAAATAATAACAAGCCATTATTTATTTGAATTATAGTTGACTTTTAACGCATAAATTATAGTTAGTTATCAGTCAACTGAGATTAATTGGAACGTTGCCTTGGACATGTAATTAGTAATTAAATTAATTAGAGTTAATTAGAGTTAATTAGATTTAATTAATAATTAAGAGATGTAATTAAGTTTTATCGATTCTTTTAACGAGATTGTAGATTATCTATATCGAAGATGATAAGTCTTATTCTAATGACTTAGATATTTTAACAGTTATTAGTAACGATTTAATTATTAAAATGATTATAATTAAGAGGCTTAAGTGTTAGAGCTATTTAATTGAGTTTTAACTATTAGAATGTTAATAGGACATGGATTGTGTACCTATGTTGATTGATCAAGTTGATCATTTTAATTAAGTTATAATTCTTCTTATTCGAGGATTGATAATTGGTTCTTTTATAAAACAATAATGATCCTTTGATAATGTTGAAATGTGGAAATAACATTAAGGAAGAGTTATTCAAATTAGTAATATGGATCTTAGCAAATAAAGCAATTGATTTAATGAGTAAATAAGTATCCTTAAGTTATTCTTAGGATAATGCTATCGGGGAACAAATGGGTTGACTTGTAGGTCAAATGATGAAACTTAGACACTTGAAGTATACTTGAAATGAAAACCGAAGCTCTACACATTATTCAACTATGAGATAATAGCAAAACCAAAACATGTGTTTACATCGTGTATTCTATATGCTTCTTGTTTTGGGTTTTGGGTTGACTAGTGTTGACCAGTCCTAGGTTGTTACCAGAGGCTCAGGGGTTATGAGATGTGTTGGCATGTTGATCTTATTTGGTCTCGATCTTTATAAGCCCAACCATGGTATGTGATCGTATGCTCTATGAAATGTTTGTATTCACTAATTGTTATTGTTCATCAGTCTTCATGTGTGAAGCTGAGATGTATGTGTTTAAGACACTTGAGCTAATCATTTTTGAGTCATCGATCGGTTATCCTTGGGTTACATTCTAGTCGCCATGATGGGACTGAAATGTGGATTTATTTCTTGATGATGTCATGTTTTGACACATTTGACTCAACCATTTTGGAGTCTTCGATCAGTATGATTTTGAGATATTCTTGGTTGCTTGTTGAGAACCAATGGATGTGACGATTTATTTTGGTTATTGAGAACCAATGGATACTTATGATTATCAGTGATGCCTTCAGTTGTGAATAGAGAACTGTTGTGGTCATGATTTTCTATGGATGTTTTTTTAGATGCTCATGGAGATTTGATGATTCTTATCTTGGTGATTTGATGATTCTTATTATGGATATTTGATGCTTTTATCATGGATATTTGATGATTCTTTTTATGAATTATCTTTTGGATTTCTTTACAGTCGCTTGTACAGGACTGTGGTGATTTATGATTCCATGAGCATTAGGGTAGGTAATCTACTTGTAGTGTTGGGAAGTGGCTTGCAATGGGGGCTGGGGCCCTAAGTGGCTGCCAGGGTAACTCATTGTAAGTTTGGTTAATAAGTGATAACATTTACACACTAAATGGGGATTAAATGAACCTAAAAAGATAATTGTTTTGGTTCTTGCCCATGCCTTGAGCGCTTGTATAGGCTAGGATGGGAGTAGTGAGACGCATGGTTGCGACCTTGCATTCTGTAGTATGCCTCGTTAGTATGAGAGGATACTAGTGGCCGCATGAGATCTGTATGGACCCGTGGAGTTTAGCTAACTACCAGGGTAACTTGTACGAGATAAATGTGATGACACTTTCTCGCTTGCAGAGTAGGTTTCCTACATTTCATTGTGTGCCTCTAGGAATTAGATGTCGATTTTGTGTGTGATGGAACTTTTGAGTTAGTATACTTTTAGGATTCCTGGACTCATAGAGATTTATGCTTTGTGGTTTTGATATCCTGTTTGGGACTTGAGATTATCTCCTCAGCACGGTGGGAGTGGACCACTTAGGTTCCATGCGGTCGGGTGGTAGTGTATTTTCCACTCTTATCATTTGAGATCTATCCGAGACACCGTGGCTGGAGTATTATTGGTTGGTATTTATCTTCATTCTGTTCTTGGGCATTATGATAGACGATATACCTTATGATGGATGTATTTATTGGTATGTTTCTTATATTGATGATTTGCATATGTTAGATGATGTTATCTTATGCTTTACTTTGCATGTTAGTAGGATGTTTTAGGAGTGACATTCCTATTATGTTTATAGCCGATGATCTCTTCGGTGCTTTGGAATGTTACACATGGAGGGATGGCTAGGATCCATGATGGTCTAATGATGCTATTTACGGTTGGGAGGAACCGTGCACTTAGTTAGTTATTTATGTTTGTGATATATGGTTATCTTTTATGATGGATATTTATATCTTTATGATGATGATGTATCATGTATGGTTATGGTTTCATTATGTTATTACATCATGGAATTAATATTGGATGATGATGTACTTTATTTACATGGATGTTTATTCTTTTAAGCTTTTCATACCTTGTAACATGTATAGTGGATGATTGAGCAATTTAAAGTAATTACAAAAGGACACTTGTATATTGTTGGATGTATCATTGTTATTTCATTGTTAAGGATGTAATGTTAGATGAATAAGTTATGATTAGAAGTAATTCAACGTTAAGGGATCTTTAAAGAATGTAATCTGTTATGTTATGTTATTTTTAGTTGGATGTTACTATTGCTTCCACAAGTGTTGTGTATGGTTTTACTTTCATGTTTAAAAAAAAAAAAATGTTTGGCAAACTTAGTGAAATTCTTGGATCCCTTGGCGGGGCATTACAATAAATGTAAATAAATTGACCATTTCAATTTTTCGTTGAAAATTTTCATAAAAGTCAATTTGTAATAAAGTTTCAAGTTGAAATTTTCTATAAGTTTTCCAAATGGTAAAGGTTTCAAGATAAGATCAAGTACAAAGGTAGTTTCTATCTCCTAGTTAAACGTCCATAATTCCTTATTAATTGGGTATTTATTTGAGTATAATAATAGGATGCATATGAATAATCACTTTGTTAATTCGGTACCAAAACAATCTATGTTAAATGATATTATAATTATAATTATAATAAGACTAAAAAATAAATTAATATTTAAAAAATATATATTAATGTCCAAATACTAAACAAAATAAATAACTAAATTTGATTTAATTAATTCTATAATTAAAATTTGAATTAAATAATTATAAAGTTTTAAATTAACTAACACTTAATTTTATTGAGAGTTATCTTTCACTCATTTAAAAAAAAAATAAAACTATTTTAAAACTTATATATTAAAAAAATATATTAAATAAATCCCTTTTTTAAAGAAAAAAATCTTTAAGAAAACATTAACCCTTTTTGAAAGGGCGGCAGTAGACATTTTCCAAGATAGTCGTAGCTACCAAGGTAGTTATAGCATTGCCAAAGTAGTTACTGCTATCTTTGGCAGCATCGTCCTATGTGCCAATGGGGATAGAGAAAAGAGGGGGTGAGGGTAATGGCCCGCCTCCTCAATTTTTTTTAAATTTATATATTTAAAAAAAAAAACTTAAACCGAAGCCCCCAATGAAATCAATTTATAATTAACTGTAATTACCACAGTAATTTTTCAATTACTATGCTAAATATATATTTAAAAAATATATTCCATGATAGATCTGATAGGGCAACATAATTAAAATAGTCAAATTTAATACTTAAATCTAGTTTTTTTCTTTTTTTCAACCCTATCCCAATCTTAATTTTTTTTGAAATGTTTGAATTTTTCCAATAAGAATTTCAATTGATTTCTCTCATAATCAATTCAATAACGAATAACAAGATTCCCCAAAACAAGGGTTTCAACCATAACCAATCTTTGAAAAAAAAGATCTACAATCAAACGTGAAGTAGACAGAGAGAAAATTCAATACAATCTACTTTGATAACTTCAATAGAGATCCTACCTCAATCTATTGCTAACTAGATGAACATTCAAAAATTGCAAGAATTCTCATCTCTCAAAACCCTTTCCAGAAATTTGCTCCTCAAAACATGTGTGTGGACAAATGAGCTCTAATTTTTTAATAAAGAGCTTTCTCCTTTAGGGTTTCAATTTTACAAACACTCAAACCCCTTTTCTTTTTTATTATAATTTATTTTAATTTTATGTGCAGACTTTTTGCATTTTAATTAAAATAATCTTTATTTAATTTATACTCTCTTTCTTTTATTTAAATAACAAGATGCGTTTTAAAACTATATTTATTAATTTAAATAATAATAATATTTAGAGTTTATTATAAAAATGAAACTCTAAAATTAATTATTATTAAATTAAATAAATATAATTACGCCAAATTGGAACTTTAAATTCAATCTTTTAAATTTAATTCTTCCATTTAATTAATTTCATAATTATTTAAATTTAATTAAAATTTGATTTTTCTTAATAAAAAATTCGTTACATTAAGTTATAATTTGAAAATGAACTATATTAGTGTAAGATCCCTCCTCGTATGTACTTGTTAAATATGAATTCATCTGTTGAATTTGTTCTAGGAAATTAGAATAGATATGAAGTAATGTTTTGTGTTGTGAATGTCCTAAATAAAATTTAGAGTAGTTGTTATATCTATGTTTTAATACCCAGTAATTTGAGAGCTACTACATTATCTCGAATATTGAAAACTTTAAAATTTCACTAATGATGATATGCGGTGTTTTTACCCAATGATGATGATGTTGATTATGGTACCTTGATGTTCAAATTTTTATGCTTTCAGATATTTGGTTTAGTTATTTAACGCTTTATGAACATGTGTACTGAAGTAAGTAAATGCAAAATTAACACTTTGATTATGAAATTTTAATGATTAAGAATATGAGTAGAACGAGAGAAACCTTGATTAATTGAAAGATGTATGTTTTAATATATGTGATTTCCCTGATACGTATATACATATGTGCATGTGATTTTATGGGGCTATTGATGTGTGCAATGAGTGTGCATGATATTTTAGTTGAGAAACTCGATAGAGAAACAAAACTGATCCCTATGTGCCATTCGTGGAAACCTTGTTGTTTATATCTTAATTGTATTGTGAGATGTATGAATGTATCATTCTGTAATTTAGTAAATGTTAACGTTTAGCAATAGTATTTTTTTTATAGTGTCGCTTGACACTCGTAAATTGTTATGCATTCTAGCATGCTAGTTAGGGTTAACCAAGTAGCCTTGGACCTAAGTCAGCTAAGTTAGTGCCCTTTTTTGCTAATATGTTTTTAATTGAGTTTAGTTACCCCTAATTTGAATTAGTGCTTAATCTGCATTTTTGGAGTTGTTAGATAGTCCTAAAAATTCCTAGCTTTTGTTTGGTCCCAAATCAATCCCTAAGGCCTTAAATCATGAAATCTAAGTACCCAAGGGGGATGGGTATGGGTTGGGGACATTTTCCACCCCCTTAGCCCCTTTTGTTGACTTTTAAGGTCACTCAAAAAGTCTATTTTTGCCTTAGTGCAAAAATTGAATGATTTCACCATGGATTTGTTGACCTCAACCTCACCTTGAGGTTAGCCTTAGGTTTAGTTGAGTTAGAAACCTCTAGATCTTTAGGCAAGTGGGGGGAAGTTATTGCCCTTTTTAGGTGGTTGAGTTTGGATCTTATTTAGAGGCATTTTTGAGAAGTTTTGGTTGTTACCCAATCTCAAGTTTTAGAGTGAAGTTTTGGAAGATTGAAGGCAAGGAAGGAAAAGCTCTTCTCAACTTGTTCATTTTACCATAACCTTTTGTGAAGGTAGGAGTTCTTCATCTCCTTTGTTCATGTTGTTCATGTTGTTCATGTGATCATGTTGCTCATGTTGTTTCATGCTTGGTTCATGCTTATGTTCTTGTGTTGTTCATTGGTATGCTTGTATGTATGTTGGGTATGCTTGGGATGGATTGAAAACATGTTTTTCTTGAATGCTTTTCCTTCATGTTTTGTTTGAATTTTCAAGTTTTCTTGTATGGGTGTTTTGGCATTACTCACTCTTGGATAGGGCAGAAGTGGCCAATTTTGAGAAAGGTATTTAGTTGGACTCCAACAATATAGAGTCTCTTCTTAGGACGAGAAGAGGGAAAGAGGGTAGGGTGTTATGGGCCCCTACCTATCAGCACAAACCATGTATGAGTTTTGGCATGTAAGAATGGAAGAATAGAAGTTCTTGAGTTATAGCCCTGATTGGGCACCTATTTTGGTGTTGTGTCTGACATCTCCTATTGGAAAAATCCACCTTTCCCTAGTTTTTATGCAATGTTGAACCTATTGTGAAAACTTGGTATGGACATGAATGTCTGATTTTGTTCCTTGTTATGTTTGTTTGCCACCTAGTCAATTTTCGTTCCCTCCACCATCTCAAGGATGCATTGCAGAAAAAGATATGGATCCCTTGTTAAGGGCCATGAAGGAAATTTAAATTGATTGTTGAAATTTAGATATGTTCGGGATTGAAATCCTATGTAAAAATGTTATTTTAAACTCATTGTTGAAATGGCAACGATGTCAAGTTTTCTTCCTGGTTCTTTCCCGACGGAGCCTTTGAATCAAGTGGTTCAATAGAAAAAGAAGAAGAAGATAATTTAGTAATATCTTTGCTCATGAGATTTTCGTATTTTTAATTATGTGCATATATGTATTGAACAATAGATAGAATGATGATATGCAATCATGCAATTAAAGATTCAAAATAGGTTAAAGAGAATTTAATGTTATGATTGGAACTTCAAATTTATTATTAGGATTGTTAGGAGATATAATAGTCTCACATTATGGTTAAAACAATATCTAAACTCGATGACTATCAACATTAGAGAGAAAAATAAATTTCCCCCTTGGTTAAATAGATATGTTGCAAAATTCCAACACCTAGAAGAGAAGTATTATCATCCCTTTAAACTTGGAAATATAAGCTTTACTCAAAAATCCACACTGAGAATAAATATGGACTTGAAAGAAAATACACTCCCAAGAGAAAAAACAAAAAACTCCCTTGATTTTGTATGGGAACAAAATTAATTTGGCCTTTTACAACAAAACATATTCTTTAAAGATTCTTTTAAATATCTTTTAGCATTTTTTTTTAATCATTGATAATATAATTATAAACTGAAATAAGATTAAAATTAAATAAATAAATAAAAATTTATCCTATCCTAAGTTTTAACAACTAAACTTTAATATTTATTACCCCATCTTCCCAAAAAGCAGGCGCATCATATCTTGTTGCTAAGGAAAAGATGTGAGCACTTAAGAGACTTGACATAAATTTTACCTTGGGAGCTGCCCACTAATTCCTTGCATATCCTTTTTGGTGTGGGGGGTACGTTGACTTAGAAATGGTTAAGTTGCAAGTTTTTTTTTTATAAAAGCATTACCCAATGTACCTTGTCATTGGGCAGCGAAATTCTTGGCAAGGGTTAGCATGATGTTTCCTTGGGGAAATGCCCAAGCAAGTGGGCTTTGGTGGGGAAGTTTTAAATGTGTTCGGTTTAAGTATCAAACCTTTTCAAGCCTCTCCACCAAGCCTTTTTGAGCATCTAACTTGGGGGCATATTTTCCATGCGTAGAAGGGGGAAACAAGACCTATAAAAGGCAAGCCTAGTCAGCATAGGAGCCTTGGGGACCGCCCAAGGGAGCTTTGAATAGAGTGTGGCCAAGTGGCCAAGTGGGGAGTTAGTGGAAGTTAGGAAGTGTGGGGGGTAGGAGATGTATAGATTAGTTTTAAGATTTTTTTTTTGTTAGTTTCAGCTTGGTTGTAATTTAATGTTTTATTATTATTATTATATTTTTATGATAGATGTTAGTAAGGGTAAGAGGATGTAGGGAGTTACTAGGATGGTAAGGGAGTTTAGGTGAGAGCTGTGGTCAGTTTGTAGGTTAGTTAAATGTGTTTAATTTCATTTGTTTTATTAAGTTAAATTAGTTTTGTTGTTAGAAGTTAATGTGTAGGTTAATAAGCTTAATTTATATGTTTTAAATTTAGTTAATATGTTGGCAATAATAATTATTTTCTTTAAAAAAAAAATTATAGTTAGTGTTATTCTTTTGCTAAAGTATTTTTAGATTAGTAAAGTAAATTTATAGGAATTAGAAATTGTTAATTTTAGTTTTCAATTTAGGTGTTAGTACTAGTTAGTGTTAAATTTGATTTATAAAATTTAATTAGTTTTAAAATATGGTAAATATTAGAATTTAGATAGTAAGTGTTTTGTCTAAATGTCTTAGTAAAAATTTAAAATTTGAAGTTAATGTAATATTGGATTGTAACTAGAAAAGTTAGTATCGTTATTGGTTAATATGTTGTCCAAGATGAGTGAGTTAGTATTTTCAATCCATCTTAAAAATTATTTAGATTTATTATGTTAAGTGGTTATATTGTTCTTAAATCGAAAATTCAGTATTATTTTATCTTAAAACGTTTTAGATTAGTAAAGGTTGTAAAATTAAGTTAGAGTATTAGGTTGAATTTTAAGTGTTGAATATATAACTAGATAGTTGTTTAACTATTGTGAAATTAGGATAATTTGATTTATTTCTTTTAATTATGATACATTACTTAAAAATCATAGTAATAGTGAACTAATGTTGAAATTAGTTTAGTAGCAAATGCTCAGATTTAATGATCTTTCCATACTCATTGATTATAACTTTAATGGCAATGAAAGGACATCATTAGGAGATCTCATATATGTTTCTCATTATACCTATACTTTAGGATGTTTTATCTTAGTAGATTATTTTGTAAAAAAAAATTTAAAAATTGGTGTGTTTTTGCCCAAATTTTGGGCATGACGATTAGAAAATTTAATTTAGAGTGTAAAAAATGGCAAACTAGAGAAAAATTGCAAATATAGTAGAGTAGAAAAATGGTCTCAAAACATGGCGATCTCATGCATACGCATGAAAAAGAAGGACAAAGCTGCAATACGAAGGGCTCAAAAGAACCCTAGATTGAAATTTGAGGTTAAAACCTCAAACAAATTTGCAGCACTTGAGCAAACAGAAAGCTCAAACAAGCCTAGGTGTCAAATTGCAAATCAGAAATATGCTCCAAAGCAGAAGCTGAGACCTTCCAAAGTAGCTCAAGGAGTTTCTTCATGCCATATCTCTGGTCAATAATTCCACCATTATTCTCTAGCCTATTTCACATTATACAACTTAGAGGAGCAAATCAAATATTTTCATCTAACCAAATATATAAAGTCCATTCATGATCAACTAGTTTTGCGTTGTGCAAATCCCGTTAGGGAAGATCCTACTAGGGCAGATCCATCACCATTTCTCACCCCTCCTAGAGTTGACAATTCATCTAGCCCCAATTGCCATGGTTCATATATCCCTCTACATCGTCATCCAGAGCTTTCAATTCCTAGGGCTTCCTCAAACCTGAGGGGTTCAGATTCTCCCAAAGAGTCAGTTCCTCCCATATCCCTCCAAGGGAAAGATATAGAAGATGCCTAGAATGAATGTCAAAAATGTGGAATTTATGCTATCTAGTGTGGACTGAAAGAAGATTTTCCTTTTCTATTGGATTAGATAGAAGATAACTACAGATCTCAGGTAAGTATTTCTTACTTCTAAGATATTGTTCTTTATCTATAATGTAGCGATGAAGGTGTTAAAAAACAATTCATTAAAGCCTCTGAGTATCTTTTTAATGGGCACGTTGTTAAATTTATTGCTTGGTATCCTAATATTAATTTAGAGAGTCTAGATTTCATGTGTTTGTCCTGGTTTAGTATTATGTCCATGCCTCCAGAGTTAAATCACATAGAGATTCTTAAATCTCTAGGGTTTGGACTGGGAGATCTCTTAGGTGTAGATTCTTCATATCAGTATGATAATATTTTTAAAATGCTCTTTAAGAAAAAGTTAAATCAGTCATTCCAAGGTTTAAGGAAAGTTGCTACAAAAAAAGCTTCATATGATTGTTATCTACACCTCAACAAAGGAGAAATATCAGAAATTATCAAGATGGAAAAGGGCAAGAAAGAAAAATATGACATTATTCCAAGTACCTCAGATTTTTAGAAGTTATATCCAAATCTTAGAGAACAGAGAAGGAAATCGAGGGCCGAGTTGTGTAGACTAGATCTCTCTAATATGGAGTATAAGCATTATAAGGAAAATACATATCCCCAAAATAGGAGTAAGGCCTCTCCCAAAGGCAATCTAGAATCTCATATAAGACTCAAATTTGTTATTGTTAAGAACTCAAAGTCAGATTCCCTATTTGACAAGGATGGCTCAGCCAATAGAAAACATGAGTATACACAGGTACAGGAACATCCAGATAGAACAACAAAAAATCAAGGCACTTCAGTAGCAAGTAGAAGTAAACAATAGATGATAAATGAGTTGGTTCTAACACCAATCAAGTATAGGCCATTTGATATTATAGACACTACAGATTCAGTCAATTTGATGCATGGTGACCAACAGAACATAGATGCAAGGGTTTCTAAAGTTGCCAATATTGAAGATATTGAAAATTTAATGTTATTTGAAGTAGATCCAGACTCAAAAGAGCCTGATGTACCTAAAAAGGAAATATCCTCAGAGAGAAAGTGTCAGATGTTGGATCTGCTAGATATCACACCTATCAAAGAGAGCCAATATAAAGCTTCCAAATTTTGACAGACTCCATTAGAGATCAGATGTTCTCCATTCACCCCAATAGAGCAACCTTACAAAGAGAAGGATTATAATTATGAGGGCTCTCTAACAAAAATGGTTCAAGAGTTCTTAAACAAAGAAGACAATACATAGGTAGATTTATATGATTTGAGTTCAAGAGATGAGAATTTGGAACAACTTACAAATGAATTAGTTCAGGTTTTTAGCTTTAAAGAAATCAATAATAGTTCAGAGGCACAAAAGGTAGAACTAATCCAAAGAATCATCAAATTAGGGGGTACTAATTATACTTTTGATGATCTTAGAAGAGATTTGATGAGTATAGAGGTAGAAGATAAAGCTACAATGCAAGATCAGAGCATCGACAAGAAGGTGGCAGATCTGGGGAATAGAGTTGATAATATTACAAAAAATGGTATTGAAGAGCCTCAGACAGATAGTATTAATAAGATCATTAGTGAGTTAGAATCTAAAAATACAGAGGGGAAGGATATTCAAAACAAGACCAATGATTTAAAGCTCGAGAAAGTCATAGAATACCATGGGATCTAGTAGAATCAGCATAGTTTAAGCTCTCCTAACTTTGGCAAGGCCAAAGGTAAAAGGGGTAGAAGATCTTTGAAGGACCTGAGAGAAGCAGAAGGGCTAAGTAGAGAGTAGTAGAAGATTGATCATCTTTTTAATGTTTGGAAGGGGAAGTGCTTTCCCAAAAAGACACAAAGATAACTACATGGAACACTAGGGGATTAAATGCCCCTAGCAAGAAAAGGTTAGTAAAAAAAAATCTCAAATCCTTTGATTTAGATATCATTATAGTTCAGGAAACTAAGCTTAATAAGGATGAAGCAATTAAATTAGATAAAATGTTAGGCATATGGATTTCATTCTTCCAAGGATTTGTGGGAGCATTGGGTGGTTTAGGAGTTTTATAAAATCCTAGGAAGGTATCTCTTAGCTTTCTTCATCATTGTCCTAATTGAATTAGCTCGAGTGTCAAGAGTCTTAAGTCTGGTTTGTAGTTTATTCTTATTAACATTTATGATCCTATTAGTTATTTGGATAAAAAATAGGTTTGGAATGAGATTAGTAGTTTCATCCTAAACTTTAAGGACAATGCCTTTTTGATAGGAGGAGATTTCAATACCATTTTAGACCTTACAGAAAAGACAGGTGGTATACATCACCTCTCGCAATCTTTGTAAGATTTCAAAACATGGGTTAGTAAACATGACATGATAGATGTCCCCACAAGCAATGGAATCTTCACATGGAATAATAGGAGAAAGGACTTCGCATATATTTTGGAGAAATTAGATAGGTTCTTTATCATAGGCGAGCTAGTTGATAGTAATTTTAATTTTCAATCCTCAATTTTTCCTATTACAAGGTCAGATCATTATCTAGTTCGACTGGAACTCTCAGAACCCCGCAAACCCACTAGGAACCCATTTAAATGTGAAAAAATGTGGTTCCTAGATCTAGATTTCATTGATAACATTAAAATTTGGTGGGGACAAGATAAAGTAGAAGGTTCGAAGATGTTTGTGTTTATCTATAAATTAAATTTACTAAAAGAGCACATCCTAATATGGAATAAATGCCATTTTAACAATATTTTCAAAGAAAATATAGAAATAGAAAATGAACTTAAAAACCTAAATCTAGATATTATAAAGAATGGTATGAACAATGAAAGCTATCAGTGAGACAAAGAGTTATTGGGGAAACAAGAGTTAATCTTATCAAAAGAAGAAACCTTCTAGAGACAAAAATCTAGGGAAAAATGGCTGGAAGAAGGAGATCGTAATAAAAAAAAATTTCATAACTCGACTTTATATAGTAGATCTAAGAATAAAATTATTAGTATAAAAAATCACTTGGGTGTCCAAGTTGAAAAGCCAAGCAATATTGTAGATACATTCTTAACCCATTTTAAGAATATACTAAACAACTATGAAGGATCTAATAAAGTGGTGCAAGATAAGATGGTCAAATTTATTTCTAAACTTGTCATAGTTGAAGATAATAAGTTTTTAAATAAACCCATTACCTTGGATGAGGTAAAATCAGTAGTTTTTAACATGAACCTCGATAAATCTCTTGGACCTTATGGTTTTCATGTCTTTTTCTTCCAAAAATGTTGGGACATTATTGGGTTTGACCTATGGAAAGCCATTGAAGCCTCAAGAAATGGAGGTGCTCTACTATCAAAAATTAATTTCTCTTTTTTCACTTTAATTCTTAAAAAATAATGATCCTAAGATGGCGCAAGATTTCAGGCCTATTGCTCTCTACAATACGATTTATAAGATCTATTCCAAGATCATAGCAAATAGGCTTAAAGGTTTCCTGCCTAAATTGATTTATGAGGAACCTAGGAGATCTATACTTGATGGTATAATTACTATACAAGAAATGATTCATTCAGCCGGAAAAAGTAAGGAATCATGTATGTTTATGAAGCTTGATATTCAAAAGCATACGATATGGTAGATTGGAGATTTCTATGCAAAGTTCTTGAAGCCTTCAGATTCTCCCATCAATAGATTAATCTCATTTTTAAATTCATATTTATGCCTAAAATCTTTATTTTAATCAATGACATGCCTGAAGGTTTCTTTGAAATCTCCAGGGGTATGCGGCAAGGTGATCCGTTATCACCTTTTCTTTTCATCATTATGGCTAAAGCTTTTGGGAGAGCCTTAATAGCTGCTTATCAGAATCGACTACTTTTTGGTATTACCATCACTAGAAATATGTTGAATATCACTCATCAACAAGATGCTAATGATACAATTCTCCTTAGGAAAGGCAGTATTGTTGAAGCTTCTGAGTTTAAATCCATCATAAAATCATATATGATGGTTTTAGGATAGAAAGTGAATGAGGATAAGTCTGAGATTTTCTTTATAAATACAAATGAAGATATGGAAGATAGGATTTATGAGCTTATGGGCTATCAGAAAGGACAATTCCCTTGTAAATATTTGGGAATTGTGCTTGAAAAAGGCTTCAAATACTACAAAGTCTGGCATAACACAATTGAGAAATTGGATGGTAGGATTGGGGGTTGGAAGGATAAGTGGCTCTCTAAAGCAGGTGAGGTCACTAAAATTAGTTTGATTCTTTCTGTTATCCTGATTTATCCCCTATCCTACCTCCCTCTTTCAAAGAGTTATCATAGTAAATTAGAATCTAAAATGAGGAATTTTCTTTTGAAGGACTATGATGAAGATAAAAAATTGTCTTTAATCAAATGGGAAAATATTTGCAAACCTAAATCAATGGGTGGACTTGGTATTAAAAATCTAGAATGGCAAAACGAAGCCTTGGGAGCAAAATTGATATGGCAACTGTACACTAAAAGGACCAAAAATGGTCTAAGTTATATGTGGAAGACCCAATATCTATATTTAGAATGATCAATCCCCCTAGGGGTTCTGAAAGCTAGAACTTTATGTTGAATTATCATGATCTTATATGTAAGTTCCTCACTTGGGATGTTGGCATAGGAGATAAAGCCTTATTTTGGGAGGATTCATGGGATGACCACCCCCCTCTTGTTTCCAAACCTTACCCAAAACATTTTAAGGAAGTTTTAATCTCTTGTTGGGGTAATGAAGTTGGCAAATAAAAAACTAAGATTTTGAGTAATGGTGTGGCTAGATGGGTTTGGAGATCGGTGGAAGACTTGGGTTTCGAAAAGGCAAAAGTAGAAGCTTATATCAAGAGTATCTCTAATAGGGTAGTCAAGCAGTTAAAAAAATTGGATAAGCTCATTTGGGTAGCTACCAATGAAGGGAACTACAGAGTTAAAGATGGTTATAATGGTATACTCTACTCTCAAAGTTGTGATAATATTGATATCCCACTCAAACTTTGTTGGGATGGGGCCTGCCTCCCTAAGGCTAGATTCTTCCTATGGTTAGCCTTTCAAAACAAGATCTTAACTACTAATAGGCTAAACAAATTTGGGATATATGGTCCTTCAAGATGTGTGCTATGTAAACAAAACTTTGAGGACTTTAATCATTTTCCTTACTTGATTAATTTCTAGGAATGTCTTAGATCTAAACTAGGTTGGTCTTCATCGTTCCCAATAACTTATAGGGATCTTATTATTAGTTGATCAAGAAACTTGGTTAAAGGCATTTACAACAAACTTTGGAATATATATCCATCAATAGTCTCTTGGAAATTTTGGAAGGAAAGGAACCAACATATTTTTCAGAATTTCAAATTGAAAGTTGAAGAGCTAACCTTAAAAATAGAGGCTAGTATCATGGAAGCTATTAACTCTCATCTTAGGAAATGTATGAAAGAAGAAGGATTCTTCTCTTTCTAGGATGGGCTTATGAAAAAGAACTGAGTCAACCTAATAAACCCCCCTTGTCTATCTTAAAAAAAGAAAAGAAGACAGGGCTAATTGTAGATGGTCCCCTCCCCCAATGGGATGGGCTAAGCTCAATTTTGATGGAGCTTCTCATGGTAATCCTAGGATTGTAGGAATTGGTTGCATTATTAATAATGATTCTAGTCAATGGTTAGCCAAAAAGGAAATGGCCATTAAGCCCACCTCCAACAACCTGGCCGAACTCAAAGCATTGGAAGTAGGATTGCACTTGAGTTTGGAAGTAGGGATTACCAAAGTGGTTATTGAAGGTGATTCTCAGATTATTTTGAATTGGATAAGGAAGTGATCTACCCCTAACTGGGTCATTAACTCAAGATTAGATGTTTTCCTTGAGCTTCTTGATCATTTTGAGGATTATTGAATTTGTCATATTTACCACGAAGGCAATGTGAAAGCAGATCAACTAGCAAATAAAGGGGTTGATGGTCTTAACATTCATCTAATTAAGGAGTTATCCTTCTAATTCTATTATGAGTTTATAAGAGGGAAGTTTATTCCTTTAGTATAAGTGTGCTATATTAATAATATAGGATTTTAGAGCCTTCTTCATATTATGACATTAGTACCCATCCTATTATTAATGATGGTGTAAAATTATGGTCGACTCTGATTATGAGTGTTTATAATTTAGTAATATAGAACTTGGGTTTGGAATAGAGTGTTGGAATCATCCTCATCAATTCATGATGGGATTATTTATTATTCTTAACACTTCCCTTTATTTCCCATGTGACTTGGTTCATTGGTGTTAGTACCATTATGAGGCATGTTAGTGGCTTCTGGACTCGTCTGTGATTATGTTTTAAGGGATTTATTCATCCCAAAACTTGTCAATTTCCCTTTCAGTGACTATGGACACAAACATCATGGATTATCACACCAAAGAAGCTAGGAATATGGCTTTTTGTGGCTCAATGAAACCAGAATGCTGGAATAGGATCTTGAATCTGTTAGATGACATGTTTAGGATTGTAGTGGGGAGGGTGATCAATGAAGGCATATTTGACTATACACTTGGAGAACTAATAGCAACATTATTGGAACCTTCATTGGTTGTTTAACCAGAGAAAAGGTAGACCATGACCTAACTATTCAACTCTATAATGATATTTTTCAAGCCACATGGTATAAGGGGTTAGAAAATGCAGTTAGAAGTATCGATAGCAAATTGAGGATTCTACTTCCAGAGAGATATATGGCTTCCCCTCTAGGTTCCTCTGAGCTGTACATGGCATACCGTAGGCCCTCTTTGATCATCTAGGTAAGCCTCAAATTCTATAACCAGTGGCCCAAAATGGAGGCAGCTATTAGATTCCTTCTATACTAGAGGGGTATTGTAGTTGAAGCTGATAGGAGGTGGCTGACAGAGTATCTCAATGTATTTCATGCATACATTCACCTGGGAGTCTCTTTTGAAAACCAAGAAGCCATCATTTTTTGCACCCCCAATGTAGATAAGACTAGTAGATTGAAGGCAGGTTTCGAGCTTCCCCCAAATTTCCTAGTGGAGAACCCTAATGACATTTCTAAAGTCATTATGGTTTTTCTGAGGTAGGGCTTGCTAATGGACAAGATCACAACACCTTCCAGTATATAGAAAGTTATCAAGATTCTTGCAATCTCATACTGACTAGGGTTTATATGTATTTAGCAGGTTTAATACTATGCAATAAATAGCGCTAGATATTTTGGGTTTCAATGTATATCATCATGTATGTAAAGACTTTTATATAATCAATATATAGAACTAGTTATGCTTATTTAGATATGGGCCTCTTTTTTATTGTTCCCTTATTTGGTTTTGATCTCACTTCCCTATTGCTTGTGATAATGGACGGCGGGAAGTTAATTTTCAATTAGTAATGGTGGGAAGTTTATATCTATTTTTCAAATTCATTCCATTGATTAGCAGTATAGAGACTATGTTAACTAATTCTTGACCTGCTCAAATTTTACTGAGTAGGTTTGAGTATTACCAATTTCGGCTTAGATTTATACATTCCAATTATAATGTAGTAGAGATTGGTTTGTATATTTAATTTTATCAAGATTTAGTTCTTCATCAGGCACTATCGATTTGATCATCTTCTAAAAAAAAAGGGGTTTTTGTTAGATTTTCCAAGGCAGGGGAAGATCGAGGCCCTCTCTTTGATACTTGTTTGTATAAGGATTCCTTAATACTAACAATCCTTTAGTTGGTTATACCCTTCTCCATGGTTTCAATTTTATATAACAAAATGGTGAATGGTTTTTGCTCATTTAGTAATAATGGAAGACAATTTCTATTTATAACCATGATATATTACAGTAAGTGGTTGTGAGGCTCTGATTACTAACTTATGCTCATCTAGTTCTACTGGGTAGGTATGAGGAAAAAAAATCTCAACTAAGAAGGTAGTTGCTTTTTCTATAATGGTGATGTTTAGATTGGTCTAGATATCTATTTTCTCTCATGTCTCAGCCCTTACATTAGGTAGTATCAAATTGATGGTCTTATGGTCATGAGAATGGTGTCGTTAGTTTTATGGAATCCTCTATTTGGCAATATTGTGAATTGGAAGGTGGTATTAGCTAGCAGAAAGATTAAATCTAGAATTTAATTATGAATCCTTGGTTATTCATTTATGATATAGTCATTACAATGTTTGTATTAATTTAGTAAGATTTTAGGATGACTGCTACTGATATAGCTGGTTTCAAAATGAAGGGGATGTTCTCCACTTGAGATAGATAAATTCTTAACATTGGTAGGCCAGGGATATCAGTTTTTAACCCTCTCTTAGTCAATTTTGGACTAGTAGGATTAAGTATTTACTGCTCTCGTAATCTCTTTATATCTCTTGTAGCTCTTTCTTTAAATTTTTCCTCTTTTTTTCTTTCATTTCTTTAGATTATTCTAATGGGTAGTATTTTGATTACTATACCTTGTATGTTGATCCTTTTTATGATCTCATTTGGTAAGTTTTTCAAGAGTATCTTATAGATTGGAGCATATATTTTACTCTTTTATCCATGGAATGGAATTGTATACATATTATTTGGATAACAGATTTTCTTTCTTGTGTCTTCGATTGTTTGCTAACATGTTTTTTACCTAGCTTGACTTGAGGAGAGCATTATTCGTTGGTGTAGTATCTCTCACTTAAGGGATACAAATTGTACCAATTTGTCAAGCTATGTAAGCATAACTTTCAGATGTGATGTATATTTTCAAAAGGGTTTGTTCCCTCAATTCTATAAAATGATTTACAATTAATTATTTTCACTGGGGTATGCACCTTTTAAATTTGTAATAATATAGGACTTATGTCCTAGGCTAGACTAGAGGTTTTCTTCTCTATTCTTTCCTACCAATGAGTACTTGAATGAAGTTAAGCTAATATGAACATTTTCAATTTCTATAGTATTAATCAAGGCCTCAGTTGTTCACCGATTTTTTTTTTTTAAAAATGTTACATTAAATAATTTAATATTCTCTTAATTTGATTTAATCATAACTGAAAATCACATCTGACCCACAAAACTAAATAAGTAAAATGATTTTAAAGACAAAGTACTAAATGAAGTTCAAGGGTCAAAATCTTGAATTCATGTCACTTATTGAATTCAAAAGGGTAAATAACTCAGATATGTAGTGCCTCTCCCATTTGACTTCTGTAAGTCATCCTGGTAGATGCAACCTTTCTGATCTTTTGTTGTGATGGGTTCATGATTGTGACCCTGAGTGGTCTACACCATTGAGGTGTTTGGATTTATGTTTCTATATTAGTTGCTTTGTTTATGCTTTTGACTGATCTATGAGATTATGATGTGATTTTTGGTTCACTGAGGTTTGTGCCAGTGGTTACCAAGATTGATGTGGTATCATGAGGTTGTTTCATGATTACCTTGAGGTGTGTACAGAGATTTCACTGTGTACTTTTTACCATGCTACACTGGACTAGGTTCCTGTAGCAGTGATTAGTCATGTTTATGACTATGGTTGTTTATGCATTTTAAGTGCCTTTTTATTGTTGTTTAAACAATCATTATTAAATACTTAAGTAATTAGAATGGATTGTTCATGTTGGATTATTTGGTTCTGTGCTGCAAACATTTACCTTGTTATATTTTGATTTGAGAGATATCTATTCTTATGTGATGCTTTATATTTGAGAGGACCTCAGGGTCAGATGTTACACCTTGATTTTCAGTATCATAGATTTTAGACTACTATGCTATTTAGTTAATCATATTGCATAACGATGCTATTTTGAGATGACAATGTGTTTTTATGATGATATCTAGTTATCTAGTTTTTGGACATACCTCTGATTATGTTATGTGATGGATTTAATGCTATGGTTATTTACTTCATTCTTGCATTGTTATGCTTTATGCGAATGTGAGTGATGTAAATAGATTATTTTAATATAATTAATTAAATGGTTAAATTAGGTGATTTAATGCATTTATTGCTTCGGCTATGTTATTATATGCAATTGCACTTGATCGTGTTTTTTAGTGTGCAGGATTTATATCCCTGGCAGTGGCACATGGAGTTAGTGATTCAGCCATTCATATTTTACCAATGTCGTCCTTATATGGTCAACGTATCCTTTATTAAAATGTTTAAATTAAACCTTTCGATGATTATTAAATTCAAACTCATTTACATTATGTGATTAGACTAGTAAGCGTGTCTATGCATTTAGAGGTTTGCATTGTCGCAAAAGTTATTAAGGAGATTTATGTGTTTTTGGGTTTTTGGGCTTTTTAATTGATTTATTTTAATTTCTGGTAGCTTTGCGATAAATGAATTCCTATTTATAGGAATAGCCTATTTTCGTTTGGGTCGATTCAAGGTTTAACTAGATTGGTTGGTTAAATGCCCTAATCGATTATTCATCCAAAAAGTGAATAAGTATCCAAAAAAGAATTTAATTCCTCACTTCACTTCCGAATTGGAAAGTTGGAGACTAAAACCCAAAATCCTCTTCATGAGGATTTATTGTTTTGTTCGTTGTGAGAGCTATGAGCATGGGATTGTTGTGAGGTTGAGCTCGTTGGATCCAGCTCGGGGAAACCTTGGATTGCTGCAATTTTCAGCTAGTTCTGCGGGATATTTATTGTATGGTTCAGATTCCCATTTTGCCCTTTTGGCTGTGAGGTAGGGCCTTCCCATTTTATTATTTCTACTTCGTTTTTGCTTCTGTTTTTGGTAGCCATTTGTTTGGAGGCTGAGAACTAATGTTCCCCTCCATTTCTGTATGCTAGTTCTGCCCGGTTGGGTGGGTATGAACATTTCCTAGTTTTTCGAGATGAGGGTTTGGGGTTTTTTGCTGTTATGCTAGCCGTTTTTGCATACGGTGTCCAATTCCATTTATTTTTGGATTTTTGGGGTTTTTGAACCCAAAGGTCAAATGGGTTTTAATTTTGTAGTTTTTCCAAAATTTGGGATTTTTACCTTGTTTTGCATGTCATCTTATTTTTTAAGGTTTTCTTGGCACAATGTGGGTTGTGGACTTGGATGATCTATTTGGATATCATTCAGACCACTTCTGCACTTTTATGTTGCATTGGGACACATGTTACATCCGTACTCCCGACGTTGCGTTCGGTTGAGTGATTTTATACCTATTGTTATGGTTTCTGTTGGACCTTTGCTTTTGTTTCATGAGTGCTAGGATTCATGTAGAATCCATACTCTCAGATTGAGGCCAGTTGAGTAAGTTCATGATGTTTGGTCTTGTTGCATCATTGGAATTTGTGTAGAATCCATACTCTCGGATTGAGGCTGGTTGAGTGATTTTATATGTATGGTTTTATTGGCTTTGGGATTCATGTAGAATCCATCCTTCCTGTGTTGCTTTTAGTTGGGTGTTTTCTTTGCATTTTGTTCTCATTCCTGTCCTTGTGTTATGATCTTCATGATGGTGGTGTGCCACACACAAGTACATGCATTTACATTTGTCGGGTGACTTGCGAGGCCTGATCTTTCATGGTACTTTTGAAAGTTATGATCATTGGGGTTGGGATGGGAGTATGCATGCCCATGGGCACTTATCGTAGGATGAGCATGGGTAGGGTAGGGTAGCATATGGAGGGGGCTTCTATCTCGCAACCTGGTGACCTCAGTCCCATAGGGTTGGCAGAGGAATTTTTAAATAAGTGATAATTAAATAAAATGTGTGATTGGTAATAAAACTTAAGATAATAAAATGTGTGTGCAGGGCCCTCCATTGAGGAGTTGAAACACATGATCTGAGCTTGGGATTGTCGATGCCAAGTGACTCTCCATGATGTCAGCCCCTACTTAGTAGTCTTTTGAGTGTCTGACTAGGACCTATACTCCTTGCATTGTCTTAAGATCTTGGTTCAGCCATCATACTATCTGGTGTGACTGTTAGCCATGGATGTTGTGATTTTTGTGTGTTTGTGGTTGGATAATTATCTCCATCAGCATAGTGGGTGTGGACCTACGGGTGCCATGTGGTTGGGAGGCATAGCTACCTTCACCACTGCTAGGGATTGGTGTACATAGACGATCTTTGTCCTAGTGCGATCGTTGCTGGATGTTTTCAGTTGGTACTTCAGGTTTCAGAGTATGCTTTCTTGTGATTCATGCTTTCATTGGAATGCTTGGATATCATGTTTAGATGATGTTAGTTTATTTGATGCATTCCCTTATCATGACGTTTAGCATATGATTAGATGATGTGATTTTTTTTAGTAGTATATATGTTGCTTACTGCTGTTTAGCATGTGATAGGTGATGTTATCTACTATAGGATTATCTTATGCATTATCACTAGCATGTTAGATTTCCTTATGCTGATATTGTGCATGTTTTAGTAGTGATGTCCCTATTATGACAGTACTAACGATTTGGTTGGTGGCTTGGGATGTTACGCACAGGGGATGACTAGGACCCACAATGGTCTTATGATGCTATTGACGAATGGGAGGATCCGCGTACTTAGTTTGGTTGTTTTGTTCCTAAGATGTATTTCTATTTACTACAATGTTTATTTTAGTATGTTCCTTACTGTTATGGTTTAGATGGATATATGTTCCTCTTTCATTTCGTGTTGTTCTTGCACTCGAGTGTTCATTCCTCGAGCCTTTGTAGATCCAGTACTCCCTGGTGTGGAGGTTATTTGCTCTATTTTGGTCTTTTATGTTTTTGGTAGTGTTTTCATGTTCTTTGAGTGACATTTTTTCAGCATGGTGTGACATTAAAAATGTATCACATGCCCATGCAAATTGTGTCGTACGATACTGTAAAGTATCACACGCCTTCTTGAGAAATGTCATACGACACTGGAAGAGTGTTGCATGCCTTCTTGAGAAATGTTGTATGAGACTGTAAAGTGTCATACACCTTTTTGAGAAATGTCGTACGACACTGGAAGAGTGTCGCATGCCTTAAGGAGAAGTGTCGCCCTCTCTTAGTAAGAAGTGTTGCACTGTTTTTTGT
Organism: Cupressus sempervirens; assembly: GCA_028749045.1. Taxonomy (NCBI): domain Eukaryota; kingdom Viridiplantae; phylum Streptophyta; class Pinopsida; order Cupressales; family Cupressaceae; genus Cupressus; species Cupressus sempervirens. The sequence continues at coordinate 190,221,524 of CM053785.1, forward strand.
AAAAACCTGCATGAGAAGACAATGGGCAGTTTTCGTCATGTTCCAAACTTTTTGAGGGTTGATTTGGCTATCCTTTTGGGTGTTCTTTGACGCTATGCTGTTGCTTTTTGAATTCTGTCGATTTCTCTTGAAATCTAGTTTTCATGTTTCTATTTTAGTCTCTTGGGGTTTAAAATATATCGTTTAAGTATAAGTTGACGTATTCTTATACTTAAGATATATTTTAATATATGTGACAAATCTTTTCAGATAGGTTTCAGACCTCTTGAAGATAAGTTAAGGATTCTAAGAAATTTCAGGGCTTCAAAAATCTAGACTTAGCCAATTTCAGGGCTTCAAGATTTCAGGCTTAGCCAAATTTTAGGATTTTGCATTTTACCCCAGCTTGGTGTTTTTTTGATGAGTAGTTATTTCTTGATCCCTCATCTTTTTGTGGTAGTTGTTGGCTTTTGTTCGCGTGTGTCAGTTGGTAGTGGCGTTTGAATCTGTTGGTTGCCAAGATTGTGGTGAAGTCTTTCATTGCGATCTTTGTGATCCCTGTATGATGTTGTCATGTGCATTCATACTTGTAAAAAAAATTTTTTTGGCTTGTATTTCATCCTTGTTTTCAAGGATCTCCACGCGGGGCATTACAAGATACGTGTCCTATATTTTAGAAAAATTGGCTTAGGGTTAGAATTTGGACTCGAGAACCATCTCCCTACTTTACCATTGAGATGTATTGCAATAGGGTGCACTCATCCTAGCAATTCAGGGAAGTCAATACCTAATACCTTCAATTTGCATAAAAGTCAAACATGTACATTTATATATATATATATATAAACTAAATAGGAAATGGTGGGGAGTAGTACATTGCATATATTTGGACTAGCAAGTGACTATGACTCCCTCCCTCAACCACATAAAAAATGTCAAACATAAAGTAAAACATACATGTACATTAAACACATGCAAGTATGGGGTAAGTAATCATAGAAAACTACATATAAATCATCCATATAGCTATCATCATGAAATAACTTAAATCACTATATGAACATACAAAGCAACATCATTGAAAGGATAAACATAAACACATAAAATAATTGAGTATCAAGTAGCTCATCAAATATATAAATTGAGTATGAAATAACATCCAATCAAATTAGTTAACCAAGTACCACTAAATCATAACACAACCATAAAAACTAACCTAAAAAAATTGGCAAAATAACATGAAAAGTAAACTAGGGGTAGGCATTACAACTATCATCATAAATCAACCCCAAATGTGTTAGTAGGATACTACAATGCATTGGAAGCCTCATACCCCCAAGAATTGGTATCAACACTTATGTCACAAGTTCCTCATGAACCTATCATGATCCCAATACTATCCTTGCATCCACTCGTTAATCTATCAAAATTAACAACTTGGGATGTGGCAAGTATAGCCTAATATATGTATTTGCATTTGGTTCCTTGTCCATGGATCCACACACATGAAGGTTTCCTTCCCATAAAGGCCCACAATATGAGACACAATCTAGACATTAACATCTTGGTTCATCTACCTTTCTATCCAATGGCATAATAAAAAGAAAGGAAATGGGTCCAGACATCAATCAGTATTTATATAGAGGTCTCCCTCCTTGGGATGACTAACTCCTACTTAAGAGATAAGTATCCAAAATCACATATGCTATCACTAAGGGGGTATCTTAATCCATGGAAAAAGTGAGATAAAGGCTCCCATCAAAGGCTATATAAAACCTAGGAATTGTGGCTTTGGATTTGGCCATGATATGAAATTGGGGTACTAAATTCCCTAACATGAATCCTTTTGGTAGCCAACACATCTTGCTAGAAATCAAATACATCCACATATAAGAAGTTAATAAATCTTATGATAATATATTTGAAGAATAATTTTAAGTAGGTGACACTATCCTCCACTAATCATCCATCAACCTCATTAAACTTCTCCTTGTCCATCTCAAGCTCATGGATTCAAGCAAACCAACTATTGTACAATGTACACATTAATAAGTTCAAAGATGAGGCCAAGCTCTTAAGATTTATGGGATTTTACCCACATCAAAAAACATAAGAGGATAGCATGTGTCCATATCTACGAGTTAGACTCAAAGGCTTAGTTTGGGGAAGAGGAAGTCTCTAGTCACAAAATTGAAAGATAAAACGAAAAAAAATCTAAAAGAAAGAGGAGTCCTTTAGTGAAAACCACTCTAGGGAACCTTTTCACCTAAAAAAGGTATAAATAAAAGATGTATCTGATAATAAAAGCCTCTTTGAGGTCCCTAAAGATGAAGACTTCCTTCTTCCTAAGTGCATAAATAAAGTACAATCCATCCCTATAGAGGAAACCAAGTTGTTTAATTGTAGGACACTAGATATTCCAAGAATCACATACATAGCAACATCACTATTAGAAGAAGATTACGAAGACCATATTGAGATCCTTTGGGAAAACAATTTCAATTTTTCATGGTCATTGTTGACTCCTAAAAACACTCTAAGGGGAATAATACCATTTATATGGGAAGCTTCAGTGAGTGCAAGACATCATTTCTTTTGATTGGGAAGCATTTGGGATTTTAGAAGATGATTGTTTGTATGATTATAAAGGAAAGGGTTAGAGTGCATAAAAGTAACTTTAGGTGATGCATTGGACTTTGGAATGAATAAACAAGATGCACAGGATATCCTAACTAGGATATCAAGGCCAAAACATGAAACCACTTGAGTAATATTTGAATCTATGATTTTAATCACTATCTATGAACATAAATAAATATCATTCATAAGTGTATAAAATGAGAAGAAAAGATATAAAATAGCATAGTTTGATCAATACGTCAACCTAAAAAGTTAGACCCCAAAAGGACTCGTAGGTGGACTATTAAATGAAATAGGCCCATAAAGAATGTGTTAATCTTAGATTGGTTTAGACATATGAGTGAAAATATACTTAAGTCATTTTCTTAGTTCATGTTGAACAAGTAAGGTATGTCAAGCATAAGTTGTTAGATATTATATGTTGAGAAAGAGATATACAATAAATTTCGAGTAACTAGTAAGTGTTGAGTCACTCAAGTGTCGAGTAGATAGTAAGTGCTGAGTCAATTAGATGTCGAGTGATTAGTGGATGCCAAGTCATTCAGAGGTCGAGTTACAACATTGAAGAGATAGTGGATGTCGAGCATCAAACACTTCAAGTTTTGAGTAATAAAATTTTGACATAGTTTTTTGTAATGGCACAAACTACTATGTAAACTATTTTGGAGCCAACTTGAGGATTTTTTTTGTGATCTTAGATGATAAGGATGAATCTTTATTGAGAAACCCTATGCAATACAATGCAACCAATTAGAAAAAGGGAAGGATTAAGCGGCAATATGGGTGAATCACAATCATTGATTCATAATTAACCCTAAGTCACCTAGCTCTTCTTAAGGAGGACAAACCCTAAAAAATTTATATGTGTGGAAGGAGAAAAGAGAGAAGTTTGCATGCACAAATAGAGTATTCATGGTGATTAAGGTATGGTGAATTGAGATACATTGCAGAATCAGTTAAAGGGGAATAGAGGAAAGGAATTAGAGGAGAGAAGAGATACATTTTATCAATAAGGATCAAGTACACATCAAAAAAAGGGTGATGTGTTATCTAGTAGCATAGTACTAACCATAGGATCATTGTCGAGACATTCTAATACATGAATAGGTTAAATCTCTTAATAGAGTAGTCTTAACAGGCTATTGTAAATCCTTTAACAGGGTGCTTACTTCATTGTAAGTTAAAGTCCTTTTACCAGGACCACTTCTAATAGGGTCTTGAAATCCTTTAACAAGGTAAGATCTAACAATCTTGGAAGCCTTTAATAGGGTAGACCTTTCATAGGGTAGACCATGTTTCATGATCAAATATTTTAACCTTCATTGGATATAATTCATTACTACAATAGTGGAGATTTGTGGGTTTCATCCCCACCCCAATTTTACCTTCTCATTGGAGGGTTTCTAGGTAACCAAATATCTTGTGTCAGACATGTGTTGCATGTTATTTTCTTTCATACTAAAGATGAATATGTTTAGCTAGTTATTTTAGTTTACATGTACAATTGTGTGATGGATGTGTACTAAATGAATTTATGGTTAAATTTTTGAAGGACTGATTCAACACCACCCCCCCCCACATATTTTACTTTCCCTATTGTATTTCTAACAATTGGTATCAGAGCAAATGTTCTCTAGAAAGGAAGGCTTTGCAGATTTGAGGAAAGATCTTGAAGATGGACGTCTACAAGTTGGGAAATACTATTGAGAACCAGAAGATTGAAATACAACTTACCCTAGATTAGATGAATGAAGCAAGAGATGACTTAAAATGAACATTGAAAAGAAGGAAACAGATAGCTATTGATGAGAATGACACACATTACCAAGAGATTGACACTACTAGATTATTTGCAAATAGAAACAAAAGTGAATTTGATGTCACAGTTGTAGATGTGATGGAAAAGAATGGAGCCCTAACTAAAGAGGTCAAAAATCTCAAAAGAGAAAAATAAGTCCAATTAGTATTGTTGAGGTGACTGAGTAGAAGAAGAAAGTTGAAGAAGACAAAGTCATGATTGAAGATGACAAAATGATACTGACCAATAGATTGAAAGAGATGACATCAAAGGTGAATAGAATTGCTCATGTGCAATTAGAAACATTGAATCAAATGATGATTTCAAATTATGAATTGAATGGAAAAGATATTGAGATCACAACACTAAAGTTGTAGAATGAGCAACTGAGAAATGATTTGAAAAGAGAAAAAGAATTTGCTAAAAGTTTCAATAGACCTAGTGAAGCCATCAAGTATTCTGAGCAATTGATGAGATCTCCTAGATCCAATAGTGATACTATTGGATTGGGTTACACTGGTACTAAAGAAGGAGAATCATCTAAAAGTGATGAATAAAGGAATGTCAATGGTAAGAACTCCAAACCTACATGTCATAATTGTGTAAAATTAGGACATAATGCTAATGTTTGCAGAAGAAACACTGCAAATCAAAATCTTAAGAAGAAGTTTGTGGGTCACTGCCACAAGTACAACAAGCAAGGACATCAGGCACATGAATTTAGAACCAAGACCATAAGCACGCAAATATTTGAAGGATACTACTATAACTGTTAGAAGTATGGACATAGAGAATTTTTAGAAATAGGGATTATTGAGAGGGGGGTGAATTAATAATCTACAAACTTTAGTCACCAACTAGATATTATTTCTTACATTAAACCATGCATAACAAAGTAATAAATTAATTCTGAATAGTAACAATAAAAATGTACAAAGATAACTCATAACACCATATTTTGTTAACTAGGAAACCCTAACCAAGGGAAAACCCCGGTGGGGATGATAACCATTAGATAATATACTAATATATAAGTTACTTATTAGAGGATGGACCCTGTTAGGAGCCAATGAGAAAATTTAGTATAAGGAATCCCTATTAGGAGATTTCAAATCCTTGTTAGGAGTTGTAGTATAGAGAATGCAAGATGAGCTCACTACCCAAACATGCATTTCCAATTACAAGAAGAGCTCATTGCCCAAACAAGTAATTAGACTTCTAGAATATAAGTTCTATATCTTATCCCTCAATCGATCTCTATTATTTAGCTTGATCTTGGATCACAAATTAGCTTATAAAAAACTTTGCATATATCTTGGAGCACAACTTTCATCACAAATTACACTTCTTATCGCAAGATGTCCTTTGCATAAATACTATGCCTTTACACAAATTTCTACTAGGTTGGCTAAGACCAAAATCCACTTTTCCAACTTAGAGTAAAAATTTAGGATGTCAGCCCTAATTGGACAAGTAATTATTTTATAAACAAAATAACTCTTTCCTTCAATTCTATTGTCTTGTTTTGCTCAAACATGATTATCTCTATTTTGTATAGTCCATACTAACTTTTGAGGTTATACATGTCATCACCAACATTAATACTATCTCCATCTAACTTTTCTAGTCATAATATGACATCAACAACAAGGTATGAGCAAAACAATACAATGTTGTATACCAAATTCTATACTTAGACAATTTTCTAATTACCAAACATTAAGTATCTTTATTTTTGAGGTTTCCTGTAAGCATGTACATCATGTGTTGCCATAAATGATAGCAATTACATATCTCTATTAGCCAATTATCAACAATCTCCCCCTTTGGCATTGATGGCAATAGTATAGGGAAAATTAGCTAAGTAACAAAACTACATAAACATAATAACATTGCATCTATTACATTTGTCCATCTTTACATATGCTCCCCCTTGTAATATACTTTACAATATTTGTCTCTCTTAGATGTACTTCTACCCTTAACAATTTTCATGTTTACTCCCCCTTTGACATCAATGACAATGGTCAAAATGTCAAAATCTATCCAAAACTACCAAAAAAATGTTGTCCTTCCTTAAGCTAATAGGATTTTCATACAATCATCAAAGTTTGCCTTAAGATTATCCATACCCTTAGTCCATGTCTCCTTGGTGGATTCAAATAAGGTGAGAATTGCACATAAAGCATATGATGTAATCTCAACTGCATTAGGATCTTAATACAAAATGTTAGAATAGGTGTCCTTGGCCTTGACACATTCTTCCAATTGTTTCTCAACAAAAGATACTTTTAGAGCAATAGACTCTCTAAAATCCAATATCCTTTGCAAGATCTGTTCCTTCCAAAGTTTCAGTTTCCTAATGTCATTGTGAATACTAGCCACTTGTCCTTCAAAATCATCAATCTTTCAAGATGAATATGAGATCTAGCTGGATAGAGCCTCTAGCTCACTCATCTTTCCTTCTATCTAATGGTCAATGTCTTTAGTTAGTTTATTTGAAAAATAAAACTTAATGTACAATGTCTTTCCATCTTGTTGACATTTCTAAAGTTCCTTGATACAAGTATCAAGACTAACCAAATAATTCTTAATGTTCTAATAGATAGTGCTAAACAAGTTAGCATAATGTAAAATTTGTGCCTTTTCTTCTACAACATTTAACAAGTTAGTAGACTCTTCATCAAATTATTTCAGCACTGCTTGTTCCCTCTATTCGGGATCAAATTATGTGTGTTGTACTACCAAAGTATTGTGTAGTCTATTAGTAACCTCCATTAAGGTTTTCTGTAGTCCCTTTACTGCTCTGCTCTTCTTAATTTGATTTGATAGGGATGAGATCAAATCTATTTGATCATCATCATCAAATGCTAAGCTAGCAAGTGAAAGCAGAGTATATGAATTGGAAGGTTTAGTGTCCTCCTCCCTTTGCTTCTTGGTTGCCTTTTTTGTTCTTTTCTCTTCTTCTTTCTCTTCCAATCTCTTCTTCTTGTCTTCCTCTATTTTCTTTCTTATTTCTTCTTTTTCTATTCTTTTCTTTTCTTCCTCTTCCTTTCTTCTCTTCTCATTCTCAAGCAATTTATGCTTGGCCTCTTCTATTTTTTTCTTCTCTTCTTCAAGTAACCTCTTTTCTTCTTCAATTAGTCTCATTTTGTCTTCAATATCCTCAGTATTAGTTTCATTAAGTTCAAAACCTTCAAATGGATTAGTATCATCAATGTTAATGGTAACATTAGTCTTTCTAAATAGTATCACCACTTATTGACACTTTCGAGGTTCTGGGTGATGGTGGAGATGTTGTCTTTGATTCTATCAACATCTCATTTATTGTTGTTGTAGTCTCACTTCTTAATTTATCTTTCTCATGTACCATAAATAGAAATGGTCTTACTTTATTTATTAAGTAAGGTGCGAGATTATTCAATGATATTTTAATCTCTTCTTTGTTATTACTCTTGCAAATAGTTCTAAGAATAGACTTCTAAAGTCCTAGATCTTCTTCTCTTGCAAGTTCCTTCTTCTCAATAAGTCTATCATAGACTTTTTGGTTGACTATTCCCTCAATATCTTTCAGTATCAAATTATTTGCTATAATGTATCTCACAATAGAGATATCAATCTGATCTTTCTCAAAACTATTATACAAATCATAAAAAAAATTCATCTAAACAAAGTTACCTTTAATAGCAATAGCTGAGTTAATATTCTCTATCTTCAACTTCTAGGGTTGCCAAAATTTTCTTGCTAATTGTTTTGATGATGTCACCTTCTCTACTTGCTTGACCACTTGTTCTATTTCCTCTTCATCACTAGACTCAACAATTGTCAACAATGTCTTTTGCCTTTTGCCTAGTCTAGTGGCTTGTTGCTTTACCCTTTTTGTCTTAGTGATCATAGTTTCCACTAATCTCTCAAATTTTCTCTTTGGCTCACTAGGAAACACATCTAACACTACTACATATGGAATGCTTCACTGTGAAGATGTCTTAGCAATAGATACTGAAAAAGGTTGTACATTCAGTATGCCTTATTTCATAGTTTGTCTGATTTTCTCATACTCACTCTCAGTCATACCAGCCTCTAATATAGCTTTCTTCATAATAGACTCTATCTTCTTGTGTGATGCCTTCTCCAAGGTTGCTTGATGAATTGACTAGGTAATCTCATCATAAGTTCCAAATCTATATTATGCTTTATCTTTCTCTGATTTCAATAATAAATCAATGTAACTAACTATTGTATCATCATTCAATTCACAACCCAAGAGATCAAGAAATGTTTCCTAAGGTTCCACTGCTTGTATATTAATATAATCTGTATCAACCATAATGAAAATGTCTTCTTTAAATCTATCTACAATTGCAAGTGCAATTTTGAATCTCTGTCTCATTTCATTTTGAAATGTTTTAATTATCAAGTTTCCATTGTCCAATATCTTATCTGTAGGATGCCTTTTGCATACTTCTATGATCTTCTCCATTGTACATCTATCACTGCTTATTATCTCAATGACTGATAAATATGGAAATCTTTTAAGCACATGAAATAATATGTGATTGATCAATGACTGAAATCTAAACACACCATTCTTAGTCCTCTTGATCTTTTCTAGGTTCTCTAAGAGTTGCATTCTTAGAATTTCACTACGATTTACTTGTTCCTTTTCTACACATATCTTATATGTTGCATAGATGAATCCAGCTAATAGCTCATCAATCTTTGAGCTTGCACATATAGAATAGGCAATGATTCTACTTAGGAATCTTACATCATCTTTCTTAATGGTGTTGATCACTATGGCCTTCCCATTATACACTTTTTTAGTATAACTCTCAACTTTCTTCTTGACCATTTTCTTGCCTATAGGTATACTACCTTGTTTACTAAGACTAGTTACCTCATGAATTAGGTTGGCAGAAATATCAATTATATTATCTTGCATCCATAGTTTCCCATCATGTATCCTACTTAATATGATCTATGTCCAATTCATGGTAGAAATGATATTTTAACAAGTCTAGTTCCCTTAAATGTTCAAATCCAAGCTTCACAATCATGTCATGATTAAAAACTAATTCCATATCCTTGTTCATGTATTCACTACCAATAGACTCAAATTTACTATTAAGATAGTTTCCTACATCTTCAAGATAAACTACATTGTTTAGAGTGATGGATAATGTTGAGTTAGGGTTTCCTTTAGTAGGTTTTATAGAAACAACCTTCAACTTAGGTCTATCCCCATTCTTAACATTGTGCACTACTGAAATATCCATAATTTTGTCAAATAAGAACTTTTATTGAAATTTTTTGTAGAAATATGATAAAATACCTCTTTCTAAAAATAGGTTTTGCTTCAAAATCACCTTGACAAGTCACTTCTAAGTGCTCTCTTCTTTGGATGTATTCATAATAAAGTGAAAATCAATTTTGTACTCCATTTATTCCATCAACTTGAGCTCGCATTAATTGTGTACTTTGCAAACATGAAAAATATGTCAATTACATTATGTAATCAAATAACTACTCAAGATCATTAATCCAATCTTTAGATGCCACCGAGGTTTTTCATAGCCTCATTTCATCATGAAAAAACTCTACTAAACTTTGCTATATGAAATTGTTTGCAAAAACATACTTTTCATATTTTTCTACACAGTTAACCTTTTCTATAATGTCAATAACTCTTAATTCCATCATAACTTGTTTAGATCAGCTCCAAATTACAAACAAGATTGGGTATTATCTAAACATAACTGGATACACCTTTTCCCAACTTCGCTACCTCTAATTTGATCTTAGAATGAAGTTCTCAAATTCTGATGTTGTGAAGAAGCTTAACTCAACTTAGTTAAATCAAACTCAACAATTGACTTTGATCTTTTTGTCTCATCATCATCTAGCTTTTCCTTTGAGATATTTACTCCTTTTACAAATGCCTCGTTAATTTCTTCTCAAAGTTCACTGACAACGTTTCTTTGTTCCTCATTGTCTCTGTTAGTTCCAAAGTTCCTTTCATGGTTCCTTCTATGATTTCTGACATTCTTTCCATCATTCCTTCTATTCCCAAAGTTTCTTCCATTGTTTCTTCTATCTCTAAAGTTTATGTCCATTCTACAATACTTTGTTGTATGTCTGAAATTGTTGCATAACTAACACACTGATGCTCTACTTCTAGGATTATGTTGATCATTAGGTGTATGACAATTCTGAGAGCAATGTGTCCTAAGTTGTTGCACTTACAACACACAATATATCTTCTATCTTCATAAGATCTTCCTTCTCTCAATGTCCTTTCATTATATCTTCTTCTATTTGCAGGGTTAGTATTTTTAGACATTCTGTTATTATCATACTTAGGTTTCCTACAATCAATTGTTTATGACCCATACCATGAAAATCATGACAATAAAAGTCCTTAACATGATTAAATGACTTATTTGTACAATCTCCTTTTATATGACCTATTTCATTACATGAAAAATACTTACCTCTAAATTCATACCTCATTTTCTTAGGAGATTCCACTTGCTTTGATTCATTCAAAATTTCAACTTCCTTATCTTGTCCAACTTCTTTGGATTTATCAGAAGATTGATTGGATTCAATCTTATCATCAGACCTACCTTTTTCTTTTTGATCTGATATAATCTTAGGTTTCTTTGTAGACATGTTAATTAGATAACCAAGACCAGCATTAGCATAAGTAGGTCTCTATATTGACAATGAATCATCAATTTTTTCTCTACTATAATAAAGCTTCTCAAGTTGTTTCATGCACTGAGTTAATTCACCTTTCACAATAGTATTGTACTTATGAAGTTTGTCATGATCTTCTTTTAATGTTTCAAATTCAGATGTTTTCCTTGCCAAACTTGCTCTAAGATCCGCATTCTCAATCTTCAAAATAGTTTTAATTTCTCTAGGATCATTTCTCAAAGTCAACTTCAGATTCCTAATCTTTAATTCATACTTCAAGATTGTGTACTTTGTCTTTAACTTTGACTAATCAACATCACTAGTTCTAGATTTAGTAGATTCAGACTTGGATTTGAGATGTTCAATCTTTTCCTTCAATTGACCAATTTATACTTTAGAGTCTTCATATTTATTTTTCAGCTTATCTCTTTCTTCTGTAAGGAGATAAATATTTTAAAGAGCCTCTTCAAGGTTTTTCATCAACTATTCCACATCCATAGGGATCTTACTCAAGTTGTTAAGCCTCTTCAAAGTAACTATGCTCTGATACCAATTGTTAGAAATAGGGATTATTAAGAGGGGGGTGAATCAATGATCTAAAAACTTTAGTCACTAACTGGATATTAATTTTTACTTTAAACCATGTATAAAAAAGTAATAAAGTAATGTTGAATAGTAATAGTAATAATGCACAAAGATAAATCATAACACCATATTTTATTAACTAGGGAAACCATAGCCAAAGGAAAATCTCGATGGGGATGATACCCACTAGATAATATATTGATATATAAGTTCCTTATTAGAGGATGGACCCTATTAGGAGTCAATGAGAAAATTTAGTATAAGGAGTCTCTGTTAGGAGACTTTGAATCCCTATTAGAAGATTCCAACCCTGTTAGGAGTTGTAGTACAGAGAATGCAAGATGAGCTCACTGCCCAAACATGCACTTCGAATTACAAGAAGATCTCATTGCCCAAACAAGTAATCATACTTTTGGAATAGAAGTAATCTATCTTCTTCCTCAATTGATCTTTGATCTTCATCTTGATCTTAGATCATAAATTAGCTTATACAAAACTTCACATATATCACTTTCACAATAAATTCTCATATCACAATATTCATACAACTTTCATCAAAAATTACACTTCTTATCGCAAGATGTCCTTTACATAAATACCATTCCTTTACACAAAATCTTGCTAGATTAGCTAAGACTACAATCCACTTTTCCAACTTAGAGTATACACCTAAGATGTTGGCCCTAATTGGACAAGTAATTATTTTATTAAAAAAAAATCCTTTCCTTCAATTTCGCTATCCTATTTTGCTAAAACATGATTATCTTTGTTCCACATAGTTTGTACTGACTTTTGAAGTTATACACATCATCACCAATATGTATACTATCTCCATCTAACTTCACTAGTCATAATATGACATCAACAACAAGTTATAAAAAAAAAATACACTATTGTATACCAAATTCTATACTTAGACAATTTTATGATTACCAAACACTAAGTATCTTTATTTCTGAGATTTCCTATAAGCATGTACATCATGTTTTACCATAAATGAAAAAAATTACATATCTCTATTAGTCAATTGTCAACAAGAATATGAGTCCAGATCCAAGCCCAAGTGGTCATCAAACAAGTAGACAAAGGTAAAGCACAATGGAAACTCTTATAATTGGGATTATAATACAATGTATAGTTGTCACTATTGTCAAGAGTATAGACATGTTTCTGAAAAATGCATTAGAACACACTTCAGAAGTGACTACAAAAGATGGTTGAGTCAAACTACATGTTTTAGTTGTTTGAAGATCGATCACATAAGTAGAAATTGTCCAACAAGGTCAAAGCACCTAGCTATGAGTTCAATAAAGGAAAAGGAAAGGTTGATGTTGAATAAGTCAAAGTACAAATGAACAAGACATGGAAGAAGAAGGAAGATTGCAATACATCAAGTTCAGATGGGATCACTTCATCCAATGGATCAAGTGATCACACCATCTCCAACTAGGAAATTAAGAGGTATGTATGGGACTGATATTTCAAAGTTCAATTATACATTAGTTCCAAGGATTGAGTTCTAAAAAGATCATATATGCATGAAGAAAGATGCAAAGTATTGGTTAGAACTTAGAAGAAATCTATAAGTTTTCATGTTATTGTTGAGCATGAAAAGTTTCACTATGGTTTTCGAGTGAAAGTTAGTTGATACCAAACTATTGAAGGTGATAGTGTTGGTTGAGCTTGTAGTGGTTTTCAAGCATGAAGGAAATTACATGGAAGTTGAGTGATTCAGAATCACTATTGGAGCCAAGCTTACAGTTGTGTAAGCATTGAGCATTTATTGTAAAGTTTTAAGGGGTATATGGTCAATTTTTTACTCATTTGTAATCATTCAAATTTTAAGAGTGCATGAAAAGATGAAGCTGAATTGGAAATAAGGATTCAAGAAAATTAAATTCAACTGCTACTTGACACCAGTCATCAGATTTGAGAAGGTATTTATCATGTGTCAAGCTACATTGTTTGAATTTTTGCAAACCCTAGTTAGTTATTATGGAATCCAGTTCTTTTGCTACTACAATTAAAGAAGGAAAGGAAGTTTTGAATGTTTAATTGATAAGTAATGAGATCAAACAACCACATTTCCAAGAAATTCCTAACATTACATATAATGGAGACCTGTCTGGTGTGTTATTGATGATACCACCACAAATTTTGATGATACAAGATGTGAGGTGTTGCTACACTTGTAAGGTTGGAAGCATTGGAGAGATGGATATAAGAGAGTTATATGAAAAATTGTGTGAGAATAGAGTATTGAAAGATGAATTCAAGGTTGTAGAGAGAAAAGGGTTAACTCGTGCCTTAGATTTTCCAAACATATTCAAAACTGAATGAATTAAGATTGTTCTTAGTAGAACTCATGATAATTTTGTATGGTTGGAGGATGGCCCTATAAAAATAACAAAGAGGATCATTCATAGAGTGACAGGGTATTTAACCCTAGATAAACATAAGACAATGAGGAGTGATGCAAAAGCGACAATTGAAAAGAACACAGGGGCACTATGGAACAAGAGAGCAATGACCATAGACACAATTTTCAATCCCTTAATTGCTTTTGTAGTAATAATTATTGCACATAAGTTCTTTCAATCTAGCAGGTTAAACAATGTACCATGTATGGCTATGGATTTGGGCTACAAGATAGTGAAGAAAAACCACTCTTATGACCTTGTCAAGTTACAACTCTAGCAGTTATCTAAGAACTTGGGAGCCATAAGGAAAACAAAAAGTGCACAATGAAAATTTGGATCAATACTTGTTTGTACATTTTTCTCTATGTAGAACACTTTCCCCATATTTAGGAAAGTAGCTTAGAAAGCTAACAAGTCAGTTGTAGTGTAGATTGGTGAATTTATAGAGCAACATAGAGAAAATTTTGAGAGTGTGATGACTAGCTACTTTGAATACTTCAAGAAGTCAATGAAACAAAGATAAAGGATACCCGTATCATTAGTGGAGAAACATTTCAATGATGTTTATTTTCTAGTTGATGTTGATTTCACATATGTTCAAGTTTTTGTTCCAAGGGTGAGATGGCTCAGACCCCTATCTTATGAAATTAATGTTGATGAGGCATCTTCAACCATCACTGCTTTGCTGGTAGAAGAGGTATATAAGGATGTTACTATTTTTGGAAACTATGATGTAGCAAAGTCAAAGATCACAATGAACATAAAGAAAAATTCTATGATGAGGAAAAAGAATAACCTTGTAAAGAAACTCAAAGAATAATTCGGTGAAGGGGAAGAAGGAGATAAAGAAGAAAAAGATAATGAAGATGATGATGATACTCCTACCCAATCACCACCTTCCATCACACAGGGTCAAGGTGAGGACCAAGGAGAAGAAGAAATACAAATATATGAAGGTGGGGAGAAGAAGCCAATGAAGCACCTTGTTGATATGATTTTTCACAGTGCAGAGAAGTTCTAAAAATTTTGGTGAAAAAATCATTTAAGTCATGGTGTCCTTCAAATTAGGGTTTTTTTCCTTATAATTTTTCAAATTTTGTGTTACCCTAGTCATGCCTTGGTTTCTATGTTGTTTCAATTTTATTAAATTCTCAAGGTTTGTCATCAACACAGTCATTAAAATGCCCTAAGTCTATTGAAACCCTAGGTTATTTTTTAGATTTTGGAATGGCTTGCAAAGCACCTAAGTTCCTCCTTTTACAGTGTTATGGTCTTAGGGTTTCTCGTAAGAGCAAAATTATTTCTTGCTCATGTTTTCATGGCCATGCTTCACCAAGTAGTGTAAGGGAGTAAAGGAATTCATGTCTCATAGGGTTATGGTTGTGTATTCCATAATAGTGGAGCGGTCCACTTTGGGGTCCTCTAGTCATATGATTGATCTTTGGGCGGAAAGGTGTAAAAGGTGTTTTGTGCTTTAGAAGTGGTCTTACGATTCCATGGTGATGGGTTGAGCGATTGAGTGAAAGGAGTTTATTAAATTTTTTCTAGTAATATGTTGTTTTGTTAAGTGTATGAGTGTAATAGGTTTAAAAGCGACCACGCCAGATGGTTTTATGGGAATAAAAGTAAAGTGTTGAGCAAAGGGGCAGAAGGGTCTTGTTGTTTGATCTATGCACTTGCATTACATTGAATAGTGTAAAGGCGTAATATCTCAAGATGGCATAAAGGATGGCTCATGAGAAGAGATAAAGTCATTTTACGGTTCTACATGTAAGAGGGACTCGTAAGAGTGAAGTAAATTTTCATTTTGTTTACGTGCCTTCACTACTTTGACTTGTGAGTAATTGTAAAGCAATATTATAAAGAGAATCATGTTGTGTGGGACCTATTGAGTTGTCAAATGTGCCCTAACTAGAACAAATCAGATGGTGACATTTCACACATGTCAGATGGGCCCAGCCTGCGTGGTAGAAAACTTAAGTTTTCATTTTTCATGTGCATAAAATCAATGGTGATGTTCTTTTCTATTTTTTTGAGATCTGATCTGGGTCATTGATAAGTGAAAAGAAAAAATTATCATTACGTCCTTATGATTGCATGGTGAGCATATGAACAAGGAGCTATTTCATCCCTTTCTCTATGGTTATGAACTAAGTCTAAGTGTATAAGCATAAAAGAGAGATGGGGGAATGAAGAGAAGGCTTTACATTTATATGAGAAGGGAGAAACGAAAGAATGAAATGTAAATTATAAAGGTTTCCCATGTTACCAGGATAAGGCAACCCATGTGGGCATAAAGGAGAATAAAGAAAGTAAAAAGCATTATGATGGTACGAGTAAAACCTTAAGCGTATGAGTGGAGGATGGATGTGAAAGATGTTATGATGTTTTGAATGTTGAAATGAGTGTAATAGTGTAAAGAAGGTTTTTTAAGGCTTCGGTAGTACATGTGCATATGAGCATAAAGGTTAAAGTGAACATTGTAACAAAAGCTTTACATAGTATGAGTAAAGTGTTGAAGCGTAAGTTGTAAGGATCTGATAAGGAGGTTTGAGATTCTATGGTATATAGGATAGCATAAGAGTGTAAAAGAAATTTTAATATAGTGCTTAAGAAACCCTAATGCTTCTATGCTTGGAGCATTCTGAAGCATCACTAGACAAATGTAAAGGCTTGCTAAGTATATCTCTGGGGTTACAAAGATTGCAGGTTTTGATTCAGTGTGTAAATGGAAGACCAAAATTGAAAAGAAATCAGCCGAGGTGTCATGCCAATTCAAAAAATAGGACATAGTAAAATAAAACACTAAAAAGTACATCAAGATCAAATTTCACGATTAATATTCCTTGCTGACAGCCTACGAAGGTGGTATTAAAAACTCATGCATGCAAAATTTATTAAAAGGCTAGTAGATTGCATGATTGAACCATGAAGATTTGATTGAACATTCAGAGTATTTTCCATTTTGAAGAGCTTGTGTTTTCTATTCTGAGAAATGCAAAAGTGTCCATAGCTTCATTATTTCTGTTTTACTATTGCAAGAGTTTGAGATATAACTTGTAGAGAAAATGGCTAACAAGGAAGTCAAAGAGGTTCCTATGGAAGAAGTAGAGGTTGAAGATGAGGGTGACAATGTTGTAGAGGTTACAGCTGAAGGAAAAAGGAAGAAAAGTGTTGTAAAAATAAAGAAGAAGTCAAGGGTTAGGAAGGCAAACAAGCATGTCGAAAATTGGCTAAAAGTTCTTCCAAGGTCATCCAATGCCATTTTGGCAAATGACCATATTTTCAAAGACCCTTACTTCTTGGTCAAGGATGCAAAATGCCCTAGGATTGATGATTTTAATCTATTTTTGTATTTCTACTATAATAGAACTATAAACATACCAGTCTGCAACCCATGGAATAGGAACATGGAAAAATTAATCATCTTAGAGGTATTTGTTGGTGTGAACTTGTTAAAGGCACTGAGAAATTCTTACAATCCAATCACCAAGACATTCCAAAGGCATAACGGGAGTTTTTTGTGCTCACTAGATAGAACTTCTTTCATAGAAGCTTTTGGATTAGAAGGAAAAATGGATGTGCCTATTGACATTGAAGACTTACAAGGGAAATTTGGGAGGAATAAAACTTATTTTATGAACAATGTGATGCTGCCCCACATCCCTTACAATGTAAAAAAGGAAGGGTTGATTCCAAAGAAGGTAGGGGATCATTTGCCCTTAAGCAAGTTCAAGAATTACTTCAAGAATACTATATATGGATTGCACAAAGTTCTAGGAAGTAATGGTGCAGAGGACTATGTATATGGCTCATTATTTCTGATGGCATCTGACATAAAAGACCCGTTCCACAACAAAGAATATGATTATGTGGCATTCATCATGGACAGCATGCACAATCAAATTGTCAATGCAAAGAAAGGAGAATTGAAGGATTTCAAGTTCCACCACTACTCATTGTTGATGCACCTGATCTTGTATTACAAAATTGGTTACATCAGCCATGAATTCATCGATCAAACTTCTGATGAATTTGGTGAGTTACCTATGCAACTATGAACTCGTATCTGGGATAGAAATTTCCATTATTCAAATGCACTTGTGTTCTTTAATTTGTTCAGTTTTGTGATTATGAGGCAATTGGACCATACTTTCTTTAGGGCCCCAAATGTTTTGAAAACTTTTCTTAGACCCTCCTTTTTGGATGAGAAATCTAAATTGGATCATAACTGGGGGGACATATTTTTGTTTAAGGAGTGCACATTGATGAGAGTATATGCATGCCCACAACCTCCTCAAATATTACCCAAATATTTACCCCCTAGGTTGGCTATTATTGAATTCTTTTGGCAATTTCTATTAATGAACAAAGAAATGATTCCTCCCTCTCTACACAAACCCACATTTGTTTGTAGAAGTTTCAAGGTAGGAGATTTTTAAATTGGAAAAAATGCATATGAAGAGTTGAGTGAGTACCTAGGTCAATACAAGTTTGCTACTGGGCCTTATAGAATGTATGACCTAGAGAATTATATAACAAATAAGGTTAAGGCCATCAGGGGTTACATTCTACCTCCTAGCAAGCCAATCCCTATAAAATATTTGAATGTTAACATAGTAGAAACATGGGAGGATGATGAGCTATTAGGAAAATATGGTGAAATAAGGAAGGTGGAGGAGGCCTTAAAAAGGACCAACCCTAATTTCAAAGGTTTCTATATAGAGATTCCATACCCTGATAACTTGAGAAAGATGGTAGAAAACTTTGATTATATCATGTCTCAAATGCCAACTGAGCCAGAGGGAGGGGAGGCCATTGTGAACAAAGAATCCCTTGAGCCAGATGTGCAATTGGAGGTTGATGTTGAGGAGGATTAGCCATCATCTTCAACATGGGTGCCAAAAGGAAATAAGAGGCAAAAAATAATGCACATCCTAGAGAGGGTGGTGAGTAGGGCCTCACAAGTAATGCTTGGAAATGATGAATATGTTTTTGACATCAAATAGAATTACTTGCATCAAAGGTCAATAGAGGTAGGAAAAGCCTCCAGTGATCTACAAATTGCAGCTTCTAGGTTGGATGATAGACTCATCCATTTTGAAAAATTTATGGAAGATGATGATTTCATAAAATCATCAAAATTTAAAAGTTTTTAATATAAAATAAAACAAAATGAGCTCACATTGAGCCTCATGCCAGGAGAGGATCCTAAGAAAAACAAAGAATTGGTTGATAAATTACTGGCTTATGATCTAGATAGTGAAACAATGATCGTTGCAAAAGCTAGGAAGTTGGTGCACAGGAGTGGTATGATTATGATACCAAATTTGGATATTGAGAGAATTTTTGTTCTTGATCAAATGAGGAGACAAGACAAAGCCATTAGCTATGAAGCGAACAGTAGTGAAGGACTAAAGAGGGGGTCAAGATTCATTATAGACACAAAGACCTTAGCAGTGTGGAGTGTTGCCCCTGACACCAAAAAGCCTAAAATAATGGACATACATGAAACTACACAGGGCAACATGATTGTGTGGAGATTGGACAATACCACTGGAAAAGAGATCTCTAGCCTAGTCAAACACTTTGCACTCATTAATGAGGCAAAGGTAGATCAAACTGAGGATAGGATAGCTGATGCATACGGTGAATGTTTAGATGTCAGAAAACTATATGAGGAAGATCTCAAGATGAGCTATGTGCAAAAGCCTAGGATAGAGGAGTTGGAAGGGACAATTTAGAGCCTATAAGTAGAAATAGCATCCCTGAAAGACCAACTCAAGGTTGCAACAGAAGTAGAGCATGCACAAAGAGATGTAGAAGAGGTAAGGCACTCTGTAGTAGCAGAAGTCCAAATAGAAGACATACCCCTAGGGGTGACAATGTCTGTGCCTGTGGTGAGTGTGGAAACAAAGCTTCCATAGTTTGATAATGCAACAAAGAAGGGTATAATGATGAACATGCTAAGTCACAGGATAAGAATCTTGAAGAGAATCTCTCAAGATGCATATAATGCATTCATCAACTTACAATCTGTAGAACAGATGTGTAAAGAAGTAGTAGGATGGCTTGATCCAATTTTCCAACAATGAGGACCCTACATGCAATTCTTTGATATGTTAATACGATTACTAGCCAAGAAACTAGACCTTCTTGATAAGGTTATTGCTATTAAAGACGGAATGGACATAGTAAAGGATTTATTGCAGTTCTTCACAGGAAAATTTGTAGCAATTCAAAATAAGATGAAAGTGCTTACAAGTGGTTTTTATTCTTTAATTCTTTCTATCCTTGATTCTAACAACCAAGTAAAGGATTTAAATGACTGGTCTAATTCTTTTGACCATATTATAGACTTTTCATAGGTGGCATCTATTGTTGAGGGTGATATTAATGAAATTTCTTTTAATGAACTTGTTTTTAATGAACTTGTTGATATTCTATTCAAAATTGAAATTGAGATGAATAAATTTATCATAGAGGGGAAAGTGATTACTGATGCTAGGTGGCATAAATCTATTGGTGAATTAGCAACAAATAAAGCATGCAAATGGCCAACAAAGAGGGAGGTTATTGTATGGGAAGAAATTGCAAAAATAAAGGCTTTACCAATAGGGGGCAGCTATGGAAAAAGACAAAATTAAAGATTTGATGCTCTAGCTATCATCTGCAATTGTTTTTTGTTGTTACTTTTTGTATTAGGGTGTCATGGATATTTTGAAAAAGGTTGTTGTACTTATTGTTCTAAAAGGACACTTGTTAGTCACAATTTCCCTTTTCTTGTTGCAACTCATGCTTATATAAATGAGTTTTCAAGGAACTGTTATGGCCCAAATGCTTGTATATTTTTCATTTTTCAAGGAAAGTACAGTCGGTCCAGTCGTAAGTAGTTGTTTCTGAGTTTACTTCCAATTATGTACTCTCTGATGATATAAAGAAATGATAGAATTAGCAAAATATTCTAGGCTTTTCATTTAGTTTGTGTTGGTTATTGTATTAGTCATCTAAAAGGATAATGCAAAAGGATTTTTACACTAGATCTATATCACCAATTTATGTCTCCATCTCATGAGTTTGTTATTTTTGAGATCATTTGAATAAGGTTCAATTGATTGAATGCCATTTGGATGGCTTGTATATAGAATATATATTAGCTTTTAATTCAATGGATTATGTAAATTCTTTAGTATATTAGTAGAATTCATGAGTTTATGAAAAGGATATTTCATAAGAATAGAAATAGGTGATTACAGTTGATAAATTCAATTACAAGTTAATTGAACAAGATCTCCTACCAATAGTTGACTCTTTGTTCCCATGGATAAGGCATTGGTCACATAAATAAAAAATGGTTGAGAGTAAATTCTGCTTCTACATGTCAAAACAATTATAAAATTAAGTTCATTTTTGTTCCATTTTGTTCAAAGTTGCAAATGTTTTTGATAAGATAAACAAGCTTTGAAGGGACCCTGAAACCCTGTACAAATCAAGAATTTTCATTGAAGCCCAAACCAAACAAAACTACAGTCCTAAGGAAGAATGGGTCACAAAACAGAAGTGACCAGAGTGGCATCACAAATAAAACATTACACATTAGCCATACAACTAGGTTTTGAAGGGTGCCTAAAACCCTATATGAGACAACAAAGGAGAATCAAGTCACCAAACAAAAGGTGACCATAGTGGAAAAAAATAAAACAAGACAATAAAAACCATAAAAATAGTTTTTATTAGACTCCTAAAACCCCAAAATGAAACACACTACCAAGAGAAAAAGGCCAAAAGAGCCAGGGGACAACTGGCGAAAAGCCAGGAGAGTCAGACTTTCCCTTTTGAGCTCGTCTTGTTAGACCTCAGTGCCATGTCAAAAGAGGGAGTGGGTGGCTTTAATTTTTTTCCTTTTACTGTAGTCCATCCATCCTCCACCAAACCAATAGCCTTATGCCACCAAAAATCAGCACCATCACAGCTAGAACCTAAAACCTCGGAGGCCAGGGAAAAGGACGAAGAAGAGGAAGTGACAACAGAGACCTGAGATAGAATAGTGGCACCCAGCAAAGGTACCATAGGAGGAACTGCCTTGGAAACACTAGAAGAAAGACTAGCAACCACAACTAAGGGAGCCAAAAGTGGATCCATCAACAAGAATTTAGGAGAGAGTAGATCAATAGAGACATGAGCAAAGTCCAATCTAGAAACTAGGAAATCTAGAGATAGGCCTATTGTCACCACTGAATGAGCCAGAGGAGGGGATAGAAAAGAAACAAAAGCAGAATCCACCCCAGAAATAGGGACAGCTCAAAGTTCCAAATGTTGGTCACCACTCATTTACATCTAGTTTTTAAGTCTTAGGTAGCTGCTATTTCTAGAAATATTTGTAAACCCTAGGAGAATTATGACCAGATCTTCTTATAAGGGATGCATATAAACTTGAAAGCATTAAAGAATTTGATAAACTATGTATGTGTCTGAAGATAGAAGATGAGAATTAGAATGAAACTAAGATAATTTTCATACAACAGTTTGCATTAGAATTATCCCTAGGTATACCCGCCTTGGTTTTGTAGAGCCTAAAGTGTAGAAAACGTTCCTTGGTTTTGTTAAAGTTGGGTCCAAGTGGTTTGCACATGTAATTGTTAATAGGAATTGGCTAATCCTTAGATTATGTGAGTATTATCACTTAGGTATTGAGCATTTTGTTGTTTAGTAGTTTCAAACACCAACACACCTATTGCCACACAAGAAAAGAAGAGGAAAGCAAAGAAATTGATAGCAAGAAAACCTAAAGAAGGTTGTGAAATCTTCCCAACAAAAGCCTATAGTTCTTGTTACCAAGGCTAGTACAAGAACTATTGCCAACAAGACTCAGGAGGTTCAGAAGCCTAAAGGAAAGAGAGCTAGTATAGCTACAAAAGGAGATGAACTTGAGTAGAAGCAAAGAAGGAAGTACATTTCCCTAGCTAAATTAGATGAGGTGAGGATAAAATCATATGATAAAAACCAATTCAAAGTGCTAAGTCATTGTCCCTCTTTTTATTTGGACAACTTGTGTAAAAATATTAAGAATAACATTGATTTAAGTGGATTCACACATGTTGAGTTTGATAAACTTGGGAACTTAGATATGGATAAAGTATCAGAGTCTATATATGCCATGATGGTAACTTTTAAGATGACTCCAATTGAGATTTCCAACTCTCTACAAAAGAGTCTATATAATAGAGTTGAGAAAAGGTGGAAATATAGTCTCACAAAAGAGAGAAATATTAGAGAGGCTACACTTGCAAGAGTGATGCCAGATTTGGACAAATATAAGATTAGAAAAGCTATTGATAAGTACAAGGGAAGTTTTTCTCCAAAGTACCAAGTTTTTAACATTTTACAATTTTAGATTTAAGTTGTTGTCCAACTAAGCACACAAATATGAAAGGTAATTTATGGGCTGACAACACAAAAGGCTATTGAGCAAGGACCTAAAGAAGTAGGTGAAGAAAAAACAAAGGAAGAGGTGGTTGAAGAAAAAAATGACGAATCTATGATGGAAGTACATGGGTAAGGCACTACAAAGGCAACAGTTGAAGAAGAGTAATAGCCAGACCAAAACATACCAATAGTACAAATGTCAAGTGTCAGTCCTCAAGCAGATATAGCAACGGATGAGGATGTGTTTGACAACACCATTCAAAACATCAATCCCATAATAGAGGAGGATATGCAAAAGATACTAACTAATTCCACCAGTAAGGCACAATTATGAAGTCATCTTATGTTGGTGAGTGTAGATGAGATTGAGAAGGCAAAATTTCGATCTACAGGGGAGAAAACTCAAGCATTATCAAGGCCCCCTCTCAATCTACAAAGGTGAAACTTGCCATGCATATGGTAGTATACCACAGGAAGGACACCATTCCTTTACATATTAGCACTAAGGTACCTACAATTACAATAATTAAAAAAGAAAGGACACCAGTTCAAATAGGTTAGGAAGCCAGCCCTCCACCTACACCACAAGCACAAGGTGGAGAAGAGATCAAAGAGAAGAAGGATAGGACTAAAGACTTAGTCTTAACTACAAAGCTAGAGGAAGTAATAGACATATAGACATTGGTTACCTTACCAAACACTACTACCCCAACTCCTAGTCAAGCACTTCACAGGATGAGTACTAAAGCCACACCTTTGCAAACATCAAGGCCAAGTCCTAGCACATATAAGATTGATGAGATTACATCCTATGGTGTTATCAACTTAGATGAGGTGATTGAGTTACCAAACTATGATCCTACTACAATCATAATAGAGAAAATGAGCATATTGCAAGATGCTCTAGCAAGGAAGAAACACCAAGAATTGCTCAGAAGGGAGCACAAGTAGAAACAAGCACTTCATGACATCAAGGACATATTTCTTGATGCATTCAACCTTCCTACACCTGATGAAGCCAAGCCCATCATTGAGAAATTGGCAAATATTGTAGAGAAAATCAATGATGAAGACCTACAAACCAATGTCAAATTATTGGAATGGTCTGAGAAGAAATTTAAAACTAAGGTGGATGAATAGATATCTAGTGCCATTGCACTAGACTAGGTTGAGTTAGCAACCAAGATTGAGGGTGTGAAGAAAGTATTAGAGAATATTTTATCTCTTTACACCAAGTTGTGTGATACAACTCTATTCACACAAGAAGTGCAGTGCCATATTGACACTCTACAAGATATGAAGCTATCAAGTATTACTCTACCCAATTTTCCAGCATATCGTCAAAATCACTTCAGGACTTGATGAATTCCCAAGGTCGTTTGGCAACCCTACATGCTCAAGATACAAACAACTGGGCCACACTGATCAGTATTAGGTCCATGTTGACCCCACACATGGAGATACTACACCAGGAACTAGCCTTTACAGAAACAGTGATGAAGAAAGATCTTCATCTTTCTACACATGAAGGCTTAGTTCACTTTGCTGCCGAGTTATCTATTCAAATCAAATCATTAGAAGTAGCCTATGATAAGTGGGATACAAATCTAAAGATAGTACTTGAGGTCCATAAAAATTTCTTGGACAAACACACAATTCATGTACAACCCATGACGTAAGTGTCAAAAGAGGGAGAATAAATAAAGGGAGACAATGCAGAAAGGGGGAGAATGCATGATAGAAGAGATAAGTTTTGGGGGAGGCAAAATAGAGATAGAGTCAGTGTATCAAATCTACTCAACATGAGTATTCACTTTCAGTTCAAAATAGAATAATCAGCTCAGGGGAAGTTATTGAATTTTGAGATATGACTGATGAGTCATAAGTTTTGAAAAATTTTGAATTTTTGTATGTAAGACAAATACTAAATGGATATTATCTGAGTTATGCTTGAAAGGCTAAGGTTATTCATGCATGACTAAGTATTTTTCCACTCATATCAAAGGGGGAGATTGTTGATCTCATATTGGTTTTTACAAATGAGTGATAATATACTTAAGTCATTTACTTAGCTCATGTCAAACAAGTAATGTATGTCGAGTCAAGCAAGAGATATATAGTATATGTCAAGTAAAAAGTAAGTGTCAAGTAGATAGTAAATGCTAAGTCATTCAGATGTCGAGTGATCAGTGGATGCAAAGTCATTCAGAGGTTGAGTTATAGCATTGAAGAGATAGTGGATGCCGAGCATCAAACACTTCAAGTTCCAAGTTATATAGTTTTGGCATATTTGTTTATAATGGCACAAACTACTATGTAAACTATTTTGGAGCCAACTTGAGGATTTTTTTGGGACCTTAGATGATAAAGATTAATCTTTATTAAGAATCCCTATGCAATACATGCAACCAATTAGAAAAAAGGGAAGGATTATGCAGCAATATGGGTGAATCACAATCATTGATTCATACCTAACCCTAAGTCACCTAGGTCTTCTTAAGGAGGATAAAACCTAAACTTTGTATATGTGTGGAAGGAGAAAAGAGAGAAGTTTGCATGCACAAATAGATCATTCATGGTGACTAAGTTATGGTGAATTGAGATACATTGTAGAATCAATTATAGGAGAACAGAGGAAAGGAGTTAGAGGAGAGAAGAGATATATCTTATCAGTAAGGATCAAGTACACATTATGAAAGAGTTGATATGTTATATAGCAATAGAGTGCTAACTATAGGATCATTGTTGAGACTTTTTAAAAGGTGAATCAGTTAAATCTCTTAATAGAGTAGTCTTAACAGGCTGTTGTAAATTCTTTAATAGGGTACTTACTTTATCGTAAGTTAAAGTCCTTTTACCAGGAACACTTCTAATAGGGTGTTGAAATCCTTTAATAGGGTAAGATATAACAATCTTGTAAACCTTTAACAAGGTAGATAATGTTTCATGATCAAATATTGCAACCTTCATTAGATACACTTTATTACTATAGTAGTGGATATTTGTGGGTGTCATCCCCACCCCAATTTTACCTTCCCATTGGAGGGTTTATGGGTAACCAAATATCTTGTGTCATACATGTGTTGAATTTTATTTTCTTTCATACTATGGATGAATATGTTTAGCTAGCTATTTCAGTTTACATGTACAATTGTGAGATGGATGTGTGGTGAATGAATTTAAGGTTAAAGTTTTGAAGGATTGATTAACCCCTTGGCTGCCCTTCTCAGAGTTTACTTTCCCTATTGTATTGCTAATGAAATGTGTCCTTTGAGTTTATGCATAGTGTCTTGATGTTTGAGGAGTAAATTTGTCAATAAATAATCCCCATGATTTTCTCTTGAGTGAGTATCACAACTCCGCTACCAAATTGGGGGGGTGGGAGGAGGGGGAGGAGGGGGTCATGCTTTGTGTGTATGCGATGTTTATTTAATATATTGCTTTCATGTTGTTATCTTTATGTTGTGTAAACTTTCATAAAATATGTTTAGTAAAATTAATGACATAATAGGCTTATTTCTCTTGGGTTCCCTTGTGGGGTATTACATCTAGTATTAGATCTTGGGCTTCTATTTTTGGAACTATTAGAATTGGAATTTCCCTATAGATTACAAGTAGTCAAACTTGAATGAAAAACATAGAAAACTTTGGTTGATTTTGGTATATCATTCACTTGATGTGATGTTGTAGTAAAATAACCACTGAAACTAGATCTATTGCTATAGTTCTTATCTTAGGTCATGGTATGGTCTATAGGAGAAGTAGACATCACAAACCTCCTTTTACCCACAAAGATGATA
Source organism: Cupressus sempervirens (assembly GCA_028749045.1). Classification (NCBI taxonomy): domain Eukaryota; kingdom Viridiplantae; phylum Streptophyta; class Pinopsida; order Cupressales; family Cupressaceae; genus Cupressus; species Cupressus sempervirens. The sequence goes on from CM053785.1 coordinate 190,248,871, forward strand.
TTGTGCAAGAAGAGAACAAAGAGGGAAATAGTAGTGGGTAGTATGTTGAATTAGAGGACCTTAACACTAGGTAGTTACTACATTCTATCATGTAAAATTCTTACATGTCCATGATAGATTTGATCATGAGGTATTGTACCATTCTAGCAATAGAGAGAGACCTAGGTCCAAGATTCCTAGAAGTGGGCACACAAAGGATAGATGAGAGTCTATCAAAGTTGCACAAATGAAATACCTCTTATGGATCAAGCCTCCTTCCTTTGGTGGCTTGGGTACTAGCTATGATACAAAAAATGGCATATCATGTTGGACAGGTTCTTTTCTATGTAGTACTTTGTGACCAACATAAAAGAAAGATTTTCTATCATGTACTTGAATGATTTGTAGAAAACTAGTGGAAAACTGAGGAAAATAAGCTTGGGTTAGATATGAAGAATATAACTTGGGGATAATTTATTGATAAATTTTGTGAGTGATTATTGTTGGAATTATGATATATTTGTCATTAGTGCAAACGCTTATTTGATTCTGAATACTTACCAAGCTCATCACTTAGTGTATAGTTCACACTGAGTATTCAATAGTTATCTTACAAGCTCAGTAGGTAAACGATTTTCACCAAGCTTTCCAAAGGATACCGAGTGAATGGGCAGTTCAGTAGTGTTTACCAAGTGAAGAAGGTAAATGAAGTTCAGCAATGTTTACCGAGTGAAGAAGGTAAACAAAGTTTAGCAGTGTTTACCGAGTGAAGAAGGTAAACAAAGGAATTGGTGTTTATGGAGTGAAGAAGGTAAACAAAGGAATTAGTTTTTACCGAGTGAAGAAGGTAAATAGACTCTGTGTTCACCGAGCACAGCAAGGTAAACAAAGAAGATAGTTTCTACCGAGTGACACTATATCTACCAAGTCACCTACGGTTACTGAGTTTAAACTACGTCAGGTGATTAGTATGGACCGAGCCTTCACTTCTACTGAGTGCATGACGATGCCAAGTAATGTAGTGGATGCCGAGTATCCTAAGGTCAATGAGTTAGTTCAGTGAACCCAAGTTTTCTACTATCTAGCTGACTCAGTAATATTTTATTCACTTATGTTTTGGCTGACCTTGTAGTTGTAAATATTGGAATGGTATATATGTAATGTATGATATCATTTGTAGAATGGCATGGTATATAAAAAATTAAAAAAAAAAGGAGAATAATGTGAAAAAGTATTACTATATTTTGAGAAAAGTGAAAGCGAATCAGCATCAGGGTAAAAGGGATTCAACAAGGTTAGCATAGGAGTAGAAAAGTTATATCTATCACATTAGGTGATCAATGCAAAAAGGATCTTATCAGCAAATAGTTGTGAGAAGATCCATTGCTTCATCCTAACAGGTGAATCAGTTTCTAAATCCTTTAACAGGGTAGACTTAACAGTCTTTTGTAAATCTCCTAACAAAGTGCATACTTTAGTGTATGTTTGTAAAACCTCTAACAAGGTGGATCTAGCAGTCTTACTTGCTCCTAACAGGGTAGATCATTAGAAGTGATCATTGTAAGCCTTAATAGGCCAACTTTATAGTGTATTATTGTACTTTTGTGGGTATCATCCCCACCCTAGTTTTACTTTCTAATTGGAAGTTTTTTGGGTCACCAAATCTCTATGTACATGTGCAATGAATGCTTGTTCTTTCAGTTATGCAGTAGATTAGATGAATGAATGGTAAATGATTAATATGCTGAATTGATTTAAAGTTTTATAAGTTACTGATTCACCCCTCCCCTCTCATTAACCTATCTTATCTTGAATATTTCCAACAATTACCATATCAGTGGCACAAATAAAGAGCAAATGAATTCCACAATCTGAAAAAACTTACTATGATCATTCAAGAGTATAAGTGCAATTTTTTCAGTACATGCCTAATGCAAGATACAATGACAGTTCACCCTTAATATGTTAGAGTAAATAATTATTTATTAATTTTTTTTTGTGGATGTATGCTTAGTTGTCAATCTTATCTTCTAGCACTTTCTAACTTGTTCTACAAGCTTCCTTGAGGCCTTTATATTTGGTCTCTCTCATTGTAAATTCATTCCTTCACATTGCAATGTCATTTTCCTATTGTGAAATATTTTCTCTTGTGTTGGTTGCTTCAAGCTCTTGCTCCTTTAGTTTCTCTTCAGCAAGCTATTTGCATGTACGTGATCTTGGCACACTGTGGCATTGGATTTCATCAACTCCTACATGGTATCAGAGCCTCTCTGCTGCTTCTTGGTTGAAGGATTTTTGAAGCCACAATTCAAAGACACAAACCCTAGTTTTTTTGTGCATTTTTCTTCAATCCAGGGTTAGAGTGATTTTTTGGAGCACTTTAGGCCTAAACAGATGCTGCCATTAAGTTCAAAAGGCCCATTACAGTCAGGATTCATATAAAATTTTCCAATTTTGGTGACAGGAGCTCCAGGAGGAAAAAAAATTAGTTTGGCCTATTGTACTGACAGAGTGAAAAAAATATTTAAAAAAATAATTTCTAGCACCACCACTGCACCACTGCAGAGCTGCTGTCATGCAGCTCATGCACCACCGTAGCTGGTTGTGCCACTGCAGCGACACCACCACTCAGCCATTTCCCTCTAGCCACTATGGCTCGACGGTGCCCCTAGTGTCCTTCACCTCAACTCCACTCCACCAACGTTTGCCCCCTCTCCACCTCTCTGCTCTGCTTGATAGCATAATAGCCTAAGTGGACATTTTTAGTGCCACTTGGACCAATTTTTGAGTGCCATGTGGCACGGGTGCCACGTTTCCATCTAGCATGGATGCCACGTTGGCATCTACCATGTGGACCCTACCACCTCACCTGGCCCAGTCAGCATTTGCCACATGGCATGCTACATGGCCCTTTTTTTGCTATGATGGTTGTCTAGCCATCAAATTTATGCACCTATTTTGCTGATGTCAGCATGATGTCACCCTACATCAACACCCCTGGAGGCTCTCTAGGGTCTTTTTTGACCTACTTGCAATTTTTTGGCCATAATTTGAGCATACAGAGGTATTTTTCTAATCTAAAAGAAGCGTTGAAAAGTTGGTTCTAAAATAGAGACATTGGTGTAGGTATTTTTAGGTTTTGATGCAATTTTATTTCTCATTTTTGTAATTGAAGTTTGAAGTTCTATTTTTCACTCTGACAAGCTTATCTTTTGCATCCCATCTCCATTTTTTGAAAATGTTATATTTTTGGAAAGTTGGTTTTGTCATCTTTTCAAAAATGTTATCATTTTATTCGGATTTTGCCCCATCCTCTTTCTATCATGTTTTTGGCATTTTTTCTCTATGGTGGATATCTTGGGTGTTCCAGGTTTGAGGACTATTTTCCTAGCATGGGATCTTTTGTTTTGGGCTATATTATCTTTTGTATTAGTTTTTTTTCCTTTTCTAATCATTATAGATATCATTTGTAAGAATTTTTATGTAAACGTATTGAGATAAAGTGCCACTCTTGCATTTCAGGTTCATGAATTTTGTTTTGAGGTTGTTGTACTTACACTCTTTTATAAAGCACCATGGGGGGATAGTTGTTTATCACTTTTGTGCCCTCTTCCTTTTTTGCCCCATGTAGAGTTGGTGTGACCATACCTTTATAGGTGTTTTCATCCCTTCAACTCTCTCATCATTCTTGGTTCTTTCTGTAGAGGATTTTGGCCCACCTTTTCAGTTGCCTATCATCTCACCCCGTCTACATTAAGGGGGGATTATTATGTTTTTCTAATGCTTCCTTGGTTCAATGGTTCAATAGTGTGAACTATGTATTCAATACCTGATCCTATATATTATTAAATTGCAGTGGCTGGCTACCTATGCATTTCGGTGAGATGGATCATCTACCATATAGACATGCTCAGTTTGTGCCTTCTTCTTCCATGGAGATTCTTCAGATCAGAAATTTCTTTCTAATGATAGAATTTGTGGCTTCTTCATGCTTCAATGATGCTCTTCATGATCTTCTCTTTGTTCCTATTTTGTGGGACATTCCTCTAGTTGGAGGCTTCTTTAGTCCTTCACTAGATTTTCTTACCTCTTTTTGGGGGAGGGTTTTTCCCATGGGGTTTTCCCTCTTTTCCCATTTTCAATGGTTGCATTTCTTTGTATTTTACATGGGTACCTAACATGGCCTTGTTGTCGGGACCCATTTTACATTACATCTTATTTTTGTTTAGCTTAAGGCATTCCCCTAAGTTGCACTTAAAGGGGGGTGTTAGAGTAAATAATTATTTATTCTTTTACTTAAGTTTACTTAGTTTAATGCATTTATTTATTAGTTGTAGTCTAGGAGTTTTTGACAACATGAGAGTTTGTTCCTATCTAAGTCATACTTATCCTCTCACCTTGTTTGAGGATATTCGACCTTTTGTGGACATATGCTTAGTTGTCAACCTTATCTTCTAGTACTTTCTAGCTTGTTCTACAAGCTTCCTTGAGGCCTTTATATTTGGGCTCCCTCATTGTATTTCTCAACTCATTGTAAATACATTTTTCTTTTTTGCAATATCTTCTCTCTCAAGTTCATTTATTTTTTTTCCAAGCTCCACCTCTTCCTTCTTTGGTTTCCCTTCGACAGGTTATTTGCATGCAGGCGACCTTAGCAAGCTATGAAGTTGGATTTCATCAACTTATACATAATAATCCAACACTTCATTCGTGAGCTTAAAATTTATATCATTGGGGGAGTTAAGGTGTTTCAACCTTAAGACCCTCAAAGATATTGTTCATCAAGCCACACAAATAAAATAAAACATTACTTTGGGACACAATGGTTTTGTGGGAACACTGACTAGTGGACCTACACCTTTAGGGTCAAGAGGAAATTAGAATTAGGTAGTGAGTAGTGGAAATAAGCCCCATTTCTGTAGGGGAAATTATGGATAGAAGCATGTGACATCCTATTCTTCATCTTAGAGTAGTGGTAGTGGTTCTTGTTCTACGAACTTCTATGACTCTTAGTGCATCAAGTGCCACCAGCACAATGAGCTTATAAAGAGTACTCATTCTTTTTGTAGTAGAGGTGGCCATATTTATTCTAGTGCACCACCTTTAGGTAGGGGATTTGTTAGAGGTACTATTGCTTCTCTTGTGGATGATTTTGGAATGTTGCAACCAACTACCCTCAGCATACTTTCTGGTTTATGGGTCAGATGCCCAAAACATATGAGCCTAAAGTGGGTTATTTTGGTAGATCACATAGAGTTTTGGAGTGATAGAGAATCGCTAAGCTGAGAATCATGTTACTCTTGCTGAGAATTTGGGTGCTATCAAAGGTACATTTCTCTCTATCTTATTTGATTTAAGTTATATAAACTCATTTATATCTCCCTTCATAGTAGATAAGTTTGAGCTAGTGGCACTAAAAAAGATATAGGTTAGCAAGTAGACTTAGCCTCAAGAGAAAAGGTATCCATAGATTCTCTAGTACACAAATGTAAGTTGAGACTAGGATAATTCATTAGTATAGTTGATTTTCATGGGATTCATCTTGGATCATATGATATTGTGCTAGGTATGGATTAGCTAGGCTTACATGGAGATAGAATTGCTTGTAGAAAGAAGATCATTGTGAGGATCATGAGGGAAAGGATACTAAGATTATGGGAATTTAGTGACCTATATATCTTCTTATGATCTTTGCAATGAAACTTATATGAAGCATGCAAAGTGTTTATCAGGTATTTTCTATATTTGTGAGTATACTTGATATTGGTCTAAAGTGTTTAGTTTCATGAGATTGATGGATACTAATGCAAGTTTTTTTTAAAAATTCTCTACAGTTTTATTTCCTATCACTTCCCTCTAGAGAAAGGAGAAGAATTTTATTTTGATAGAGAAGTGTAAAGATTCCTAGAAGCTCAAGGAGAGTTTTAACTATTGAACCTATTTTAGCAGTACCTTACCCATTATGTGATTTTATAGTGTTCATAGATACTTCCCTAGAAGGGATTGGAGCAATTTTTATGCAAGAATGATGTATGGTTGCTTATGAGTCTCACAAACTAAATGATCATGAGCTAAAGTATCTCACAAATGATCTTGAGTTAGAAGCAGTTGTTCATACCTTGCTTAGATGGAGACAGCTTATTTTGGGGAATCATTTTGAGATTCATAGAAAATATTGTAGTTTATAGTATATATTTTTCCAACCTAATTTAAATACTTGGCAAGGTTGATGAATGGAGTTTGTGAGTAAGACTTTGAGGATAAGTACATCCAGAGCAAGGAGAATGGAGTAGTTGGCACTTAGAATTCCACGAGACATGAGATATCAATATTGACTCTTACTATGGATTTGAAGGGTCATATACTTCAAGAACTTCCTACAGGTACTTAGTATCATGAAGTGAGTGCAAAGATTGAGTTAGGCAGACCTTTAAAGGGAAAATTCTTAGGGTATTAATTAGATTCAGATGGTGTTTTACATCGCACGGGCTAGATATATGTAGCACCATTAGATGATCTTCATACATTGATCCTATCTAAGTCTCATCATGCAACTCAACATATCCAGGTGGTAAAAATATGTGTGTGGACTTACGATAGTTAAAGTATTTGTTGGTATAAAGTGTGATATTGTTGATTTTGTAGCTAGGTTCGTACAGTGTCAAAAAGTTAAGAATACCAACATCTAGCAAGGTTCTCATATGCTAACCTTATTCCTTTATGCAATTGGGATATTATTTATATGGATTGCATTGTGGGGCTTCCTATGACTCCATGTAGACACAATGCTATCATGGTGATTATTGATCAACTGACTAAGGTGGTACACCTTTCATCAATGAGATCATTCTCTATAGCATCTTCAATAACTAGAGTCTTTATGTAAGACATTGTGAGACTACATGGTATTCAATGAAAGATCATTTTGAATAGGGATCATGTATTCACATCTTCATTTTAGCTCAACGTATCACCCTAAGACCAATGGTTAGAGAGAGAGAGGTAATCAATTATTGGATGATATGTTGAGGATGTAAATCATGAACTCATACACTCATTGAGAGGACTATTATACTTGGTTGATTTGCCTCTAATAACAAATATAATAGTTCGATTGGGATGCAACCTTTTTAGACATTTTATGGTCATCCTTATTATACACATCTGAGTTGGATTATATACTAAAAATGTGAGCACACTTTTATAAACCCTTCTATCCAAGGAATCCAATGGAAATAGGGTTTTGAATGGAGGCTTATAGCTCTCTCTCCATGATGCACAACAATCCAAATAGTATCATGATGGTGGCTCTCAAATGAACCTAAGATAGGAGACCCTTGCAAGGTGTTGTTAGAGTAATAAAGTGTTTTCTTATTAATTAAATTATATTGATTTAATTAATAAGTCACTTATTATCTCTAGTTTACTTAAACTAAACTTTAGGCATATATTAATTAATTCTTTTATTAATTATTATCATGCAACCTATGTTAGTTAGTTGTTAGGGTTTTGATCTCCTTTTATAAGGATTGATCTCTTTGTAATTTATTCATTCAAGTTTTATAATAGCAATCTCTCTTTTTTCTCATCAAGAATGTCTCATCTATGGATATGGGAATTCCAAGCTCCATAATTTTTGCTTCTCTTTTTCTGTGACAGATGTTTCCATGCAGATAATTCTAGGGAGTTGTGGGGTTGATCTGTCATCAACTTCAACATGGTATCAGAGCTTCAGATCTTCATGCCCATGTTCTATTTATGAAGTTTGGCTTGGCTTTCAGATCTATGTTTTCTCTTTTAGTGGGTTTAATTTTTTAGAGTTATTTTTTATTGCATCAAGAGGGTCACTTTTTTTTCAGTGCATGTTGAGCTAAAATAGACCTCATTGTTGAGCTCAGGGCACCCAAAAACCCCTATTTTCATATAAATTTTGTTCAATTTGGACATAGTTGGAATTTGAGGCAAAGAATATTCCTTTCAAATTTGGCCACATTTCCCGAGGCAGTGCTTTTGTGATTTTTGAGAATTTTTGGCTTGAAAATTAAGGTTTTTTGGCATGGAAATTGAGATTTTCTTCTTAAAAATCGAGATTGTTTAACCAAAATCAAGATTTCCATGTGAAAATTGAGATTTTTTGCATGCAAATTAGGGTAGTTTAGCACATAATTTAAATTGATTTGGCATGAATCCTAAGGTAGTTTCTAATAATGGTGGACACACTTCCCAAGGTATTTTGATACAGATCCTAAGGCAGTGATTTTTTTTGCCATTTCAATTTTTCGATGAAATTTTTATTAAAGTTGATTTGTAATAAAGTTTAATGTTTTCATTTTCTATAAGTTTTCCAAATGATAAAGGTTTCAAGATAAGATCAAGGGCAAAGGCAGTTTCTATCTCCTAGTTAAACATTCATAATTCCATATAACTAGGTATTTCTTTGAGTATAATAATAGGATTCATATGGATAACCACTTTGTTAATTCAGTACCAAAACAATCTGTATTAAATGATATTATAATTCCAATTATAATAAGAATAAAAAAGAAATTCATATATTTAAACATATATATTAATGTCCAAATACTAAACAAAATAAATAGTTAAATTTAATTTAATTAATTCTATAATTAATTTTTTTATTAAATATTCAAATATTCAAATAAGTTTTAAATTAACTAACACTTAAATTTATTAAAACCTATCTTTAACTCATTTAAATGAAAACAAGATTATTTAAAAAATTATATAAAAGCAATATTAAATAAACCTTTTTTTTAGAGAAAAATAAATCTAAAAAAAATATTTAACCCTTTTTGAAAGGGTGCCAGCTGACAACTTGCCAATACAGTTGTAGCTACCAAGGTAGCTATAGCTGCCAAGGCAAACCGCTACACTACCTAAGGCAGTTGTTATTATCTTTGGCAGCCTTAGCTTGTGTGCCAATGGGGAAAGAGAAAAGAGGGGGGTGGTGTAATGGCTCGCCTCCTCAAATTTTTTTAACTAATATATATTTTTAAAAGCATAAACCAAAACCCCCTACAAAATTGATTTATAATTAATTGCAATTACCATAGTAATTTTTCAATTACTGCGGTAAATGTACATTCTTATAATATATTTTCATGATAGATATGATAGGGAAACATAATTGAAACAACCAAATTTAATAATTAAATCTAGTTTTTTTTCTTTTTTTCAACCCTATCCCAATCTCAATTTTTTCTGAAACATTCCAATTTTTCCAATAAGAATTTTATTTGACTTCTCTCAAAGTCAATTCAATAATAAATAACAAGATTCCTCAAAACAAAGGTTTCAACCAGAACCGATCTTTGAAAAAAAAGATCTACAATCAAACACAAAGTAGACAGAGAGAAAATTCAATACAATCTACTGTGATAATTTCAACAAAGTTCCCACCTCAATCCGATGCTAACCAGATGAACATTTGGAAATTGCAAGAATTCTAATGTCTTGAAACCCTTTCCAGAAATTTGCTTCTCCAAACCTATGTGTGGAGAAATGAGCTCTAATTTCTTAATAAAGAGCTTTCTCCTTTAGGGTTTCAATTTTACAAACACCCAAACCCTTTTTCTTTATTATTTTAATTTATTTTAATTTTATGTGCAAACTTTTTGCATTTTAAAATAAACTTTATTTAATTTATTCTATCTTGCTTTTATTAAATAACAAGACACATTTTAAAAGTATATTTATCAATTTAAATAATAATAATATTTAGAATTTATTATAAAAATGAAACTCCTAAATTAATTATTATTAAATTAAATAAATATAATTACACCAAATTAGAACTTTATTAAATCTTTTGAATTTAAAGCTTTTGTTTAATTAATTTCTCAATTAATTTAATAAGTAAAAATTGATTTCTCTTTTAAAATTTTTGGTAAATTAAATCATTTAATATTCTCTTAATTTGATTTAATTATAACTGAAAATCACAACAGACCCACAAAACTAAATAAGAAAACTCATTTTAAAGACAAAGTACTAAATCAAGTTCAAGGGTCAAAATCTCGAATTCACATCACTTGATGAATTTGAAAGGGTAAATAATAGAGATACTTGTCCTATATTTTAGGACAACTGGCTCATGGTTAGGATTTGTGGAGGATTTGAGCAATGCAAATCCATAAAGCCTGAAGAATACTTGCATGTAAAAACCCATCACAAAGAACAAGAAAAAACAAGAAGAGGGAAGGGTTTTCTCTGAAGAATATGCAAATTGTATTCTTAGAAATGAAATAGATAAGAGATAATTACAAAAGATCTATCCTTATAGAAGGAGATAGAAACCCAAAAAAGTATAACCTAAAAGGTAAAATCCATTTAATAATTACTAATTGATTATTAAATGTGAATGCAAAAGTACATAAAGTGAAATTTTAAGAAGGGAGAAAAAGGAAATTTAATAAATTAAATTAAATTAACCTTTGTCTCTAAAACACCCCCCCTTAAGATGAGCAACAATGCAGCTACAAACAATGCAAGGAAACTACAATGCTGAAAGAAAACTTGGATCCCGGAAACAAGGCCTGATGAGGTACCCAATCACAACCAAAACTCTATGAAATAGAGAAATGGAGAAAACCTAGTGGGAAAACCTCTACTCTAAAAAGAGATAGAAAAAGGATGCACAAATGTAACATCTCAAGCGAATCTCCCAAGACCATAAGTATAATAAAAGCCTCCATGATACAAGCTTGAGACTCCATGCCCCCACCACCCCCCCCCCCCCCGCCAAGAATGGTAAAACTCTTGTGTCAATGAACATCCCAATGTGGCTCCAATCTAAAGGAAAAAAAAGTAGTGGACAAGTATGATAAAATTGAGGTATGTAAGGTGTAACTGGAAGTCCTAGTTGATGCTAAAAGGAGAAAGCATGAGAATCTTGAAATGGAATCTCTGATGGAGGTGGAATAACAGGTGTGTTGAATCTATCATTCGAGAGGAGATGTGTGTCCTATGATATATCCTCAACAACTAAAGTGGATTGGTCGATGATTGGAGCTGCAATAGTAGGAAATGTTGAAGAGTAATCCTATGCAAGAGATGAAATCTGAATAAGAGGTGGAGGTGTGGAAGTCACAACACTAGTCTTAGGAAAAACACATAAGTTCAAGTGACCGAACTTCACCTCAGTAAAATCTCATGAAAAAAGAGAGTGAGTCACTGATAGTGGAGATGGTGGACCAAAATGTGAGAAGGAATGTAGGTGGGAAGCATGATCGACAATCCCTATATCAATAATATTGTCTATCTCACTATCTCTGATGTGCACTGAATCTTGTGCAAACTCAACTATCTTCCCTATCCTACTATGTGTAATCTAATAAATAGAGAGAAGGTTAGAGGACGAAGATGGAACACAAAGTACATCATGTTGGAGTTTTTAAAAACTATCAAGCAACAAAATGCTCAATACCAAAATGACATCACTCATACAATCTAAGGACTAGCCAATTCTTATTAACAATTATATGTGCAAACCATTTGGATCCAACTTCAACAAAACCAAGGGTGGTTTTCTGCTCTTTAGGCTCTGCAAAACCAGGGTGGTTATACCTAGGGATGATTCAAGACTGGGAAACACTATAAGAGAATTATTTTAGTTTCATTATAATTCTCATCTCATATCCTCAGATACATGCATAATTCTTGACATTTTGATAAACACATCTCATATAACAAATTTGGCCAAAAATTCTTCTATAGATCTACAGAAGTTCTCATCAATAGTGGCTAACTGAAGCTAAAACATTCCATGCAAACAAGTACATGCCAACTTTGAAAATCTTCAGGAAATGACACTCATAGATTAGGGGTCAATTTGCGATGACGGGCAAATGTTATGTTGTTTTGAGTTTTTTTTTTTTAAATTATAGCCTGACGACGTCGCAATTGCGACGTCGGGCATCGCAATTGCGACGTCATCGGGTTATAAGAAAAAAAAAGAGGGCGCGTTCATTGTCATTATACAATTCAGGAAAAAAAGATGTGAGAATGTAGTGGGAGTAGGAGTTCATGAAGGGGAAAGGAACTTCGACAGAGGGGAGAGGGAATTCGAGTGACAACTCAGGGGATGCAGATACTCGGGTCGCAGGCGCAAAGAGTTTCTGATCGAGCGTCCCTGCATGGAGCAACAAAGTTTTTGAAGAAAAGCATCACCATTGAGAGCCGAGCATTTTGAGTGGAGTAAGGGGAAATTAAGGGGAAATTACAACCAAACAATCAAGAGGGTGCAAAGATTTTAGGAGAAGCATTGACTCTATGGATTCTAGGGTTCATGCAAAAGAATTGATCGATCCACGTGTCATGATCTCCCTTTAGAGCTCCCATTGAAGTGCGAATGCATTGGCTTCCCCTCTGATTCAAGGGCACGAATTCAAGGGCACAGAATTAGTTGCATCAATTTCCAACTGAATAGTTTATGAGAGGTGCATGTCGAGAAGTATTGTTTGAATTTTTTTATCAATGGCTCCTGATCCTCTTACTATTACCATATTGCTACTTCTATTTGATAATTTGAGTCTTCATTTTATTCTCAGAGGATGTTGTAACTTTCTTGTTTGATGAATTCTTTGTGATTTTTTAAATAAAATATTTCTCTTTTAGTCTTGCTTGTCAACATGTCATAGGTTAATAAAACTGAAAGCTTGCTTTTAGATAGATTTATTTTTAAAAAGAATGTTGAAATCTCTTGCATTGGAAAAATATTTCTAAAACATTTGATATACTCTTCATTCCTACTATTACTCAAGAAATTTACAGACATGGTCATTAGGTGCCTCTTAGAAAAAACTATTTCAGTGAAGACCAGTACCATACTTCTATTCTGAAAGCTCCTTACATAATTTTCATTTTTTTCTTAATGTAGATGCTACCTTTTTTCAAAGCTTCAACTGGTAGTAAACTTTGTGCTTCATTTTCTAAGTTATATCTTAAAAATATTCCCACTTGTGTAATGAAGTTAACGTGTCTTAAAAATGTGATAGCTTTTACACTAACACTACTCCTTGTTGCATGCTAATGATATATATTTTCCTGTGTATAACCTCTGTTGTTGACTAATCTTAAGTTATTTTTATTTTAGATCCTACAAGAGTTGTACTCCTCTCTTTGAAATTTTGAATAGATCATTTGTTGGGTCTTCAATAATATATTAGGCACATTCTATTCGTCATAGGAAAGCTCAGTATAGTTCTATTATAAGAAATTCTACTTGATGCCTTTGAATTTTAAAACATTACTTCTGCTATATCAATGCCATGTTCATAAAAATCTAAACCTTCTAAAAAAATGCTTCTGTAAAATTGTGCTTAGTAATACTCTTAGAACTTTATATGTGGATATCTCCTATAGGTTTTTTGAAGATTTTTCACATGAGAGGTATTTTGGGCCATTCTATACAAAACCCATATCATTAGACAGATATCAAATTGACGAATCAGATTGTGACTTGTTGGGACACTAAAAAAAATCAAGGAAGGAACTCTAATATCATTAGTTTAAAGGGAAATCATTGTATGTTCACAAGTCTTTATAGCAAGGGAACATTATAGTAAATCTGAATATACTCTTCACAAATAAAAGCCTAATCTACACCAAAGTAATTATTGATCCTTACAAAATTAAGGATTTCCACACTTTGAAAGTTAGTCTATAGATGCAAATCAATACATGATGGATATGTAGTCATTAGAACCAAGTCTCCATGGTAATTAGTTGATTAAGTTTGAATCTCAAATGTAGGATAACTCAAGTGTATGAGTTGGAACATTAAGGAATATTTTTTATTAGGGAAAAACTAGTCTTTGAAGGGGATCCAAAACCCTTTACAATAAAATTTTTAAGGGGACATGGTACCCCACTAAAATAAATAGCTACAATTGAAAAAGTATTACAAGACAACAACCCAAAACAAGAAAACAATTGACAACTAAAATAAAGTTAAACAAAGATCCACTTGCCTAAAAGTTAGCACAATGTTAAAGCCACACATAACATAATGATTCTATCTATCAAGGAGACCCACGGGGTTTAGAAAGGCTCCCTGAACCTCATCATTGGGTTTTGACTTGGCTCCCATAGCCACTACTATGGGTTTTAACATGGCTCTCAAAAACATCATCACCCACAACCTTAGAAGATCAATCATCAAAAATCCAACTAAAACTTTGGGGTTTTGGAATGCTCCCAAATTTTGAATTGGATTGCACAATTATTTTGATAGGATTCCCAAGTCTTTTAAAAATCACATACCTCATAGAAATGATCATTAGAAAGTGATCTAAAACTCTAGGGTTTAAGAAGACTCCCCAAACCTCCATGGGATTTATTTTGGATCCCACAACCATAATGGGATTTTTAGAGGATCTCCAAAAGAACACAATTTTTTTTAAAGGATCCCCAACCCTTCAAAATGGGATTAAACTTGGCTCCCATAACCAAAATGTCACCAGCAAAAAAGAGACCCCACCAATCATCCATAGCTATAATGTGTATTTGGCATTTTTTTCAATAAATTCCCTATGTGAGGAAAATCATGACTAATTTATCATATCTCTATTTTATGCAATCTGAGACAACTTTTCATGGTTTTGTTTGATCAAATACACATGGATTCTTGTCCATGGGTTCCTGCAAAGAAGAGGGAATATGAGTACGATTATAGTTAAAAGTCTAACTATTTGTCTCAAACTTACAGGTATGTTCTACATGTGACCTAGTATGGTACCTATCTTATCGATTCGAAGCATTCACCCTTGCACCTCATCAACCTTGTAAATTTTCCTCCACACTATCATTTTATTGACAGTAATAATATAGCATGAAGTTCAAACAACCTTTTAAAGATAAAGATTCTATACAAATAAAGCATATATGCTACAGTTCAGACTTTGCTAAAAGAGATTTAAGATATGCTTGGGACTGAATGGCTCAGTTGCCACCTGCTAAAAAAGTAACATTACCTACACAGTTATGCTTGGGTGTATGTCTCGAGGCAATGTCTTGGTAACTTTATTCAATTCTAACCTCTAATAATTCTAATCTCTGCCATGAACATGACTACCAAGAACTTGAAGTGAAAGAGGTAATCCTCTGCATACATTTAGGAAGGAGTTAACCAGATTCTCATTACCCTTAGCTGGACAGGATTGTCCAAAGGAATGCCAACAGAACAACTCTCTGGCATTGTCTATATCCACCCCTTTTAGATTATAAGCAACACTAATTTCTGCATTTATAAGCACCCCCACATCATGATTTGTAACTATTACAAGGCTATATACCAACTTCTTTACAATTTTTGTTATAAGTAGAGCATCTAACTGCTGCAGGTGATCAATATCATCTAGAACGATTAGGAAACTTAGCCTATTGCTCCTGTCTAGGAAATTCACTATATGAGTTTTTCCTTCCTCTGTAGATTGAAAATGGAATGGATCTATCTGGAATATATCTTTGATGAATTTCATTTGTAAAGAAGAAAAACTTATATTTCCATAGGCTTCCCTCACATTGAATAGAGTTGTTTTGCCAACCCCACCCATTTCAAAAATGTCAACAATCTCAACCTTCTCTTTTTTGCCTTCATTCATCTGGCACAACCTCTCAAAATCTTCCACAAGCTGATCAAGGCACACCCTTTCAAAATCTTTCACAAGCATGTGAAGTCCCATTGGGTATTTTGATGCAGGAGCATCTTGCATACAAAATAAAGGGGAGACATGTTGAATGTAAAATTTAAAAATAAAATAAAATAAAATAAAATAAAAATTTGTGGAGGAGAGAGAAAGTGAAAAAAATAGAATAAAAATAATTTAAAAACAAAATAAGGGAAAAAGGAGAAAAGAGGAATTTCTATTTTCAAGGTGCATAGGTGGCGTAAATACAAAAATAAGAAAAATAGTTGTCATTCCATTAATCGAGATGTGTAGGTGGAAATTCTAGAAGGTTTTGGATAAATCGTGTATTTAATATTTGTTGGGTGCTTAGTTGTATTTGGGTGGGAATTTAATATTTATTTAAAGGTAGTTGTTTTTACCTTTTATCCCACATTGGTTGTGTTTGTAATGTCTTGGGTGGTAAGTGCCTATTTAAGGAAGGCTTATTATCATTTGTAATCAAGTTCAAGAAATAAAAGCTTGAGAAGTAGAAGCTAGAAGGCATGAAGACTTCAAGGTGTGAAAACTCTAAAGGTGTAGCTCTTCAAGTAGAAGTTCTTAGTGAAGCTCTTGGTGTGAAGACTCTTATTTAGGATTTCTCTTATGTTGAAGAAGTCATATCTATGATATCATCTTGTGGGTGTTGTAAGGATTTTTCAAGTATAATAAAATTATTTGTGAAGCATTTTTTTCTTGGTCTCTATATTGTTGCATTCTTGGTTTTGAGTTGGTAGAGTGGTGTGGCCCTCTATCAAGTGGTATCAGAGTAGGAGTTCCTAAGTGTGTGGACAGTTCACCGAACGTGAGGCAGTTTACACCAGGATTTGCAAAGAAGGTTGATCTTGTGGCTGATTGATCTTTTAGATTGGTGGATTTGTTTAGGGTTTGCTAAATTTTTGGAAGATGCCTCCAAGAAGATTGGACCCCAAGGAAAATGATGACCTTAGTGAAGCGATGGAAGAAAGAATCTTAGAGAAGGTAAGAGCAGAGGTCAAATCAGAGATTGCATTGATGAAGAGTGACATGATTGCTGAAATTGTGAGTGCTTTGGGTGGTGTACCTAGGCATGTGGGTACTGAAGACAGATATGAAAAAGTTGCTGAAGACTTTGAAGCTGCTAGTGAGGATAGAAGTGATCATGAGGAGAGACCTATTGGAATTAGGGCTAGTCAGTTTGCTCGACCTGGATCTCAGTTGAAGTTGAAGCATAAGATGGAGGTTTCTAATTTTTTAGGTACTTTGAATCCTAAAGACCTGATTGATTGGATTGGTGAATTAGAGGACTACTTTGAGCTTGAGGGTATTGAAGATCCATTGAGAGTAAGGTTGGCACAAACTAAGTTGAAGGGACATGCTACTCTTTGATGGAAGGAACTGCAAAGAGATAGAGAAGAGGAAGGTGAAATGAAGATCACTAGATGGAAATTGATGGTGACTAAGTTAAAGGAAAAGTTCATTCCAGCTGATTATGAACTTGAATTGTTTAAGAGGTTGCAAAATTTGAAACAGAAGGATATGACTGTGAAGGATTACACTGAGGAGTTCTACAAGTTGACTATTCGGTCTGGGCATAGAGAATTATCAAAGGAGAAGGTAGCACGATATATTAATGGTTTGAGATTCAATATTCAGGATGAGGTTGGTATGCTGAATATTTCCATAGTTGAGGATGTTTATCAGTATGCTTTGAGAGCAGAGGAGAAGCTAAAGAGGAAGAATCAAGGTAGTTCCCGAGGGAAGGAGAAGCAGGACAGTTTGGTACAAGCTAAACCAAAAGCAGAAGGCAAACCAAAACCTATGGAACAAAGAAGAAGGATAGGTGGAGGTGTATTCAGAGGTAATTGTTTCAAGTGTGGTCAAGAAGGGCATAGATCTTTTGAATGTTCTATTGGTAGGACAGCTACTATTGTGAATGAGGTTGAAGTCCAGGAAAATCAGCCTGAGGAAGGAGAAAGTTTGTTGGCTCGGTGAGTACTAATAGGTAAGAAGACATTGGATTCTTGTCAGAGGACTAGTTTGTTCAAAACTTGTTGTAAGTCTGGTGGGAAAGTTTGCAAGGTGATTATAGATAGTGGTAGTACTGATACACTTTTTGCTAAGGAGATGGTTCAAAAACTTGGTTTGAAGAGATTGAGACATCCTTGTCCTTATAGGATTGGCTGGTTACAAGGTGAGCATGCTTTGGAAGTGAGAGAGCAATGTCTTGTTGATTTTCAGATTGGGCAGTATAAGGATCAAGTATTGTGTGATATTGTGGATATGAACAGTTGTCATGTGTTACTTGGTAGACCTTGGCAGTATGATTGCAGGGCTATGCATGATTGTGTTAGGAATTTGTTTACTATTGAGAAAGGTGGTAGGAAGTTTTCCTTGATTCCTTTGCAGAATGAAGCGCTTGGTAGGAGAAACTTGAGTGTTGGCAGTCGAGTTGAGTTGGCAGATTTTGAGAAGATTGAAAATCAGCATGGGAAGCAGACCTATAGAACACCTATGGTGGATGTAAAGGAGAAGAAGAAAAATAAGGGAAAGAGTGTGCAAGTTGAAGATTTGGAGGACATATATGTGAAGAACCAGTTTGGGATTTATGTGCTGAATCCCGAAAGATGTTCTTCTAGCTATTACAACATCTTTTCAGACCTGGGGAGTCTGATGCAGGAGCATCTTGCATCCAAAATAAAGGGGAGACATGTTGAATGTAAAAAAAAAAAATTAAAAAAAAAAAAAAATTGTGGAGGAGAGAGAAAGTGACAAAAAATAGAGGAAAAATAATTTAAAAACAAAATAAGGGAAACAAGAGAAAAGAGGAATTTCTATTTTCAAGCTGCATAGGTGGCGTAAATAGAAAAATAAGAAAAATAGTTGTCATTCCATTAATCGAGATGTGTAGGTGAAAATTCTAGAAGGTTTTGGATAAATCATGTATTTAATATTTGTTGGGTGCTTAGTTGTATTTGGGTGGGAATTTAATATTTATTTAAAGGTAATTGTATTTACCTTTTATCCCACATTGGTTATGTTTGTAATGTCTTGCATGGTAAGTGCCTATTTAAGGAAGGCTTATTATCATTTGTAATCAAGTTCAAAAAATAGAAGCTTGAGAAGTAGAAGCTAGAAGGCATGAAGACTTCAAGGTGTGAAAACTCTAAAGGTGTAGCTCTTCAAGTAGAAGTTCTTGGTGAAGCTCTTGGTGTGAAGACTCTTATTTAGGATTTCTCTTATGTTGAAGAAGTCATATCTATGATATCATCTTGTGGGTGTTGTAAGGATTTTTCAAGTATAATAAAATTATTTGTGAAGCATTTTTTTCTTGGTCTCTATATTGTTGCATTCTTGGTTGTGAGTTGATAGAGTGGTGTGGCCCTCTATCAAGTGGTATCAGAGCAGGAGTTCCTGAGTGTGTGGACAGATCGCCGAACATGAGGCAGTTTACACTAGGATTTGCAAAGAAGGTTGATCTTGTGGCTAATTGATCTTTTAGATTGGTGGATTTGTTTAGGGTTTGCTTAATTTTTGGAAGATGCCTCCAAGAAGATTGGACCCCAAGGAAAATGATGACCTTAGTGAAGTGATGGAAGAAATAATCTTAGAGAAGATAAGAGCAGAGGTCAAATCAGAGATTGCATTGATGAAGAGTGACATGATTGCTGAAATTGTGAGTGCTTTGGGTGGTGTACCTAGGCATGTGGGTACTAAAGATAGATATGACAAAGTTGCTGAAGACTTTGAAGCTGCTAGTGAGGATAGAAGTGATCATGAGGAGAGACCTATTGGAATTAGGGCTAGTCAGTTTGCTCGACCTGGATCTCAATTGAAGTTGAAGCATAAGATGGAGGTTTCTAATTTTTTAGGTACTTTGAATCCTGAAGACTTGATTGATTGGATTGGTGAATTAGAGGACTACTTTGAGCTTGAGGGTATTGAAGATCCATTGAGAGTAAGGTTGGCACAAACTAAGTTGAAGGGACATGCTACTCTTTGGTGGAAGGAACTGCAAAGAGATAGAGAAGAGGAAGGTGAAATGAAGATCACTAGATGGAAATTGATGGTGACTAAGTTAAAGGCAAAGTTCATTCCGGCTGACTATGAACTTGAATTGTTTAAGAGGGTGCAGAATTTGAAACAGAAGGATATGACTGTGAAGGATTACACCGAGGAGTTCTACAAGTTGACTATTCGGTCTGGGCATAGAGAATTGTCAAAGGAGAAGGTAGCACGGTACATTAATGGTTTGAGATTCAATATTTAGGATGAGGTTGGTATGCTGAATATTTCCACAGTTGAGGATGCTTATCAGTATGCTTTGAGAGCAGAGGAGAAGCTAAAGAGGAAGAATCAAGGTAGTTCCCGAAGGAAGGAGAAGTAGGATAGTTTAGTACAAGCTAAACCAAAAGCAGAAGGCGAACCAAAACCTATGGAACAAAGAAGAAGGGCAGGTGGAGGTGTATTCAGAGGTAATTGTTTCAAGTGTGGTCAAGAAGGGCATAGATCTTTTGAATGTTCTATTGGTATGACAGCTACTATTGTGAATGAGGTTGAAGTCAAGGAAAATTAGCTTGAGGAAGGAGAAAGTTTGTTGGCTTGGCGAGTACTAATAGGTAAGAAGACATTGGATTCTTGTTAGAGGACTAGTTTTTTCAAAACTTGTTGTAAGTCTGGTGGGAAAGTTTGCAAGGTGATTATAGATAGTGGTAGTACTGATAACCTTGTTGCTAAGGAGATGGTTAAAAAACTTGGTTTGAAGAGATTGAGACATCCTTGTCCTTATAGGATTGGCTGGTTACAAGGTGAGCATGCTTTGGAAGTGAGAGAGCAATGTCTTGTTGATTTTCAGATTGGGCAGTATAAGGATCAAGTATTGTGTGATATTGTGGATATGAACAGTTGTCATGTGTTACTTGGTAGACCTTGGCAGTATGATTGTAGGGCTATGCATGATTGTGTTAGGAATGTGTTTACTATTGAGAAAGGTGGTAGGAAGTTTTCCTTGATTCCTTTGCAGAATGAAGCGCTTGGTAGGAGAAACCTGAGTGTTGGCAGTCGAGTTGAGTTGGCAGATTTTGAGAAGATTGAAAATCAGCATGGGAAGTAGACCTATAGAACACCTATGGTGGATGTAAAGGAGAAAAAGAAAAACAAGGGAAAGAGTGTGCAAGTTGAAGATTTGGAGGATATAGATGTGAAGAACCAGTTTGGGATTTATGTGCTGAATCCCGAAAGATGTTCTTCTAGCTATTAGAACATCTTTTTGGACCTGGGGAGTCTAATGTAGGAGAATCTTGCATCCAAAATAAAGGGGAGACATGTTGAATGTACAATTAAAATTTTTAAAAAAAAAAAAAAATTGTGTAGGAGAGAGAAAGTGACAAAAAATAGAGGAAAAATAATTTAAAAATAAAATAAGGGAAAAAGGAGAAAAGAGGAATTTCTATTTTCAAAGTGCATAGGTGGCGTAAATAGAAAAATAAGAAAAATAGTTGTCATTCCATTAATCGAGATGTGTAGGTGGAAATTCTAGAAGGTTTTGGATAAATCATGTATTTAATATTTGTTGGGTGCTTAGTTGTATTTGGGTGGGAATTTAATATTTATTTAAAGGTAGTTGTATTTACCTTTTATCCCACATTGGTTGTGTTTGTAATGTCTTGGGTGGTAAGTGCCTATTTAAGGAAGGCTTATTATCATTTTTAATCAAGTTCAAGAAATAGAAGCTTGAGAAGTAGAAGCTAGAAGGCGTGAAGACTTCAAGGTGTGAAAACTCTAAAGGTGTAGCTCTTCAAGTAGAAGTTCTTGGGGAAGCTCTTGGTGTGAAGACTCTTATTTAGGATTTCACTTATGTTGAAGAAGTCATATCTATGATATCATCTTGTGGGTGTTGTAAGGATTTTTCAAGTATAATAAAATTATTTGTGAAGCATTTTTTTCTTGGTCTCTATATTGTTGCATTCTTGGTTGTGAGTTGGTAGAGTGGTGTGGCTCTCTATCATATTTGGCTATGTGAAATCTTTCAAAATCTTCATGTGTGAGTATGTAAATCCTCATTTTTTTGCCATTCTAAATCCTAAAAACCAATTTGATGCATGCACTCAATGATCAATTTTTAGATCTTACCCACTACTTATGTTCAAACAATATACTGATTAAGAGAATGTTAGAGATTCATGATTAAATATTGCTATTAATGTTAAAAGTGTGAGCCAGATCACAAGTGTCAGCATCTATGTCAAAATGAGGACTAGAAGAGATGCAATTCCTATATTACAACTAAGCATAATTAACGATGGAGGATTCATGTTAAGTTTTTCAAGGGGTGGTCTATTGAAACATATGTACCAGCATATTATGGCAACATATTATGCAATTCTTCGTACAGATCAAATTCACCAAAGGAACTATTAACACACAGTTAGATATTGAAAAGAGAGAAACTTAAGGAAGAAGATTGTGAACTTCCATTTTGGTATGAAAAAACTGGCAGCATGAAATTACATGCTCAGCATCTCTTACACTACAGTCAGCAAATATGGGAGTTCAGTTTGTCATTTGACTTTAATTCAATCAATTCTAAAAATTCAAGTGGACTTTTCCACAAATACACAGAAATATGAATCTCTACCTGTGACAAATATTGACAAGACCAAAACAAGTATAAGATATCCATAACGCTTGCTCAAATATGTAGATGGACGTGAAGCGGTGAGCAAAAGGTAGTAGTTCCCACATCATCATTGCAAATAACTGCACTTGGAGAGTATGATAGAAAAGACTTTAAACACTCTAGTTTTTAGAGATTAAAATATATACATGTCGTGTGTAGCTGTACATACCTTTATGCAATGATTGGAGAAGGAATAGTGACTATCAAACATAGTGGGATAAATTTGAAGATTATTATGAGAATCCATGAATTACTATAGTAGAAATACCTAGGCATCTGACTGAATACGCACATGGACATATTTGTTATTGATCAATGCTAATGATTAGAATATTTCTCTTCAAAAATATCGTATGAATCTATGCATCACTTCATATTGATAATAGAAAGTCATCGTGTATAATGAATGTATATATAAACTTTGAGGAAGAATCTATTGGAAGGCTATAATATAATAACATGACTCCATTGGCCAACATTCCAAGAGGGTGGATCTCAATAAGATCTCACATTACCAAGAAATATCCCAATATATTAATATACCAAATCACAATATCCACAACATCGCATAGATCCCCTTTTACAAGCAAAGGCAATGTGCAACAAGGATACTATTATTAATAGAAAATGGTCTTTGACATTAGTGATTGGACCCCTTAGACAAGACAGTAAATTGATGATCATTATATGGTGAATATCCTTCAAATAAAAGCTGTGAATGTATCCAAGGATAGTGAATCGCCTTGCAAACACTCTAAATACCTTTAACAAAAAGGTGAAATTATCTTTCTTTCTGCCCCTCATCATATGAGTCATGCTCTCTAATATTTATCATAGTTTTGATCTTCTTCTTCACTGAAATTAATTGCAATCATGCTGTTTTAATGTCATTAAATCTACTCATATCATTGTTGATAGCTCTTCTGTAACCTCTGATGATGATGCTCCTCTAGACAATGGTGAATGTACATGATCTTGTCATGTCCTATCATCTCTGATTTTTTTAACAGTCCATCTCACTGTCTCATTGTCACTGTTATGGATTCCATTTGATGACATATCTATTTTTTTATTTTCAATATTTACCATTGTTCTTGATATGTGCTCACTAAACATACATATAAAAGTGTGTAAAAGTCTTAGATGATACTCATCAATGTCAATTTAAAGCAATGTAAAGTTCTTCTTTTCCTGCAACACATATATCAACAATGTAAACTTATCTTGAAACTTCTTCTTTTCCTGCAACACATATAACAACAATTTTAAGTGCTTGCAAGGTATATACTTATGAATAAATATTACATCCTGATTTAAATGTATGAAAACAATTTTCATTCCTTTTAAGCTTCATTCATCTCAAGGTGCAATTCACAAACTCAAGAATAGTGGATTTTTTTCTTTAGGATACCTTTAGGGGAAGAGTATGTGAATTCCCCCTCGTGTCTAGAGTCTAGTTTAGAGGAGATGGCTATTTACACTACTAAGGTTTGTTGAATCTAATTCTGAATAACAATGCTTGCTATTGTTGAATCTAATCTAATGTATATTTTAACTAGACTTGTAGCTTATATGTTTTTAAATTTTTTTTAGGCCTTGTAGTTTGTATAATTTGATTGCTGGAGAGCTTCTACAACTAAGCAAGAAGGCCATTGCACGAGTTATAGCCGTACGCTCAGGTATGAAAATCGTATATTTTTTATTCTAATGTATATTTTAACTAGACTTTTAGCTTATATGTTTTGAAATTTCTTTTAGTGGCTTAATGTTGTAAGGTCTCTTGAAATAAGACCTTCAGGCAGTTGGTCAAAGTTTTACAAATAATCTTAGGAATAAAGTCAAAGAAAGTATTTTTAAAATATTAAAGTATTTAGCTAGGTCTAAGAAGATTTGTGTACTTTCGACAATTTTGCTAGTTTGTGAAAGTTGTAGATCAAAGTTTTCATAGCCCGATTTTTGCTTCCTACAAAGAACAATCATGTTAGATAATATAAGTGAAGAACAAAATAGGGAGACAATCACTAGATTGTGGTCTAACTTGAAAAGAAAAGGTGATGGAAAATGTTATTGTCCTTGCAATATTTGTAAGGGCTTAAAACGTAGAAGACTGCTAATCAAAACAGTTAAGAGATATTGTAGGAAGAATGGTCACATTGAAGGGGGGCATGACTATCATCCACTGGTAAGTTGTTCATTATATCATTTTAACAATTTATATACATATGAAATCACTTGATGATGAGTTGATGATCATGGTTTATTTATGTTAATCAATTTTATATAGGTTGATCTTCCCAGGGAAGTACATGATCTGAACCACAACAATCAGAAGAATATGGTTTTTGAAGTGGAGGAACATGGAGGTGCAAATATCCAAGGTGAAGATAATGATCCCATGGAAGATGACAATCATGCGCCAGAAAACACAATTGAAGAGGATGGTATAAATGCATTGATCCATGACACATCTATTCCAAGCGTATCTGATCATGATGATGATGATAGCCTCGATGTACCTCCACTTCAAAAGGAATATGAACCCCTATACAAAGACTCCCAAACAACTCTTCTCTCTATTGTATTGTTGTTGTTGAACTTGAAGGTTATGAATGGTTTATCCAACATAACAATGTCACATATGTTAAGGTATGTTATATATGTATTTATATGTAACAAAGGGTGAATAATGTACCACTAATATTGTTTATATTAACAACTTATATTTTTTGTTGTAGATTGATAGGAGAGTTTCTCTTACCATCATCAAATATTCTACCTCACTCATATCGATAATTAGTTGCTATTATGAAAGATATTGGAATGGAGTATGAAGCAATACATGCTTGTCCCAATGATCATATTATATATTATAAAGAACATGAATTTGCAACACAATGCCTTGTATGTCATACGAGTAGATATCAAATAGATCGACTAGCAAAAAAGGTGCCTCAAAAGGTTCTTCGTTACATCCCCATTATTCCACGGATGCGACAATTATTCAGGTGTAGTAGCTTGGCTCAATTTATGGATTATCATGCATGCAATAGAAGTCAAGATGACATTATTCAAATCCCTGCAGATGGTTCGACATTTATGCACATAGAGGAAAAGTGGCAAAACTTCAAAGAAGAACCTCGTAATCTCAAGCTTTCATTGGCAGTGGACGATGTCAATCCATTTGGAGAGATGAGATCTATTTACTTGGTGTGGCCTATTTTTGTTATCAACAATAACATTCCTCCGTGGATGTCAATAAAGAGGGAACACATTATGTTGGCAATGATTGTTCCAGGTATCTTATCATTTGATAGTTATCAATTTACATGTACTTACAAATCTTGCAGTAAAACGGTCACAATAATTATGTAATGTTACTGTTCATTCAAGTAAATATCAAGTAAAATATATGAATGTATATATTGAGCCTGTTATCGACGAGTTGGTGGAGTTATGGAATGGTGTCACTATGTATAACGTTTCTAGACCAATAGGACAAAGACAATTTCAATTCCATGCAATACTTGCATGGACAATACATGATGCCCAAGGGCTAACACATTTTTGTGGTATGTTATAGTGAATTCAAGTTGCGCACAATAATTCTAATTATAAAAATCAACATATTTAATAATCCAATTATATCATTATCTTGTAGGTCTTCAAACAAAGGAAAAATTTGCATGTCCAGTTTGTGGTCCAAAGATGAAATCTCGTCATTCAAAAAGTTTAGGAAAGCAGGTGTTTGATGAGTGTAGACACTTCCTCCACAAGAATCATAAGTATCGACGTATGAAAAAACATCTTTTCAATGGGAAAGAAGAGACTACATCAAAGCCACGAAGAATGACACCTCGGCTATGGAAGTTGGAATATAATAGAATTAATCGTCGAGGTAATGCCATTCCACCTAATGGTTTATGTTTGTAATTTATATATTTCTATTGTGATTTTTTTTTACTAATTGTGTAATTGATGATCATGAAGGTCGTCAAGGCAATACTAATAACCTTCCAAAGGGACTAAAAAGCTGTCCCAAAAAATTTAGTAGGTTACCCTACTACGAGCACTTACAAATTGTGCATTTGTTTGATACTATGCATATTGGAAAGAATATAACAGAAACATTGTGGAAAATATTGGATGGAAGGCGTGACAAAGAAAAAATTGTCAAAATTTGTAATGACATACATGAATCCAATCATGCATTGAAGAATTTCAGTCACTCAAATAGCAACAGAGATTAGATTAATATAAGTTCCCTTCCATGGTTGTTAACGGAGCAGCAAAGTGATGCCATAAAAGAAGTCATACGAAAAATTTGATTTCCCACAGGATTTGCTGCGAACATAAACAATCTCATATAAAAAAAAAAGTGAATTTGGGCTAGGGCTCAAAACGCATGATTGGCATACTTTCGTCAAGGTAAGTTATGTTCTTTTGTATTTATAATATATTCATAAACTACATGTACTATTCGTTATATTATGTTAGAAAACAATGAAATGATTGGTTTATAATTACTGTAGTACATGCTTCCTCTATCTCTCCCAGAGCACTTCAACAATAACATCAAACAAGTGATATACGATCTTGGAAAAATATGAGGTAAGCAATAATATCTATTCAATTTGTTGTATATATTTATTATATTTGCGATTTTTTTTCCTTGCTATGTAATCTATTGTATATTATTTTGTAAAGTCTCATATCTATATATTTTTTGTGACTTGAATCTCTTAATGTAGGTGGTTGTCATCTAAAGAAATCCATAAAGAAGATATAAAATATTGGAAGAGAAGAATTCCTCATTTACTGTGTGAAATGC
Source organism: Cupressus sempervirens (assembly GCA_028749045.1). NCBI lineage: Eukaryota > Viridiplantae > Streptophyta > Pinopsida > Cupressales > Cupressaceae > Cupressus > Cupressus sempervirens. The sequence goes on from CM053785.1 coordinate 190,276,022, forward strand.
AAAAGTGTCTACCTCCAACTTTTTTCAATGCATAGGAACACTACCTCATACACCTAGTTGAGGAGATTGAATTGTGTGGACCTATACACACTAGGTCAATGTGGATGGTTGAGAGGCATTTGAAATCTTTGAAGGCTTTGATTCGACAAAGAGCACATCCTGAGGGTTCTATGGTAGAGGGATATATGGTATACTAGACTATGGTGTACATTACTGAATATCTTGCTAAGTTTGCATCAAATATCCATGTAGATTGCATTTGGGATCTCGAGCCTTTTAAAAAATTAGAAGGGGAGTACTTGATGGGGAAAGGTACATTGAGGAAAGTGAGAGGTAATAAATTATAAGATGTTATTGTAATAAATTATTGCTTAATCTTCAAAATAAATTGGTTGTAAGTTGTCTATTTTTTTTTTGTACAGGTGCTCAACAGTGGGATGTACTACATTTGTATATTGCAAACAATCTTGATTGGATGACGGTATGGATTGAATGATGTCAACATTCTGGTCGCACATTAACATGGGAAGGTGTATCTTCATTGGTTAAAGAAGCTCATCATAATGGAGATTCCAATGTTATGCAAAGGGAAATAGATTTAGCACGTGGTTCAAGAGATTTCTAGGTACGTACAAATTTATTAATCACCCGTATGTTTATCAACTCATGATACAATAATTTTGACATGTTTCACATATTATTGTAGGTTAAACACCACAAGGCTATGTTCTATAATGGTCAAAAATTTTGCGTCAAAGTGTTGGATGACATGAAGAAAACTTGTGATTTAGGAATAACTGCAGTCTTTCAAGTGACTAATATTTCATCTAGAAATGACTTACATCCTCAAGAGTCTAAAAATTGATACTATGGCATTTTGGATGAGATACTTGAGTGTGACTTTAGTTCCTTCAAATTAGTATTCTTCGTTGTCAAATGGTACAGGCTATGACTTAATCCAAATGATCCTAATAGAACTATTATTGAACATGATAATGGATTTGCAATGGTCAATACAAGGTCGTTTGAGCCAGTTAGGGATGAGCCTTATGTTCTTCCAAGACAATGTGAGTAGGAATTTTACTCAGAGGTTCCACATAAACTGGATTGGTAATTTTTTGTTAGACATGAACCGAGAGGAAGGCCAATAAAGTATAATGCGATGGAAGAAGAAGATACCAAAGAAGTAGAAGATGATGTAGATGGTGATCACAATCGACAGTTATTGGATGATGTTCCTAACACAAATTTTCATGAAGAAGAAGAAGATGATGATGATGATGATGCTACTACTGATGATGATGATGAAGATGATGTTGATGTTGATGATGATGTTGATGATGATGATGACGACGACGATGATGACAACGACGACGATGATGATGGCGAGGATGATGATGATGACAACAATGATGATGATGATGAGGACGACGACGACGACGACGACGACGACGATGATGATGATGATGATGATGATGAGGATGATGATGATGGAATTTAGAGGTATGCCATCAATCCTTAGTCTATTTAATATTCATTTCTTGATAGAAATATATTTGTCTTATATATATGGTTACATAGTTTATTCATTATCTATTTAAAAGCTACAAGTTTCAACTACAAATAAAATACTGTTAATCTAAATTAACTATTAATCTAAATTAATTAAATAAAACTATTTAAAACACATATTGATGCGTGAATGTATTGAGCCTTATTTTCTTTCAGGTCAAAAGCATTTGTAAGTGTTTAGTTTAGAAAAGGGAATTCATTAATTATCTATAAAAGGGAGTTGTACCTAGAATAAAATTCATAGGGAAAAAATAATATAAATGCTTACCCAATTTGTTGGTTAATGATTCTACCTCTATGGGTGATGCAGAGACCCTAGGTGGACTTGCAGTCATTCATATCAAGAGGGACTTCCATAGTGTTCTCACAACACCAACCAAGCATCTTCATAAGATCCCTCTCCTTGATCCAAGCCAAATCCATAACCTATTAGAGTCCACACCAAATACTTATGCCACCTTAGGTTCTACATCTTTGGAATAATCCCATGAATGTCCCTCAATCCATCCAATGGATTCATCCAAGTAATCTAGTCAACAAACTATCAAATGCTCAGAATGCCTCAATAGGCACCAAATTTGAATTCACCTTAACTAGGTGTTTCCTTCACCTCCAAAAAAATCAAACAACTTCAAATAGCATGTCCCCAAGGTGACTAAGCCCTCAACTCATCAGCTGATACAAAAACCTAGTTTTAGCCCTTCACTAGGCCTACTTCCCTAGTAGGCTTATAATGTGAGCCTGATTTAAGTGTTTTATTGTGTACCTTTTAATGTTTTTAATTTTTATGTGATGCTAATGATTGATTTGATTATGATTATGATGTGATTATGCTCACGATAATTGAATTACATTTTTAGGAAACTGAACCCCTTTCAGGAGCATCCCGCATAGTCTCATGGATCAACAGGTATAAGTCAATACTACTTATAGACAGTCTATTTAATACACTTATCAATAGTAAGATTTATGTCTTCTAAGATCTCTCCCATTTGCAGGTACTAGCAAATAGGTATTTGTTAGAAGTGTCTTCCTCGAGTGAGGAAAATATAGGAATAGAAGAGGAAAGTGAGACATGTAGTTTATCTAGAACATGGAGATTAACTAGAGGTCAAAGGACTAGAAGAAAATTTAATAAACACATTAAATTTTTCCTTGCTCAAGGGGGGTCATGTTCTTATGATGATGAGACAGAAGGTGACATCGAGGTGCCCTTGAGGTACCAACATCTACAAAAACATTGGGTACCCAAGGAACTTCCTCCAATAAACACTGATTTTTGTGTTAATGAGAGGATATATTGCATAGCACCACCATCACTACATGGTTTGGGCCTATTTTCTATGGACGACATAAAGGTGTCTTACAACAAAGTTTCTGAATTGATGGAGTATGTTGGACCATGTTACGATTACAAAAGTTGGATGCATATTGTTCAATATAAAAAAAGTATGTGTAGGTATGCCCTCTCGAAAAATTATATACAACAGCAAGACAATAATCAAAGTAAAAGTGTGGCTATATACATTGATGGAAGGCCAAAAGCAACAAGGAATATTGCAGGTTTTATAAATAGTACATGACCTGGGTCAACTATAAAGCAACCCAATTGCATATTTGAGGTGCGTGAGGGAAATAATGTATTCATCTGTGCGATAAAATCAATACATGCAGGGGAAGAGCTTCTTATTGATTACAATTTGAACCGCATAGATACAAATGAGGCTACTATCATGGGGGTGGTACATACTATTAAACCAACTTCTAATCAATGACTCCAACATACCATTTAGTCAATAAATTTTTGGCTAACATTTTTATACTTGATCTTTGACACAGGGGCACAATATGGAGCAACTGCCCAAAGGAGATGTTGGCGATGTTCTCGACTCATCTACACACGAGCAAGTAAAACTCATTGTAATTGTGCAAACTAGATAGAAGAAAAATGTTATTTTAATGTTGTTTTCTTCATTGTTTTGGAGTAATTTTGATAATACTAATACTATTTTTGTCACAGAGGGCCAGTGGTTGGAGGGAGGGAAAGGAACCTACAGTCCCTGATCAATAGCCCCCCCCTGAGGAGGACCCTTTTTATATTGATTTAGCAGACATTGATGACCCGATCGGTTTGACTAAAAAGTTGCTAAAAAAAATTGGCAGAGAAATTTTACGTTTGGCAACCATAAAGCCTACTACTCAAGAAATAAGAGAAAGGGGAGCCGAATTGATGCACACCTCTGAAACCTTAAAATTATTAATGAAAATTTTAATTATAACAAGACTTCAATAATGATTTTTATGTTATGCTCTTTTATGGCATTAATTAAAATATGGATGCATTGTCTTCACAGAGTTTTTTGCATGATTTTGAGCTCCGTTCCCATGATGAGGGTGCTGCAGGTGGTTCAGGTAGATCGCATGTTCCATTCCCCACTTCTATTTTCCACTAAATATATATAGGAATGATCATAATCATTGACAATACATGCTCGAACAATCCTTTTTTTTAATGCTCTAACAATCTTGTCCATGCTAGTCTACGCGTTCTATATTTATGCATGCTCTAACAATTTTATTCTTCAGGTTCACATCAATTGAATCCTATGATGATGCCACCTCCATCCAGGACAACCACAAATCTCTTTCTAACTTCTGAGTCAGCAACACGCAGCTTATAGGCATCAACTGTTGCACCATCTGCTGGTACACAAATCCCTCTTTTTCTCTCTTATGACAACAACAAACAATTTTTTTTTACAACTTTTTAACATCAATTATCATTTTTTCTTTTATACTTCGTGACAAAGACTTATGAAACTTATGAAACTTTTTGCAATAGGAGCTGCAACATCATTTCCTGGATTTTCCTATGTTCCTAGTACGGGAACAGTGAAGGATGTCATATTGATCCTCAACGACGATGAAGGGTTTCCATTAAAAGTAGCCAAAGTTCCAGGTACTTTAAAGTTATTATTATTCTATAGTGATATAATAGTAATTTAGTTTTTGATCACTCTTCATCGACTATTGATCCCATGATTTTTTTGTAGGGAATGATCTTTTTTGGAGAAAACTTGGTAATGAGTGTTTGCGAATATTCGGGCCCACCCTACGTACCTGGTGGAACATCCTATCCTAACTAAAACCCCAAACCACTATTTTGATTTCATATCATTGCTATAATAGTTTCCTTTTCATCCATTTCTTGAACTATATTAAAGGTAGCTTCACTTCATTTATGAGTCTAACATATTTTTCTTTTTACTTAAAAGGTGGAATAACCAATGCAAACCATTGAAGGATGATCTTATATAGAGCATGACCCAACTCTTTGGACCTCGTGCACTTGAAAGAAACAAGCTCCTTGAAAAAGCTAGTTTATGTTTGAAGTATATTAGGGACCAGTACAGAAAAAATTTTATGGGATAACCCTAGGTACGAGCGTCTGCCCTATGTTCCTGAGGCTGAGTGGCAGGCTCTGATTTTGGATGGAAAGTATAAACCTGACAAGAAAAATAATATTACACCAGTGGAGAGTACAACAAGGTATGTGATACTATTGAGAATCTAATTATGTACTAATTAACCTCTATATTTATACTATCTAACATATTTCAAACTTTTCATAGATTGCCTGACACATCAAAGGCAACAAAGGCAAGACTAGAAAAGCATGAGACACACAAGCTTGGCTCTGGTGGTTTTTTTAAACTTCAAGAAAGAGTTGTAAGTATTAGTAAATGAAAAATTGTATCAAATTTTTTATATAATGTGATGGGAAATGCTAGGATAGACTAGCTTGTCTATGCTCCTGATCCTCAACTTGGATCTCAGTGTTCCTCCACACCAATATATGATGCAGAGTAACACACTTTGGAAGCACTGGTGTAAGATAAAACTCCTAGGCTTAGTTTTCCACTTCCACCAAGAGATTTCTCTTATCTCCTAGTATCCTACGCTTCTATAGGATCTCCTAATAGGATTAGATCATTAACTAAATCCTATTCACTCTTTACTACAAGAGTCACACCTTGAAAACTCCACCTTGGAAAACACATAACATGAAAAAGTCTTCAAAATGACTATAGAACACGTCTCACCCACTGTATCAACACGTTTTAGGCTTCAAGTATGATTTTTCCTTAAAAAACTGAAATATCACTTCAAAAATAGAGTTTTCCAACCACTTCATTAACTCAAACTTTTTACAATATGCAAGCAATTCTTGGAGATTCAAGACATCACTCCATTAGGTGTCTTCTCCACCATTCTAGGGCCTATTTGGTTGAAAATAACCTCCCACAATCAAAGGAATCCAAGGCTATCCATGTTGCATGGAATATTTGCAATAAGTGCAAAATGTTGTTATGACAACATTCTTACAACACTTGGCAACTTTGATAGATGCCTTAACCCTATATTATAGGCTTCTTATCCTCACATATTTTGAGGATCCAAGATCATTCATGATCATCATATTAATTTAATAAACATTAACCATTCTTAGGCCTAAGAACTAATCTACTATTACAACGTCTACTCCTTTAATTCATGGACCCAACTCATCACATAAGGCTGCATACTAGTTACTTCTCCCTTGTACCATTCAAGGCCTCATACACCCAACCTTGACACCAAGTTTTTTTGACAACTCCAACCCTCTAACATAAATGGAAACAAAAACAAACATCAACACAACCCAAAACAAATCAGGTCTAAGGAAAACTTTCTGTTACTAGTGACAGGGTAGATTGCAACACTTGACCTTTATCCTACACACCCAACCAAGAGTGAAATTGGATCCTCTAGGACTCCCAAAGACCAAAGACAGTTTAGAACAACTCCAACATGACCAAAATAAGGTGTAACAAGGGTTGGAAACCCTGCTAACTATTTACCATTTCCTTTTGATATTTTAACTACCCTCCATTGGTTGATGAAACAATGCAAGTAAAAGTCACCATACCATGCAAAAATGTAGGGCTCAGAGTTCAACAGATGCCTCGGAGAAGAGGATAAGAGAATTGGCTTCCAACAAGGCTATAGAGCCATGGCTGAATGGCTATGAGCTGAAATCAGTGTGGAAGGTTCTAATAATGATGCATCTGACCCACAGATAAATAAGCTAAATGAAATTTATTTCAAATTGAATACTTTACCAATTAGTCTATTTGATGTTAAGTTCCAATATAAAGTGAGTATATCTGTTTTAAGCAAGAAATGATAACAATGCATAGGATGTTGGAATGCAGCCTGACAATCCTTCTACACAATCTATGGATGCTGAAGGTTCACATGATGTGCATCCTAGTGGTGGAGGTATAGATTTTCTATTAAATTTGTTATATGTAATTGCAATTGGTATTTGGATTAACGTAACATTTTGTATAGCAACTGTAGAGGATCGAGGGGTCGATGTTCATGACCGTGTTGACGTTGAGTCTAGACAAAATGATGTGGTCAGATCAGGTAAAGAGCGCCACAGTTATGTTATTTAAAATAATTAAATACTTGTAACAATTATAATAAATTATTTTTAATTTAACTCTTTTATTTGTTATTGTAGAGGACCCCCCTTTGCAACAGCATAGGAATTTGAGATCATCAAGAACAAAGAACAAAACAACTGATGAGGGGGGAATTGATGATGACACTGATGCTCCTCTTAGAGCTTACATAGAAAAAAGAAATAGAAAGAAAATAAGAAATGATTGTCATCTACATACCTTAATTGATAATGACTGAATTTTATGTCAAAATGAATTTAATTATGTGCTAATGAATGTTCATGAATTATGTGTTAATGCAGAATATTGATGAATGTTGCATGTTAACGAATCTAATGTGTTAATGAATGTTATCATGTGATATTGATTGAATGTTACATTTTATCGATTGTTGAAAGAATGAATGAATGTTAGATGTTAATGGGGAATGTAGAGTGATGTTAGGGGGAGGGGGGTGGGGCCAAATGAGCTTCCACCTTCACGTGGTTGGCCCTATTTTGTAGAGAATATTAAACTATTCTCAAAACAAAGTGAAGCTCAATAAGATACTAAATATTTCTCTATTTTTTCCTATGTTTAGATTGTTTTCCTATGAATCTAAGGCTTCATGCTTTGACAAGCTAGACAAAGCTTACAGCTAATTGAGTATAAAGATGCCTTGAACAAATAATATACCAATTTTCAATGGAACCAAAGAAATATTAGCTAGGCCGTGGGTTCATAAATAAGAATATGTCTTGGCACTCAAGCCTATAGAAGAGAAGGCAATACATTTTTCTACCTTGCTCTTGATGTTGAAGTCACACCTCCTTCTGAGCAATACAATAAGAACTTCAGGAATAAAAAATCAGATGATGAATTAGATGTGAAGGCTCCTAATCAACCTAAAGTCACATCTCCTAAGTTAGGAAAAGAATCAAGTAATGAGTTAAGAAGAACGAATCTTTGTTTTCATTGCAAAGAAAATTGGAAACCAGACATAGCTCTCTTGGTAAGGGTAAGGCATACCTTATTGAGGTGAATTCTGATGCGGGCAACGATGAGGATAAATGGGTGGTTTTATTGGCTTCATTGTCATGGAAAACCTTTGGTCATTGAGTTTCTCCTAGATTCCAAGTGAATTTAGACATTCCTATTATTTGATGGTAAATATATGTAGACATAGTAGATAATAAGTCAAGTTAGTTCAATTCATATGTATCTACAAATGACCTTTTTGATGAAATGATTGCTCCTCTAAATGTCTCTTCACTTGTTGAGAAGTGGTGGCAAGCCCATGATTTGTGAGAGGACTAGACAAAAGGAATTTCTGTGCCAATTTGGAGAACTTCTTGGAAGCTGTCAAGGATGAATGATATCTTAAAGATGTCTATGATGATTGCTACATTCAATGGTGCAACTGCAATAAGAACATTACTAGCTGACCTATGTGTGAAATTGGGTGCATTTGAGTTAGAGCAGTTGGTAGTTCTCAAATGTTCCAGCTGCTTGTTCCCATTCATTCAATTAAAATTAAAGCTATGCTATAGATTGTCATTGAGGAGTCAACACTTTTGGGCAAACAAGACAAATTTACTCATGCCAAATATTGGTAAGTGGTGTAAAAAGTACAAATCTAACTGCCACTCCAATGCATAGTGCTATGTACAAAAGACTGATTCATGCATGTGTAGAAGCAAAGGGTTTCCATGAGCTAGAGGTGGAGAATTTAAATCCTAAAGCTACTTGTCTCCATACAAACACCACAAAATTTGGACTAATGTAGAAGTGGGTTATATAGGTGCAAGGGTAATCATCAGTTATTTGGTCAATGGCGGTAACATAAGAACCTCATTTTTGAAGTCACCTTTGTGTACCTAAATTTATTGACCATGCCTCATGCATAGCCTTATAATTTAAGATGAACTAGTTTTTATTGCACTAGAGTTGAACGTTTCAGATGTCAATGTTGTTTCTCATATATTACTTGTCCTTTTGTGAGGAATTATTATGTAATTTGTGCCGAATGACCCTAGTTACATAATCCTTGGGTGTCTGTACTTGCATCATCTACAAGGTGTTTACATAGCTAATCCTTTGGGCATCACCACATTAGGAAATTGTAAAAGATAATAGAGTTCAAAGTGATTCCACGAGTCAAATATGTTGCACAACCACCAAATCAAATAGGACAAGTATCTTTCAACACAATTGGAATAATTGTCTTCTAAGAAGGGGTGAATGGTCCATGTGCAACTATGCAAGCCCATATGCCAACCTTAGTCACATGCACAGTATTGTGCAACCTTATGTGTAACTGCTTCCTTCATTTGCCACTTGCTAAATTTGAAGAACCATAGGCATCCCCACATTTAACTTCTTGCTTAATGTATTGCTCACTCAATACTTGGAATCATGTTGTGCAACTCCAAAAACACTTCTCAACTCTAGTGCAACAATTTGCATCATGTGCAACTTTCATAGTGCTAAGTATAACGCCATAGTGATTTGTGGAAAACTTTGATTTTTGTGCCATGTTTACATCCATGCACATTAGCACACAGTTTGAAACTTAGTAGAATGTTCTTTTTGCTTGATACTCAGAATAGAATGATGCATAACATGTTAGAACTCCATGCTACAATCTTGTGAATCCTTTGGAGTAGTTTTAAGACACACTACTTGTTAGCATAGTGTGCAACCGAAAGTCTGATCATTAGGAGATGAAGTGTTATGTATGCAAGCCCAACTAGTTCAGCTTCCATAATCAATAGAGTTAAGTCTCAATAACATTCACATTAAGAAGAAAATATTTAATAATATAAAAAGTCAAGGAATGAAATGAATACCTCCCCACCATGGTCAAGGAGACCAAGAATAACCCAACATGACTAAGGACGAGCAAGGCCAATAATCCCAACCAAAGACTTGATGACCAAATGCTCAGTTATGGGTTATTTCTTGGATGGCATTTTGGACCTTCACCTCATTCTTGCATCCCCTCTCTTTGTTGATACTCTTCCCTCACTTGCAGGATTGATCTACTCTTGTACCCGTTGAGAAGGAAGGAATAGTCATCTTCATCTTCATAATCTTATAAACAATAAATCATTTATAGTATCATAAAACATTGTCCATTCTTGAATGGTGTGTTTCTTTTTTGCAACCGAGAAAGAGGAAAAACTTAAGCCTCACTTGAAAAAGGAAGAACAAGAAAAAACCAAGTTAGGAAGTGAATGGGAGGAAGATTTTCACAATCTAACCTTAATAGACCACCAAAAATAGTGGTAACAAGATACAAGGAGAGAAAATAGTTTTTGACACTTGGAAGGAATAGAAGCAGTTAATTTTTTGAGTCCTCCTTCTGTCACAAATGAAATGAGTACATGAATTGATGATGATTATGAGATTGTTCTTACTACATCTCAAGGTCATACATTGAGGATGACATAGTAGGGATTGAATCTAGGGGTCATCATTCAGATTATGTGAAGCTGCTTGGAGATAAGGATGTTGATCAAAATTATCCTTCACCTTTTAAAAAGTACATGACATTGACTAGCATGTCAGTGTTTGTGCATGAGAAGAGTAATATTTCTAATGTCAGTCAATCAAAAAATACATTGTGTGTCAAATCTAATCACCTCGATGAAGATAGACAAAGAGATGTGATAGTGAAGGATAGGAACAAGTAGGTGAGAAAATATTTTGATGAAACTATGGCAAGTGAAGAACTAGGGAAATTAAGGGATCGTGCTGAAGATGTTGAAAGAGCTCTATGATATCTAGGCATGCCAAGATGATAGCTTAATATGAAAGAGAGAAGTTGCAAAAAATTAAATAAGAGAGATTGTTCAGACTAAGTATTATAATTCAAATATTTCTTCAAGAACTTCACTCACATTTACCTTGTCAAAAATCTCAACATATAGCATTGAAGTCCTTTAAGGATGAGGTAACAAGATAGTAAGCAAGAATAGATCAACAACTATATATTGTAGGACCTTGGATTGATATAAGAAAAAAAATGATAAGTTGATAGATGCTCATGAAAACATAAAAAATAGAAAATCAAGGTGTAGGAAAAAAAAACTTCAAGGAACCAAAAGACAAAGGAAGAAATGATAAAGTGGACAACCTAGCTAAGACCTATGACTTGAAACGTTGTCCAGATAAATTAGACAAGGAAAGTTTGGAAGAAGAGAGATTTGACTTCAGAAACAAGGATAACTTTCAGCTTGTTAATAATCCCTTATTTGAGGTTAGAGCTAATGTTTGATGTTCCCTTATATAACTCCTAAGGGTCTGTGACTAAATCCTTATATTTTAAATCACAATAAACTTCTTTCTATTATTACTTATACTCAATTCTTTATTTTGCCACAAATAAATGTTAGGTATTAATAACAATATTTTATTGGGGTAGATATATCAATGCAATTGTGCATGTATCTTGATGTTATGTAAAAGTAATATCACCCATGCTTCTAATATATTCTTTAATTCACTACTAGAGAGATGCAACTAATCTTTGGTAAAGAATATAGATGAACAATATGCAAATGTCTTTTTAAGTAGTTCTGATATCTTCAATCAAACTTTGATAACCAAAAACACTTCCAATAATGATGGAAATGATTGTGAAAATTCCCAATCCAATCAATATCAAAGACTAAACAAGGATTATATATATTGAAGTTGGAAGTATAGTGATAGTCAACTAAATGACCTAATGTCATAGATCTTGATGATGTAATGTTGATTACTGATTTGCAATAAGTATCATTAGAATTTCTGTAGAGCAATTTGCAAGACCAAGTAATCACTATTATAGATTTATCATAATGTAAAAGTGATATGTACAATACTGGTCTGAAGTTATTCACTATTTTTGATATCTTCCTTATTGAAATGTGATATGATTGATTCTGTTTGGTTTGTAAAGACGTTGGATATTTATTTGATCTCTATTTGATATAATATCTTTGTAATGGTGATGACCCAATGATGGGTGATCTGTATTGTTGCAATTTCTGATGTAACTCTTGTTACTTATGTGATATATATGTCACTATTCCTGATCTTAATCATTGTACTCATGAGATCTGGCTTTCCGATGTCTAGTGGATTACTACCACTTATGTTTGTATAGAATATAAAGTAATCTTCTGTCTGAATAATGTCCTTGGACTAATTATTGATGCCTTTTTAATATCATTTGAAGAATTGCAACTCTTTATTGCATCTTTTAGTATTTGGCTCCTTTGTCATTATTGCACCCTTTTGGATAACTAATCTGTGATTAGTATTTGTGATTAGCATGATATAATTTAAAGGAAAACACTTACATTTTAGTATCAAGCTTGTTTTCTGAATGAATGGAGAAAAACTAGCGACATATCCATTTCAGCTTTGTGTTTTTTACTATTAGTATTTGATTATTAGAACATAACTATACATCCTTGGTTCATTGGAGTTTCAGCAAAGATTTAATATTATTTGGATTTCATTCTTATTGTAGCAAAGGTTATGGAGGCCCTGAACATTCCAAGAGGTGTCTGACATGTGCTTTTTTGAACACTTAATATTGATAGGTATTTTAAGTTTTAATAATATGGATCTATATAATTCTAGTTTTAATACAATCTTATTGCAGGTTGATAGATTTTCTTAACAATTTTTCAAAGTTATTTCTCTAAAGTCATTGTTCACTCCAGTTCGATCATCTTGACTTTTAGCTGTAGGTGCCTTGCCTTTGGTCAAGCATAAAGCTTTCCTTAGGCCCATGTAATATGGTCGATAATTTGTTGGGTTTCTCCTTACCAATGAAAACTTTGATGTGACCCTTACTGTATGCTTTCCTTACTATATCTCTTTATCACCCCTTCTCCTTATTCCTCCATATCTCTTTATCTATTCCTCTCTATCTTTCCCACTTTATCTCCCTGAACATCTTAGCTTTTAGAGAAGCAAAAAGCTTCTGCTAGTCAAGATCAAGTGAAGCAAAAGGCACTGCAGATTGAGAGCATGTGGGCATGAGTAGAAGAAATGGAGAAGGTTGCCAGGGGTAACAGTGGTGTCCTCAAGGAAATGCAATAGAAGCTTGAAGATATGGAATAGGAAATATCAAGACAACGACAACGTGCAACAAAAAATGAGCAGGAGCTCTGCAAAGTTAGGCATGATTTTGAGGTTCTAAGGTCTAGTATTGATAATTTAGTTGGTGCACGAGAGTCTCTCTTGTCCTCTGAGAAGCTAATCCAAGAAATGGAGAAAATTTTGGAAGGGTAAGCCTGCTCATCATCTGTTATATATGTTTTATTTGGGCCAACTATCATGCTTTTTGATGTTGACTTTTGACTGATCTAAATTTACTAGGTACAGGTTTTCATTGAATGTTCTCATTTTTAAAGAAATCTTAATGTTTTCTTATTGTATTTCATTCGCCGTCATCATTTTATCAAATGTCAAATAAGCTATATCTTCGTAGGGTAGACATCATGCAATATAGATGAGAATGTGTAGTAGGAATTTAGAATTTAATGATATGTACATGCCATCAACCAATTCTAAATACCATGTTATTGCTTTCTATTTTAATATAAAATGGTATGTTCAAAAGAAATAGAATTATAATGAGGAGCACTACTCTTGATTGATTTAAAGAAGTGTTTACAATGAATATGGTCCATATAGTTTTTTAGTCACGAAAGCTAGCCACATTTTTAAGATATCAAAATATGTAAATACAGGTCATGGAAGATATTAATTTATTAAAAGAACACTAAGCATTCATTTTTACATGTGAAACAACATTTATTTTCTCTAGATTTTCATTACTCGGATTTATCAAAAGTTCCAGGTCAAAAAAATTCATGGAGGGGAAATAGACTTTGCTGATTATTTATTTATGAAATTCAGGCATGATTGAGTGAATGCTATAAGTCTATCCATCAACACCAGAATATGAGATATTGATCTTCTACAGAATGAGATGCATGATGTAGAATTACATTTTTATACATTTGCTAAACAATTATTTACTCAGACGCAAAGTTAATTTCATTTCTCAGGTTGAACTAACATATTTTTCTTTTTATAATTTCAGTTTTATGCATGTACTTATTAAAATTAGTAAAAGGATATTGAAATATCCCAGAAATCGTACTTTTTTTAAAGAATTACAGGCTTATATTATTTGCCCATTCTTTTTTCATTATGCCAAGCTAGCTCAATTCTGTATTACAACATTACATTTGTTATATGCCTAGCTAAATTTTTGAAGCAGTTGAATTTCATCTCTTTAGCCATTTTGTTTCTTAAATGATTAATCTGGATTTCTCTGTATCCTAACATATTACATATGATAAGAGGAATCTTTTTGAAAGCTTTATATACTAATAGAAGTCAAGTCACAGAGTTTGTTGTATATTCTAGTTCAACACTGGAAACAATTTTTGTGACTGGTAACAATATTCACTTTGTTTTCACCAATCAGAATCATCCACAAATAGAATGATGCACTACATGATAAACAAAATAAAAAGATGTTAGAAAATTATTGATTATGGTGTTCTTGTTCATGATGGCTGGAGCACACATTCTGGTCATTATTTCTGCTTTTTTGAGTCACTTAAACCTTTCAAAATTATTTTTATGCTGGGAACTCTAGGTTATAGTCTTAGAAAATTATTTTATTCATTAACAATTGCTTCAAATTGGCTTGTAGGTGAAGTGCACACAATGTTCTTATTGCTCAAATAAATTTGATCCTTTCTTAGATTTGAGCCTAGAGATCATTCGAGTAGATTCCTTGTTGAAAGCATTATCCCATTACACGGCAGTGGAGTAGTTAGATGGGGGTGTGAAAAGAGATCCATGTGAACGATGCAAAGTAAAAGTGAAGGCTCTAGAACAACTCAAAATTGATAAAGCACCACATGTTCTTGCAATTCATCTCAAGCACTTAAGTGTAGTTGGATCTGGAGGAAAAATTGACAAAAAAGTAGACTTTGGTTGTACTTTGGATCTCAAACCATTTGTTAGCAGTTCACATGTAAGTAGCCCTTACAATATTATTTGCTAGTGGATCACATTTTTAGTGGAATCTAATAATATAGTTTTTGTAATATCTATTGGTTTTATAATAAATTTTGCACATTTGAATGATATTCTAGTTTCTCTGTCTATTGATCAATCACAGGAGGGCAATTTTAAGTACACTCTTTATGGTGTTCTTGTTCATGATGGCTAGAGCACACATTTTGGTCATTATTTCTACTTTTTTGAGTCACTTAAACCTTTCAAAATTATTTTTATGCTGGGAACTCTAGGTTATAGTCTTAGAAAAGTATTTAATTCATTAACAATTACTTCAAGCTGGCTTGTAGGTGAAGTGCACACATTGTTCTTATTGCTCAAATAAATTTGATCCTTTCTTAGATTTGAGCCTAGAGATCATTCAAGAAAATTCCTTGTTGAAAGCATTATCCCATTACACGGCAGTGGAGCAATTAGATGGGAGTGTGAAAAGAGATCAACGTGAACGATGCAAAGTAAAAGTGAAGGCTCTAGAACAACTCAAAATTGATAAAGCACCACATGTTCTTGCAATTCATCTCAAGCGCTTAAGTGTAGTTGGATCTAGAGGAAAAATTGACAAAAAAGTAGACTTTGGTTGTACGTTGGATCTCAAACCATTTCTTAGCAGTTCACATGTAAGTAGCCCTTACAATATTATTTGCCAGTGGATCACATTTTCAATGGAATCTAATAATATATTTTTTGTAATATCTACTAGTTTTATAATAAATTTTGCACATTTGAATGATATTCTAGTTTCTCTGTCTATTGATCAATCATAGGAGGGCAATTTTAAGTACACTCTTTATGGTGTTCTTGTTCATGATGGCTGGAGCACACATTCTGGTCATTATTTCTGCTTTTTTGAGTCACTTAAACCTTTCAAAATTATTTTTATGCTGGGAACTCTAGGTTATAATCTTAGAAAAGTATTTTATTCATTAACAATTGCTTCAACCTAGCTTGTAGGTGAAGTGCACACAATGTTATTATTGCTCAAATAAATTTGATCATTTCTTAGATTTGAGCTTAGAGATTATTTGAGTAGATTCCTTGTTGAAAGCATTATCCCATTACACGACAGTGGAGCAGTTAGATGGGGGTGTGAAAAGAGATCAATGTGAATGATGCAAAGTAAAAGTGAAGGCTCTAGAACAACTCAAAATTGATAAAGCACCACATGTTCTTGCAATTCATCTCAAGCGCTTAAGTGTAGTTGGATCTGGAGGAAAAATTGACAAAAAAGTAGACTTTGGTTATACGTTGGATCTCAAACCATTTGTTAGCAGTTCACATGTAAGTATCCCTTACAATATTATTTGCCATTGGATCACATTTTTAGTGGAATCTAATAATATAGTTTTTGTAATATCTACTGGTTTTATAATAAATTTTGCACATTTGAATGATATTCTAGTTTCTCTGTCTATTGATCAATCACAGGAGGGCAATTTTAAGTACACTATGTATGGTGTTCTTGTTCATGATGGTTGGATCACACATTCTGGTCATTATTTCTGCTTTTTTGAGTCACTTAAACCTTTCAAAATTATTTTTATGCTGGGAACTCTAGGTTATAGTCTTAGAAAAGTATTTTATTCATTAACAATTGCTTCAACCTGGCTTGTAGGTGAAGTGCACACAATGTTCTTATTGCTCAAATAAATTTGATCCTTTCTTAGATTTGAGCCTAGAGATCATTTGAGCAGATTCCTTGTTGAAAGCATTATCTCATTACATGGTAGTGGAGTAGTTAGATGGGGGTGTGAAAAGAGATCAATGTGAATGATGCAAAGTAAAAGTGAAGGCTCTAGAATAACTCAAAATTGATAAAGCACCACATGTTCTTGCAATTCATCTCAAGCACTTTAGTGTAGTTGGATCTGGAGGAAAAATTGACAAAAAAGTAGACTTTGGTTGTACGTTGGATCTCAAACCATTTGTTAGCAATTCACATGTAAGTAGCCCTTACAATATTATTTGCTAGTGGATCACATTTTCAGTGGAATCTAATAATATAGTTTTTGTAATATCTACTATTTTTTTAATAAATTTTGCACATTTTAATGATATTCTAGTTTCTCTGTCTATTGATCAATCATAGGAGGGCAATTTTAAGAACACTCTTTATGGTGTTCTTGTTCATGATGGCTAGAGCACACATTCTGGTCATTATTTCTACTTTATTCATTTATCCACAGGCATCTGGCATGCTTTAGATGATAATCAGGTATAAATTTGCTATAGTTGTGAAGACATGTTTAATTTTGTGGAGCAAGCTCATTATAATTTGTGTATAACAGAATACACAAAAGAACTACAATTTTATGTAGAACCTTTTCTTTATATGGTAACACTAATTATACTAAAGTTGCTTAGATTGATTGAAGTTATTCTTATGACATTTTGTACTCTAGGTCTATTCAGTCAGTGAGAAAAGTGTGCTTTCCCATAAAGTTTACATGCTATTCTATATACAAGATAAGAAAACTAGCATTCAAACAGCAGGTGGGTCTGAATCTCAGTATAATGGCTCTAAACTAAAGAAGAGGGTTTCATTGAACATTGGACATCTAAAGGAAAACCACTTACAAGATTCATATGCCCCCCAGGTGACAGAAAACATGCATTCTTTCCAAATGACAACAGTCTCTTTTAGTGTTGCAAGTGTAAACAAGATATCCCAACAGGTAGAAAATTTTTCAAATGTCAATTTCATTTCAAAAAGTTTAGAAAAGAACACAAGTTCTGGCTAGTCATGCAGTAAATCCATATCATCAACAGATCATGATGGTACATTATAGATGGTGCCTCTAAGAACCAATGGTATTCAAACAAATAATGTCTTCTAGTCAAGTCATACCATAAGTAATGGATGCACATCGAATGGGTCTAGTAATAATGTTAAGAAGCAGGAATCTGAAATAAAGGGAACTGATTCTATGGGTAATTTTAATATTATGGTTGTTAGACATTCTCAAAACTGTGATGTGAGCAATGATAATGAGAACTATATTGGTAGAAATTCTGAAGCTTATTCAAAAATTCATGGTAACAGATCATGAGAATGTCAAACATTCTACAAATGGTTTGACAGGTATTATTACTCGGCATCATGCTACTAAACTTCCAAAAAATGATTCAAATGGTAAACTTGCAGCTGGTGAGCATCTAGAGAATGATAGTATTTCCAACCAAAAGTACCAAAAACATCATGGCTGAAGGCGCAGCAAGCTGAATATGCTTGCGGTGGGGTTGCTGTGGCGGCAATAGCAGTTGGCATTGCCGCCACAGTGGCCTCGCCTCATTGCTAGCCACTAATGTCAAAATTGCAACATCTTCCCCACCATTGCGATTGAATGTACATCATAGAGACGATGTCACCATCGCAAATCTTGCAAGGACGTCACAATTGTGACTCCGGTGCAAGAATTGCGATGCCCGACGGCATGGCCACAACAGCGACCCCGCTGCCAAGTGCTATCGTGACATTGTCGCAATTGCAACATCAAGGGAGTTAATGGGATGACTGCCACCACAGCGACCCAGTGGCCAGATGTCGATGCGACGTCATCGCAATGCTTGGGGAGGACATCAAAATTATGATGTACATTGCATGAATTGTGACGGGATTCGTGTTGGAATTAAGTGGTTATTTTGTGACGGACTGGCATCAAATTTATGATGGCAAAGGATAGACGTCATAATTTATGACTAAAAAATAATGACGTCTATTACTGTCGCAGTGGCGACACATTGCCATCGTAATTGCGACACTTAGCCGTCGCAAATTGATGCCAACTGTATAAGTGTGAAAGTAAAATTGATTATAATTTTACATTTGAAAACCATTTATGACACATTTCTCTTCTAGCTTAATCAATTTGACCAGTGCCTAATCCATTGGGGTTCAGAGTCTACTAAAAATCCTTAGATCTAATTTGTTGCCTTGCAACAAATTTTATCAGCAATTCTTATCAAAATTCATCATTCAAAAATCATTTCCACTACTACAGCAACCTTATCAAATTCATCAAAGCTTTTACTTAATACATTGAACTAATAGCAGTGATGAACAGATATACAACCTAACTAGATTGCATTCAATTGCACAAGCCTTTACTCATACAATATCAAGATAACCAAGTAATCAAAAGGAGACAAAATTCAGAAAGAACTGATATGGGGACAACTCATAATTGTATTCATTTTCTTTTGAAAATTGTATACATTTATAGTAAACTCATAATGACCTTAGGAAGAAACACATAAATCATTCTATTATTCATGTATACTTAGGAACTAACAGAGAAAATACATCATAAACTTTCTCCAAATATTGGACCAAAAAACAGACTAAGTATATGACTTAGAAAAAATAGAATTCAAACCCTTTCTCTAACCCTAGAATCTCACTTATATAGTGTGAGATGCAACAAGTTTCAGGCTAAGAGAAAATGATAGGTGTCATTTACAAGAAATATTTACATACACCTATCACAAAATGACAAAAATGTGGGTAACAGAAGATATCCAAATCAAAACATTCTTTTTGGTGGGTTAGCTTCTATCACATCTTCTAATGCTGCTAAGTTGGCTATTATTCTGATCCCTCTTCATATGCAACTACCAAATTAGCCAACGATGAAGTTTTTTCTGATGATGGCACATTAACCTCCACCTATGGGTTTTCACTATCTTTATCATGTATGGTGGGAGTAACTTCTACCTTTTTCTCTTCTTCAGTTGTATTAGCATCCTATGGTCCCGGGCCTGCAATTGAAAGTAACTGATTATTCTTGTCTTCTTCTTCCAGTTGCGCCTGAGTAGTGATGTGGTCAATGATTTGGATCTCCTTTCCCTGCACCTCATCACTATCAGTTTCATCTTCATCAAATTGTTCACTAGGAGCTATTTATGCCATCCAGTTGTCAAACAATGTGTCATCTGGCCAATTGAATTGTAAAATATCCCTCTATCTTTTTAATACATATTCAGCCTCATTATTAATAGCAACAAATTCCTATTTTAAATAATCAAAGAATATTTGGGCCTTCACCATTTCTTTCGTTGTGGTAGCCCACCATGCATGCCCTATTTCATTTACAACTTGATTCATTCTTAAACAAAATAAATCATCAAGTTCCTTTGCCCATTCATCTTTGTTTTTTAAATTTATTTTCTTGTGTATGGCATGAGGAAACAAAATAAATTTTTGGCTCTTGTATTTTTTCAAGTAGCCTACTATTATTCTCTATAAATGAATCCTTTTGTTGTCAAAATCAGCAAGATCCAAAACAATTCAAAGGTTTTTTCAATTTAATCACAAGAATTATTTATAACAGAGAAACACAAAAATGTCATTTCTTTCTCCCTTCTTACCCATTTATTCACAATAGACTTTAAAGCCTCATCATTGGCTTTCAACTCCTCCCAGATACTGATCACCCTGGCCAATTGATCATGGATTAGTGGCCATTCAACTTTGTCCCCCGAATATGTGAGAGCTTTTCTTAGCTTATCTTCATATTTTGACTCCAGCTCTACATGTAAGGCCCATAGTTTACCCTTTTCTTCTTCAAAATCCTCAGAAGTGTAATACTGTGGCCTTTGGGGTGTATTTGGTATTTCTATGAGGGGGTGGATTTAAAGGGTTCAACTAGGGGACGAGGGTATGTTATTCTAGGCCTAGTGGGTTTTCCCAATAGCTTGTTCTCAAGCTCAATTCTCTTTTTTACCTCTTTATTGTAGGCATCCACAATTGCCTCATATTTATTTTGTAACTCAAACATAGCCTATTCCTCCTTCTTAGCAGTGGCCAAAAGAAACTTGGAAGAATCCACATTCCAATGTGTTGCCTACACATGTGAGGTATCAGCAACCCTTCTTACAAGTATGTTTCCCATCAATCTAGACTCGTCTAGTTGCAATGATGTGGCTCTAGATCCTCTTCTCAATGACAAAATGACCAATGTAGCTTAATCTTCAATGAATGCAGTGCCTTGGAAATCCATTTTATTTGGGTCTTGCAACCCCAATTTATTAGAAACAATTAAAAATCAATGCATCTGCAATATCCCAATTGGGCAACAATAAAATGTTAGATGTCTTTACCATTTTCCTTCCCTCTTTAGGAGTAATGTTCTGACTCTTGCATCATTTGTTCCTTTATTTTTTTTTGGAGGGAGGCTTCATCCATTTTTGGATGCTCTATTTTCAACTTTTTACATTTTTCCTCAAACATATTCATGTTTGCCCTCTAGGCAAATTGCTAAAAAGCCCTACATTTCACAAAATTGTCATTAGCCCAAAATTGATGACTCGCCTATTCTAACATAGGGTCCAATTCCCTTCCTCTATAGTCAGCTATTGTTAGGTCCAAACTTGGTAGAGGAGGCTCTGGAGGGTTACCTTCATCCAACTCTACTTGCGTAATAAAAATACCTCCCTATGATCCCATCTACTCAATTTTCTCACCTGTGAGTTGTTCTTCTCCAATCCTCAAAGGGGATTGAGTGGGTGAATATTCCTCAATTTGAGGCCTCTCTTCTCTCATCACCTTATGCCTCTTGGGACTAAGCTCACCAGGTCTCTCCTCTAGGGCTATACTAGTGGATCCCATTATTTGTTTGCCCTTATCTACAGGATCCCTTTTATTTTGAATTATAGTGTAACCAAGCTTCTTTTGTAAAATTATTTGACCAACTCCTATATTAGGAGTGAAAGCCAACCTCCTAATGACTCCTCTGGCCTTATCAGGATAATAATCAATAAAAAATTATTTCTTCTCATTCATATCTTCCATTATTTCAGGGAAGTTACTCATGAGCTTATTTATTCTATCAGCTTCTATGTTAGCATTATCTAAAGGATTATATTTCTGATCAAAATAATGAATGAATTCTAGGACCTGGGAGTAAACTTTCCATTTTTCTTTTTTAGTTTCTTGTTCCTGCAATGAGAATTCATTCCTTATAATGTCCTCTTGATAATATGAATCATGTTTGACCTATCCCAGCTTAATCCTATGCCTCAAGGTCTGATTGAAAAATCCCTCAGAATCACAAAAATAGGGATGGGAGACAATCATCATATACTGATCCAAAATTTTATACAAAAAGAGCCAACCCCCTTTGGTAATCACAAACTGATGGGCCACTATGCAGGTAGGGAAAATTTACCCTAGTTGCCTCTTCAACAAAAAAATTTCTTCTACTTCTCCTAGTTGCCATAAAAATTCAGCCATTCCTACCTTGAAAGGTACTTGGTAAGGCAAGACATGAGGACTCCCTTTAAAACCATAAATTTTGAAAATAGTAGAAATAGAGTAAGGGATGATATCTCCCCAATTATGTGACACTTTCAAATTATGGGGGCTATCCATAGGCCTGATGAGACTCATTGGTACCTTAGGGATTCTGGGATTGTCACTCAATATGAGGCATCTCAATTTAGAAGCAAAATACCTATCAAATCTGACAAAACTGGCATTATTTGCATCCTAGGTCATATCTACATTCCACAACTAGACTAGCAGTACTTCCCCATTTTCCTCTCTATTCAATTCCATCTCATTACCAAAATATGTAACCCCCTTGAACAAGAACATGTGCATTAATAGAGAATAGTGGCCAAAATTTTTTTGCACTTTGCCTTTCGCAATTCCAACTAAACCAATGTGAATTTCTTCATCCAAAAAAGAGGCAAAATCAAAGATAACATCTACACTGAAAGAAGCAATTTGAACCATCATATACATAAGACCAATGGGCATCAAATCCTCCTCATCTTTACCAAAAACACGACACAGGGTCCTGTAATCTCTATAGCTCGGGAAGTGAAAAGACTCTTCTTGAAAGGTTCTCTAGAGGCTACAGTAATTATTGGCAGAGTTCCTATAGTACCAATGTGTGCTCTCAGTGAACCTCCCCTAATTACATCTCTCTTTGTTTTGTATTCATTCTCTAATTCTAGAAAATTAATTGGCACATGGTAATCTGACAATGGTTCTAGGTGAAAAACCTCTCTAATTTCTTCAGGGCTAATTGAGACCAGAGGCACACCATCATTTCTTCTCACAACCCTAATATCTTGGTCATAATTCTTGGCAATGGCTTCTAGCAAATCATAATCCATGAAAACACTTGGAACTACTAGCTTTCCCAAATCAAAATTCTAGATATTAGCATGAGGGGCAAACAACTTCCTTTCTGAAAACCACTTTTTAAACAAAACAAGGCCAGTTTGAGTAGTTATCACATCCCTAACCCAATTCCCCTTGTCATATAAGCCATCAACAATTTTCAGCCTCGGGTTTAAGGAAATTAACCTTTTAACTTGTGCAGGCTTTGTAGTGGATTTTGGGAGTAATTCTAACAAATCATCATGGACATTCCTATCCATATAATTAACTTGCCCAGAGAATGCTTTCTTAGGAGGCATCTTCATCATAATAATAGGAACTGGAATTTCATAGAGGTTATATAAGAGTACTTACTTGACTTACCAGACTTATTCTTCTTTGAACTTCTGCAGTTGCTTTCGAACAGACGAGGAATCGCTTCACGTCTTTACCAAGTTTAACACAATGTGATCAACAAGTTCTTGTGCTCAAAAAACATGAAATCTTTGTTTACGTGGGACTAGCATGAATAAAAATCTTCTATATTATACTTTTTTTCTCCCACACGCAAAGCTTTCATTCATCATAAATGTGTGGAATAGAAAAATAGAGTATCATCGCACTTCCTTTTAAATTTGCGCAATTGATCCTTGAAAAATCCTACAATCCAGGAATGAAAACTAGGTTGACTCAATGTTCTTCTTAGCATGCTAGTAGTCAAACCAATAAAATGCCTCCATCTGTACCTTTCCTTGAATGCTGGCATTTCAAACTAGGCCCACGGATGACCAAGGACACATGTCATTAGCTTGCTAACTCGCTATACATAACTTTCGAGCACCTTGCCATAGTGAGCAAGAGATAACCACTGATTTTTCTTTAATCGTGTGGCAGATATTTGAAATGAATTTTAAGAAAACAATGGTGGGTCCCTCGCTCGCTAATTCTCTACACATAAACTTCGTACATCTTTCCATAGTGAATTAATGAGCATCATTGATCCATACTTGGTATTGTGGATAACACATTAGTGCAACAGCAGTGGGACTTTATTTGCTAACTCGCTATACATAACTTCTAAGCACTTTTCCATAGTGAGATAGCAATGGCCGTTGATCTTGGTTTGATCTAATGATCATAATTCTTTACAGGTTTTATACATGGGGCATGGGTCCAGGATACTATTGTCGCTAAGCTGGCTCAACACACTAGCACGCATATATATTTTTTAATCTCTTAATGACATCACATGCTTTTTGCCTTGCCATGTTCGTGACT
This sequence comes from Cupressus sempervirens, assembly GCA_028749045.1. NCBI lineage: Eukaryota > Viridiplantae > Streptophyta > Pinopsida > Cupressales > Cupressaceae > Cupressus > Cupressus sempervirens. The sequence goes on from CM053785.1 coordinate 190,300,565, forward strand.
TTCAGGTGGGTCGCTACATCGCTACCAATGAAAATACTAACTATCCAACTAGCGATATGGCGAGTTTCGACGAATCCAAATTTTTTGGCTTATAGATGCTCAGTAGGATGCCACCGTGTAATTTGATCTGCACAATTCAGCTTTATCATGTCACTCATTCGGGGCCCACCTTTGAGGATTTTCTATTACATCACCACTTTTTGACCAATCGCTACATTGCCACTGGCAAAATTACCAACTATTTGGCTAGCGATATAGTGACCTCCTGGTAAACATCAAAACTGACGCTGAGAAATAAAACACAACTTGCATAGAAATAAAAGCAAAGCCTGCACAATATTTTCTTTAGGATCCTCACAATCATTTTCTAATTTTTAAAAGAACGTCGTCTTTTGCAATGATTGGGCCTCGCTATGTTGCTATCGAAAAGGTGGTGTTATTTCGGCTAGTTATATAGCAACCTTTGACAAATTCTCAATTCTGGTGATGGAGAACAAAAAACACATTGATTGAAAACCTACCAATTAATGCTAGTGTTAGAGAAGGTGGCCATGCACATTTATAAGACTACACAAAAATTTTCTACAGTCACATCAACCTTTAAGAGAGCACCACCTTTTGCAAAATTCGAGCATTCACTATGTCACCACCGGCAAGTCGCATGGATTTTTTGATAGTGACTTAGCAAATTGCTGGAGAAACTTGGACGTCAGTGACACCATTTATGAGTTTCTTCACATGCATTTATTCTTAAAACTGACAAGCTTGGGACATAGCACATACTATAATGTATTCATGTTAACAAAAGTCTCAGTGCCAGACTTTATTTTTTAGTATCACAGACACAGTTATTCGATGGTCACTACCTCGCTAGGCATAACATTCGAGCATCTTGCTATAGGGAGTATACAACAACCATGGATTCAAATAAGATCCAACGGTGTGATAAAAATTCTTTCACAAGGACTGAACAACGACCTCAAAATGGGTGGGAAAAGAATATTCGCCTATACTTTTTTCAAAACTTTCGCACCAAGGAAATTTTAAAAGGAATGAGACATAGGGTTTTAACAAAAATAATTCAAAGGCTAAAAAAAGGATGACTTAGCTAGAAACTCTATTCACCATTAATGGATACAATGTAAATTTTCTATACCTGAACAAAGGAATTTAACCATGCAAAAATTCAAACCAACACATCATCAATGTCAATAGAACCTTTCCAACATACAATCATAACAGTGTCGTTCCCCATCAAAATACGTGAAGTAGGAGAAGCCTCAAAAGAAGAGAATAAATTCTAAGAAGATGTCATATGGTGTGAAGCACCTAACTCCAGTAACCATCTAGAAGAATGAGAAAGAGTAGTTGCAGATAGTGCATGACCCTTTCCTATATCTTTACCAGCTGACTGAAATGATGATGATGAAGAAGATCTGTGAGAAGTAGAAGGAATATCAATGTTGTTCTTATGAAGGAGAGCTATCAAATATGAAACCTATTTGGCATATCCATCTAAATTCTTCTCATAGCAGTGTGATTCATCATGATTAGGCTTATTACAATAAGCACACTTCGGTCTTTATGGATTTGGTTTACCCCCTTTAGGAGGAGGTGGCCCTAGGAACTGTGAGTGCTAGAATCAATCTAAGACTCTATAGAATGAGATTTATGTGTCTTCTCCTTCATCCCAGAAGTTGGTCAAGTCACTAATGCATAAGTCTATGAGCCTATGAGAGAATCCAACTGAGAGAGCTTTGCTTGCTCTCAAGTCAAATGATCACATAAAACTTCAAAGGATGGCATGGTAAATCTATCACCCAAAGTATATTTGGTCAAATAGAAGGTAGAAGAAAAAATATGAAAGTTTCTATGAAGCTTAAAAAGAATCAAGTAGATGCACTCAGTATCAATCTTGGTCTTCCCATAACATTGCAATAAAGATCTATGTTGATTTAACTTCATCAAGAAGTTCTCAACAGAAGGAAAATAATCTAGTATAAGAAAGGTAAGCTCTGCCTCAATTTGAAGTTCCTTGAACTCATTCATTGTACCAAAAAAGCCTCCAAGCTTGATCCACATAGCTAAAGGGAATTGCACCCATCAAGATGAAACTATAGACTGTCAGATGCATGTAAAGCAATCAACCTCATTGCCTCATCCATCTTGTTCTTGTGTTGCATAACCTCAAAATGCCATTGTACAACTAGTTTCACGACATCTAAACAAGACCACAACCCTTTTGACTAGAGAAATGTCATCAAGGTCTTCCACGTGTGATAGTTATGAGGGGTTAGAAGTTCTAGACAAGAAGAGGTCTCAGACATTATTTTAGAAGGTGTTGGATTGTTTTTTGTAGGCAAAAAATTGACCAAATGCTTAAAGAAATATGCCCACTCAATACTACTCCAAACTGATACCAAATGCAAAAAGTAGACAAAAAATTATGCACTTCAAAAAAATAGCACTTGAATATATGTCCATATGACCCCAAATGAAGCTTTTGAAGTTGTAAAAATTGGGATTTGAAAAATTCTTCCCCAAAACAAAAAAAACAAAAAAAACAAAAAAAATTGCTTGGAAAAAGTGTTAGTTTGTGGTGACTGATCAGAGAAGTACTATACATACTTCATAATTCTTTGGGGCCCAAAAAAATTTTTGCTCCTATTTTATTGCACCTTATTTAGATGGGCATATTGTAACCCTAAAGTAGGAATATATTATATAAGATAGCTCAAGGTTAGGGATTGTATAAGAATATGATGTATAATGAGATAGGTTGTGCTTGCTAGGATATTGACTTGTAAGGGTTTGTACTATAATTATTGGATAATAAGAAAGGTTGGATAGCTGTGTAGGTGGACGTAGCCTAGGTTTTGAGCAAACCACATTAAATCTATGTGTTATCTATGTTCTTATGGTTTTCTTCTTTTGTTTCTGCATTTAACTATTTATTCACATATTGTTTTGGACCTATCAAATCCTAACAATTGGTATTAGAGTGAGGTTTGTTGTTGTAGATTGACAAGACTTTCATATTTGAGTGGGGTAATGGAGGATTCCAAATTCAAGATTAAAAAATTAAATGGCTGGAATTTTCAGTTATGGAAAATGTCGATGGAAGATTATCTATATCAGAAGGATTTGTGGAAGGAAAGCTAAGAGACAAGGAATGCTCGCAGATTAAGATCGGGAGATCTTGGATAGGAAGGTATTGGGATCTATTTGATTGTGCCTTGCACCATCTATAACATTCAATATATCAAAGGTAAAAATGACTATAGAGTTGATGGAGACACTAGCTAAGTTATACTAGAAACCCTCACCTTTGAATAAGGTATTTCTTATGAATAATTTATTTAATATGAAAATGGCAGAGGGAGGACATATAGTGAATCATTTAAATGAGTTTAACAAAGTTACTAGTCAATTGTCATCCGTACAAATTTCATTTGATGAAGAGGTTAGGGCTCTCTTAATTTTATGTTCTTTTCCAGAAAGTTGGAATAGCTTGGTTATGGTTGTAAGTAACTCTATCTCTAGTACAAATACTCAAAATTTGATGAAGTTGTTGGTGTTATCCTAAGCAAGGAAATGTGATGGAAAAACATGGGTGAAACTTCAACCTCATCAAGTTCCACATTGAATTTGGAGAATAGAGGAAGAACAAGTCAAAGAGGAAAAGGTCCTTTGCATGACAAGTCAGGAGGGAAGTCAAAGAAAGAATGTTCTTAATCTAAAGGAAAGAAAGATTGCTAGTACTGTGGAAAACCTGGTCACCTGAAGAAAGATTGTTGGTCTCAGAAAAAAAAACAAGGAGATGAAAATTAAGATGACAGTAAGGAAGCTAATGTTGCAAGTAATGATTTACAAGATGCTTTAATCTTATGTTTAGATAATGCTAATGATTCCTGGGTAATACATTTTGGGGCCTCATTCCATGCTACACCCCATAGGAAATATTTTCAAGATTATGTTCAAGGTGATTTTTGACAAGTATATTTGGGTGCTGATGAGCCCTATCTTATTGTTGGAAAAGGAAAAATAAAGATCAAGTTGCCAAACGGAAATTACTAGATGCTACAAGAGGTAAGGCATGTCCCTAATTTAAGAAGAAATTTAATTTCTGTAGGACAATTGGGTAGTGAAGGTTGTGTAGTCATGTTTATAGACAATGTCTGGAAGGTAACTAAAGGTTCATTAGTAGTAGCTAAAGGTGCAAAGAATGGCACATTGTACTTGTGTACTGGGAACACTTATTCCACTTTAGTTGCTACTAATATTGATAATGCAGGGAAAGCTATTGTAAATGTTGCAAGAATAGATTCAGTGGTGTGGCACGATGGGCTTAAGCACATTAGTAAGAAAGGGATGAAAATTATTCACTCTAAGAATCTATTGCTAGGGTTGAAAAATATTGATTTAGAGTTCTATGAAAATTGAGTTTATGGTAAAAAGAGAATAGTCAGATTTCTCAAAATCAAAAAAGAGAAGAAGAGTGAGAAGTTAGAGCTAGTGCACTCGGATGTGCGGGAACCGGCTTAGGTATCATCTCTTGTTGTCTCTTGTTACTATGTTATTTTCATTGATGACTCAACTCGAAAGACATGGGTGTATTTTCTGAAGAAACAATTTGATGTCTTTGAAACTTTCAAGAAATGGAAAGCTTTGGTTGAAAATGAGATAGGAAAGAAGCTAAAGTGTCTTAGATCGGATATTGGAGGTGAGAATTGCAGCAAGTCCTTTGAAAACTACCATTTTATTAATGGAATTAGAAGGCAAAAGACTATTCTGGGAACTCCACAAGAAAATGGTGTGTCTGGGAGGATGAATAGGACAATCCTGGAACATGAAAGGAGCATGAGATTGCATTTTGGGATGCCACCTCATTTTTGGGAAGATGCTATAAACACTACTGTCTATTTGATAAATAGAGAACCTTTAACTCCTTTGGATGGTAGTATTCTAGAGGAAGCATGGACTGGTAAAAAGGTAAATTATTCATTTCTAAAAACTTTTGGTTGTGAAGCTTTTGTCCATGTTGATAAAGGAAATAGAACGAAGCTTAATGCTAGACCTCAGAAATGTGCCTTCATTGGATATGGAATAGATGACTATGGTTATCAGTTATGGGATTTTGAAAATCTAAAAATAATTAGAAGTAGAGATGTTATATTCAATGAGAAGTTCATGTACAAATAATAGTTGTAGGAAAAGTAACATGAACAAGTCAATGAAAATTATGTGGTTTTGGATGAGACTCTTGAAAAAGAAATAGCACTGGTACTTGATGCTCAAGAACAATAGGTTATCCCACAAACTCCTGTAAGTGTTAGATGTTCTACTTAGTTGAGTAGACCTCCTAAAAGGTTTTCTCCTTATTTATACTCTATTTTATTAACTAATTCTGGTGAACTAGAGGGGTATAAAGAGGCAATTTAGGTAGATGCTAGACAATAGTGGAAATTGGGCATGAAAGAGGAGATGGACTCCTTGTTGAAAACTAAGAGTTGGGACTTAGTCCCTTTACCTAAAGGAAAAAGAGTCTTTCCTAACAAATGAGTTTGTAGGCTGAAGGATGAATATGGAGGAAAGAAAAGGTATAAGGCCAAACTTCTGGTAAAAGGTTTTGCACAGAAAAAAGGTATAGATTTTGATGAAATATTCTCCTCTATTGTAAAAATGACTTGAAGTAGAACTATACTAAGTCTTGTTGTTGTAGATGACTTGCATCTTGAATAACTAGATGTGAAAAAAAAAATTCTCCATGGAGATTTGGAGGAGGAAATTTACATACAACAACCAGAGGGATATGAGTTGAAGGGTAAGGATAATTTGGAGTGCAGGTTAAGGAAGAATGTATATGGCCTAAAGTAGGCACCTATTGGAAATAATCAAGACTAGCTAGGTAACTGAGAGGGGAGGGGTGAATCAGTAACCTCAAAAACTTTAAATCATTTCAACACTTAACCATATAAATCATTCACCATTCATTCATATAATCTATTACATTCATGAGAAAAGATAAACATACATAACACATGAACATAGAATTTTGGTGACCCAGAAACCTTACAAATAGAAAGTAAAACTAGGGTGGGGATGATACCCACAAAACTTCACTACTACAATATAAAGTTGGCCTGTTAGGGCTTATATTGACCACTTTCGATGATCTACCCTGTTAAAAGCAATTTGGACTACTACGTCCACCTTGTTAGAGGTTTTACAAACATAAAATGAAGTATGCAATCTATTAGGAGATTTATACAAAGATTGTTAAGTATACCTTGTTAAAGGATTTAAAAAATTGATTCACCTGTTAGGATGAAATAGTAGATCTGACTTACAACTTGATTGCTGAATAGATCTTGAAGTACAGATAACCTCTTGTGACTAATATGTCTTTATTGCTCCTTAATGACCTTACAGAATACTCTATTCTACTGCTGATTCACATTACATGTCCATTCCTTCACATACTCATTATCATCATATTGCAAATGATACAATACATTACATATATACCATTCCAATAATTACAATTGCAAGGTCGACTAAAACACAAGTAAACAAAATATTATAGAGTCAGCCAAACAGTAGGAAACTTGGGCTCTTCAAGCTGACTTGGTGACCTTCTGATACTCAGTGTCCATTGCATTACTCAGCTTCGTCATGCACTCGGTAGAAGTAGAATAATTTTCCATACTAATTGCACAACGTAGCTTGGAACTCAGTAACCATTGGAGACTCAGTAGATATAGTGTCACTTAGTAAATACCGAAACCTTTGTTTACCTTATTGTCACTTGGTAAACACTAACTTCATATCATGCAAACTGATAACTCGGTAGACATTGTGAAGTTTGGTAACCACTATTTGTTTGGTGAACACTATAAGCTCAGTATACACTGTTGAACTACCCATTCACTAGGTAACTTCAGGAATGCTTGGTGAGAATTACATAATTGCTGAATTTACAAGGTAACCACTAAATGCTCGATATAAAATGTAGACTGAGTGATGAGCTTAGTAAGCATTTAGAATCGAATAAGTGTTGTCACTAATGAAAAATACAATATAATTCCAACAATCTCCCCCTTTGGCATTAGTGAAAAAACACTTATGAGCCAAAACTTATGTACACTGACACACTTATTTTTGATTTTTCAAAATTGATCTTTGTAAAGCTACTGTATATACATACCTTACATATCTCCTCCATACATATGGCATAATATATATACATAGCTTTTATCTGTACATATATCAATCTATCTTCTCACTTGATTTCTCCATAAGTCTCTCTCTTTACTTCCCCTATTCTCTCCCATTGTTCATCTCATACTCCCCCTTTTTGACAATAATGCCAAAGGGTATATACAATATATTCAAATAGAGACATCAAAATGTGAGAGAAATTCAGAGTGTACCTTGAGAATAAGAGCCAATGTCTTATCCCAATTATCTTGAAAAATTTTGCAAGTGGAGAGGACCACTTGAACTTTTGGAGAAAGTTTGATCATATGATCTGCTAATGAAAAATTGTTATCTTGGACCAATGTTTTTGAATATGCAATATGTTTCTACATTGGGTCCATAATTGGAAGGATCATATTTTGGATGTCAATCAGTGTAGACTTGATCCTGTCTTCCTCTCTAAGTAACTCTTCCTGCATTTCTAACAAAATTTTCACCTTCATGTGATGTGATGAGCTTGAACTCGGGTCAAGCTATAACCTTTAAGCACTAGCTTTCATGTCCGCATCAATCTTATTCAATCTTTCTTGTATATCCTTGGTATACTTGGTAACATCACAAAGCTTGCCAAAAAGTGATGTTACATTTGTGAAGGATTGATCAAGGTTGCTCAAAATTGTAGATAATTCTACCTGATTTACTGCAATGTGCTCAAGTAGCTTATTGCCAAATTTCTTCTCTGCCTTTTCAATGAGCTTCTCTTGGCCAGAAGTGTCCTCATTGAACTTATTCACAGCATCTTCTAATTGTAACAAAATGTGTTGAGATGGATCAACATCAACACCTATGGCCTCAGTAATTATCTTTTTGACATTCTCAATTATAGTAAATTTTCTGTCTCTCTCTTCTCTAAGCTACTTCTGCCTTGTCTTTTGCCCTAAAAGTTGACTGACTAATCTCATTTCATTAGTTGTTGTAGTATCCAGATCTATCTTAGGAATAATGATTTCTTTGTCTAAGTCTATGTCTTCATCAATTGCTTTGCCAGTAAGCAGAAGTTTTAGAGAAGTCTTTGGTTTTACTTTTATGCTTACTTCCTTGGACTTAGAAATAGAAACAATAGTTGAAGTAGCTAGACTAGCATAAAAGAGTTGAATGGGTCCAACTAAAGGAAAAATGAAAGAAGTACTAGCTAATTCCAAAATTGATGTGCTTCCCACAAATGATGTACCAATAGGTAATGTACAAACTGAATTATTTATTATTGAAGAGCTAACTAGAACAAAATTTGGGGCAGTTAAAGATGTAGTAGAAAAAATTATAGAACAAACTAGCAAACTTACTGAACAAGGAGCAGAAGAAGTTGACAGAATTGTAGAACTAGCAATTGTGCATATTGCTAAATTAGATTGCGCAGGAGCTGATGAAGAAGGCTGCAGCTCGGTAGATGAAGTGACTGACACTTCCATTGAAGATACCTAGAGTTGTGAGGTAGCAGGTGTAGATGATATTTCTAATGTAGTTGCAATCATTCTTGCTAAAGCTAACTCCAACCCTGATGATATTGCTGGCTTAGGTGGAGAGTGACAAAGGGAAGCAATGACTTATGCTATAATTTTCATTAGATCATCTTCTTCATCTTCTTCCTTGTCTTCCTCTTCATCTTCTTCCTCTTTCTCTTCATCATCAACCCTTAGTGCATGATAGTCTTCAACATCAATAGTAGCACACAGAGTGTTATCATCTTCTTCATCAGATCACTATCACCATCATCATCCTTGATTTCAACTAGATCATCACTAGGCTTATGTAGATAATAGATGTTTCTCCACATGTTTGTTGCATCTCTTACAACATGCTCAATATCTTTGATTAAAATCAAACATGTGTGGAATCTGATCATCATTTTACCTTCATTATTTTTCATGGCTGCCTTTACTTCTACATCAATTAGGTTAGGCAATAATTTCCTCAATGATTGTTCATAAATATCCTTGGTTGTCTATGCAGTTGACTCCCACCTTGGTTGCAATCTCACTAACAATGGAATACTTCCTTGGAATCTCATCATTTTACCTTCATTATTTTTCATAGCTGCCTTTACTTCTACATCAATTAGGTTAGGCAATAATTTCCTCAATGATTGTTCATAAATATCCTTGGTTGTCTATGCAGTTGACTCCCACCTTGGCTGCAATCTGGTCCAGGGAATACTTCCACTTTCTCATTTTGGTGAGTACCAGTTCCTCAATCTACATCTTCTCAGCATCAGTCCTTGTTTCAAACTTTAAAGCCTTGAAGTTTGTGATGCCAGCTCCTTCTTCAATTTGCTTCAGCCTTTCCTAGAATGTAAGTGGGGGCTTGTTGAACACAACTTCACCTTTGCCTTTTCCTTTGCCTCTCGTAGTGAAAACAACTATGGAGACCTTTGGAGGTTTAATAATGATAACCTTCCCTTTCTTCTTAGCTGGCTTTGCCTCCTTTTTTGATTCTTGCTCTTCACCTTTTTCTTCTTCTTCTTCTTCATCCTCTCCTTTTCCCTTAGTAAGCATTAGAGGGCCAGTGCTAGTTTTCATCTTTGCAATTTTTCTCTTGCCTTTGTTGATTGCTTGAGGTAGCTTGATTTCCAGTTCAATTCTAGCTTTTGTCTCATCATAAGTGCCAAAACCTAGTTGCTTAGGGTCTACAAGCTCATTTACTAATGCTTCAATGATGTCCTTGGTTTCACCAATATTGACCTCATAAGGGAGAGGTTTTACCCATGCAACTTGGGGCCTGACTGCTTGAATGTATACTCTGTCATAGTCTACCATAAAACACACATCATCTTTATAATCCTCAACAAGTTTAAGAGGAATCATGAACCTATTGTTCATCTTTTCCTTAAAATATTCAAAATAATTGTCCATTATACTATCAAAATTTACACCCATTTCTGCAATAAACTCATTTATCTTATATAAAATGGGAACATCCTTTCTCCATACAATAGAACCTTTAGATGGAAAGAATTTTTGCACATAGAAGAACAGAAACGTCAACAAAGAACCAAATTTTCAAGGGTTGTTCTTTGATGTTTGGATGTTGTCCATATTCTTGTTTAATTGTTTGAGTAGTAACTCTGACAGGTCAAATTCTATGTTTTTCTTCACAACTTTAAATGCTAAGTCCATTACCTCACATGACACGTTGTTCAGTCGACTAGAGCTATAAATTTTGTGGGTAATTACATGAATACCAAACCTTAACTTCACATCAAAAATGGTGCTAATTTTCAAACCTCTATCATCCAACTCAGCTAGGTTTTTCTTCTGGAGTTCATCTCGACCTAAGATTTTGGTAGATTTTTCTTTGCTTGGCATGGGAAGGCCACTAATCTTGTGAATCATCTTTTTGGTAATCAATACAGGCTACTCTAACCATACTTGACCATTGTGCACGTGACTAAGAATATACCTAATCTATTTTATCTGAAAACTCCTTGGCAGGTGTGAGATATGTGTCAACCCTTTTGTTTCTAAGTGCTTGTGCTTAGGTTTCAATGAGCCATCAACACGTATTTCCTCTAAAGCACTATCCATTTCTAGGGTTCCTACCTCTTGAATAGAACACTTAAAATGTGTTTGGATATCATTAATTAACAGTACCTTTGGTGGTATTTGGGATTGTGCACCATTAGGGTCAAGTGCCTCCACCACTGCTGGAACTAGCTTGAAATTTGGTGCTTTCCACTCTACACCCTTAACCACCATCTCTGAACCCCTCTTTTCCTTGCTTCTGCTGGTGCTTCTGGATGCCATCACTGATCGGTAAGTGAAAGAATTTTTTGAAAAAATTCTTTGCTAGAAACTCACTTGAAATCACTTGGAATCACTTGAGTGCACTTGGAAATCTCTTAGCTCTAAGAATACTAAAGACATGGTAAAAAAATTTAGTCAAATTCTACCATTTTTGATGAAAATTTTCCATTAATGCTAGGTAACATACTGACGTAGTGCATGACAGACTTTCATCCACTCACTAGTTTGGTAAAAACTTGTGACTTGATGATCAAACAAGCTTAAATTTCTCCTGACCTAGCTCAATTGAGTCTATGAATAACCTTGCTCAATATGAACTGAACTCATGTGATCCTTTGTATCTAATATACTAATTTGGATCTTCTACTTTCTTCCATTTGGAACTACTCAAGATTTAGCTTGAAGATAGAGTTTCGGTCCCTCCTTGAAGTATCTAATTGGAAATGGTGGAGTCACCCACTTCTTGAGTGACATTTCCATCATTTGAATTGTTCTGGTTGGTAGATTTAGGAATCCATTGTTGTCTCGTCTGCTTCCTGATATTATCAGCTTTAGCTTTCTTTTCATTTTCAACTCTTCCTATGTTCATGTAGTTTTTAGCTATGTGACCAATTTTAGTGCATGTGTAACATCTTACTATTGAATCTCTCTTTCTTAAGTGATGCCTTGTGTAGTTTATGCCAATGTGTCCATATTCTCCATAGTAGTGATATCTGCACCAAGTATTGTAATCCCAACCAAATATTGTTTTGACAATTTGTTTAGCTGGATTCAATGGTTTGGATCTGCATTTAGATGTCTTGTGACCTTGTTTCTTGCATTTGTGACATTTACCTTCAAATTTTGGTTTTTCCTTGCATCCATTAGCTTTATGACCATGTTTACTATAATTGTAGCATTTTGCATTGAATTTTTCTTTTCCATTGCCCCAACATTTGTTTGATGTATGACCTAAGTTACCACAATGATTGCAAGTAGCTCTTTGATTCCTTTGGGCACCTTGTTCAGAAGATTCACCTTCTTCTTTGTAACCAAGTCTTGCTTTACCTTTTTGCCTATGAAGATTCTACTCACTTTGTTGATTTAATTGATCCATTTCTACTTGGGATTTCATCATCCTTTCATTGAGTTTCTTTTTAGAAATTAGATCAGCTTTCAATCTTTGATTGACCTATCTTTCAATGATTAGATCATTCCTTAAGCTTTCATTTTCAAGTCTCAGATTCATGATTTCCTCATTTGCATTGGAGAGCTGATTGATAAGACTTTCTTGCTGAAGGGATTGGTTTTGATTTGCATTGTTCCTTACCTCCAAGTCTTCACTTGCCTTATTCCTTTGTTCCAAGATTTCACACATTCTTATTGAATGAACTTCTTGTTCTCTTTTCAATTTTCTTACCTCTTCTTGTAGAGAGCCATTCTTTGCTGGGAGTTCTTTGATTGCCTCATTAACTTCATCTGAACTGCTTGATGGGAAAAATTCTTCAATCTTTTCTTCAACATACTGATGATCATTCATTTGTCTTGCAAGTTCCTTCCTTCTTTTTAGGAATTGGGAAAGATGCTCTTTTGCTTCCTCGAGTTGAGCTATGGCCATTTCCAAATCTAGCTTCTCATTCTCAATAGCTTTGTCAAGTTTGAATATCTCAATTGTCCTTGATCTTTGCTCAAGCTGTCAAACTTTATCCTGAGAACCACAAAGCTCTGATACCAATTGTTAGAAATAATCAAGACCAGCTAGGTTACTAAGAGGGGAGGGGTGAATCAGTAACCTCAAAAACTTCAAATCAATTCAGCACTTAACCATATAAATCATTCACCATTCATTCATTTAATCTACTACATGCATGAGAAAAGATAAACATACATAACACATGAACATAGTATTTTGGTGACCCATACACCTTCCAAATAGAAAGTAAAACTAGGGTGGGGATGATACCCACAAAACTTCACTACTACAGTATAAAGTTGGCTTATTAGGGCTTACATTGACCACTTTCAATGATCTACCCTATTAAGAACAATTTGGACTACTAGGTCCACCTTGTTAGAGGTTTTACAAACATACAATGAAGTATGCACTCTATTAGGAGATTTATGCAAAGACTGTTAAGTCTACCCTGTTAAAGGATTTGGAAAATTGATTCACCTATTAGGATGAAATAGTAGATCTGACTTACAACTTGATTGTTGAATAGATCTTGGAGTATAGATCACCTCTTGTGATTGATATGTCTTTGCTGCTCCTTAATGACCTTACAGAATACTTTGTTCTATTGTTGATTAGCATTACATGTCCATTCCTTAACATACTCATTATCATCATATTGTAAATGATACAATATATTACATATACACCATTCTAATAATAAAAATTGCAAGGTTAGTTAAAATAAAAGTAAACAAAATATTATTGAGTTAGCTAGACAGTAGAAAACTTGGGCTCTTCAAGCTGACTTGGTGACCATCTGATACTCGGCATCCACTGCATTACTTGGCATTGTCATGCACTCAGTAGAAGTAGAAGCATGATTCATACTAATCACACGATGTAGCTTGGAACTTGGTAACCATTGGAGACTCACTAGATATAGTGTCACTCGATAAATACTGAAACCTTTGTTTACCTTATTGTCACTTGGTAAACACTACACATCCATCACTCGGTAGAAACTGACTTCATATCATGTAAACTGATAACTCGGTAGACACTATGAAGCTTGGTAACCACTATCTACTCAGTGAACATTGTAAGCTTAGTATACATTGCTGAACTGCCCATTCACTAGGTAGCTTTAAGAATTCTCGGTGAGAACTACATAACTATTGAACTTACAAGGTAACCACTGAATGCTCGGTATAAATTTTAGACTGAGTGATGAGCTTGGTAAGCATTCATAATCAAATAAGTGTTGTCACTAATGAAAAATACAATATAATACCAAAAACACCTTGGAAATGGTATTTAAAATTTGATATTTTCGTGAATAAACAAGGTTACCATAGATGTCATTCTGATCACTATGTATATTTTAAGAGATTGGATAATGGGAGTTACATTATTCTATTACTCTATGTTGATGACATGCTTGTTGCTAGGTCTAGTATGCAATAGATAAATGAACTTAAATAGAAATTAGCAAGGTCATTTACTATGAAGGATTTGGGTGTTGCTGAGAAAATCCTTGGAATAAGGATCACACAGAATAGAAAAAATAGAACCTTGAATTTGTCCCAAAGTGAGTATATAAAGAAGCTGTTGAAAAGATTTAATATGCAAGATGCAAAAGTAGTCAGTACACCTTTGGCTAGTCATTTCAGATTGATTAAGGAAATGTGCCCAAAGGCACAGGAAGAGGTAGATAAAATATCTAGCATCATTTATTCATTGGCAGTTGGCAGTCTGATGTATGCAATGGTATGCACACAGCTAGATATTGCTCAGGTCATGGGAATTGTCAGCAAGTATATGAGTAATCTAGGTATGGAACATTGGCATGTTGTCAAATGGATACTTCGATATTTGAGAGGTACTACTACAAAGGCATTATGTTTCACATGATCCAGTTCTACTCTAAGAGGATTTGTTGACTCTGATCTAGTAGGAGTTGTTGATACAAGGAGGAGTACTATAGGGTATGTTTTTACTATAGGGGGTACTATAGTCAGTTGGATTTCTAGATTGTAGAAGGTTAATGCACTTTCAACCACTGAAGCTGAGAATGTACCTACTACAGAAGCTATTAAGGAGATGATTTGGTTACAATATTTTCTAGAGGAATTGGGTTAGAAGTAGGAATATCGCCCATTGTATAGTGATAGTCAGAGTTCCATTCATCTTGTAAAGAATTCTATTTTTCATTCGAGGACAAAGCACATATAGCTCAGATAACATTTTATATGGTCTATTTTGGAGGATGGTCAATTATGGCTTGAAAAGATTCACACAAGTGATAATCCTACAGACAAGTTCACAAAGAAAGTTCGTAAGGAGAAGTTGGTTTTTTTCTTAGCTTCTATTGGGCTTCTTGACTGATGATCATGGAGTTAATGCACAACAAAGTCTTTTATCTAGTGGGAACCCCATGTGGTAGCAGTATTACTATAGGATTAGTCTCCAAGTGGGAGATTGTTGTCTAGGGTAGATTCTGATCAGTCCCCAAGTGGGAGATTGTTAGTTTGGGGGGACTAATCAAAGAAGTATTGTACATACTTCATAATTCTTTCCACTCCTATTTTATTGCACCTTATTTGGGTAAAAGCACAGATCTGTGTCACCGTTTATGATACCAAAACCTGTTTTGTTCAAATCTCATTTCTCTATCAAAACTCAATTTTTTTCAAAAACTAAAAATACCCTTTTATAGATCTCAAATTCAATATCATCATTATATAAATTTTTGAGTTCTTTGATTAGTTATAATATGTTATAATCTCAAAATATTATAAGTCGATATTTCAACATTTCAGAAGATGCTCCCTCAAAAAAGGAAAAAAAATAGTAAATCATATCAAAAAAATTTTAAAATTATATTTATCTCTAGAGGAGAGAATCCTCTTCATGAATATGTAATTTTTTTTCAAGAAGGAATGGATTTGATAGGGAAGTTTTGACAGGAGGAAAAAATTGTTGGATTCTGATAAGGTCGAACTTGAGTACTTATAAAAAAGAAAATATACATCAAAAATAATTATTTCTTTTTTTTTTCACTACCTATACATGTAATGTATAAGATATTTTCAAATTAGAACAAAAAATATGATTTCCATATACTTGTTTGACAAGAACTACACCCTATACTTTTTACAGTTTAAAAAGGGACTTCAAAATAAAATAAAATGAATAAATTCTTACTCAAAAAAATTATAAGAATTATAGGCATAAATTCATCTAATTCTACACATTTCATCAATTTACATCATCAGTTATTCTAAAAGAATTTCAACAATTGGTATCAGAGCAGTTTGCTTAAGAGGATTAATTTTAGGGTACTAGAAGCACAAAGATCAAGATGTAAAAAAGAGAGGTACCCAAGCTCAAAAAAGATAACTTTTCTACATGGAAAAATTTGACGAAGCTACACCTTGGAGGAATTTGAGATCATGTGCAAACTACCATTGAAGTGGAACATGTTGATCCAACAGGAGCCCTAACTGCTGAAGATTTGAAGAAAAAGAAAGAACACAATCAGGCGATGTTGGAGATTGCCTTTGCCCTAAGCTATGCTGAATTTGATGATATCAAAGGCCTTAAAAGTGCAAAATAGATGTGGGATGCCCTAGACACCATCTATGGAGGAGACAAAAATGTTCAAACAACCAAGTCAAAGAGCTTCAACGGTAAGTTTGATGAAATGAGAATGAAAGAGGGTGAGAATGTTGCTCAATATGTTGCTAGAATAAAAGAAATTGCTAGTGCAATAAAAGGCACTACTAGTAAAATAGATGATAATATTGTGCTAAGTAAATTCTTAAGAATATTGTTGCCTATGTATGCTATTAGAGTATTTGCAATCCAAGAGTTAAGATGTATACCAAGAAATGATCTAACCCTTGAAGGTCTGGTAGGAAGACTCGTTTCTTTTGAGCTATCTAATTTTGACAACTACAAACCAAAGAATATTGAATCTACTTTCAAAGCTAAACTAATGTTGAAGGATTCTAAGGAGCCCATCAAAAATAAGAAAAGGAGGAAGGTAAAATGTGTGTCTAGTGACAATGACACTAATGAGGAAGATTTTGATCATCTTGAAGCATTTCTAGCAAGAAGATTCCATAGAGGAAAAGGCAAGTTACCTATCATTTTTTTAATTGTGATGAGGTTGGTCATATTGTTGCTAGGTGTCCATAGAAGAAGAACCATAAAAGTGGTGACAAATACAAGAGTAGAAGAGATGATAACAACAAGGACTACAGAGACAAAGGAAAGAAGTCATGCTACATTGTTGAAGAGGATACTATAGATGAATCTGATGATCATGATGATGAAGTGGTGTATGTTACAATGAAGGATGAATCTGATGAGGATTGAGGCAACTGCACTTATGACTTGTGTGAACAAGAATGACAAATGGATCATTGACAATGGATGCTCACATCACATGATTGGAGACAAAAGTAAGTTCATTACCTTAACCTGTTATGATGGAAATAGTGTAAGATTTGGTAATGATGCACCATGCTTGATAAAAGGAAAAGGGCTATCAAACTCACAGACAAGATTTCATGTGACAATGCTTATTATGTTGAAGGATTAAATTATAACTTGTTAAGTGTGTCACAATTGAATAATTTGGGATGCAAATTTGAGTTTGAAAATAAATCAGCGAAGATATATGACACAAATGGAAACTTGATTGGAAAAGGTAACCAAACTAGAATTAATCTATTCTATTTGGATATAGAAGATGCTACTTGTCTTATTACAGAATTTGATGATGTATGGCTTTGGCACAAGAGATTATGTCATGTAAATTTTGATAATTTGATTCATATCAAAAACATGAAAAGAGTTAGAGGTTTGCCTAAGTTGAAGAAACCAAAAAATATAATGTGCAAACAATGTCAGCTAGGCAAGATGACAAAGTCAAGCTTTGAAAGTAAAGCTTATACCTCTAAGGAAATATTTGAGATTGTTCATACTGACTTGTGTGGACCTATTGAAGTAAAAAGCTACAAAGGAGATACGTATATAATGTTGTTTGTTGATGATTACTCTAGGATGATGATAGTCATATTTCTAAAAAAAATTAGATGCTTTTCAAATGTTTAAATGGTACTTGGCAAGAGTTGAAAAAGAAATAGGTAAGAAGTTGAAATGCTTGAGATTAGACAGAGGAGGAGAATTCACTTCAAATGAGTTTGAGATGTTTTGTAATGATAGAGAAATCAATAGACAAACATCTGCACCTAGGACCCCTACACATTTGGAATTGCTAAAAGAAGAAATAGGTCAATAATAGACTATGACAGAACACTCATGATGGAGAAGAATGTTGCTCTAAAATACTGGAGAGAAGTTGTAAGTATTGTTGTATACACCTTGAACCATGTGCAAGTTAAGAAAGGTACTCATTCAACACCTTTTGAACTATGGTATGGATATCCACCTAATGTGAAATACTTTAAGGTATTTGGAAGAGAATACTATATTCTTAAGGAAGTTAGGAGTGAAAAGTTTGATGCAAAAAGAAAAGAAGGTATATTCCTTGGTTACTCCACAAGAACTAAAGCTTACAAGTGTTTAAATACGAACACTAACAAAATTGTGGAAATTGAAAATGTGAATTTTGATGAGTTTATAGAAGCACATGAGGTTGAACCTACAAAAGAACAAGAAGAATATAAATCATTTGCATACTATTATGAAGGAATGCCTGCTGAAGAAGATGCTACAGATCATGTTTTAAACTAACAACAAGTCTCAAGAATTTTCGAGTCACATCCTATGAATGTCGAGTTGCATTCAGATGCTGATTTGCAGAATGAGGAAAATGCACAATCTAACTTTGAGATTAGCACACATGAAAGAGATGCTGAAATAGCTAACAGAGATGTACACAGTGATACTAAAGCTGAGAGACATAATGTAGCTACGAAAATTGAACCTAGACTATCCACATATGTCAAAAGACACCATCTTGTAGATCAAATCATTGGAGACAAAGATGCAGGGCCAATGACAAGAAATAGGTTGAGAAGAGAATCATGTTTGATAAGCACGAAGGAACCCAAGAGAGTGAGAGATGCATTGGAAGATGATGACTAGTACAAGTCTATGTAAGAAGAAATTCAACAAATAGAAAAGAACAAGACTTGGAGTCTAGTTCCTAGACCACAAGATAAGAATATGATTGACACAAAATGGGTATTCAGAAACAAGTTAGATGAGAATGGTGAGGTGACAATAAATAAAGCAAGACTAGTTTTCAAAGGGTATGCACAAGAAGAAGGAATTGACTATGGTGAAACATTTGCCCCTGTTGCAAGAATGGAAGGAGTAAGAATTCTACTTGCTTATGCTACATACAAAGGTTTCAAAGTTTATCAAATGGGTGTCAAGTCTGCATTTTATAATGACATATTAGAAGAAGAAATCTACATAGAAAAGCCAAAAGGTTTTGTTGATGAAAATAATAACATGGTATGTAGACTGCACAAAGCCCTATATGGTTTGAAACAAGCACGAAGAGCATGGTATGAGAGACTTCATACTTATCTTGTCAATATTGGATTTGAAAGGATAGATGATAACAACAATTTGTACATGAAGATAGATAAAGAAAAAGGTATATTGTTATTTGAAATATTTGTTGATGATATGATATTTGGAGGACAAGATCGTTTGTGTAAGGATTTTGTAAATTAGATGAAGCAAGAATTTGAAATGTCAATGTTTGGTGAGATCAAATTCTTTGTGGGATTACAAATTTATCAAATGAAATATGGTGTATATATCACTCAGTCAAAATATGTTAAAGATATATTGAAGACATTTGGACTAGAGGATTCAAAACCAGTAAGTACACCTATGGTGACAACACTCAAGCTATCAAAGAATGATGATTCAGCTGAGGTAGATCAAATATTGTACAGATTCATGATTGGAAAATTTTAATATGTAGTACACAACAGACTTGATATTGCATTAGCTATGGGGATAGTTACAAGATTCTCTTCTAATCCTAGAGAGAATCACTTGATGGCTATAAAAAGGATAATGAGATACTTGAAAGGAACAGAAGAGTTTGGTTTATACTATGAGAAGAATAAAAGGTTTGAACTAAAAGCCTACACTAATGCTGATTGGGTTGGAAATATTGATGATAGAAAGAGCACCAGTGGAGGAGCATTCTTCTTAGGAAAAAGACTTATTACATGGACTGGCAAGAAGCAGAGTTGTACTTCCCATTCTATTGCTGAAGCTAAGTATGTTGCTGCTGCTATTAACTACACAAACATTATATGGATCAAACAACTACTTAAGGGAATTAAGGAAGAAATCATAGAACCAGTGACACTTTATTGTGATAATACAAGTGTTATCAATATATCAAAGAATCCTATAATGCATATAAAGACAAAACACATTGCAATCAAGTATCATTACGTAAGGGAATTGGTTCAAGACAAAGAGGTGAAGATGGAATATATTAACACAAAGGAGAAAATTGTTGCTATCTTCACAAAAGCATTACCTAAGGATACTTGTGAGTATTTGAGAGGTAAACTAGGGGTGATACCCCTATCAAAGGCTATGTAAAAGACAGAGGGAGTACCCTACATAAAATAAGCTAATATTCATTTCATTCAAATTGATGCAATGGATCTTACTTTAGGAATTGCCTAAAGTAATCACAAAATTGGAATTAAAAATCTGTCACAAGCAAGGTGACAGAGGGAGAAAATTGAAGAACCTAAAAAAGTCTATATCTACATATAACAAAGATGCCAAGTGTTGAGTATATGTCTTTGACATTGTTGTCAAAGAGGGAGATAATGTTGCTGATTAACAGTATTACTAAAGAGGAAGACATTTAGATATTTTTGCTGATATTTCTAATTAGAAAGAGAGAAAGTACAACAAAGAAGGAGAAATTTTGATCTACCTAGTAAGGGGAGATACAAGTGAAGAAACTTAGAGGGAGTTATAAGAAAGCATTTTGTAACCTAATCAGAGGATGGAAGTTGCTGATAGAGGGAGTAATGCTAAACCAAGTTTTATTTTTGGTATTGTCTTTCTATTTTAACCTAGTCAGTTTGATTGAACAAGATGTTCATCATTTGTTTGACTGGTTGATTAGTTTAGTTTGCCATTAATTCCAAAGAGGGAGATTGTTGATATATGATTGAAAAGATCATTTGAGTGAGAAAGATTATTGAAGAAGACTGTGTGTTTCAATAATTTTTTTATCATTGATGTCAAACCTACTACATGCTGGTAAGACAACTGCTTATATGTTTCAACCATTATCACTTAGTTGATTGATGAAGAGGATTTGATCAATAAGATGTAACAAAAGTACCTAGAGGAAAGGTTGAGTTATGATTATGCTTGAAGTGCAAGAATCAGTTAAGACGGTGACAACATAATGTATTAATGATGATATACTTGAGGTTACAAAATGACTGGCTACACTTAAATAGTTTAGAAGAATAAAGTTAAACAAAGTTCATTTTCCAAGCTTGACCAAGTTGATAGTCAGTGCCAAGAAAAGTTAGTGCAAGCTGAGCAAAAAGTGAGTTGGAGTTGAGTGAAAAAAAATTCTAGTGGATGCCGAGTAATTTTAAATTGATATCGAGTGCTAGTAAAATCCATTTGTTGTCGAGTGATTTTACAGTACATGCTGAGTGACATAGTATGTGTCGAGCATCAGAAGATTGATAATGCCAAGCTACTACATTATGAAAAGATCAAAGATTCACCAAATGAAAGTTGACAAATTTGTTTTTTTGGAACTTTTGAATCAGGAGGAAGATAAGATTGATGAAATGGTGGCACAAAATCTTATGTAAATCATTTTGGAGGTTAATTCAAATGAATTTCAAAGAGAAGTTTTTAGAAAAGGCAAGATATGGGGTAGATACATTGTATCTTACCTAATCCATCAAAAACCCTAATTTTGGTGATGAATAATGAGCAAGAAAAGTATTATAATTTCCTATATGTAGGAATGTCTAGTCATTAAGCAAAGAGATAAGAGAGAGTTTTGATGCAAAAATATGACAAGGAGAAGGAAAGGGGTTTTGCTTCATCAAGTGACCCAAGTGAAGAAGTATGCAATGGTGTACTAAGAAAGAAGGCTTAAAGAGGATGAATGCTTGAAGGGTGAACAAGCTATCAAAGTTGCAAAGATTGGAAGTGAAGCAGAGTTGAGGACTGAATATTAATCTATAATTAGCAAGTAAGGTTGTAAGTTGTATTAGATCAAAGCTCTACTATTACTTTCTAACAATTGCATCAGCCTAGGGTAAATCCTTTGGAGTAAGGTTGATTTAATAGTCATTGGAAAATTCTTTAATAGGGTGGTATTCTAAGTGAATGGCCTAAAGTCCTCTAACAAGGCTCACTTTTGACAGGGTGACTAAAATCCCTTAACTGGGTCACATTTAACAGTGTGTATTGTAACCTTTAATAGGGTTGGCCTTCAATAGGACATCACTTCAAAAGAGTGAAAAAGGAGTAGCATGTTACTGGTGATTTTTTCCAAATTGGGTTTCCATGTTAAATCATTGTGTCAAATGTGTTGATGGATATGGTGTGCTTTATGGTTTACATTTCTACAAGTTGATTTGATAGAAACATATTAGTTTTAGTTAACACACAATGAAAGCATGCATAGTTAAGAAAATTTTATGGGTTCACTGAATTGTGAAAAGTTTTATTTGTACAGTAGGACCTTGAATAACTGATTCACCCCCCCCCCCCCCTCAGTTATTCAAAAAGAATTCCAACATAATTTATGGTAAACTATTTTGAGGCAAATTCAAAGAGGATTGAAGAAGAAGTTTCTAGAAGGGACTTAAATGAAAAGATAGGTAGATTCATTAAATCCCACGTAATCCTTCCTAACTCTAAAATGGATGATAGAGGTTGAATGACAAAAGATCTTAATTTTCTATTTATAGAAATGGCTGGTTAGAAGCAAGGTTGGTCATGTTTGAGAACCTAAGTTAGAAAAGAGGTCTAAGGTATTGCTTCATTTAGTGACCAAACAGAAGAAACTACTATTGACAAGCAAAGAAAGAAGGATTAAGAGTATGAATGCTTGAAGGGTGGACAAGCTATCAGAGATGAAATGTGTGAAAGAAAAACAGAGTGGGGGACTAAAAAAGAGATCTAAAATTTGCAAGTGAGTTGTAATTTGTTATCAGATCAAGCCTTATTTTTACTTTCTAATCATTGTACTAGTCTAGGGTAAATCTTTTGGATTAAGGTTGACCTAGTAGTCATTTGTAAATCCTTTAATTGGGTGACATTCCAAGTGAATGATCTAAAGTCCTCTAACAAGGCTCACTCCTAATAGGGTTATTGAAATCCTCTAACCAAGTCACATTTAATAGTATGTATTGTAATCTTTAACAGGGTTAGCCTTTCACAGGGCATCAGTTCAGAGAGTGAGAATGAGTAGCATGTTACTAGTGCTTTTTTCCCAAATTGGGTTTACATGTAAAATCCTTGTGTCAAATGTGTTATTGAATCTTTTATGTTTCATGCCTACATTTCTACAAAGTTATTTTGACCTAGGACAATAATTTACAAGTTTAAGTGATTGTATCATCTAATGGATGCATGAACGAATATGATTTATGGATATGGGTTCACTAAGATGTGAAAAGTTTTATTTGTACATATAGACCTTGGATAACTAATTCACCCCCTCTCATTTATTCTAAAAAATTCCAACAATTGGTATCAGAGCCATCTACTTAAGAGGATTAGTTTGAAGGTACTAGAAGCAAAAGATCAAGTTGTCAAAAAGAGAGGTACCCAAGCTTAACAATGACAACTTCTCTGCATGGAAAAGTTTAATGAAGCTACACCTAGGAGGTCTTGGAGATCATGCACAATTTACCATCACCACTGAGCATGTTGATCCTACTGGAGTACTAACTACTAAATATCTAAAAAAGAAGAAAGAACACAATCAGGCAATGTTGGAGATTGCCTTAGCCCTAAGTTATGCCGAGTTCAATGACATCAAGTGTTGTGATAGTGCAAAGAAGATGTGGGATTCTCTTCACACCATCTATGGAGGAGATGCAAATGTTTTGAGAGCCAAATATGAAAGTCTTAAAGGTAAGTTTGATGATATGAGGATGCAAGAAGGTGAGAATGTTACTCAATATTGCTCTAGAATAAAAGATGTTTTTAATGCTATAAGAGGAGCTATTGATAAGATAGATGATGATATTGTATTAAGTAAAGTACTAAGAACACTACTACCCATCTATGCTATTAGAGTTTCTGCAATACAAGAACTAATATGTCACTACTATATTTGGGCCCAAATTATGATGATAGACCATTGCAATTATGATAGTAACCCATCACCCAATTGACATTAGTTAGAATTGGCCCATGTCAAACGGGCATCAAAATTTTACTGTCACAAGTTGCGATGATAAGGGTTACCATTACAATTGCAATGACTAAAAGTGTCATAAACTGGGCTATCATTATGGCAAACTATTCTTTTTCACCATAAGAATTGCGACATAATTCTATTGAAGACACCATTGCAATTGCAATTTTCGTGTGATATAAATGCTATGGGTCCCATGGAAAGTCATAAAAAACCTCTGTTGCAATTAGGAAGAGCATGTGGTAGGACTGTTGTGGGATCGATGACTATTCATCACAATTGTGATGTCGTGCTGTATTAAGAAAAAATTAAAGCAAACATTGAATAGCTATGATGCAATCATAGGTTAATATTGAGCTTCACTTGGTCTCAAGAATAGTTTAATATTCTAAATTCCTCATTAACATCTGAAATCTTTAAGAAATGATCAATGTTTAAAATACAAAAAAAGGTTCTAGACCTATAAAAGTGACATCATTTTCCCATCTTCTAGTGCATGTCATTTTTTTGTCGCATCCAAAATAAGATTCTGCCACTTTGAATCAAGAATGCATGTGCAACTGCATTCTTTATGCATGGAAAATAGGCAGAGCTGAAAAAATGCATCACAATTACATTTATTTAATAGGTTTATTAAGTTTTTAAAATTATAGATCATCATCATGAACAATGTTCGTGATGGTCTATAACTTAAAATACCTAATTAAATACCTCTAATGAAAATGCAAACCTATTGCATTTTTTTAGCTCCTCTTGATGTTGTATGCATATGAATTGACATTGCATATTGAACTATGGCATCCTTCTGCATTGCCTGAAACCAAGAGATTCACACAATTAGTTGTCATACAATCATAGGTTATTGTTGAGCTTCAATTAATTTTGAGAATAGTTTAAATAATATTCTCAACTAATCAGGGCCAACCACGTGAAGGTGGAAGCTCATTTGTCCACCACCCCGCCCAACTCTAAATTCCCCATTAACATCTAAAATATTTAAGAAAGGATCAATCTTTAAAGTACCTGGAATGTCCTCACTGCTTCCTGCTACTCTCAGGGGAAGTCCATCTTCATTTCTCACAAGCAATTCATCACATGGGTGCATCCAAGAATGTCCTCATCGCCTCGTGCATAAAATGAATTCAATATTAGAAAATCCCCCCTAAGAAATAATAGTTCAAGTGAAATAAAAACATGAAAAATGAAAGAGAGAAAGAGGAATCTATTTACCAATAGGCGTTGCCATCACATTTGTGGCCGTGCTACTTGTTGAGTGAGTTTTATTGTTTTTCTATTATGCCAAGATCTTTGTTTATATACATACATACATACATGTACATATACACATATATACATACATACATACATACATACATATATATATATATATATATATATATATATATATACATACATACATATATATATATATATATATATATATATGTATATACATAAATACATACATACGTATATATATATACATATACATAGATGACAAGGGCACGACAATGAAATGCAGTGATCACAAGGGCACATACATACATACATACATCTATATATACATACATACATACATACATACAAAGAGATATTTTATAAGGTGCTAAGTGACTTACCTCAAGATCCTCCACAAAAATAATGCAGATCAAGAAAAATCAACAGAGTTCGCAAGGAATTTTACAAAAACATATCATAGTAGATATTATTAGAAAGAAACAATCTATAACCTAGTTAAATGGGTCTAGTTTCTGATTAGTTGGGTTGATATATAGGTATATTTAACTAGGTTATGGCTTCTGGAAGGGAACAAGCCTCATGATTATGGAATTTACACAGAAGCAGGACTTGCTTCTTCAACTCCTTACACTCAGCTCTTCACTAAAGTTATTCTTCTAGCAGTGAGAATAGCTGTTGTGAATTCCTGGGAGCCAAGAGACCCTAAACCTATGCTACATTTTCTGGAGACATGGGAGAAGTTACTACCAGCTTCAGTACGTCATAACATTCTAGATCATATAGTGATGCCCAAGTTAAAAACAACATTAAATACTTGGGATGCAAAAAGATCACAAGGGCACGACAAAAAATTCCTATAGAACTATCATCATATTAGGTACAATAAAATGAATGAGATGAAGAGATCAGAAGGACATGACAACAAGATGCAAAGATCACAAGGGTATGACAATAAAATGCAACGATCATAAGGGTGCAACAATGAAATCCTAGATCTCTACATTATACATACATACATGCATGCATGCATGCATATATACATACATACATAAATATATATATATATATATATATATATATATATATATATATATATATATATATATATATATATATATATATATATATATATATATATATATATATATATATATATATATATATATATATATATATATATATATATATATATATATATATATATATATATATATATATATATATATATATATATATATATATATATAAGGTGCTTATTACATCTTAACACAACAAAAAAATTGATCTAGCTGCATACATATTCCAAAATCCAAATAATTATACAATAAAACTCACTCAATCCATGCTAAGTGACTTAGTTCGAAATCCTGCACAAAAATAATGTTCATTGTTCCTTTTATTGTACCTAATCTAATAAAAATTCTATAGGAATTTGTAATCAACCCAGGTAATCAACAACTAGACCCATTTAATTGGATTATGGCTTGTATATATACATATATTTGACTAGGTTATGGCTTTTGCAAGGGAATGAGCCTCGTGATTATGAAATTTACACAAAAGCATGACTTGCTTCTTCAACTCCTTACACTCAACTCTTAACTGAAGTTATTCTTCTAGTAGTGAGAATAGTTGCTACAAATTCCTAGGAGCCAAGGGACCTTGAACCTATGCTACATTTTTTGGAGACATGGGAGAAGTTACTACTGGCTTCAGTACTTAATTTTATTCTAGATCATATAGTGATGCCCAAATTAACAACAACATTAGATACTTGGGATCCTTACAAGGAGAGTGTGCCAATACATGCATGGCCTTGGCTTCCATTGTTGGGCCAACGTGTGGAGCCTTTATATCCAACTATTCATTATAAATTGGGGAATGCACTTCATGCCTGACATTCAAGTGATGCATCTACATATGCAATTTTATCACCTTGGAAAATTGTATTTGATCTTGCTAGCTAGGAAAAATTGACTGTTCATTTTATTGTACCTAATCTGATGTCAGTTCTACAAGAATTTGTAATCAACCCAACTAATCAAAAAATAGACCAAATTAACAGTAGCAGTAGATACTTGAGATCCTCGCAGGTAGAGCATGCCAATACAATTCAAAACTCGCAGAATTTAAATCAAGTTATTTATCTACAATTCTTTTAAACCTTTAATAAGATAGGCATAAAATACCAAGTCTGTTAGATCCAAACATTCTAGTTAAATTGGCTAGCAAACATAGAACAAATAATAACATAGTCCACTAAGTTTCCCAACATGTTCCTACATTGTTAATACCCTACCTTAGCTAATTTTTCTAAATCTAATTGAAGTCAAATTGGAATTTCAAAAACTCATATTTCTTGAGCACATAGAAAACATAGTTATAATTAAGATGTGCAAAAAAGTAAACATATTTCAAACCCTATTACAAAAGAAAGAAATCATTAAATACATATACTCTTTAAAAAAATAAACAAGTTTTCCCTTAACAAAATTAGATATATTCTAGGATTTCTATACAATATTTCAGCTAGATTTTCTGATTAGAAATCATGGCATTTGGAAAAACATAGATTTGAAATAAAAGTTTGTATTAGCCAAAACCAAATTAAAAAAATCAATTAGATATATTCTAGGATTTCTATTAAATAAAGAAATAGGTCTTATCACCTACCCGATTAGTTTGGAATTTCATTCTCACAAAAAATCATAAAATGTAAGAACAACTATGCCAAAAAGAATGTAAAAAGATGATTATCATGCACAATCATTTTTTTTTATCTCTTTTGGCACAATTGTTATAATTTTTTGGCTCTATCTCCAACAGGTTAGTATGTGTTTTGAAAAATTATTCTTGGACCGTGAGTCAAGAAAAAGAGAAATATAAAACTTGAAAAAGATGTACATAAATGCAATTAATTTTTAAACTTCAATTTAATAAACGTACAAAGAGAACCATAGAATTATAAGAAACTATTGTGGTTTGTACTATTTGAAAATTATAGTTACAAGTGATGAAGTTATATACCTTTGATTCAAAGAGCACAAATAATGGAAATGAAGTATTGTCAAAGGTGCAAGCTCAACTGCCCCACCCATGTGGATGGCATTGTTAAGTAGAGAATAGCTACATGTACATACATACATGGTTAAGTGCTACCTAATTATGTCCAAGGCATCCCACCTACCAGGCTTCCTACATACCTATATGCATGGAATCAAGGCCCTTGAACTATTCACTCTAATGAATATGTAGTTCTGGTTTATAAGTATTTTGATATAGTTGTATTCCAATAACCACAGGTGAGCTTTACTCACCTAATACAACTCTTCACCATCATAAGCCCACTCGAGTGAATTAGGCATTTTTCTATAATTAAAATACTATAATACCCTAGTGAAACCTTTGTGTTGTAGTTTATAGTTAATGTAAGGTTAACCTGTATACATCCTAACTTACTCCTTATATAGTTATGTTTACAATCTTGTGACAATACCCATGGCCATGCTACTTTTTTAGTGAGTTTTATTTTATTTTTTTTGTGCCAAGATCTCTTTGTTTATATACATATATACATACATACATATACACACATATACATATACATATGTATATATATGTATATATATACATACATACATACATGCATGCATGCATATATATACAAAGATCACAAGGGTATGACAACAAGATGCAAAGATCACAAGGGCATGATAACAAAATGCAACAATCACAAGGGTACGACAACAAAATCCTAGATCTCTATTGATCTCCACAATCCACAAGATCTCTATATACATACATACATACATATACATACATACATACATACATACATATATACATACATAAACACACACACACACACACACACACACACACACACACACACACACACACACACACACACACACACACACATCTGCATATGTAATTTTATCACGTTGGAAAATAGTATTTGATTCTACTAGCTAGGAACAATTGATTGTTCATTTTATTGTACCTAATCTGATGGCAATTTTATAGGAGTTTGTAATCAACCCTACTAATTAGAAAATAGACCAATTTAACTAGGTTGTGGTTTGTTTCTTTCTAAAAATATCTACTATGATATGTTTTTCTAAAATTTCTTGTCCATTTTTCCTAGTTTGCATTATTTTTGTGCAGGATCTTGAGCTAAGTTAGTTAACATGGGTTGAGTGAGTTTTATTGTTCTATTATTTGGATTCTAGAATATGGGTTTTGTTTTATCATTTTCTTTTTTCAAGTCTATATTTTATTGAAGTAACAAAATGGTTTTTAGGGTGGAAAGGACTATATATTGAAGAGGAAACTTGAAAACTTGAATGTTGAAATGTTGAAATGAAAGCTATCAAGGATCAAACACCTATGGTAGAGTTACAACACAATTTGAATTTGATTTTAGATATAAACAAAAAAAAAACACTGTTGGTCTCAGATTGGTTTTGACAATTGACTGTCAACACACTTAACCAATTCTCAAGATGATGTTGAGTATAATTTAGATGTCGAGCTACATTGTGTGCCGAGCTAGAAAATTCAATAGGTGCCAAGAAAACTTCAAGTGCCAAGTGAAGTTCAAGTGTCAAGTGATAAGTGATGTCGAGTCACTGTAGGTGCCAAGTAGAGTATAGATGCCAAGCGAGACAAAATTGCTATAGGAGCCAAGTGAAAAAAAATTCCTATATGTGCTAAGCATCAGCAACTAGTAAGTGTCAAATAACACAGAATCATCATATGAGTTTGTATCTTCACAAACTCAAATGTAAACCACTTTTGAGGTGACTTGGGATGAATCTTGAAGGATCTTGAAGATAAGATTGAATCTTTTGCATTACCTTTGTAATTAGCACGCAACCAATAAGAAAAATGGAGAAGGGATGCAACCAATAGAAAAAGTGCAAGAATTGAGCAAGAAATGAAGAATAAATATTAATGGTAGATTCATTCCTAACCCTAAGTCTTCAAAGCCTTTAAAAGGAGGACAATACCCCATTGTGTGCACATGAATATGAGAGGTGTACATGGGTGAATTAAATTTTAGAGTGTTTAAAGACTTAGAAGGAAGAGAAACATTGCATAATTTAGTTGATCAAGAATAGAGTATCAGAGTTTTGAGAAGAAACACATTAGATCAAGCAAGGATCAGAGTAGATAGAGGAAAATGAGGATCTGGAATCAGCAATTAAGGATTGCAAGTGATTAGGTCAAGACATTCTTCTATACTTTCTAACCATTGTATTGTGAGAATGAAAATCCTATGATGATAGGTTGGTCTAATAGCTATATTGGTTTAGCGTCCACATTGTAGATCCTTAACAGGATTATAAAACCTTTAATAGGATAATATTCCAAGTGAATGTTTGTAAATCCTTTAACTAGGTCACTTTTAACAGGGTGTAAAATCTTTAACAGGACAGGCCTTTCACAGGGTAGACCATTGGAAGTGGTCAAAACTTTGTAACCTTGAACAATTACATATTGCTGCAGTGATACTTTGTGGGTGTCATCCCCACCCTAGTTTTACCTTCTCATTTTGGAGGGTTTCTGGGTTACCAAATCTTGTGTCATCTATTTTCATGCATGTCTTTACTTTCATGTTTATTAGATGAATTAGATGCATGTGAATGCTTTCAGCTAAAGGGTTTTGAAAAGGTTAAAATTAGATACTTCTGATTCACACCCCCCCCCCCCCCCCCCCCCCCCGCCCCGCTCTCAGAAGTAAATCTTCCCACTTGTAAATTTTGACAATTGGTATCAAAGCCAAGTTATCTTAAGGAGGAGCCTTACAGCTTGGAGAAAAGATATGGAAATGGAAGTCTACAAACTTGGGAAGATCATAGAGAATCAGGCAATCAATATACAACTTGCTCTACACACTTTGGAAGAAGCTAGAGAAGAACTAAGAAAATCCTTAAAGACAAGAAGAGACATCGCCATAGCTAAAAATGATACACAATACAAGGAGATTGACACCAAAAAATTGTTTGCAAATGGAGATTCCAAAGAGTTTGATGTAGCAATAGCAGACCTAATGAAGAAGAATAGAGCTCAAGTAGAAGGAATTAGAACACTCGAGCTTGAACAAGAATCACAAGCCATGATGCTTTGTGAAGTGACTGAATAGAAGAAAAAAGCCATTGAAGATAAAGTTATGCTAGAAGAAGACAAGAGGAATCTTGCCAATAGACTAGAAGAAAAGTCAATTGAGCTTGCAAGAATTTTGAACATACAGCTAGACACCCTAAGCCAGATGATGAATGCAGATCATGAACTAAATATCAAGGACATTGAGATTTCTACAATAAAGATGCAAAATGAACAACTACAAAATAACCTAAAAAGGGAGAAGGAAATTGTAGAAAGCTTCAACAAACCAAATGAGGCTATCAAGTACTTTGAGCATTTACTAAAATCACCAAGGGCTAGCAATGATACTTTAGGACTAGGGTACATTAGCACTAAACAAGAAGAGTCATCCAAGACTGCAGAAGAAATAAGTAACAAAGGTAAGAACACTAAACCTACTTGTCATTTTTGTGGTAAAAAATGACATACCTCTAATGTATGCAGGAGCAAGAATGCCCATCAGCATGAAAAAACTAAGAATGTGAGTCACTGTCATAAGTGCAACAAGAAAGGACATCAAGCACATGACTGCAGGAGCAAGACTATCAAAACACCAAGATTTGAAGGGCACTACTACAATTGCAAAAATTATGGACATAGAGCTTCTGAGTGCAGATCAAAAGCCTATGCAGACACCTAATTAGCCATCAAGAGGAAATAACCATGGACATCACTACAATTGGGACTACAACACTAGGTATAGCTGTCATTACTGTCAAGAATATGCACACATTCCTAAAAATTGCATAATGACACATTTTAGAGGAAACTACAATAGCTAGTTGAGTCAAACCTCATGTTTTAGTTGCTTGAAGACTGGTCATATCAACAAGAATTTCCCAAAAAGGTCAAAGGCACCCAAATCAGAGATCAACAAACGAAAAGAAAAGGTAGATGTTGAACACATCAAAGGAGAGATGAATAAGACTTGGAAGGAAAGATAAGTGTAGTGCATCAAATGAAAGGATCACTTCACCTAAAAGATCAAGTGATCATACTTCATCAAACTAAGCAAAGAGAAGGCATATGGAACTAATTTACAAAGCTTTATCATACATCAGTTCCTAAATAAGAAAGTACTGAAAAGAAGAGATCAACATGATTAATGATGCAAAGTTAAAATTTCAAGATTTCAAAAGTATTGCCAAGTTGCCTTCAGATGTTGAGTAAAATGTCAATACATGCCGAGTTGATTGCTAAAGATAGTAGAAGTCAAATGATTAGTTGTAGCCGAGTTGGTAGTGGGAGCTAAGTGAAGAGAAATTTCAGTAGAAGCTAAGTAAAGAATACTTCTATGGATGTTGAGTGGTGAAAAGACAATAGAAGCTGAGTAATGGAGAAATCCTCAAGAAGTCGAGTGGACAATTGTAAACGCACTAAGCATTAAATGCTATGAAGATAGGGTATATTATCATGTTTTGAATCATTTTTCTTCATCGTGAACAAAGAGCAAAGATAAAGAAGAGTGTAGAACAACTTCAAAGAAAAGAATCCAACATATTAAGCAGATTTCAATAGCAATTTAGCATGATTTCATCAAATTTGAGGTATTTACATTTGTGCTGAGTTACACAGTTTCACATTTTCTTTGAGTTCAAACCCTAGATCGCACATATGGCTTCTAGCTCTAGGAAAACATAAGGGAAATAACTATTTGAAGTTTATCTAGTGTCAAATGAAGTAAAACAACCTAATTTTTGGCCAATCCCTGAAGTGGCATATAAAAATGACCCAGCTGGAGCCCTATCTATCATACCCCCTAAGGTAGTTATGGTTCAGGATGTTAAATGATGTTATGATTGCAAAGTTGGACCCATAGGTGACATGGAAATGAGGGAAACTTATGAGAAGTTTTGTGAAAATGGAGTGTTGAGAGAAGAATACCAAATTGTTGAGAAGAAGGGTTTAGCACATGCCCTAGAATTTCCTACAGTTTTTAAGATTGAATGGATCAAGCTAGTGCTTAATAGAATACATGATGGAAGCTTATGGTTGGAGGATGGTCCAGTGAAAATTAAAAAAGAGTTTTACATAGAGTGACAAGGTATCCAACCCTAGATTAGCCAAAGACCCTTAGGAGTGATGCCAAGGAAGCAATTTAGAAAAATACTGGTGCCAAATGGAACAAGAGAGGAATGATAATTGATACCATTCAAGACCCTCTTGTGGATTTTGTTGTTAAAGTCATTGCACATAAGTTCTACCAATCCAACTGACTTAATAGTGTGCCTTGCATTGTAGTGGATGTGGACTGCAAATTAGTGAAGAAGGATCATACTTATGATCTTGCAGAACTACAACTGCAACAAATTAATGAAAATTTAGCAGTAATCAAAAGAACCAAGGGAGCACAATGCAAGTTTGGTGCTATTTTGATTTGCATTTTCTTCTATGTACATAATGAGTTTCCTTCTTTTGGCAAAGTTGATTGGAAAACAAATAGGTCTATCATAGCTCAAGTTAATGGATACATTGAAAAAATGGGAGCTAATTTTGAGATCCTAATGACTAGCTATTTTGGAGACTTCAAGAAAACCATGAAGCAAAGGCTAAGAATACCAGTTTCCTTAGTAGAAAAGCATGTAAATGATGTATGTTTTCTTATAGATATTGACTACATCTACATACAAGTAGCTACACCAAGAGTTATATGGATAAGACCTCTTGGCTATGAGATAAATATAGATGAGGCATGAATAGTTATAACTAAACTACTAGCTGAGGAAGTGGACAAAAGTGCACCACATTTTGGAACATATGACATGGTTAGGTCAAAGGTGGATATGGAGTTAAATACCACCTCCACATTGAAGAAGAAAGACAAACTTGTGAAGAAACTTAAGGCCAAATTTGGTGAGGGCACTGCAGAAGGAGAAGGAGATGAAGATGCAGAAGATGATGAAGAAGAACAAGGATAGGAAGGTGGTAAACAAGAAGCACCCAAGGCTGAGCCAAAGAAGAGAAAAGCACAAAAATAGCCAGCTGCATAGCCCAAGGGGAAGAAGAAAGCAACAAAGCCAAGCCCAACCAAGCCAACTATAAGGGCAGATACTAGGGCAACAACCCAAGTGGCAAAGGAATAGGGGAAGCAAATAACCATAGAGCAAGGAGGGCCTATAGAGAAAAAGAAGAGAAGAAAATATATTGCACCTCCAGAGTCAGACGAAGAAAAGACAAAGTCTGATAATGATCAATTTAGATTGGTAAGGCACTCTACCAAGTCTAAATTAGAAATGTTTGTAATAACATTAGAGATAATGCAGATTTAACTAGTTTAAAGACCATTGAATTTAATAAATTTTCAAGAGAAGAATAGAACATAGTGGAAGAATCCATCTACACTATGATGGCTAAGTTCAAGACCACCCCACTTGAACTAGACAATTCAATGCTTAAGGAGCTAAGCTCCATTGTAGAGAATAAATAGTATTACTGCCTTAAAATGGAAAAGGAAATAAGGGAGTCTACATTAGCTCATGTGATGCCAAACCTTACTAAAGGTCAAATAACTAAGGCTAATAAGAAACATGGGAGCAAATTTGCACCTAAATATAGAGCCTTCAAAATTTTGCAAAATCAAATTGAAGATATTGTGCAAAAGTCCACAAAAACGTGGAAGTTAATTTATAGATTGACTACTATTAAGGAAGGGTAGGAAGATCCCTTTGAGGGAATAAATGATGAAGAAGAAGAGGAAAATGAAAAAGAGGAGGAAGGAGAGAAAGAGAAAGAAGAGGAAATAGTGGAGAAGACACAGCAAGGTAAAGAGGCAACAATTGAGGAGCAACAACCAGAATAGAGTGTCCAAGACACTCAATTGCCACCACCAAGTCCTCCACATGTAGCACCTATATAAATTTTCATTGTCAAGGATGTTCCTGACACCTTAGGTCAGAACATCAATCCACTAACTATAGAGGATCTAAAAAAGATCCTTCACCAAACCACATTGCAATCACAACTATGTACAAATCATGTTTTGGTGAGTGTGGAAGAATTGCAAAAATTTGTAGTAGAGATCACTAAGGAGAAGGTGAACACACAAGAACCACCTTCACAACCTCCCACAGTTACAAAAAATCAACCAGAAGAGAAAGAAACATAGGATACAACTGCTAAGGTTGATCATATAGTCATAGCAATAGCAACTGCCAAGGAGCCAACAAAGGAACAAATAGGAAAAGATGTTCCTACAGCACAAAACAAAGGTATCATTGATCAAGGTAGTAGAGAAGAAGAGAAGGAAGAGGAGAAAACCCCTAAGGAAAGAGATCAGGAGGCAATATAGACATTGGTGAACTTGTCTACTACATGGACTCCTATCAAGTAGTTGAGCATTGATGAAGTACCACTGCAGATCTCAGCACCACTCTCGAGCTCTACCAAGGTAGAAAGGGTACTTCACTATGGAGACCTTGCACTTGATGAGGAAATAGTCATACCAAGTTATGACTCCAAGACCATGAACCTAGCTCAGATAAATGAAGTGCAAGAGGCATTGGAGAGAAGGAAGAAGTAGGAGATACTCAAAAATGAGTATAAACAAAAGCAAGCATTGGTGGAAATCAAAGACATATTCCTTGATGCATTTAGCTTGCCAGTACCTGATGAAACCAAGCCCATCATGGAGAAATTGTCCAACATAGTGGACTGGGTACAAAATGAAGACCTTGATACAAAGTTTAAATTATTAGAGTAGTCTGAAAAGAAGTTTCAAATGAAAGTTAATCAGAAAATATCTAGTGAAATAACACTTTCACAAGTTGAATTGGCTAAGAAGATAGAAAAGGTAAAAATAGTACTTGAAAACATATTCTCATTATACTCCAAATTGTGTGACTCATCATATTTCACACATGAACCTAGCCAAAGAATACTGAGCTCGAAACAAAATCTTAAGATTTCTAGTACATAGCTACCCAAAGATCCAGCTCAAAGTGAGAAGCATTTTGCAACCATGCTTCACTCCCAAAAGGAGCTAGCTATATTGACAACAAAAAAGGGGAAATTATATTAACTGAGAAAATAAGCTAGTACAAATAGTACGGAGAAAATCAACTTCAAAACATGCCCTAAGGGCTTACAATAGCATAAATCTGGAGATAATTTCTCCTTTCAGTATGTCCTCTCAAACTCCACTCCCAACTCCCTTTTACAATGCCAAAAATCTCCTTAAATAGATCCTAGAGGGTTAAGGACTAGGAGTACATTCTATAAAGTGCTAGTAGGCATCCATCAACCAAATAGAAGGTTCCAGAAACTGCGTTAGAAGTCGGCGCAAATCTAGAAGAATCCAGAAACGGTAACTAA
The DNA here is from genome assembly GCA_028749045.1 of Cupressus sempervirens. NCBI lineage: Eukaryota > Viridiplantae > Streptophyta > Pinopsida > Cupressales > Cupressaceae > Cupressus > Cupressus sempervirens. The sequence goes on from CM053785.1 coordinate 190,337,352, forward strand.
ACTTTCAGGAGGCGTAACTTTTGAACCATAGCTCCGATTGACGAATCGTTTACATTTCCAAAAAGCTCTTGAAGCACACTATAGCCCTATGGACCGTTTACCATTTGCATAGTGGAACTGTGAGAGTTGGAACCTTTATTTGACCCAAATGGGTATCCAAAAATGAAAACACATGAAACAGAAACTAAGTCTAAGTACATTTTTTTGGGTGACACAGGATTGCCCTTATACCTCTAGATGCTCCTGCATTAGACACCCAGGGTAGATTGAAAAGTGACCCTGTCACTTTATGAATGGTAGAGGAAATCCCAAATGGGAAACCTCAGCTGCTGAAATCCAAGTTGAGTCCTCGATCGGCCATCCTTTCCACTTCACCAAATACTCTTCATACTGCCTATTTCTGGTACTCCTACCCACACGATGATCTAGAATGTCTTCTATCTCCTCCTTCTTAGAAGTAGGAATTGGACATGGCTCTAACACCAGCTCCTCATCTACACCATCATCATGATACTCTATTAAATCTTCAATGTTGAAAATGGGAGAAATGTGAATACCATCTGGCAGCTCCACCTCATATGCATTTCCTGAGTCATGTTTCTTCAGAATTTTGCAGGTGCCAAATTTCTTCATCTTCAGCTTGTTGTAAGTACCAGCTGGAAATCTTTCTTTTCGTAAGTGCACCATGACTAAATCTCCTACTTGGAATTCCTTATGTCTTCTCCTTTGATCAGCCCTAGCTTTATACTCTTGATTCATCTTGGTAATGTGTGCTTGAATCTCCTCATGTAGATGCCTGATATGTTCAGAAAATTCCTAAGCTTCAGCACTTGTCCTCTCCCCTTGTTCTATCTTCCTCAATTCTGGTGCAGTCCTTGGGCTACTCCCATATACAATTTGGAATGGTTATTTTCTAGTACTCCTATTTACAGAGTTATTATAAGAAAACTCTGCCTGTGGTAGAATCAAATCCCATCCCTTGGGCTTATCCCCAACTAAACATCTCAGCAAATTGCCCAAACTTCTGTTTGGCCGTTAGTTTGTGGGTGATGCGTGGAACTGAATTTCAAGTCTATTCTCAACTTTTTCCATAATGTCCTCCAGAAATACCCCACAAATTTAGTGTCTCTGTCAGAAACTATACTCCTTGGAAGACCATGTAGTCTTACCACCTCTTTGAAAAACAAGTCTGCAATATGGACAACATCATGAGTTTTGTGGCATGGAATGAAATGTGCCATTTTGGAGAACCTATCAACTACCACAAATACTGAGAAATTACCCCTTCATGTCCTCGGCAATCCAAGAACAAAATCCACACTTATGTCCTCCCATGGCCCTGATGGAATAGGAAATGGCTGATATAGGCCAGTATTGTGACTAAACCCCTTGGCAACTTGAAAAACCTGGCAACTCTGTACAAACTTCTTCACATCCTGTGTAATTTGAGGCCAAAAATAATGTTCTCTAAGAATGGCAATGGTCTTATCTCAACCAAAATGTCCTACCATCCCTCCACTGTGTTTCTCCTTAATCAGATTTTCCCTCATGGAACTCCTTGGAATGTACAATTGACTACCCTTGAACAACATGCCATCCTGAATCAAATAGTCTAACCACTTGGTTCTATCTACAGCAACAGGCTCTTTACAATCTTTCCATGCTTCAGAAAAATCAGGATCCTCGAGGTACAAATTCTTGAGTTCATCGAACCCAACTACTTCAACCTGCATTACTGTAAGCAACAACTATCTCCTACTTAGCGCATCTACAACCCTATTAGATTTTCCACTTCTATGCTTCAACACAAATGTATAACTCTACAAGAACTCTACCCACTTCATATGCTTCTAATTCAATTTACCTTGGCTATTTAGGTACTGTATTGCCTGATGATCAGTATACAAAACAAATTTCTTTGGCAATAAATAATGCCTCCATTTCTTTAAGGCCTGAACTATTGCATAGAACTCTTGATCATAAACAGAATACTTCTTCTTTGCATCGTTCAATTTTTCACTAAAATATGCAATAGGATTACCTTCTTGGCTTAATATAGCCCCAATAGCGTTGTCACTAGCATCACAATCTACCTAGAAAACCTTTCTAAATTTTGGAAGTGCCAACACAGGCTGTTCTGTCACCTTCTTCTTCAACAATTCAAAACTTCTCACAACTATTGCAGTCCATTTGAACTCTTTTCTATCCCCTCTTATTGTATCAGTTAGGGGTGCACATATGCCACTAAAATTCTTAATAAACTTCCTGTAAAAACTAACTAGACCATGAAATGATCTTACCTCAATAGTAGACCTTGGAGTAGGCCATTCCAAGATGGCTTTTACCTTCTCCAAATCCATTTTGAGAGCTTCAAGTGATATAACAAACCCCAAATAGACTAACTCCCTTTTTGCAAAGTTACACTTCTTCAGATTAGTTAATAGTTTCTCTTCCCTTAGTCTTTCAAGGATACTACGAATATGAAGTAAATGTTCCTCCAAAGTCTTGCTGAAAATTAAAATATCATCCAAATAGACAATAACAAATTTTCCCAAGAACTTCTTAAGTACCTCATTCATTAGCCGCATGAAAGTGCTTGGGGTGTTTGTCAATCCAAAGGGCATGACTAACCACTCATAAAGACCCTCCTTGGTCTTGAAGACTGTTTTCCACTCATATCCTTCTCGAATCCGTATCTAGTGATAACCACTCTTCAGATCTATCTTTGTGAAGTACTGAGCTCCACTCAAGCAGTCCATAATATCATCCATCCTTGGTAAAGGAAACCGGTACTTGATCGTGATCCTATTTATAGCTCAAGAATCTGTACACATCCTCCACTCTCCATCCTTCTTTGGTGTGAGTACTGTAGGTTCTACACATGGACTACGGCACTCTCGAATCAAGCCCTTCCTCAACAGCTCCTAAACCTGTCTGTTTAGCTCCTTTGTTTCAGTAGGAGTCATCCTGTGAGCAGCCTTGTTAGGCAAACTAGCTCCTAGAATCAGATCTATCTGATGAATGATTTTCCTTACTGGTGGCAATCCATCTGGAACATTATCAGAGATAATATCTCCAAACTCCCCTAATAAATTTGAAACTTCAACTGGTATTTCACTACTACCTTCTTTATCTTTCCTAGGAATCAAAGCATAGCACATATGTTGATGTTTCATGCCATCTAAAAACTTCCTTTCATCAACAAGACAAATCCTAGCACTGCTACATACCTTTTCACCTTCCTTTTTCATGGGCTTCAATTTGTGGTGAACTCCATCCTTTGTCAGAGAGTATGTGTTTGCATGCCCATCATGTACTGCATGTCTATCAAACTGCCATGGTCTACCCAATAATAGATGGCAAACATCCATTGAAATAACATCACAGAGAACTTCATCATGGTAACTCCCAATTTTGAATTTTACTAAACATTGTTCACTTACCAAGACCTTATGATCATCTTTTACCCAAGCAATCCGATAGGGCTGGGGATGTTTCTCCCTCTTGAGCTTCAACTTAGAGACCATCTCTTCTAATACCAAGTTATCAGTGCTACCACCATCAATGATCATGTCACAACATTTATCCTCACACTTGCATCTGGTATGAAACAAACTCCTCCGTTGTCCTGGTTCAATCTCACCACTTAGTAGGACTCTTTCATTTACCAAGGTCTCTCCTCTTTTTGCATCCTCTGAATGTGATGATTATGCATCCTCATCCACATGAGCAACCTTAGCTTGGCCCTCAGCTCTCCTATCTGTCCTTCCTTGTTGTTGAGGGCATTCAAAGGCACGATGACCTTCTTCATTACAATGGAAATAGGTACCATGGAAGCCTCCTCTTCCTTGTCCATGTCCTCTACCTCTTCCTCTCTGATTTCCAAAGTCTTGGTCATGGGAGCGATTGAAACCCTCATTCCTCTAGTTCCTGCTAGTACCCGCATCTTCATTGTTCTTTTGGGTTTCATTGCGGCCTCCAGATGATCTACCACTTCCCCTTCCTCCTTGACTACACCCTCTTTGTCTTCCTTCAAACCTTTTATTCAACTTCTCTTCAACTCGTAGGGCAAACTGGTATGCCTCTTCAACGCTGGTCATTCTTACCAGACTTAATTCCTCCTGGATGCTAGGTCGCAACCCACTGATATAACAAGCAACCTTCTCCTTATTTTCTTTTGCATGCCCTACTCTAATCAAGAGTCGATAAAATTCCTCTGTATATTCTTGGACTGATCTTCCTGCTTGCTTTAACCCGTGCATCTTCTTAAACAAATCAAGCTTGTAGTCCACAGGAATGAACTGCTTCTTCAATTTGTCCACCATGCGATCCCATCTTGTGATCTTCTCCTTTCCTCTTCTATTTCTTTCTAATTGAACCTCTTGCCACTAGATTTTGGCATGGCCTTTCAGTTTGGCCTTTGCAAACTTAACCCTATCTGGGTCCCTTATATCCTCATACTCAAAGTATTCTTCCAGTTCATTGATCCAATCGATCAACTCATCTGATTTCAGATTTCTTGAAAATACACCCACTTCAATTGCGGGTCTTTTTCCAAACTTAGTAATGGACCTAAAAAGCCTTTCCTCTACATTATTCAGAACTTCCCCGTCAAATTCCCCTTCTGGTCCCATTATTTCTTCTTCATTGTCATCCTCACTGTCGTCATCTGTAGCAACATTTGCTCCTCTACGGAGCTCCTCTTGCAATGCCTGTACCTGCCTTTGTAGGGCTCTAACCTCCTTAGGATTAATAGCTCTGGCCCTTCTGCCACACTCTCTTTGTGGAGGCATCTTCTAACTCGAACCCACAACCACACAGTCCTAATGCAAACTACCTCACATTCGGCACTTTGTCTACACACTCAGGAAAACTAGCTTTGATACCACTTGATGGGAACACAACCCAAGAATAGAATGGACACAACAGAAAAGGGAAAAAATTATATTAACTGAGAAAATAAGCTAGTACAAATAGTACAGATAAAATCTACTTCAAAACATGCCCTAAGGGCTTACAATAGCATAAATTTGGAGATAATTTATCCTTTCAGTATGTCCTCTCAAACTCCACTCCCAACTACCTTTTACAATGCCAAAAATCTCCTTAAATAGATCTCGGAGGGTTAAGGACTAGGAGTACATTCTAGAAAGTGCTAGTAGGCATCCACCGACAAAATAGAAGGTTCCAAAAATTGCGTTAGAAGTCGGCGCAAATCTAGAAGAATCCAGAAACAGTAACCGAACTTCCGAGAGGCGTAACTTTTGAACCATAGCTCCGATTGACGAACCATTTACATTTTCGGAAAGCTCTCGAAGTACTCTATAGCCCTATGGATGAGCTTTTCTCTTCCCCCATTTTTTGGCCCTTTTTGAGTTCATTTAATGCCCCTAACTTGACTTTGAAGCATTCTTAGGAGGTCTCCACAACTCAAAAAACTGCAATAACTTTCAAACCGTGGGGCCTTTTGACCTGATTCTTTTTTTGGAATGTTCTAAATCACGATTACATTCATCTGGCCAATTCACACCTTTTAGTTTACCAAAATGATGGCCCAATTGCATGCTCCTATTTTTTTAGGATTTTCAAACACACTGATAGTGGAACTGTGAGAGTTGGAATCTTTATTTGACCCAAATGGGTATCCAAAAATGAAAACACATGAAACAGAGACTAAGTCTAAGTACATTTTTTTGGGTGACACAGGATTGCCCTTATACCTCTGGATGCTCCTGCATCAATATGAGAAGTGCATGAGTGAATTATAGAAAAGTTTAGAGGAGTGTTTAAAGACTTAAAAGGAAGAGCAATTTTGTAGATTTAGTTGATCAAGAATAGAGTATCAAAGTTTTGAGAAGAGACATATCAGATCAAGCAAGGATCATAGCAGATAGAGCAAAACGAGGATCTGGTATCAGCAATTCAAGATTGCAAGTCATTAGGTCAAGAAATTCTTCTATACTTTCTAACCATTGTATTGTGAGAATGAAAATCCTATGATGATAGGTTGGCCTAACAGCTATATTGGTTTAGCACCCACATTGTAGATCCTTAATAGAATTGTAAAGCCTTTAATAGGGTAACATTCCAAGTGAATTTTGTAAATCCTTTAACCAAGTCACTTTTAATAGGGTGTAAAGTCTTTAACATGACTGGCCTTTCACAGGGCAGACCATTGGAAGTGGTCAAAACTTTGTAACCTTGAACAATTACATATTGCTGCAGTGATACTTTGTGGGTGTCATCCCCACCCCAGTTTTACCTTCTCATTTTGGAGGGTTTCTGGGTTACCAAATCTTGTGTCATCTATTTTTATACATGTCTTTAATTTCATGTTTATTAGATGAATTAGATACATGTGAATGTTTTCAGCTAAAGGGTTTTGAAAAGGTTAAAATTAGATACTTCTGATTCACCCCCTCTCTCAGAAGTAAATCTTCCCACTTGTAAATTCCAACAAACACAATTCCAACAAACACAACATAAATCATTCCCCATTTTTTTTGATTGTGGAGAGCTATGTGTGAAAGAGGGTGGAGAGCTTTGAATGTTGGTGGAGATTTTATTTTTGTGCCCTTGTGATCGCCACATCTCATTGTCGGGCCCTTATGATCTCTTCATTTTGTTGCCATGCCCTTGGTGGAGATCAGCAGAGATCTAGGATTTTGTTACTGTACCCTTGTGATCTCCACACCCTTGCTCTATGATTTTTTTGTCATATTGTGCCCTTGTGATCTCTATGCCCAATGCAACACTACAACATTTGGGTTCAAATTGTGACAGCAGTGTAATTTGTGGTGTTCAGTCTCAAATGTAGTAGTGCTTGCCCTACGATTTTCTTCAATGGGAGAAGAGGTACCTATGTAAATCTTCTTTTCTTTTCCTTCTAAACATTTATCTCTTTATATTTCCAACTAGAAGGTGATTAAAGAAGCTTCTCTTTATGTATATGTATGTGTATATAAATACATATAGACATACATATACATAGATCACAAAGGCATGACAATGAGATGCATCGATAGATACATACATACATACATATACACATACATACATACATACATACATCTGCATGTGCAATTTTATCACCTTGGAAACTATATTTAATCTTTACTCAATCACTGAGAGATAATATAATTTGTAAGTAAAAATTTCTACATACTTAGTTTGGTATGAATAGTTTCAATTGAATTCGTCTGAGGAGAGTGAGTCTACTAATGATGATAATAACTCCATGTATTGGGTCTTTAGAGGATAAAGACTTATAGAAGATAAGATGTTGTTTATGGATATGGGATGATTCATTTGTGTGAATGGTTGATCGAAAAAGTTACAAAAAATTAGGGTGTTAGTTGCAAGTAGTTTCATTAATTAGATAAGGGACTCAACTTTGAAAGTGGGATTATCAAAATTGGCATGTCCATCCTTATGATAGATGTCTCTATCTCATAATAGAAATTTACCTGAAACAACAAGCGAAAAATTATTAAATATATAAAAAATCAGAAGAACATTCTCCTATAATATTTTTGAAGGACAAAAATATAATAAAAATATAATTTGGTGGAAAAGGCCATGAGCTATGTGGCTCCACATTCCATTGTCCAGTAGTGGAAACTCTTCATGTTAAATATGAATATCTTGAAATTAAAAAAGATAACTATCAGAGATCTATATTTGTGTTTTAGTGATAACAAATATACAACCTAATTTTAAGAAAAATAATAGTCTTAAATGTATATGATTAAATAAAATAAACAAGAGTACTAGTTGTAGCTGTATAATTCTAGTATTAGTGATTATGTTAAACAAAATGTTCAATAAAACAAGTACGAAGTAACATAAATGGATCATATACTTGATCCTATTATGACTTAATGTGAATGCATCCGATCATTAGCTAGATGATATTATGCATGAGATCTTTACTCAATCACTAAGAGATAATATAATTTGGAAGTACATATTTATACACACTTATTTTGGTATGAACAAATTTGATTGAATGCAAGGATAATTTCTTGTGTGAATCCAAGACATGAATGATTACTTTAATTTAGCAAAAGTACTATGAAATTGTGTATGTATGCATGTAAAGCAATTCACATAGTGAACTAATTTATATACATACATGCACATATGCATACAATCATCATAATCAGTTATCCTTGAATCTAACCAAAGCTATTATATATGAACAAGAGATACATGTTTAAAAAAAAAAGAAAAGAACATTTACATAGGTACCTCTTCTCCCGTTGAAGAAAATTGCAAAGCAAGGGCACAAAGATCACAAGGGAATGATAACAAAATCCTAGATCTCCACTGATCTCCACCAATGTTCAAAGCTCTCCACCCTCGTTTGTAGCTTTCCACCCTTTTTTGTGTGCAACTCTCCCCAATCAATCAAAAAAAATGGGAAATGATTAATGTCATGTTTTCTTTTCTTTTTTGTTTATAATCCATAATCTAGAATCCACAAGATCTCTTTGTATACATACATACATACATACATACATATATATATGCATATATATACATGCATACATATATAGATACATACATATTTACATACATACATGAAAAGTGTTAAATATTCTCTGGATGTCCCCAAAAAGCTGCCCTACCATTGAGACTTGTTATCATAGAAGGGCCTTTTCAATAATGGAGCCTTGATTTTATTGGTCCTATTAATCCCATGTCCAGTGCTGGTCATTAGTATATAATAACCGCAACTGATTACTTCACTAAATGGGTAGAAGCTAAGGCTACAAAGAAGACTACTTCTGAGGTGGTGTGTGAATTCATAAAAGAAAACATTTTGGTCAGGTTTGGTGTTCCTATTAAATTAGTGATGGATAATGCATCTTATTTTTCTTCAATCAAGATTACTGATTTCTATTTCAAGTATGGGATCACCATTGGTCATTCATCTGATTATTTCCCTCAAGGGAATGGACAAGAAGAGTCTAGCAATTATAATTTAATTAATAATGTTAAGAAGCTAGTCTCAAATAATTAAAAAAATTGCCACAAAAAGATTCATGAGGCACTCTGGGCAGATAGAGTGACACCCAAGAGGGTAATTGGTATATCCCCTTTTGAATTAGTTTATGGAACTAAAGCCAATCTGCCTCTACCTCTGGAGTTAGCAACAAACAAGCTCAGAACAATAATTAAAGACTATGTCTATAAAAATTGTCTAGAGAAGAGGATCCTATATCTGAGCAAACTTGAAGAAGAAAGGAGAGAAATTGTAGACCATATTACATAGCATCAGATGCAAGTGAAAGAACTATTTGATAAGAGAAAAAGATCAAGGAAATTCATGGTAGGAGACAGTGTGCTACTTTGGGACAAGAGAAAGGCTCTGAAAGGAATGCATAAGAAGTTTGATGCTCTATGGAAAGGTCCATTTAGAATTCATCAAAAATTTGAGAATAACTCTTTCAAATTGGCTTATGAGGATGGTGAAGTAATTCCCCTGACTTACAATGGTCAAGATTTGAAGCTCTATCAAGTTTCAAATTGAAAATAGGTAACCCCTGTAGTGTACTATAGTTAGATTTAGTGTCCTATGTGTGCCTTAGTTAGCCTTTTTCCTTTTGTTCTCTTTTCCTTGTGCCTTGTTTTGTTTTAGCTTTTGTTGTGTTGCCACCTTTTATATCCTATTGCGAAACCAGAGATTTTGAGTTCCTCGCTTGGCTATACTCTACCCAAGTCCCCAGTCAGAGCCAGTTGTTGCCCCACCTTTTACGATAGTCCAATTTTGCAAAGTGTAGGATTTAACTCGTATTATGTATGGATCGGTTGAGTCTATTTTTTCTTCCTTCCTCAAAGTGTTAAGTTTCTCCACCAAGTTTTGCTCTTTTGTCTTCTCCCACATTATATAGCCGGGTGGGTATTCCTTATTGTCATGAGTCGTATGGGTAGTCTAGATCCTTACTCAATGGAGATTCTTGAATAATTCTACATTAGATAATTTACTTGCAATTTATTTTGATCCGAGTATAAAAAAAGTTGAATAGGCAGAAAATAAAGTTTCTTCTTCTCCATAACGGGTTTTCGCACCCCGAAGGTGAAACTCCGCAAGGATCCATAAATGCTATTTGTAGGCCAAAAAAAGGAAAGTTAAGCCATATTATGGATGAATCATTCAAATATTATCATGTTTTCATAGTGGGAATCACTCAGAATTCACCAAGATGATCAGAATAAGCATCGGCGAAAAACTCAGAAATAACTTCTCCTTTGGCGGATTTCGAACCAAGAAGTAAGTTTTCTGAAAAGGCCTAAATAGAAGGGTAATGTTACTAGTGGGCCCCATTTTTCACTCGCAAATCCTTCTTTATTTTTTCTAAAGGCTTATAGTAAAGTGCTTAACATAGAAGAGGTAAAGCGAAAGCTTAAGCAAAAAATGGAAATCGCGTTCTCCATTGTAGGTTTTCTACCCTCGAGACCAATACTCCGCATCTAATGAAAAATTGCTACTGCATGCATGGTAAGTGTTTGAATAGATCACAGGATGTCTTTGGGACAAAAATGAAAGCAAGTTAGTGAAATTTGTAAGGATATTTTGAGCAGAATCTAGCCAAGCAAATTTTTCTTCATGGGGTACTCCATTCTTGATTTTTCAAAATTGGGTGAAAACGAAAAGGTAAGTCAGTAATAAAGGAGAGTTACCATTGGGACAAAGGAAATAGTGAAATGACAAGGAGAAATCTGTTAGAACCCTTACATTTACTAACCCAATAGATTTATCCTTAAAGTTGCTCGTGTGGCACAGATTATGGAATTTAACGAGCAAATCAAGGGTTTTTATATAAAGAAGAACATAACAAAATTTCAAATCATCGCTTTACTATTATACTATTATATTGAATAGTTCTTCCAAAAAACTTTAAATTTTGGGGTTTTTTTCTTACATTATCACAATTGTTGAATTTCTATCATTCTATATCATGAAATATGGCATCAAGATTCTCCAATTTTGATGGGTTGGGTGGAATCAAGTCAACATGGCAGAGTATCTCTGATACTTCACTATGTTTCTTTGATATGCAAGATTTTTAGAGAAGGCTGAGAACTTATCTGATTCACCCTATAAAAAAGAAGCTTCGAGGAAGTGGACTGGTGGAATCAGTCGAGTTTCCTATTGTAGTACAAGCTCTAGAGCTAATTGCAGAATGTATCAATCATTACAACCTAGACACTAAGCAAATCCTATTGCCTGATCAAACGGTATTGATTTCAATTAATAAGAAAGTAGTGGTGAATTTTCTATGAATTTTGGAACAAGAGGAGTTCTTCGAGATAACAATCAGAGGAGCCATGTCCAAATTCTCCTTGAAGAAGATGATGTGGCAGAAGGAGATCATGAATTCTTGGTTCCAAAAGCCCAGACGGGCAAAGAGTAAGGTCCCTAAAACCCTGTTTGGCATGGATCTTAAGCCCAAAATTGTGGATATTTTGGTCCTCTTGCATCGAATAAAAGGTGAGGTAGAAGCATTCAATTTTATAGAACAATAATTCTTTATGGTGCAAATTATTTGCTTAGACATAGTATGTTGACTGGGCATATGAAGTTAGTGAACATCTTTCTAGGGCTCTAACTGTAGCCAAGTTTTACAATTCATTTTATATGTCATCTTTCTTGATATATATGTTCACTTCCATACAAGTGTGCCCAGGACTCCCCAAAATAGAGAATTTTCCTAAAAATGTAAAAAGTTATGAGTTGTATCCATCCTTGTAGTTACAGAATAGCTATGCGGAGTATATCCGGGTTAATGATGCATTTACTATGAGAATCTATAGGGAACTTCAAGGGTGTCTGGAGTGGAGGTTCAACCCAAAAGCAATGGTGGTCATCAGCTAGTTTGGCTGTTATTTTATTCAATTCTCATCATTCTCTTATTTGCATCTTGTAGAGTTTGACAGATTTCCCCTGAAGCTGCCTAGATATTCGAATAATATGATCATGCTCATCGAGGTCATCATGCAAGCAATTCAAGTAAATGTGTTAAGCACCAATTTGAGAAAGAAGGGGTCTGAATTCCCCATACAAGTTGGAGCTTATAGTTGTGAATCTAGATATGATGCAAAGAAAATACTTCAAGCGTTCAAGAAAAAATATAGACTGGAGGATTATGAAGTGGTAAGGCCCATGTTTGATCCAAATGGGTATGCTAGAGATGTGCTCCAAATCGAAAGCGTCATCAAACATGTAACTACTATGGAAGATTACTGGGTTGATTGTAGAGATGAGCTAGAGAGTCAGGATCATACCTTTGCTAGACTCACAATAGATCAAATCAAGACCTATGGCATCAACTTGGATGTAGAAGGGCTAGAAAATGATGGTCAAAATTTGTATAACAATACATATTTCACCAAATTGAGAAGAATTCCAATCAGCTCTGAGCCATGTGTACATATAGAAGAAGATATTGATGTTATGATGGCCCGAATCATCAAGATAACTGGGAAATGGGTTGAGTGGACAGCAAAAAAGAGCCAAAGCAAGAGCAAGACTACTCAAGCTTCTCCAGTTGCTACTACTCCCACTTCCTCTCAAAGCACCACACCTAGTGCTACAACTTCGGCTATTCAAGGGCTGCCTCAATCTACAGGAGGAGGTGATCAACCCTTGCAGAAGAATATTTCAATAGCTCCAACTTGCCAAGGAGGTTATCTACTAGTGATTGGAGCTCAAGCTGGCACTGAAGAAAAAGGGATAGAAGAGCCAAAAGATGGAGCACCACTCCAGCTTCGCCTCCTCACACTACCCCAATTCCATCTCCACATGTTACCCTAGTTTCATCTCCTCAACATAGCCCTACTCCATCTGCAAGTGCTTCTCTTTTGAAGCCAACTAGTTCTCCTATCTAGATAGTAGAAATTGGAGATGATAAGAGCAGCAACAGTGAGTCCACTGAATCTGATGAAGCTGCAAATATAACTCAAAAAGAAGAGAATGTCTCAAGTTCATCTCAGCTCCTCTCTCAAGATCTGAAGAATCCCTTCTCTGCAACAATAGTAGCAATGACTCTAGTAAAGAAGAAAATGTTCAGCATAGAGTCACTTTGAATGGCTTCTAAGGTGATTGGTACAGAGTCTTGGCTTGAAGAAACCTTAGAAAGAGAAAGAAAGATGAAAGGTGAAAGTGTTCCTACAAAGGATGTTGTGTCTCAAGTGGTACGCACTAGGTCAGCCATGGTAAAAGCTAAGAAACATAAAACTTTGTCCATACTTGGGCAGGATCTAGATATTGGACATTTGACTATGGATAATGCAAAAGAAAATAAAGTAGGGAGGATTGAGGATATGACTCCTGAAGACTTCACTCTGCATTCAATTGATCTTGGAGAAGCTAGGAATGATACAAAAGTTGACTTATGGAGATTAGGCAATGAGATAATAGAAGGTCAGTTAGAAAGCCTCAAACTGTCAAAGATTAAGATGAAAGTTGAGATAGAGGAACTCAAAAGATTCATTAGGCAGCTAGTTGTTCCATTAGCAACCATTACTGGTGTACCTGCTACTAAAAATCCTACAGCAAAAGAGGTGCAAGCATTCATCTCACAGCTTCAGAAAGACAGACATTTTGGTCAGATTGGGAAAGAGTGGATTGATAAACTCAATGCGGATGGAGTTTCTCTGATTGATCAAATTGGGAATTTTATCCTTTGATTGGAGATTGAGAAAGATAATATCTCATCTAATCAACGCACTTTGATCATGGAGAGAGCACGATGTGATGAGTGTATTTCTCTCTTGAAAATGATTATCCAGAAGAAGGCAAAGGAGGCAGTTGAAGTAAAGATTTTGAAGAAAGGAACTGAACCCCTGTTTGAATGGTTCTAGGGTATGCAATTCAAACTAGAGATGATTTAGGAAGCTGAAAAAGGACTCAAGGAAATAGAAGATAAAGTGAAGAGAACTCAAGATAGGGCATTTAGACAGATGAAAGGATTACACACTGATCCACAAACTAGTGGTCAAGGGAGAGCCCTTATTGGAGTAGAGATAATGAAGAAAAACTTCTCCATGTATTTAAGTAACCTGTCAAGAATAGCTTCAAGTGTTCAAAACAAAGTGATAGAGCTACAAACACTGGGTGGATGCATACACATAGTTGCTGAAGAATTGACAGGACATCTAAATTCTATGAAAGAATTGGCTCAAGAACACTCCAAATGGCTCTTAAGATTCACTAATGTACACGTGCCTAGTCATGAGGAATTAGTTCCCATTATAGTCGCCGCAAGGCATATAGGGTGAAAGTTGAAAAGGGGAAGAAGTCTAAATGATTCGATGATGCCTCTTTTTCACCTTCTTTTGCAACTTCTACGAATTTTGTAAATTTTGTAATATGACAAATTGGCATCTTGCCATTTTTCATCCTTAGAAGATGAACCAATTAAAATTCCTATTGTAACGGTCATCTCTCAACTCTATATGTATGAAGTTTAATGATTAATGAAAGGTCGGCAAAATTTTGGTGTGAAGTACTATTTGTTGTAGAGATAATTGAATGGTATTTTATTTCGATCATTTTCCATTCTAGTACGTATTGTGATTAGTTAGTATTTCCTTTCTGTATTACAAAGAACTAAGGAAGAACAGAGTTTCATTTCCCTTATTTTCCAGAATACAAATGAATGTAATAAGTATTGTTATAATTCATTTGATGAAAGGATTCTATTAGTTTTTCTTGATTCATCAGTTGTAGTTTAGATTTAAATTTCAACTTATTCTAGTCTAATGCGAATAGATTTATGGATTCATAAGAGGTGTGGATATATGAATCTATTTCAGTATTGAGAAGTCTTTCTTGCCTGAATTAAGTTCTAGTTATGCTTAATTTGGTTTTCCTTTTCTACACTCAGGTTAAGAGCATACCCCACATTAGTTTTAGGAATAAAACATAATTCCTTGAACATCATTCACATAGGGAGTTGTACTTACCAATTTAGAGAGAAGCCAGTAATCAAAGAATGGCTTTTCAACTGTTGTAAATAGACATTGTTCATCATTTAGGCATTAAGAGTCATATCTTCACAAGAAACAATAAAGGAAAAATCTATTTACCAATAGATTTTTGGCGACTCTATTGGGGAGACGAACAATCGCTTGACTAGAAAGCTTGTGTCATGAGGGAAAATGGTACTACCTCATGAAAACATAATCCCAGTGCTCCAACCTAACCTTGTTTTTCAAGATGACCAAGAGGACATAATTTCATCTCTTAACACATTTGTTTAGAGGCACAAAAGGAACATTGAACATTATCGAAATGCTAGCCAAGTGTTAGAGGAAGAAGAAAGAAGAGTTTAAGCCTTTGAAAGAGTTGTTCAAAGGAGAGATATCCGAAGAGAAGAAAGGTAATTAAGACAGTAAGCTTAGAGTTAAGCTACACCTAGCATCTTGGAACAATTTAGGTTCCTCAAAAGTACCAAAGAACAGGGTGGGTAAGAGTCCACCTTTGATAAACTAACAGAGCTCGATTTTCCTATTTTAGAAGTTGCAAAGCATAAAGGTGAAGGTAAAAGTTAGAGTAGACTCTCTTCCCCTATTAGAAATCAAGATGTTAGCACTTTGCATTCCACTTGTTAGCTGTCAGCACTTCATGGAGTTACTGTACCTCTAGTTGTTAACTTTCCATCATATACTGCTAGAACAATCATGGCTACTCCATGGGTCGTGGCAACAGGGCCATTAGCACTAAATGATTATCATCCACTCCCAGCTAGTTCAAGGAAGAATTTCCCTAAATTCTTAGGTGATGGGAAAGTCACTATAGATGAACACATTAAAGCCTTCTTTGCGGATACCCATATATTAGGGGTGGGACATGAAGATGTTGCTATAAGATTGTTCGTAGAGACCCTTATAGATAGTGCAGTAGACTTGTTTTATCATTTAGCTGATGGTTCAATAATTGATTGGGACATGATGAGAACTAAATTAGAAGCCAGATTCAAAACTACAGAAGATGAACATGCCTTGCTAACACAGTTGACTTCAATTAAGAAGCAACCAACTATGAGCATGAGGGATTTCGTTGCCAATTTCAATAAGATTAATAGTAGAATTCCTACTACTGATAGACCCACACCTGGCAATCTAAAAACTTTCTTTATTAGTGTTATGCCTCCAAATATCAATTATGATCTGAGAAGAGCACGCCCCACTAATCTGGCTGACGTACAAAAGAAAGCTATTGAATGTGAGGATGACTTAATTTCTGCGAGAAAATGGAAATGAGAACTTCAAACTAAAGGGAGTTCTAGTAATACCACATCATCAGAAGAGATGATTCAGAAGTTGTCTAATGAACTAGTAGTGATGAAAAAGCAATTACTTGTGTTCAATAGCTTTTATCAATGGAATTACCAAAACTCACTAGGAAGAAGCAATGAAAGTAGATTCCTGC
Source organism: Cupressus sempervirens (assembly GCA_028749045.1). Taxonomy (NCBI): domain Eukaryota; kingdom Viridiplantae; phylum Streptophyta; class Pinopsida; order Cupressales; family Cupressaceae; genus Cupressus; species Cupressus sempervirens. The sequence goes on from CM053785.1 coordinate 190,353,793, forward strand.
AACTTATAGGTTCACAACCTAGGTTGCAAATTGAAGCAACATTGAAAAAAGGAAACATGTGCATCTTTCATTTGACCACAGATCATGACAGTGAGAATTGTCTGGAGACTATTCGTATTATGTAGTTGTTATCTACTAATGAATTAAATATTGTAACTTTGTGTTCAAAGCCTAATTCTTGTTCAAATGGCAGCTCTGGAAATTTATTTTTGGAATATGAATTGGATTCTGAATCAAAAGGTGAGTGTTACACAAACATAGATGGAACTTCATACATGGTACTTACCCACAAACAAAAGATGAAGAATCAAGCCTCTAGTCATACTCATAGAGGCGACTCCAGTCCTTCTACGAGTAAAGTGCATACTAATCAAGAAACATCCACTTCACAAATAGGTAAAGAGAAGACATCTTTTGATTTCATTCAATTTTTTGAAGAGTCAAAAGTTCAAATTTCCACTATTGATTATTTAAAGTCACACCCTTCCGAGTTAAAGAGATTAGTGGATAGATGTGAAGGGGGTATCTCAAACTTGAATCATAATGTGACTATTGAAATTGAAGATGAAACTTTAACATCTGGCTTGTTTAATCAAGAAGATTCTACTATTTTAGCAACCTTCCTTGGACAGAAGCCTAAACCTTTTTATATTTCATTGTACATCAATGGATGTAAACTTAGTAATTGCATAATAGATTCAGGTGCATCAGATAATGTTATGCCATATTTTGTAGCTAAATCCTTGGGACTAAATTTTACTAAAGGGCATGGGAGATGATATTCTATTGATGTCAAACAAGTCCCTTTACTTGGACAGATCAAAGATGCCCAAGTAGCCTTAGCTTCACGTCCGAAAAAGAAACTCCTATTGACTATCCTAGTAGTTGATATTTCAACAAGCTATGGACTTCTATTAAGTAGAAGTTTTTTGTCAAAACTTGGGAGGAGAAATAAAACTAGATTGGTCTCAAGCAGTGACACCTATTGGGAATAAGAAGGTCAAGTTAGAACCTAAGGAAAAAACAAAGTTCACAGTTTTGAAATCAAATGATCCTAAAGCTCAAATTCTGTATCAAGAACTATAATTCGGTAACTATATGTTGTTTACTGAGGAAGATATGAATGAACAAAAAGATGAAAATCAAGGTGATAAAACTCCCAATGAAAACAAAGATGTACCAGGCATATGGATGCTTGAATTTGATAGAAGTTGTGCCTCTTCAAGATCTAGAGCATGTGCAGTATTGATATCCCCAAAAGGAGAACTTGAACCTATGGCTTTCAAATTGGAATTTGGGAATACGAATAATATTGCAGAATATGAGGCCTTATTGCTAGGAATAATGTCAGCAAAAGAAAGAGGGATAAATATTTTAAAAGCTCAAGGTGATGTCAAGCTTATTGTAAAGCAAATAAAAGGGCAGTATTCTATTAAAAATCATAAGCTTAAAAATTATAGGAACAAAGTCTGGGATGAGATCGAAGGTCTCGATACTTTTTCTATTGAAGCAGTTCCAAGGGAGATGAATACCAAAGCTGACTCCTTAGCAGTTTTCACCTCTTTATTACTCCCTCATCCAGATTTCAAAGACAAGAAGTACCAAATCGAAATTGTATATTGATCTACCATCCCAGATAACATAAAATCTTGGTAAGTCTTCAGTGATGATAAGAGTCTGCAGATGTTTTTAGAGAATGACAAGTCTAGTTTTGAGCATGAGTCTGGTGGAAGTGATAATGAAACTTCTGATGTAATTGAGAAATGAGGTCAAAACGGAGAAGTTCCACTAAAAGGTAACATCATTCCTCCATATTTTGTGGCTTTAGAAAAACTGTTTAATAGACATGATGCTTACTTAAAGCAAAAGAAAGTGAAAAAGGGACCTACCATAGGTGAATATGAAGGAGTTAACATCAAAGATATTCATAATTCCAAACTGATTAACATAGGGAAGTGTTGTTCACCTAAAGAAAAGCAAGTTGCAAAGGATCTATTTATGGAGTATAGAGATGTTTTTTCTTGGAGTTATGAAGATTTGAAAAGTTATAAAAATGGGAAGGTAAAACATGAGATCCCACTAAAGCCTGATGAAACCCCTTTCTGACAGAAACAAAGGAATTATAATTCTAAGGTTGCAAATGCCATTTTTCGGGAGGTAGATAAGATGCTGAAGGTGAGGATAATTTATCCCATTCACCACTCCACCTGGGTAGCCAATATAGTACCCATCAGAAAGAAGAATGGAAAGATAAGGATTTGTGTTGATTTTCACAATTTGAACTAGGCATCCCTAAAAGACAACTTTGCTCTTCCTAATATGGACTATTTATTGCAAATAGTGGCAGGATCTAAAATGATGTCTATGCTTGACAGCTTCTCGGGTTATAATCAGATTGAAGTAGAGGAGAAGGATAAACATAAGACAACATTCACTACCCCTTGGGGTACATTTTCATATCACAGAATGCCTTTTGGTCTTATTAACGGTGGTGCTACATTCCAAAGGTGCATGAGTAAGACATTTGCTAATTTGAAAAATCGAATCATAGTCATATATCTGGATGATCTCACCATGTTCTTAAGAAAAAGAAAAGATCATATAGAAGATTTAATTAAAGTACTACAGAGGTACAGAGAGCATCAAATATCTCTTAACCCAAAGAAGTCAGTTTTCTGTGTGATAGAAGGAAAGCTTTTCGGTCATATAGTGTCCCAGGAAGGCATTAGAATCGACCCTAAAAGAGTAGAAGCTATTTAAAGATTAAGTCTACCCTCAAACAAAACAAGGGTTAAGTATTTTTTTGGATAGGTAAATTTTCTCAGAAGATTTGTGCCTTATTTTGCAGAAACTACTAAACATATAGTGGACATGATGAAAGGAAATTCAAATTTTAAATGGAATGAGACGAGAAAGCAAGCTTTTCAAGATATAAAAATTACTATTACCCATACCTCAATTTTGAGTCATCCAAATTATAAATGAGATTTCTTTATTTATTGTTATGCTTCTAAGCATACTTTATCTGCAATATTAATGCAAGATAATGATGAAGAGGTACAAGCTCCTATATCTTTTATGAGCATACCTTTGAAAAATCATGAACTGAAATATTCACAAATTGAAAAGCATGCTTATGCAGTAGTTAGAGAACTTAAGAATTTATGGTTCTATATCTTACATTCACACTCTATTGTCTTTCTCCTAGACATAGCAGTAAAAAGTGTACTAACACAACAAGAAGTAGGTTGCAATGTCAGAGGAGTGTGGGTAGCAAAGATATAGGAATACGATATTGAGATTAAACCTACAAAGTTGATAAGAGGGAATGCTTTATGTAAGGCAATTGTAGAGAACAAAGTCACTGGAGAGTCAGAAGAACTGGGTGAGAAACAATTGGTGTTAGCTATAAGTCTCCATGATCCATGGTTTGAAAACATCATTTACTTTTTAACATATGGTGAATGTCCAAAAGGCCTAAATGTGAAGCAAAGAAGAGACCTTAAACTAAAAGTAGCTAAATATGTGATTTGGGATAGTAAGCTTTTCAAAAGAGCTATTGATGGTACTTTCCTTAGTTGTGTAGATAAGCAGCAACAAGAAAAGTTGTTGAAGACATTTCATGATGAAGCTTGTGGTGGACATTTCTCTTCTTCAGTCACAACATTTAAAATACTAAGGCAATGCTATTACTGGCCTGGGATGTTTAAAGATGCATATGCTTGGGTAGCAAAGTGTGAAAAGTACAAAATGTTCTCTGGACATCCCCAACTAGCTGCCTTACCATTGAGACCTATTATCATAGAAGGGAATTTTCAACAATGGGGCCTTGATTTTATTGGTCCTATTAATCCCACATCTAGTGCTGGTCATCAGTATATAGTAACTGCAACTAATTACTTCACTAAATGGGTAGAAGCTAAGGCTAAAAAGAAGACTACTTCTAAGGTGGTGTGCGAATTCATAAAAGAAAACATTTTGGTTAGGTTTGGTGTTCCTATTAAGTTAGTGATGGATAATGCATCTTATTTTTCTTCAATCGAGATTACTGATTTCTATTTCGAGTATGGGATCACTGTTGGTCATTCATCTGATTATTTCCCTCAAGGGAATGGATAGGTAGAGTTTAGCAATAATAATTTAATTAATATTGTTAAGAAAATAGTCTCAGATAATCAAAAAAATTGGCACAAAAAGGTTCATGAGGCACTTTAGGCAAATAGAGTGACACCCAAGAGGGCAATTGGTATATCCCCTTTTGAATTGGTTTATGGAACTGAAGCCAATCTACCTCTACCTCTAGAGTTAGCAATGAATAAGCTCAGAAAAGTAATTGAAGATGATGTCTATAAAGATGGTTTGGAGAAGAGGATCCTATATCTGAGCAAACTTGAAGAAGAAAGGAGAGAAATTGTGAACCATATTACATAGCATCAGATGCGAGTAAAAGAACTATTTGATAAGAGAACAAGATCGATAAAATTCATGGTAGGAGATAGTGAGCTACTTTGGGACAAGAGAAAGGCTCCGAAAGGAATGCATAAGAAGTTTGATGCTCTGTGGAAAGGTCCATTCAGAATTCATCAAACATTTGAGAATAACTCTTTCAAATTGGCTTATGAGGATGGTGAAGTACTTCCCCTGACTTAAAATGGTCAGGATTTGAAGCTCTATCAAGTTTCAAATTGAAAATAGGTAACCCGTATAGTGTACTATAGTTAGATTTAGTGTCCTGTGTGTGCCTTAGTTAGTATTTTTCCTTCTATTCTCTTTTCCTTGCACCTTGTTTTGTTTTAGATTTTGTTGTGTTGCCACCTTTTATATCCTGTTGCAAAACTAGAGATTTTGAGTTCCTCACTTGGCTATACTCTACCCAAGTCCCCAGTCAGAGCCAGATGTTGCCCAACTTTTTACAATAGTCCAATTTTGCAAAGTGGAGGATTTAACTTGTATTGTGTATGGATCAATTGAGTCCGTTGTTTCTTCCTTCCTCAAAGTGTTAAGTTTCTCCATCGAGTTTCGCTCTTTTGTCTTCTCCTGCATTATATAGTCGAGTGGGTATTCCTTATTGTCTTGAGTCATATGGGTAGTCTAGATCCTTACTCGATGGAGATTCTTGAATAATTCTACATTAGATGAATTTACTTGCAATTCATTCTGATCCAAATATAAAGAAAGTTGAACTGGCAGAAAATAAAGTTTCTTCTTCTCCATAGTGGGTTTTCGCACCTCGAAGGTGAAACTTTGTAGGGATCCATAAATGCTATTTTTAGGCCAAAAAAAGGAAATTTAAGCCATATTATGGATGAATCATTCAAATATTATCATGTTTTCATAGTGGGAATCACTCAGAATTCACCAAGATGATCAGAATAAGCATCGGTGGAAAACTCAGAAATAGCTTCTCCTTTGGCAGATTTCGAACCAAGCAGTAAGTTTTCCAAAAAGGCCTAAATAGAAGGGTAAAGTTACTAATGGGCACCATTTTTTGCTTGTGAAGCCTTCTTTATTTTTTTGAAGGCTTATAGTAAAGTGCTTAAGGCAGAAAAGGTAAAGCGAAAGCTTAAACGAAAAAATGGAAATCGCCTTCTCCATTGTGGGTTTTCTACCCTCGAGTCCAATACTCCACATGTAATGAAAAATCACTACTGCAAGCATGGTAAGTGTTTGAATAGATCACAGGATGTGTTTGGGACAAAAATGGAAGCAAGCTAGTGAAATTTGTAAGGATATTTTGAGTAGAATCTAGCCAAGCAGATTTTTCTTCAGGGGGTACTTCGTTTTGATTTTTTAAAAATTGAATGAAAATAGAAAGGTAAGTCAGTAACAAAGGAGAGTTATCATTGGGCCAATGGAAATAGTGAAATGACAAGGATAAATCTTTTAGAACCCTTACATTTACTAACCCAACAGATTTATCCTTAAAGTCACTCTGTTAGTCTAAGAATGGTTTTGACACTTGAGTGCCAACACACTTAACCACTTTCTATATTAAAGCTGAGTACACTATGTATGTCGAGCCACAGCTTGTGCCAAGTCAAGAAAGCCATCAGGTGCTGAGTGATCTTCAGGTGCTAAGTAGCCTTCAGGTGCTGAGTGAAGATCAAATGCCGAGTGACTACAGGTGTCGAGCATGATCCAAGTGTCGAGCAATATTCAGGTGCCGAGTTATAAACAATGTCGAGCAAGATAGGAATGATATAGGAGTTGAGTTACAAAAGGTGTCAAGCATCAGGAATCAGTAAGTGCCGAGTAACTCAGAATCAACATATGATTTTGTAACTTCACAAACTCAGATGTAAACCATTTTAATGGCCGACATATGATGAATCTCAAAGGATTTAACTGATAAGATCAAATCATTTATATTTCCTATGCAATCTACATGTAGCCAATAAGAAAAATGGAGAAGGCATGCAACCAATGATAAATGTGCAAGGAATGAGCGAGAATCAAAGATTCAATATGGATCATAGATCCATGTCTAACCCTAAGTCTTTGAATGTCTTTATAAGGAAGATGAAATCTCATTGAATCATGTAGACGGATGAAGGAGTAAACGAAAACTCTAGTGGAGTTCAGAGTAAAGAATAAAAAGACTTAGAGGAAGAGATTAGTAGTTAAATATCTAGTTAATCAAAACAAAGCAGGGGATACAAACACGTATCAGATCTTAGAGGATCAATGTCAAAAGAAAGTAGATCAAGTGCCTATATTCAGTAATCAAGGATTGTAAGCTATCAGGTTTATTATACCTAATACTCTTTAGCCATTGTATTAGAAAGGAAATCCTATGATGATAGGTTAGCTTAACAGCTATTTTGTAGATCCTTTAAACATGTGATTAAATCCTTTGACAGGCTAACACTTCATGTAAAGTGTTTGTAAATCCTTTAACTAGGTCACTATTGATACAGTGTAAAGCCTTTAACAGGGCAGGCCTTTAACAGGGCAGATCATCAGAAGTGGTCAAACATTATTACTGCAGTAATTTTGTGGGTATCATCCCCACGCCAGTTTTACCTTCTTATTCCTGGAGGGTTTCTAGGTTACCAAAATCTCAAGTGTTATGTGGTGATGCATATTTTTTTCTCATGATTGCCTAATGTTTATATGCATGCATGTTCATTTCAAAGATATGTTATTAAGGATTTAAAAATAGGTCAAAAGCTAGTACCTCTGATTCACACCCCCCCCCCCCTCTCAGAAGCATTCTTTCCAATAAGATATTACAACACACTCGTGTGGCATAGATTATGGAATTTAACAGGAAAATCAAGGGTTTTTATATAAAGAAGAACATAACAAAATTTCAAATCACATCTTTACTGTTATACTATTATATTTAATAGTGCTTCAAAAAAACTTCAAAGTTTAGGGTCTGTTTTCTTACATTATCACAATTGTTGAATTTCTATCATTCTATATCAGGAAATATGGCATCAAGATTCTTCTATTTTGATGGGTTGGGTGGAATCAAGTCAACATGATAGAGTATCTCTGATACTTCACTACGTTTCTTTGATATGCAAGATTTTCAGAGAAGGCTAAGAACTAAGTCGATTCACCCTATAATGGAGAAGCTCCGAGGAAGTGGACTGGTGGAAGCAGCTGGGTTTCCTGTCACAGTACAAGCTCTAGAGCTAATTGTGGAGTGTATCAATCATTACAACCCAGACACCAAGCAGATCATATTGCCTGATCAAACGATATTGATTTCAATTGATAGGAAAATGGTGGTGAATTGTCTGTAGATTCTGGAACAAGGGGATTTCTCTAAGCTAACAATCAGAGGATCCATCTCTGAATTCTCCCTAAAGAAGATGGTGTGGCAGAAGGAGATCATGAATTCCTAGTTCCAAAAGCCCAGAGGGGCAAAGAGTAAGGTCCCTAAAACCCTGTTTGGCACGGATCTTAAGCCCAAAATTGTGGATATTTTAGTCCTCTTGCATCGACTAAAAGGTGAGGTAGAAGCATTCAATTTTATAGAACAATACTTCTTTATGGTGCAAATTATTTGCTCAGACACATAGTATGTTGACTGGGTGTATGAAGTTAGGAACATCTTTCTAGGGCTCTCAGTGTAGCCAAGTTTTACAATTCATTTTATACGTAATCTTTCTTGATATATATGTTGGCTTCCCTACAATTGTGGCCGGGACTCCCCAGAATAGAGAATTTTCCTAAAAATGTAAAAAGTTATGAGTTTTATCCATGCTTGCAGTTACAGAATAGCTATGGAAAGTATATCCGGGTTAATAATGCATTTACTATGAGAATTTACAGGGAACTTCAAGGGTGTCTAGAGTGGAGGTTCAGCTCAGAAGCAATGATGGTCATCAGCTAGTTTGGCTATTATTTTATTCAATTCTCATCTTTCTCTTAGTTGTGTCTTGCAGCATTTAACAGATTTCCCCTAAAGCTGCCTAGATATCTGGATGATATGATCGTGCTCATGGAGATCATCAGGAAAGAAATTCAAGTAAATGTCTTGAGCACCAATTTGAGAAAGAAAGGGTATGAATTCCCCATACAAGTTGGAGCTTATAGTTGTGAATCCAAATCTGATACAAAGAACATACTCAAAGCATTTGATAACAAATATAGACTGGACGAGTATGAAGTGGTAAGGCCCATTTTTTATCCAAACGAGTATGCTAGAGATGTGCTCCAAATTGGAAGCATCATCAAACATGTAACTACTATGGAAGATTAGTGGGCTGATTGCAAAGATGAGCTAGAGAGCAGGGATTGCGCCTTTGCTAGACTCACAATAGATCAAATCAAGTCCTATGGCATCAACTTGGATGTAGAAGGGCTAGAAGATGATGGTCAAAATATGTATAGTAATACATATTTAACCAAATTGAGAAGCATTCCAATCAGCTCTGAGCCATGTGTAAATATAGAAGAAGATATTGATGTTATGATGGCCCGAATCATCAAGAGAACTGGGAAATGGATTGAGTGAACAACAAAAAAGAGTCAGAGCAAGAGAAAGCCTACTCAAGCTTCTCTAGCTGCTGCTACTCCCACTTCCTCTCAAAGCACCACACCCAGTGCTACAACTTCAGCTATTCAAGGGCCGGCTCAATCTGCAGGAGGAGGTGATCAACCCTCGTAGAAGAATATTTCAATAGCTCCAACTTGCCAAGGAGGTTCTCTACTAGTGATTGGAGCTCAAGCTGGTACTGAAGAAAGAGGGATAGAAGAGCCAAAAGACGGAACAACTCTCCAGCTTTGCCTCCTCACATTACCCCAATTCCATCTCCACATGTTACCCCAGTTTCATCTCCTCATCATAGCCCTACTCCATCTACAGGTGCTTCTCTTTTGAATACAACTAGTTCTCCTATCCAGATAGTAGAAATTGGAGATGATAAGAGCAGTAGCAGTGAGTCCACTGAAGTTGATGAAGCTAGAAAGATAACTCAAAAAGAAGAGAATGTCTTAGGTTCATCTTGGCTCCTCTCTCAAGATCTGAAGAATCCCTTCTCTGCAACAATAATAGTAATGACTCTAGTAAAGAAGAAAATGTTTAGCATACAGTCACTTGGAATGGCTTCTAGGTGATTGGTACAGAGTCCTGGCTTGAAGAAACCTTAGAAACAAAAAGAAAGATCATGTAGTGTGATTCGAAACTTTTTTTTTTTTTTTTTTTTTGATGAAATAAACAAACACAATCTAATCCATAAAACTTAGTACTTTACAAATGGATTGTGGAAATCTGTTACTGTTAAAAAGAAAGATGAAAGGTGAAAGTGTTCCTACAAAGGATGTTGTGTCTCAAGTGGTACACACTGGGTCAGCCATGGTAAAAGCTAAGAAACATAAAACTTTGTCCATACTTGGGCAGGATCTAGATATTGGACATTTGACTATGGATATTACAAAAGAAAATAAAGTAGGGAGGATTGAGGATATGACTCCTGAAAACTTCACTCTACATTCGATTAATCTTGGAGAGGCCAGGCATGATACAAAAGTTGGCTTATCGAGATCAGGCAATGAGATAATAGAAGGTCAGTTACAAAGCCTCAAATTGTCAAAGATTAAGATGAAAGCTGAGATAGAGGAACTCAAAAGATTCATCAGGTAGCTAGTTGTTCCATTGGCAAACATTACTAGTGTGCCTGCTACTGAAAATCCTATAGCAGAAGAGGTGCAAGCATTCATCTCACAACTTCAAAAAGATAGACATTTTGGTCAGATTGGGAAAGATTGGATTGATAAACTCAATGCGGATGGAGTTGCTCTAATTGATCAAATTGGGAATGTTATCCTTCGATTGGAGATTGAGAAAGATAATATCTCATCTAATCAACGCACTTTGATTGCAGAGAAAGAATGATGTGATGAGTATATTTCTCTCTTGAAAATGATTATCCAAATGAAGGCAAAGGAGGCTGTTGAAGTAAAAATTTTGAAGAAAGGAATTGAACCCCTATTTGAATGGCTCCAGGGTATGCAATTCAAGCTAGAGATGATTCAGGAAGCTGAAAAAGGACTCAAGGAAACAGAAGATAAAGTGAAGAGAACTCAAGATAGGGCATTTGAACTGATGAAAGGATTACACACTGATCCACAAACTAGTGGTCAAGGGAGAGCCCTTATTAGAGTAGAGATGATGAAGAACAACTTCTCCATGTATATAAGTAACCTGTCAAGAATGGCTTTAAGCATTCAAAATAGAGTGACAAAGCTACAGACAATGGGTGGATGCATACACGTAGCTACTGAAGAATTGACAGGACATCTAAATTCTGTGAAAGAATTAGCTCGAGAACACTCCAAATGGCTCTTAAGACTCACTAATGTACAAGTGCCTAGTCATGAGGAATTAGTTCCCATTATAGTTGCTGCCAAGGCATATAGGGCGAAAGTTGAAAAGGGGAAGAAGTCTAACTGATTCGATGATGCCTCCTTTTCACCTTCTTTTGCAACTTCTACCAATTTTGTAAATTTTGTATTATGATAAATTGGCATCTTGCCATTTGTCATCCTCAGAAGATGAATCAATTAAAATTACTATTGTAACGGTCATCTCTCAACTCTATATATATGAAGTTTAATGATTAATGAAAGGTCGGCAAAATTTTGGTGTGAAGTACTATTTGTTGTAGAGACAATTGAATGGTATTTTATTTCTATCATTTTCCATTCCATTACATATTGTGATTAGTTAGTATTTCCTTTCTGTATTACAGAGAACTAAGGAAGAACAGAGTTTCATTTCCCCTATTTTCCAAAATACAAATGAATGTAATAAGTATTGTTATAATTCATTTGATGAAAGGATTCTGTTAGTTTTTTTTGATTCATCAATTGTAGTTTAGATTTTAATTTCAACTTATTCTAGTCTTATACGAATAGATTTATGGATTCATAAGAGGTTTGGATACGTGAATCTGTTTCAGTATTGAGAAGCCTTTCTTTCTTGAATTAAGTTCTAGTTAGGCTTAATTTGGTTTTCCTTTTCTGCTCTCAGGTTAAGAGCATACCCCACATTAGTTTTAGGAATAAAACATAATTCCTTGAACATGATTCACACAGGGAGTTGTACTTACCAATTCAGAGAGAAGCTAGTAATCAAAGAATGGCTTTTCAACTATTGTAAATAGACATTGTTCATCATTCAGGCATTAAGAGTCATATCTTCATAAGAACCAAGAAAGGAAAAATCTATTTACCAACAAGATTTAAGGTAGAGGTAGATATTTATAAGTTTGATAATCAAAATTGAAGGCATGAGATCAAAGGAGGAGCAGCTTTAGAAAGAGAACAAGAAGGAACAACTTTAGAAAGAGACTGCATGAAAAAAACAAAAACTATACAACATAGAGGATATTATGGGAGCCACTGGATAGAATCTAGGAAAGTGTTATGGTAGGTACTATGACATTGGAATCACTTGCAAGTGTCTTTGAGAATTTACAATCCAAATATCAAATTCTTATAAGAGTGTTTCAAGTATTGACATAGTCTCCCTGCAATGATTTCAAGTATCAAATGCTTATAAGAGTGTTTCAAGATTGGGAACCACTTCAAAATCCTTTACAAGGTTTAGAGGTAATGTCATTGTGGCAAAGGCTTCTACAAGGGAATGAGCCTCGTGATTATGGCTAGTTTCTTTCTGAAAATATCTTCTATGATATGTTTTTGTAAAATTTCTTGCGAACTCTACCCTTTTTTCCTAGTCTGCATTATTTTTGTGGAGGATCTTGAGGTAAGTCACTTAGCACAGGTTGAGTGAGTTTTATTATTTTATTAATTTTGATTCTGGAATATGTATGCAACTGAATCATTTTTCTGTTGTTTAGCTAATATGCAATAAGCTCCTTAAAAAATATCTCTAGATATACATATTCAAAAGGAGATATAAAAAGATACTTGTTTAGAAGGAAAAGAAACCAACATTTACATACCCTTGAAGAAAACCACAGAGCTAGTACATGGCAACAAAATCACAAAGCAAGGGCATAATATCAAAATCACAAAGCAAGGGCATGACAACGAAACATAGAGATCACAAGGGCATGACAAGAAATTAATAGAGGAAGGGCACAACAACGAAATGCATGGATATATCATACAAAAGAAATGAACCAAACACATATGCATAATTATGAGGCTCATTCCCTTGCAGATGCTAGAACCCAATTAAATATATGTATATATCAACCCCATTTAATCAACAACTAAACCCATTTAACTGGTTATGGCTTATTTCTTTCTAAAAATATTTGCTATGATATGTTTTTGTAAAACTTCTTGCGAACTTGGCCCATTTTTCATAGTCTACATTATTGTTCTGCAGGATCTTGAGCTAAGTCACTTAGTATAGGTTGAGTGATTTTTATTGTTTTATTATTTGGATTCTAGAATATGTATGCATTTGGATCATATATGTAATTAGCACTTTGAAAAATATCTCTCTGAATATATAAAGAGATACATGTTTAGAAGAAAATATAAAAGAATACATGTTTACAAGGAAAATATTTTTTTTTTTAGATACATACCCCTTCTTACCCTTGAAGAGAATCATAGATTTAGGGCACAACACAAAAATGAAATCATAGAGCAAAGGCATGACATGACAATGAAATCACAAAGAAAGGGCATGACACGATAATGAAATTGCACAGCAAGGGCACATCAATTAAATGCATAGATCATGAGGGCACAACAACCAAATGCACTGATCACAAGGGTGCTATGACAACTTTCATAGCTCTCCACCTCTTTTGCACGTAGCTCTCTCTAAAATCAAAAGAAATGGAAAATTATTTTTGTGTTTTTTTTTTTTTTTTTTTTTTATACTCATGAGGACATCACAATTATGATGCCAACATTGGTATTGTGACGACGTTGGGGACAATTGCCAAAAAAAAAAAAAATGAAAATCACCACAAATTACACTACTATCACAAATTGTCATCATGATTTGACCCCAAATGTTGTAGTGTGTATACTAGGTTCTAATCTGACTCTTGAAGGTCTGGTAGGTAGGCTCACTACATTTGAGCTATCTAATTTTGAGAACTTCAAATCTAACATCATTAAATCTACATTTCTGAATGATATATTGCAAGAAGAGGTCTATATAGAATAACCAGAAGGATTTTTTGATGCTAACAACAAAAATATGATATGTAGACTACACAAATCTTTATATGGTTTAAAGAAAGCACCAAGAGCATTACAAAAGGCTTCACAATTATCTTGTGAAGATTGGATTTGAGAGGACTAATGATAACAATAATCTTTACTTGAAGATAGAAAAAGGAAAAGGTATTCTACTATCTAAAATTTTTATTGATGATATCATATTTGGAGGTCAAGATACGTTATGTAAAGCCTTTGCAAATGAAATGAAGAAATAATTTAAGATGTCTATGTTTGGAGAGATCAAGTTCTTTATGGGTTTGCAAGTACATTAGATGAAATATGGTATATACATCACTTAATCTAAGTATATAAAGGATATACTAATTTTTTTTGGATTGGAATATTCCAAGCCAGTAAGAACACATATGGTGATAGGACATAAGTTGTCAAAGAATGATGATTCAACTAAGGTGAATCAAACATTGTACAGGTCTATGATTGGAAAATTGTAATATGTAGTACATAGTAGACCTAATATTGCCTTATTTGTTGGGATAGTTGCAAGATTCTCTGTTAATCCTAGGGAGAATCATTTGATGGATGTTAAGAGAATAATGAGATATCTAAAAGGAACAAAAGACTATGTTCTATACTACAAGAAAACTGAAAAGTTTGAGTTGAGAACCTACACTAATGTTGATTGGGCTAGAAATATTGATGACAAAAAGAGCACTAGTGGAGTAGAATTTTTCTTGGGAAAGAGGTTGGTTACCTGGACCAACAAGAAACAAAATTGCATATCTCAATCTACTGCTAAAGCTGAATATGTTGTTGCTGCAATAAATTGTACAGACATTGTATGGATCAAACAACTACACAAAGTTATGAAGGAGGAAATCACTAAGCCTATGATATTTTATTGTGATAATACAAGTGTTATAAATATATCGAAGAACCCTGTGATGCACACAAATATTGAGAACATTGCAATCAAGTATCATTACTTGAGAGAGTTAGTTCCAGACAAAGAAGTGAAGATGGAATATGTGAATACAAAAGAGAAAATAGATAATATCTTCACAAAAGCATTACCTAAGGATTCTCATGAGTAACTAAGAGGTAAAGTAGGGGTGATACCCCTATCCAAGGCTATTTAAGAAGCATGAGTAGTGCCCTGCATCAACTAAGATGATTGATATATTTTACACATTGATGCAATGGATCTTACTTTAGAAGCTACCCAAAGTAATCAAAGAGCTATAGATGTAGATCAATCACAAGTTAGGTGATAGAGGGAGAAACTAAAAATGTTCATATTTTCATATTAAGATGACAAGTCTTTGGCATTATTGTCAAAGAGGGAGAAATAGAGAAAGGGAGCAATACAAAAAACCAAACACAATGAGAATGAGGGAGAAACATGGAATATCTACTCAAAGGGAGATAGTATACCTGATGATTACTAAAGAGGGAGAAATGACTAAAATAAATACATCTACCTAGTAAGATGAAGATATAAGAACAAGCTATACAAAAGATGAAAGTTGTTGATAGAGGGAGAGATTTCAATACAAGGAATTATTTTCTTTTTGGTATTGTTGTTGGTATGGTTTTCCATCAATGCCAAAGAGGGAGATTGTTGAAAATAGATTGACATAAGTATGAGAATGTGTTTCAATTGTTGTTTTATCACTAATGTCAAACCTACTACTTGCTAGTAAGACAACTGCCTAGTTGATTTGAGTACTGTCATTTATTTGATTGATGGGAGGTTTTGATCAAATGAGATAACAAAAGCACCTAGAGGAAAGGTTGATTTATGGTAAGAAAAAGAAGTTCAAAGATCAGTTAAGATAATGATGTCATTGTGTATTGATTATCTACTTAAGGCTGCAAAGGTTGGATACACTAATTAAGTCTAGAAGAACAAGTAAGAAGAATTGAGTCTGCCAAGCTTGACCAAGTGGACAGTAGGTGTTGAGAAAAGTTAGTGCAAGCCGAGCAAAAAATTAGTTGAAGTTGAGCAAAGTGAAAGTTTAGTGTATGCTAAGTGATACAGTACCAGCCGAGTAAAGTTTAGTTGATGCCAAGCACCTATAGAATTTAGTGTTTGCCAAGTGATCTAGTTGAAGATGAGTGGAAGAACACTTTGGAAGCCAAGTGACAACATATTGAAGCTGAGTGATAGTATTCATGTTAAATTGTAGATTTTATGATTCTGAGTCGACTATTTTATTTTCTTGGATTTTGTGAAGCATGTGGAAGATAACTATGATGAGTTGGTGGCACAGAATTCATGGTAAACCATTTTAAAGTGAATTCAAAGAGGATTGAAGAAGAAGTTTCTAGAAGGGACTCAAATGAAAAGATGGGTAGATTCATTGAATCCTACCTAATCCTACCTAACCCTAAAATTGATGATAGAGGTTGAATGACAAAAGATCTTAATTTTCTATTTATAGAGATGGCTGGTTAGAAGCAAGGTTGGTCATGTTTGAGAACCTAAGCTAGACAAGAGGTCTAAGGTATTGCTTCATTCAATGATTGAAAAGAAGATACTACTATTGGAAAGTAAAGCAAGAAGGCTTAAGAGTATGAATTCTTGAAGGGTGAACAAGCTATCAGAGATGAAGTGTGTGAAAGCCAAGCAGAATGGAGAATTGAAACAAAGATTTATAATCTACAAGTGAGTTGTAATTTGTTATCAGATCAAGCCTTACTATTACTTTCTAATCATTGTACTAGTCTAGGGTAAATCTTTTGGATTAAGGTTGACCTAACAGTCATTTGTAAATCCTTTAATCGGGTGACATTCCAAGTGAATGATCTAAAGTCCTCTAACAAGGCTCACTCCTAACAAGGTGATTGAAATCCTCTAACTAGGTCACATTTAACAATGTGTATTGTAACATTTAATATGGTTGGCCTTTTACAGGGCATCACTTCAGAAGAGTGAGAATGAGTAGCATGTTACTGGTGGTTTTTCCCAAATTGGGTTTCCACGTAAAATCCTTGTGTCAAATGTGTCATCGAATCTGTTATATTTGATGTTTAAATTTTTGCAAAGTTGTTTTGACCTAGGATAGTAATCTACAAGTTTAAGTGATTGTATGATCTAATGGTTGTATGCATGAATATGCTTTATGGATATGGGTTCACTAAGCCATAGAAAGTTTTATTTGTACATCTGGACCTTGGATAATTGATTCACCCCCATCTTAGTTATTCTAAACAATTTCAACACATAACACAAAGATTTGGTATCACAAAAAATCATTGGTTGGAGGGAAAAACTATGGTGGGGATGAAACTCACAACTTTTTCACTACATTAAAAAAGGTTTCTAATTAGGCTTACAATAGTGCTTCTTTTTTAGAAACCCTATGAGGAGTGACTGATACAATTCTAACGGTATCATTAGTTTGTTAAGACTACTAGGTTAAGATATTTTATCCTACCTATCTACACATTCACCTTGTTAGAGGGGTTAAGAAAAGTTCATACATAAACTTAACCAGTCCTGTAAAAGACTTTACAGATCTTATAGAAAACTAATTAAGTATTTACACAAGATAATTTGACCTACTTGTTTCTTCCTTCAGCTTCTCAAATCCCTTAATTTTTCTACTCTCGCTCTGTGATGATCTCTTTTTCTATTCTCTGTTCGCAATTTTTTATCCCCTTCTCTATGTATCTCAATTCCTTTTATTATCTTATGGTTTCTTGCTAAATCTACATGCAATCCTAACCATAGATCTTAGGGTTAATCGCATTCTTTATCCTGTTGTTGATTTCCAAATAAAACTTCTCTCATAATCTTCTGATAACCATTGATCACACACTTTTCTGATAGCTAGGATTTTTATAACTATACATATACTCTAATAGTAACTTTACTTTATTGATATCGATAAAGAGTAAGCTTGTAGGTTAACGATTCAATGAATTCTCCTTAGATATTTTGGCATCAATGACAAAAATTCATCAAGCATACTTGTCAAATGCAAATTCCAACATAAAGAAATAGGGGAAAAAATTTATTGTCAATATGAGGTTTGATAATTGTTATTGTATTTGTCATATATATCTTCAATTACAACCTAAAAATTGATTACTTGTGTACTAATAACTAATGATTTTTTAGTTTTATTTGTCAGTGATTGGCCCATTTGTGCACCAATATTGAAACATTTCATAGAGACTATGGCACATTAGCCACAAATATTAGCATTTTTTAGTGAGGGACTATTAGTTCATGAACATAGTGAGTATCAGGCGAGCAGTTTAAAATGACACTTTTGGACCACTCCACGCTTCATGATCCTATAGAGAAATACTCAAAAGATGAAACCTACATCGAAAAAATTAGCAAAATCTAACATGTGATTTAGAAGTTCTATGTGAATTTTCAAGTTATCATGTGTGGCTACTAGGTATTTTTCCCAACAACATGGAGAAAGAAAAGATGTATTAATCATACATGGAAGAAAAAAAGCATGGAGAAAAATGTAGAGAGAGCCCTTTTTCATTGTTAATGATAAATGTAATAGAACATCCATGACCTCTCCATCACAATGCTTGATATATCGAAAGAGAGACCTCATGACGTTATAGCTAAGTAATCATAATGAGTGACTTAAAACATTGCAAAAGCTCATGCCCATATATTTCTCCTCAGTTTCCAAGTTTTTAGGGTAGAGTCAAGTGTAATTTGTAAATCAAAGTATTGAGAGAACTGTAAATCAATTCATTTTCCCAATATATGGATATGCACGCAATTCAATGCTATAAAATGTTCTCTTGTCTTGTATAGAAGAAAACTATGAAACATGAACAAGCTATTTGGAATGTCTTTATTTTTTAAGTAATGTGTTTATTTTAGATGAGAGTTTGGAATAAAAGGCTAAACCTAATAGGAAATTCAAATGATAACATGGAGATAACTGTGCATCCAAACCCTCTAATTATAGCTAGTTAAAAATAATAGGTGCATTCTTTACTGCTTAATTAGCTAGTACTCTTCGTAGAGTACCATTCTTTATTTTATTTGAGAAGCTGATGACATCGGTTTGGTGGAAGAAGTCAAAAGAATACAAGAACTCCCAAGGATTCCATTCTAATTACAATATTTGAGTGAAACATCCATTGAATTTTCTAAGCAAAGCACACAGAGGAATTTGTCTTTTAATTTTATTTTATTATTAGTCCTTGTCATAATGTAGGAGACTCTAGTTTTTGACAGCTTTTTCAGTATTAGTTAGGCTATTGGAAATCATGCAAATTTAAACTTATTTCACATATTCTATAGTTTGGACAATTTTTCTATTAAACTAAAATTTGAGATTTTTTATTTTTGCGTTCTTATTGGCTTTGTACTATTTTCCAGGTAGTCTTTTCTAATTTTGGTAGAATAAATTGTTAAAATTAGGTTTGATAGAGACGTGGCATTCCTCTTAAAAACTCGCATGGTTTCTCTATGTTGCCACATTTTTCATACATGAAAATTTCACATGACAAAAATAATAATAATAACCACCCCTGTTACATTTTATAAAGTTTTTTCATAGCTCTTTCACTAGGCAAGAAATAATTTCTACAATTCCTATGTTTCACCAGTAATGGCCAAAGAAGAAAATGCAATGGATGAGAAAATGTCAAATGATGGGAAAGATAACACTAGAGTTGCAATGAACACTGCTAATACAAATTTGAAAATGTTGCATGATTGTACCGAGAGATTTTTTTATAAAAAAAATAGTTGATAGAGGAAGAGATGCATCCATGAAGAGTCAGAAGATAAACTTTTATGATTGTTGCAGTTGGAATTTTATCATTTTGATCGTGCAAACCTTTTTTGTTTTCTATCATGGATCTTCAACAATGACATTTCTATGCAATTTCTATGACATTACATATTTTCATGATAGTTGGATTTGGAATTTTACTGTTTTGATCACACAAATTTCTTGTTTTTTTTATATCATTGATCTTGAAGAGTGACATTTCTATATGTTAAATTTCCATAGCTTAGGTTGTTTTTTTGCCATAGTATTGTTATTGGGCATTGATTGCCATAGTATGGGAATGCAATCTCTATAATTCTCATGGATTTCTACTAATTTAGTGAGGTGTTTGTTAGGCTTTTGATTGCACGCAAACATGGGAGTTGACACATAAATATATGTTTGCACAAATTTCATAGAGTTAAGAGTCTGCAGTTGATATATATTTCCTTTGCAAGCTCAAATACTATAATTACTCTCTTCTTCTTCTTTTTTCGCTATTCCAATTTCCCTTGAGATGCCCCTAATTGACTTGACAATTAGTTCACCCCTGTACTAGAATTCCCTCTGCACTAGTGCTAGAATTCCTCTTGTCCCATCCTATAGGAGCCACCGAGGGTTAGCTCGACTCAAACACTCCCTCCCACCCTAGCTATTGTTTTCCATGTTTAGTTCAGGTTAATTCTCATAGTTACTAACAAGAGATTAAAACTAATTATTTTGGAGTTTACATAGAAACATATTAATCCATTAATAAATAAATTGAATTATTAATCTTCAATTCTTCTACAGAAAAGAATGGTGAAACGATATGTGATGATCTTGCTATTACTCATGGTATCTTCTACTTCTGGTACTAGTAAAATATATCCTCAATCTTCTTATATATGATCAATATTGTTTCTTTGCATAATTTTTTTTTATTGTTGGTAATAATAAAGAGACAATGTTATATTACCATGACAAGTATTGTGAATATTAGAGCGCGGATCTTTGGTTTCAGTTGGTTCTGCTAGGGTTTTCTTGCTACATGCGAACTTTCAATTTTTTTTGCGTATGGCCCTTTACTTGCACTCCCCTTCTATCGGCGCTTGTCATACCACATTTACTGCAGGAGTTTTAGGTTAGGATATAATGGCTCCGACCAGCGGTGAACCAATTGTTTTTGGTGTTCACGCTGCTGCTTCAGACTGCCATGGCACCGCCATCGAACAAACGCCCACGCAAGTTTGTCCTGAAGGTTTTCCACGAGATAATCCTGATATTATCCTTCCTTTGCAAGAATTTGATGCTGCATGTGACTAGTTAGAACAACATACCTTGATAGGGTATTTTTTTGGTAGGACTCCTCCTAAAGCTATGCTCAGAGAATGGGTCAACAAATGTTGGACTCCTCATGGAGCCCGCCTTGACACTGTGCAAAACCTTACCAAATGTTTCTTTTTATTTTGCTTTGCTAACCCATCGCAAGAAGACATGATCTTTACCAATGCCCCTTGGTCTGTGCATTCCTCTCTACTTGTTTTTTAGAAATGGTCCCGAGACTTCACTGTCTCGGATGATAAAAAGCTTAGGGTTCCTGTATGGGTCGAATTCCCAGGTCTACCCTTGCCCTGCTGGTCTTTTATTGAGTCTATTACCCAAGCCCTTGGCAAAGTTGTTACCAAGGAGCCTGAGAAATTTTGTAATGCTCGCCTTCAGTGGCGTGTTTGCATTGAATTTGATCTTTCCAAAGATCTCAAGGATTCTGTGGAAATCCAGATTAGAGCTCAAACCTTCTCATAGAAGGTGTTTTACTTGAACCTACCTAACACCTATTATAGGTGCCAGTCTACGGAACACAAGATCAGGGATTTCCCTTTGGCTACGCCTAGGGTCAAACCCCAGCCTAAAGCGGCGCCTGTCAAACAGGCCAAAGGAAAAAAAGAAGAATGGGTTACTGTTGGGTGCAAGGGCAAGCCTACCTTGAATCCCTTTGCCCCTAAGCCATCCTATGTGGTAGTTACTGTGATTCCTCCTACTTCCACAAAAGTGTTAATGCCTGCTAGCGTGGAGACACCAGCGGCTTCCATTGCACTTGTTCTGGGGGTTTCACAGGTTTCAAACCCTGCTGGTTCACAGGGGATCAAGGCGGCTGCCAAGGCCTTGTCCTTGGCTGGGGCTCATACTCCTCTTGCAGTCTCTTCCATAGTACCACCAGCAACAAGGCATTCTCGCAGTCCTCCTAGACGTGCAGAGATATCAGGGGTAAAACGACAGGCTATAAGTCTAGAGGATTTCCCGTCTGACTTCCACCCGGTTTCTACCTTTTTTGCAAAGTAGCTACTCCTCTCTAGAGGACGAGGATGATATGGAAGAGTTCTCATGGAATTTTCAAGGTCTTATAGACCTCCCCAGAAAGTTCTATGTCCGAGATACCCGTCATAGACTTGGGAATTTAGATTTTCTTTGCCTGCAAGAAGTTAAGATTTCTAGTTTCATGCTTTCTACTGCATGCTGCATCATTTGGTAGGATAGCATTATGTTTTCTTCTCAGCATGAAGCTGGCCGAGGTGGTGTAGTTACTCTCCTATCACCTCACCTTCATTCTGCTATTATCTCGCACGGTTCTGACCCCACATAGTGTATTATTTGGCTTTTGCTTTCCATTAACAATCATTCTTTTGGAGTCATTAATGTTTATGCCTCCAATGATGCTGTAGAAAGGGCACAAATGTGGGTTTGGCTTGCTGACAACTTGCCACCAGCTACTTGGGTCCTGTGTGGGGACTTCAATATGGTTGAAGTGGCCTCTGACAAAGATGGCATTCTGCCTTTTTGTTAGACTACTGGAGAAAGAGAAGCTTGGTTTTACATGCATCATAAATTGGGCCTTTTTGATCCCAATACAAATTGCGGCCATGGTAGTGGGGCCTGGCACACTTGGTCCAATTTTTGAGCTGATCCTAATCGCATTTTGAAATGTCTTGATCGTGCTATGATCTTGGCGCAATATTTTTTCCCCTTTTCTGAAGATTGTGATTTACCTATCATTCCCCTAATAGATGTGACGTTGTCAAACCACTATCCCATTTATTTTGGAATTTCTTGGCAAATAGCTGTCCCCAAAGTGGCCAAGTCTCAATTCTTCCTCAACACATCTGTGTTGTTGCATGTTTCCACCATCTCCCACATCCAACGTGTTTGGAATTTGGAGCCACGTCCGCATTCCCATCGAGGTTGGATTCAATGGTGGAATGACGCCATTACCAGAACGGCTTGATTTGTGCACATCTACGGGCATCAGCTAGCAATCTTCAGAAAATGATCCTATGAAGCCAACACCCTTGCCCTCAAAAAAGCCTCTGAAGCTCTCACCTTCAACCCCTTTGATGTGGATTTACAAATTAAGCTTGCCAAGCTTCGCCATGATAAGAAAATTGCTAATAACTATGCTACCCAAGGAGCCCAAATCAAAGCCCATCTCCACTGGTTGGAGGTTGGCGACAAAGCCTCGAAGGAGTTCTTCCAGGCTCTCCTAAAAAGATAAAACAGGGAACTGATGTTCTTTTCAGTCTGCCCGACATCTTCCAAGCATTTGTTCTTCACTATGAGAACGTCTTTCCTTCACAGGGCAATTCGGTTGCTCAGGAGGAGGCTCTCAGAAAGTGTATTGTTGTTACTCCAAACCACCTCGTGGTTGAGCAACACGCTTTCTATGAGAAACTTCTTTCCCTCTGAGACCTTAAAGAGGCAGTTTACTCCATGGCAGATGACAAATCCCCTTGGTGTGATGGATTTCCGTGTGAATTTTACAAACATCTTTGAGAGCAAATTGGTCCTGATCTGCACAAAGTCTATCTTGAAGCATATCATTCTAAAAGCTTAGGAGCAATCATAAATAAAGGCAATATTAAATTCATACCTAAAGCTGGTGATCCTGGGGGCATATGCAACTGGAGGCCCATCACCCTCCTGAATGTGTCTTATAAGATCATTGCCAAGGCGCTTTCTCTCAAAATCTGCCATATGCTACCTTTAATTGTGCCGCCTGAACAAATTGGCTTCATCAAATCTAGATATATTCTTGACAACATCATTGTTGTCTAGGAAGGTATGGAATGGGCCCGTAAGTCCAAGAAGTAGGCTATCTTTTTAAAGATAGATTTTGCTAAAGCCTATGATTGCGTTGAATGGCCTTTCATTTTGGCTATGCTTCAGGCTCTGGGTTTTGGTCCCAATTTCCTTCAGTCTGTGGAGATGCTCTTTGGTGACACTAATGCTTGCATCACCATCAATAATTCACAATCTAAAGTTTTTGGACTTTTTTGCTCCATTAGGCAAGGTTGTCTACTAGCTCCAGCGCTTTATGTCCTTGCTGCTGAAGGTTTTGGTTATTTGCTTGCTCACTTTGTGTCTTTAGGACTGGTCTGTGGCATTTCCTTGCCTAATTCTTCCTCCCAGTTAGTCAATGGTCATTTTGCTGATGATTCTTTTCTTACTCTTATTGAAGATGAAGAAAACATCAAAAATGCTTTAAATTATCTGGACACTTTTTGTCAAGCCTCTGGCTCTGCCATTCAATGGCATAAAATACTTTGTTACCGCCAGTCTTTCTTGCCAGCTCTACCTTGGCTCAGCCAGTTCCAATGGAAATGAGTTACTCATGGAGAAATCTTCTGCTTTCTTGGCATTCCCTTTGCTTTCCAGGCTTCCCTTGTGGAACTTTGGAATTTTGTGCTTACAAAGATTAGCAAAAAGCTTGATTATTGGATCACTAAGTTGCTTTCTCTTACTGGTAAATTCCATATTTGTTCTAAGATTCTGGCTGCCACCCATGTGTACTATTCTTCCTGTTGGGATCCCTCCAAAGCTTCCTATCTCAAACTAGAATGTTTTCTCAAAGATTTTCTTTGGGCCTCTGGTTTTGACCATCATGGTTTTCACAGAGTTGCTTGGGATTTCTATTGTCTCCCAAGGGAATCTAGGGTTCTTGGCCTGCTTTCCACTCGGAAGCAGGGCCTTGCCCTCTGTGCTAAATGGATTATCAAAGCTATTTATGGATATGAAGCCTGGAAGATACTTGTAAGGCATTACATTTCTTCTGGCTTCCCTGTTAATAGACCGGCGTGGAAGGGGATTGGTTTTCAGACCCTTCTCACTATGCGTGAACCAGTGGTCATACAGGGCTCTTTTGTTATAAAGAGCATCTAGAAAGCCTGGGAAGCTATTAAACCTTGGCTTCGTTGGGCTGGTGATGATTTTTGCAATGTGCTATCCTTAAATCAACAGAACATTTGGTGATCTCCCCTGTTTTCCATCCAGGGTACTCCTCTTGCCAAGACTCAAGGTGCCAGTGCTCTGCATTTCTTTAAATGTGGCATCCACACTACCAAGGATATTTTTTCAAGAGTCACCATGAATTTTAGATCATGGGAGGATATGCAAGTCCAATACCACCTTGTTCATTCTGATTGCCAGACTTATGACCTTTTGTTGTCTTCCATCCCTATGCACTTACTTCATAAAGTGGAGATTCGGTCTGTTCATCCTTGGTGGTATGATTGGAAGTGGTATTCTACCACTCCATTTACCAATTATAAGCCCAATATGGGGTACAGATGGCTTTCGGCCCACCTTCCAATGGTGGACACGCTTAATCAATAGTGGCATTTGCAATCTTCACTTTCTCAATGGAGAAAATGTTTCGACACCATTTGGAGTGTCATTATAGAACCTAAGATTGCCCACTTTGCTTGGTGCCTTGCCTTCCAAGGTCTTCCCTTGGGGCCTCGGCTCAAGCACATTGGGGTTCCTAATCCTAGATGCCCCTTCTATGGCCAACCTGAGTCCTTTTTGCATATTTTTTGGTTTTGCAAGCGTGCTCAGAATTATTGGCATTGTATTCATGATTTTTTCAAGCCTTTCAGGCCTGAACCTTTTTCATGGCAAATGATCCTACTGGGTGATTCCCCCATAATTCCTCAAAAGTTCTCCCAGATTTGGCATACCTTCAGGATGGAAATTTTGTTTTCTCTATGGAAAGATAGGAATGTAGTTTTATTCACTCATAGTTTTTTGGATGTTAACATTGCAATGTACACTAAGGCATGCATCTGTAACAATGTCATTATGCAGATAAAGGTGCAAGCTAATAAAGTTGCCTTGGAAGTTGCCCACTTATAGGAATTGTTAAATCATTGGGGCAATGCTCCATGCACCATTTCTAGAGTGCCTCCAGATGCCTCGGTCGATGCCTCTTCATCTCGTGGTCACCATTCCCGACGCCAATCCTCTGGCCGCCATTCACACACGCCACGCTCCCAGGGTCCCCGCCACCACTCTCCCAGTGGTGGACATGGCGATTGGAGGCGCCGCTCTGCTTCCCCACCGCGTGGTGGTTCTGGCTGGTCCCCGGCTCCTCCCCCTGGGCAGGCTTCTAGTCGGTCCTCAGCTCCTCTCCCTAGACGGGTGCACTCTGGCAAGTTTCCTTGCCTAGCCTTGGCAATTTCTCCTCCACAACCAGACAAGAAGGATGTAGAGATTGCGACTACCCCAGATCCTACTGATGTTGCTGACGGCTAGACTATTCCCAGTCTGCCCCACAATCCCACTGATGCGTGGGGATTTCCTGATAAAGATGATCCTCCTCCCTCTACTGGTATTGACTTGGCAGCCTGAGGTTGTTAAAAGTTTTTTTTTTGATGAATAGTTAATAGTTTCTGGCTGAGGCCATGTTTTTTTTTCGGCTTCAGCCATGTGAACTTTTTTGCAGGGTGATCTTGTATCCCCCGGCCCCTTTTTTGTGAATTGTAATCTTAGTAAATTTTATTAATTGAAAAGAACTATTCATCAAAAATATTAGAGCACTCGTTATAATGGGATGACATATGCAAATATCTAGGATCAGATTTTTTATATTTTCAAACAATTTGTATCGAATAATGTGGAATCAATTTATCATAGATTAAATTATGTTTTACATTATTAAATTAGGAATGTAGTTTCTATTATTATTAGTGTATTTCTATAAATGTTTTCAAAGTATCTTTCTATCCAATATATTTTAAATACTATTATGAAAATTTGAGTACCACAAAAAAATTCACAATTTACAAATTTACTTTTTTAAGAAATCAAAACATTAATTTTTTAAATCAATTATTAATTTGAATAAAACATTTCAAGTATCCAGTAAATTTCATTTTTAACACTATCTGAAACTTTGTCGTTATCCTCACCACTATATAAAAAAATTACATGATTTATTAATTTGAACTTTTTAAATTGCATAGGTTTTTTTATCATTTCATTAATTTTAGATAAAAGTATAGAAGAAAAAAATGGCCATAGAGCAATGAACCCGTGTGTTGAGCACTATCAATTTTGGTTGTCTAAATCTAATAAATATTAAAGTCTATATCTACTTTGCATATGAATATAATAACAATTATAAATGTGATTCAAACAACAATAAATCTTTTCATTGAGGTACTAGAAGAAGGCCATGTTAAGTTAGAGATACTTTACAATTGTTGATATAGTCAAAGTGCATATATGAATAGTTTAGATGGGCGTGAAAAATAATAAACTAATTTGATCATTTATTTTCCAGATTACCATATACAATTCTCAAAAAGTATACCGAATGCTACTATTGATATAGACACAATTCTAATTTGTTCAATTATTTATACCAACCTCTACTCTCTTTGAATTTTTTTGGCATATCCCCTTCCAATGGTACTTACTCCTCTCTCCCTACACAAGGCAGGGACTCAAGCTCTACAAAGCTCTTGTTTTGTTATGCATTGCACCCAATTTCTAATTTCACGCCACATTCATATTGGTGTTTTGAAACTAATAACATATGTCAAAGTATTTATGTTCATTTTAATATATTTCTATTCAATAAGGTGCATTACTATAATTCAATTCTATGTTACAAATAGAAAAATAGTATATAAATGATACAATGCAAGATAATATAGTATATAAATTTTATAGAATATTTTTTATATTTATTTTTGGAAAGGAATTTAAATTTACCTATTTTCTTATTTGGGTTTGAATTAGTTGTTTAGTTTTTTGAGCATTAATGTTTTAGATTATCCTACATGATCTATCATCAAAATGAAAGAGAGTTAAGGAAAAGATGATGGATCATGTAGTGTGATCTGAAATATTGATGCTAAAAGAACTTACACAATCAAACTCAGAAAAAAGACAAAATATTAATTATACACACTATCCCAATCATGATTCATACATGGATTATGGAAATCTTATAATTTTGATAGACAAATTCTTAATCAGGGCACCTCTACTTTCTATCTTATTCATTTTCTCATCTGATCTATGATTAGATCCTTGCTACTAGTAATTCAATTATTGCTTGAGAAAGTTCCAAAAAGATCATTTCCTTCACATCATTGGAATTGTACATGCAAATTCAGTACAAAAGTAAATAAAACTCCTAATTGGGTATTTTGAAGTTGATACAATTATATGGACATTAGAAAGTTGTTATTTAAGAAAAAAATATAATTTTATTTATAAATTTGGATGTTGGTACGAAGTCAAGTCAAAAAAGGAAGGCCCACCAGAGCATTTCCTTTTTATACAAAGAAATAAGAAATGCAAATGTTAAAATGGGAAAATCCCAATAATATATATTAAAATATTGGTAAAGCTATGGAAAGCACTCACTAATTATTCGATTTAATCCCTATATTTCATAAACCAGAATGCTCAATCCCTTCAAAATACACATTATCAACAAAGAGGTTTTCCTTTACCAGCTTAAATTTACATGCTTTACAAACTTTTATGAAAATAAGATAAAATTTTAAAAATAGAGGGAGAGTGTAATTGTATTGGCCTTGTTTTTCGTGAGTTGTTTTCTTTTGAGAGAAAGAGTGGATGTGGGTTGTTTGCTTCTATGAGAAAGAATGGGTGTGGGCTTCTCGTTTCCCAATTGTAGCTTGAAAATGATGATCATGAATTTGACTCTCATTGTTTTGCACAACATCATACAGATTGGTTTGAGAAGGATTGTGCTCAAATATGGGACAACTTAAATTTGGGAGGCCATGTGATACCATTGGCCAATGTTGAGAAATCTAAAAGGAAGCTTCAACAAAAAGTTTTTGAACCTTTTTTTGTTAATTATTACTATGTAACAACTTTTTTCTTATGAAAAAAAATCTATTTAGAACTAATAAAAAATTGCTATATATATATATATATATATATATATATATATATATATATATATTAAAAACAAATATTAATAAATAACTCTAGCTAAATTTAATATTTCAATTTTTATTAATTTTTTATCAAATAAAAAATTTGTATCAAAGCAATGTATAAATTATCATGCATAGATGAGAACTAACAAGTGCCACGTAGTGACGTGTACTTGTCGTTATTATTTTATAATACTATACTAATTATAATAATAGAAATTATTCATAATAAATTAGTTATAATATAATTTTTTTAAAATTTTATAATACTAGATTAATTATAATTATTATTATTATTCATTCATTATTAATATTATTATAAATATTCTAATGTTTTTAAAAATAGAATACAAACAATTAGAATTATTTAATTTTATGTGTACAACTTATTGTAATTATTGTAAAGATTAACTAAACACAATTTACAAGTAATGAATAATAGTATTATAAGTTTCCAGTAATATTCAACTCTAGGTTTTGGATTTGGTTTTCCTTTTGTTTGAGTGTTATAGATTTATGATGACAAATCTAAGTGTATGTAGATGATAAAAAAATTAAAGAGCCAAATTTAAATATCATTAGTATTTGGTAAAGGTTAAAACTTAGTTAAAAATATTGGATATAGGTTAAATCAAGTGAAAATTTAATAATCATATTAATTCAAATTTTGCAAAATACCAAGAGAAACTATAATTTATGTATCTATTTAACAAATGTCACATAACTCCCTTTTACCATAACTTTAGCCAAAAATTACTGGAATATGGAAAATCTTCAAAAAAAGGGCTTCTATAACACAAAATCAATTCAACCAATCATATCATTTCTATAATATATAAAAATTATAAATGAATAGATAAGCTTTAGAAATATGCTAATAATTCTAAAATCAT
This sequence comes from Cupressus sempervirens, assembly GCA_028749045.1. Lineage (NCBI taxonomy): Eukaryota > Viridiplantae > Streptophyta > Pinopsida > Cupressales > Cupressaceae > Cupressus > Cupressus sempervirens. The sequence goes on from CM053785.1 coordinate 190,383,310, forward strand.
TTCTTTTAATTGATGTATTGATGTTAAACTAATTGAATAATTGTACAAAATGAATACAATAGTAGTAGCTTAACAATCATAATTGGTCACCTTCAAATTAGAGAATTAAGAAATACGGAATAGGAAGATTAGATTATGTTTATAACTCTATCTAAAAGATTAGATCGAACTAGTCATGTTGAAAATAGAATTAGACCAATAGTAACTTGGAAACAAGAGGCGCAAGCGCCAAAGTTCCTGTCGAATCTTTAGAATGTTAGGAGGTGTGAAAATTTGAGAAGTTTGTATTATATGTGAATAAATTTTGTAGTTCTAAGTAATAGAGTAATTATATCATTGAAATAGAATCTCTTAATTAATTAGTAATATAAAATTAAATAATCTTATATTTGTTTAAGCATATTATGCGGAGGCTTGTTAAAGCCAAGTAGATAATGTGAGGATATGCAAATTGGAGAAATATTTCCAATACATAACAACCAACTTAACCAGGCTTAAATTTCTAAATTCTAGATAAGTTACAGTCATTGAAAGATTATTATTACTTTGTAATGCTACATTTGAAAGTTTGCTGAAAAAAAAAAAAAAAAAAAAATGATGCTAAGAATGCAGCAAATATTTTTGTAAAGTAGTGCCAATGTGCTAGTAAATAGGAAATGAGTAAGTCAAACATACATACATACATACATTGAAGGACAGTAAACTCCATAAATACCAGTTGCATAAATAAATGTAATAAAGAATTAAGTCCACTCCACTATTTGTGTTGGTCCAACTTACTAGCATCATGCCTGTCACTAAAATTAACAATGCTTACTGATCTCTGTGTTAAGTGGGGATCTCTTGAGCTTTTGATAGTGTGCATTCTATCATGGTTCCTAACATGCTCTTTTGTTATTTATGCCCAAATGTATTGCTCAATGACACATACTAGATATAACATAGACATATGAGGGCTACAAAGCTAGTAGCGATAGTAGCACTCTAATATGTTATACAAAGAGATAATCCATGCCAACATGTTGCAGTTGGAAACTTGAAATGCCAAAGATGATCAAATGCAAAAATTATGTTCAAAATACATCAGATATCTACAATCAAAACTTGCATCACCATAAAATACCATTAGAATAAATATCTATAAATATTCACACATATTAAACAAGTTGAGAAAAGCATAAGATGTTTGAATTACATATGGTGCAAATAGAATGATCAGTATAATATTCGAATCAAAATTGTTCGAACATAGTTCTTAAGAAACTTGTTTTAAACAAAAGAGATTGTGCTCAAGTGTAATTGTCTTTCTGAGCATTGGTTGTTCTTAGTATATCAAAGAGACAAAATTTTCTATGTAAGTGATAAGAAAAATGGAAGCATGTAGAACTGTATGCATTATGTCTTCAATCTCAATAGTATGTCACCTGCAAAACAAGATTCATGTTGGCAAAATATTAGAATTGTATAATACAAACAAGTGGAAATAAGATTTTAAACATATAGATGAATAGTACACTAACCTATTTTGGTGATGTCATTTTACTATTCTTGAAGTAGAGTGGCATGTACAATCATGTTGTTTTGATTGAGCGTGAATTTGCCTTTCATTGTGAAGTCTCATAAAGTGAATATGACTACTGATTGTTAGAAATATACTTCTCATAGCTCATGTTTTTTAAGGAAGGCCAGATTTGTTGGACAATGTTTTTTTCAGCAAAGCAGTGGATTGTTTGGTTATTGTTGTTTGTTATAATTGCTTTTACATGCAGAGAGTATATGTAGCTGACCTTTTCTTTGCATCTGGTGCAATGAGCTTGTTTGTCATCAAGTACATCATACTTTTCAAATCTAAAATTACAGTTAGGGCAGTAGGCATGGAAAGGATTGCAAAAGGCATTTGTAGGCTTCAGAACTCCTAGTACCTGCAGAAAATAAGATGATATTAGTATGGTAATAAAATGGGGAGGAAGAAATGAAGAACAATAGGAATTTTAAATTTTTACCTCAAATGTTATGTGCAAGAGGTCATCTAGTTGTTGAGTTGTCCTTTTGTCATTCAGTGGACAAATATATGTTGCAAGAGTAGTGCGAAGAGAGTGTTTTTGATCAAGCTTTTTTGCAATGCTTCGAGAGAGCAGTATTGGAATTTCATTTTTATGTAGTTTCTCTTGCATTTGGAGGTAGAAGTGGGCAAATTTTGAGTGCATGTACAACTTTTATTAGATAAAAGTGTTAATAATTTGCTTTTAAAAAAAGAAAATATAAATATAAAAGTGTGAATCAAAATAGAACTACTGTGCAAAAGAATATTGGTGCTTGATCCATGTTTGTGTGACCATCTTTGATGTCAAGTATGTATTGAGATCCTTTTTTGTATGTTGCTGTGACTATTGCACCAATTGTTCCATTGGGGTAGTCTTATGTACTAGTGAGCAGGTTTTTTATAGTTGCTCTTGTAATGAACTTGTATTCAGTTGACAATAGTGGAATTATTTCTACTATGCTAGAATCATTTAGAGTTAGTATGCAATCTGAATCTCCATGATCGTACTCACTCTTAGGTCCAGTGTCAAAATCTATAATTGATATAGTTGTGCCTACAACTATTCGATTCTCATATTTTTGTATGAGGTTGCTTCCAATACTAACTGTTATAGCCATTTCACCTTTGGAGTCTATCAAATCTGCACGTAGAACTTCTTGTGTTCCTATGGTTCTATCAAGGACAAATTTGTACACAACAAGCACATTTCCTTGGAAAGTATTGCCTAATTTTTTGGCATTTAAATCTTCAATAGTTATTAGCTTTTGAGTAGTCAGTTTTGGCCTAGGCAAATGAGCAACTATAACATTAGTTTTTTTATATTGGTAGTGTTAAAAAGAAATGTTATTAGTTTAAATGCTTAATGTAATTACCATTTTACTATTTTGTCTTCATCTGCTTCATGTATTGATCTTGTTGAATCGATTGTTGTTGTAGGACAAAATTAGAATATTTAAAGTGTGTTTTTGCACTAATTTTTCTTTGAACTCTAAATTGTATATGAGAGGAGTTGAAACATGGTCATGGGGGAAAGTGAATATTTGTGAAGGTGACAAGGTGGTGTATCCAATAGGCTTCTATTTTGAAAGTGGAACATATTTTTGTGGGTGTGTTTGTCCATAAATGGTCGATGAGTGTTTTGTTTGCAACATGTGCTTCATTCAGGATAAATTTCATATAGTGTTGTTGCATTTGTTTAGTGAATCTTTGTGTGGCTCTATTTTTTGTAGACATGTCAAATTTGAAGTCACGGATAATGAAAAGAGGAGCATTGGCAGTCACAGATGTGACTATTTCATGAATTGATGTCATAATTTTAGAAAATGCAGTATTAGGTTGTATGTAAATGTTGGAGATGTCGAGGTCAATGGAATGGTGACTTAGTGTCAATGTAATGGCTTCAATATTTTTTGTTCAATTGTGTTTTACTTTGGAGGCAAGTAGATTCTTTGATACAAAAGTTGATATGCCATGTATATGGTATATCATATGGTGGTTATATTTTTCAAGCAAAATATTTGTGTATAAATATGTGTGTTTCTTGTAAACACGGAATGTTTGAGGACATTATGTCATGGTCATTGGTAAGCTCACGTGTGTGGGTTTTTAAGCTATGGGTGTTTAATGTGCACAATATTGTGTGGGGCAAAGAAGTTGAGCATGGTAGAGGCTTGTCAAGTTTCCATTCTGCTGTTGATTGTAGCCAATACATTTCTTGCTTGATTTGTTGTTTGACTTTAAAATTTTTGGGAAGTAAAGGACTCAATAGAAACAATGATTGAATTTTTCTTGTTCTTGATAGTGTTGTGTATGTTAATCCATGTTGTGTTATGTGAGTTGGGTCAAATGCAAGCCCATCCATTATTAATCCTTGTGATCGGTAAATTATTTGAGCGCATGCGATTTGTATTAGGACTTGGTTTCTAATTTTTATTTTTCCATTACTAAGTACCTTTGGGATGGGCCTTGCAGTTCGAGTTATGGGAACCCAATATTTTTCTATTGTCAGAGCATAGTATTGATCTAGTACTTTTTGTTGTTGTTTGCTAACTTTGGGGTCATTGAATTGGATCCATACTATATCAAAGTCTTAATGTTTTGTGTATGACTTGAAGATTCCATCAGACCCATTTACTAGGCCATCTTGTGTATTGTAGTTCGCTCCAATAATCTCAATGAGTATGTTTAATTTTAGGATAATATGAGTTGGTAGTATTACTACATGATTGTATAGTCGTGTTGTTAAATAATTGTCATCTTCAACATCTATTGCATCTAATATTATGTGTGTGCCTGGAATTGTTGAGAGAATATTTTTGTTGTGTCTATCAACATCTTTTCTTCTATAAAAAAAGGTAGGGAAATGTTGGGTTAGATGGTGGTGGCTTTAGACAATTGTAGTTTATGTATTGTATATCTTTGTCTTTTTGTAAACATAGGCATATTATAATGAGTGCTGAGACAAAAAAAATTTATCTTGTTGTCGCATGGTTGTGATTAATGAGTAACACTTGACATTGTTTTTCTAAAAATTGTGAGGCATTAACTCTGTGAGATTGTGTTTGTTGTCGAAGACTAGAGCATCTAGGATAAGGAGGGCCTGGTAAAGGTCACCGCAAAAGATTGTGTCAAGGTTCCCAAAGTATGCAGAAGGCAATTGTCTAATATCCCATAATCGTTTGTCAATGTATCGTAAAAACGTAGAGCCCACTAGTGAAATTTCGTCTATGAGGAGTACATGCAATTGAGCATAGTTCTTTGACATTGAGTCAATTTCTATGCTAAGTGGGACAAATTTAGATTTGTTGAAAGGTATGTGGAAGGCTGAGTGTAGTGTTGTTCCTCCAATGTTATATGTTGCTTTGCATGTGTATGTAGTTATTAGTCCTTTTGGTTTATCTAGATCATTGTTTATGCAATTTCTATATAGACATATTAGAGCTTCATAAATAGCTTTTGTAGTAAATTTTTTTCTTGTTCCAGTGCCTCCTATTAGGAACAAGTGCAATGGAGTCTTTAAATCTTTCATTTTTTTCACAATAACATCCTTGACAATTGCTTGTTGTTCTATATTTAGCATTGTTCTCAATTTTTAGTAGTCATTATTATCCATTATTTGTGGGCATTGACCAATTTAAAATCCATTTCGAGATATGTTTTGCAGGGTTGTACAAAATGTGGTTTGCATATCCTTTTGGATATTATAGTGGTCTTCTTGTTTATCTAATTTTTCTATATAGTGTATTTTCAATGTTGCATTCATTTTCAATTAGTTCATTGATAGTTGTATCAGTATCACCCCGTGTAGAGTTTGTATTATAGCAGAAATTTGCTTGATTCAATTGGATAGTATTCTCTTGGTGGAAGTATGCCTTTTCCCAAGACTGAAAATTATGTTTCAATGTCTCTTCACTTAGTGTGAATGACATGTACAATAGTAACTGTTCTCTAAAATGATTTTCTGTGTTGATGCGTTTGTTGAAATTAATAAATCATATAACTCTTGGTTTGTTGTTGAGTTGAAGTTTTCTTCCATCTTTTTTGTATTTTGACACAAATTCTGCAAGGCATATGTGTGCAATAGTGTGAGGGCATTTTAGGTAGTAGTCAATTATAGATTTGTGCATGACATTTTTAGAATGATCAGATTCTTTGTTTAAGTCTTTCATAGATTTCAACATGAAAGTACAATTATTGTCTGATCTTGTGTCAATAAAAATGCACTTTCTAGAGCTATAATTTAAAGGGAGTGATAGAGCAAGATGCGTTGCTTGTTGAGATGACATTTATTGCAAGTTTAGTACAGCATTTTCAAGCCTTGAAATCATTTTGAGTGCATCAATATTGTCTTCTTGGTGGTCTTTATAGATTTGATGAAATGCAGTTGTCATTGTTTTATCAACTTTTGTCATGTATGAGTTGCAATAGATTGCTACTGTGTATGCATTGAGGACAAATTGTGCATCCGTATTTGGCTTCCACATTTGGGGTATTTTTTTGGCAAAACTATTGTTCCATATATCAAAAGGCTTTCGTTGAAGGTAAATAGTAGGTCGGTTGATTGTTGATCTTAGGGCCATTCTATATTCAGACTCATTGGTTGAGATATCATCCAAGAAATTTTGGAACGTATATGTAGTGTTGTAAGTTGCTTTTTTTATTTTTGTAACAATATTTTTTGCAAGTGAACATGTAAGTTTGTCTATTTCAAGTAATGGCTCGAGTATTGTAGTCTTTCTTATTGGTGGAATTGGGAAGTTGAATCTACGTTGTATTTTTTTTATTTTTTGCATTGTTTTGTATGATGGTGCTTATGTAATATAGCTATATGTGGTTCTAAATCTTCTATGGCACATGTGATATAGGTGTCCACAAAATGTACAATGCTTGAATTGGGTTGTTTTCCATAGATTGGTGCACCTTTTACCCATATGAGAAAATGGTCATGTTCATTTCCACGATTTTGGAATTCAGTTACAGAGAAATAGTCTATGATATTTCCAAAAATGGATTTGTCTACAAAGATTAATTTTTTTAATGCATTTATCCTATGTCTATAGTATTGAGCACAAGTTATCGGGTCTCTTTTAATTAGTCTATATGTATCATTTTGATTTTCATTATTAATATTTTATTTTTTTGATAATTGGTAAGAGTTATGAAGTTCTTCAAGCGTGGTGTTTAGAGGTAGCCAATTTTGTTCAACACTAGTGAAGGTGAGGAAAAAGGTGGGTGGCCCCAATTGTCATATCATCGCAAAAACATTTTTTTTTAGTTGTTGTGTGTAGTCAGGAGATATTCATTTTTTTTTGAAGTCAACATAGCCAATATCTGATTTGAGTATTTTCTCTAGATTTGGTTTATGTTTGACATCTTTTGCTAATAATTTTATTCCTTTTAATTGTCCTTTTCATATTCTAATCCACATTGTTGATAGTATTTGTTGAATGAGTATCTTTATTATTTTGAAAAATAGATTTTTTGTATGCTATGCAAAATTTCTATTTGAATTTAATAATTCCCATTGCACAATTTTTTGGTAGTTGTAGTTCAGAATATCTTCATTGTGTGGTATGCCAAAAAATAGTGTTCAAAAATTCATTTCTTCTGCATATTTGTCTTTAAATATTCCAATGGGGTAGTTATCTTGTGCAGGTGCAATCTCTATTACTTTGTCTTGCATGTTGTGAATGTTGGTTGATTTAGTGAATCCATGGACCAGAGTTTGAGATGGTTCATATTCATTGTCACTTTCAAAATCTGCTTCACTTGTGCTATTTTCTAGGTTTTCTTCAATGCCATTATTGGTTTGAAGAGTTTGTTTCTAGTTATTGTTTATTTGTACATTTTGCAATTTTTATAAGGTTGTGGTTGTTAATTGTTAAAGTGCTTGCATGATCAAAGTTGGATGCACAATGCCTTTTTGGAAGGCATTTTTGTATTCGATGTGTCTTTTCAAGGACACAACAATTGTTGTTGTGGTATTAGTTGATATCTAGGCAAAGTTGTTTGTACAATTTTTGTGTTGACTGGGACATTAATAATTGAACCTGTCAAGCCCACTTGTGATCTCTTGTATCCAAGTTCCTATATTTGTGCAAATGCAATTCATAGTGAAACAAGGCACTCTTCTAATTGTGTTAATTGTTGTACATATTGTAATGGATTGTTCATTCTAATATTATGTGGAGTTGCATATTTAGGTAGTGTGGAATGCTTTAATGAAATGTGACAATTTTGACCAATTGAATCTGTTAGTAGATTGTCAAATGATTTGACCAATTTACGATAGGTTTCTTTTTGTTTATTTTTGAATGCTCTGATGTCTTTTTTGAAACACAATAGTTGACAAATAGAACATGTATACTTTGGTGTATCTTTAATTTTTTCTTCAAACACTTGTATTGGGGATAATGTTTTTTTAGTTTTTTTAAGTATGGATTGTTTATGTTTTAAGTTAGAAGAGGTTTTGATGTGGTTTGGTTGGAATTTTTGTTGTTTCACCATTGTATCTAGACATATAGAGTCATGGGAATCAAGTTCATAATTTCCTCATACTTTTTGCTTTAGGTGATGAAGAGATGTATGTTCATTTGGTTTTCATTTTTGGGCCATACTAATTTGAGTTTTGATTTTATTAGTGCTCTATGAATTTGGCTGATTTTTCATTGTTGCATCTTGTATATTTGATTTGAGATCAATTGTTTGCTTAAGCTCTTCGGGTGGGCATTGGATTTTGTGTGTGTTAGCATTTGTTGTAGATTCCATGAGAGGTTCGAAATGTCCAGATAGTGGATTAAGATCATGGAATAGTAATGAGTATGATTTTTTATTTGAATGTTTGTTGAAATGCAAGTAATTTTTCCCTTTTGTTGATGACCAAATAGATATTTGTATATTCAACCACTTTGATAGCCAATGTATACAGAATATATCTCCCCAAAGTCTAGTTTTTGTATTTGGTGTTGTTGGTTTTGTAGACAATTGCATTCTTTGTAAATATGTTTGACATCATTGACTTTGTGAAACTCATATAGAGTTTTTGGATCCAATTCATGCTTGTAGGAGTCAATGGCTTCTAGTTCATGTCTTTCTAAGCAGGCTAAGAAATAGTGAACAATGCCTTTCCACAATTGTATTGACGTATATGTATTGTTGAACAAGAACTATAGAAAATCAAAAAGGTAGTCTCCTACATTATATCTAAATGTATGTAATCTATAAAGTCCTTGTTCCCTAAGTATATTATTAATGTTACAATCTCAAATTTTTCTATTCTTTTCATAGTTCTCAATGTCTTCACACTAGTACATTTGAGACCATTTTTTGACCATTATTGGTCAAAATTTTGACCCAATTTTCGATCAAATTCAACCAACCCATTGGTTGGAAATTTTCCGGTCAAAATTTTGACCAAGCTACTAGTTGATTGAAATTTTGACCAATGCGTTGGTCAAAAAACTTCCATAGCCATGGTGCAAGTTCTGCCAGGAATTGGTCAAAATTTTGACCAATAAAGGTAGAAAATTTCGACCAATTAAGGTAGAAATTTTGACCAATGAAGGAAGAATTTTTCGACCAATAAAAGTAGAAATTTTGACCAATAAAGGTAGAAATTTCGACCAATGAAGGTCAAAAATTTTGACCAATGAAGGTAGAAATTTCTACCAATGCCTGGGTGTAAATTTTTTTTAGGCATTCTATAAAACAATTCACATGCCTTGCATATGATATGACATTTTTCATGCATCCTGCACTCTCTCATCTGGCTGATGATGGATTACGGAGAGTGATCTGAAACCATGATGCTAAAAAACACACACAATCAAATTCAAAACGAACTTGCATTAAAAATGGATTGTGGAAATCTGATATTGTTGATTTTGCATGCATGTTTACCAAGACAATCACAACTTATGTTTAAGTTGTGATTGTCTTGGTAAACATGCATGCAAAATCAATAATATCAGATTTCCACAATCCATTTTTAATGCAAGTTCGTTTTGGATTTGATTCTGTGTGTTTTTTAGCATCATGGTTTCAGATCACTCTCTGTAATCCATCATCAACCAGATAAGAGAGTGCAGGATGCATGCAAAATGTCTTATCATACGCAAGGCATGTGAACTGTTTTATAGAATGCTTGAAAACCATCGATAGTAACTAATCAAACTGTCATAAACATTGACAGTAACTAATATGCTTCTTCATTAATATGCCTGATACAATAAGTGAACTTGGAAACTATGCACAACAAGTTATATGCTAAAAGGAAATCATTTAGGAGATACAGAATTTGAACAACCATATGTTAAGATTTTACAATTTGTATCTCTTGCCTAAGTCTAACTATTGAGAATAAGTTCGTCATCCTCCCTGTAGTATGCTCTGATGGTTTTCACATCCACAAAAGTTCCAGGTCTCAAATTTGTAGAATATGAATTGTTTGGTAGCAAATGGACATGATTGACAATAAATCATCATATAAAAAGACTCCAATGTTGTGACCTAGATGAATAAAGTCATTGTGAAAAGTTCATACATCCATGACTTCCCCATCTGTCAACCTTCAAACAATGCCAAAGTAGGTTAGTGCAAATTTTTCTAGACTGCAACGGGAAACTTCAATCATGGTTATTGTGACTAAATTAGTCATCTATCACAAGCATATAAATAACTTTTTAGTTCCATTAGATGCTACAATCACATTGAGAAGGGCAAGCCAAATGGCAAGGGACACCAACTACAACATCTATGTTTACTAGAAATGTTTGTCTATGCAACATCTATGTTCACTGGAAATGCTTGTCTTGCAAATGCTTGTCTATGCACTAGATACCTCTTCCATGGAAAGTATTTCAAGAGCCTCTTTATATTGTGACTTTTCAATTAAATGTTGACCTTTTGCATGAAGCATTAGTCCCATCATAACAGCCCTATTCAAGGAAAAACATCCTTTAATTCAATATGGTTCACAAGAAAAGACTTATACAAGTTTATACAATTAGGATGAAAAAAATTCGTAAGGGACATTGATTGTGAGCACAAAAAATATATTGTTGACAGAAATGGCAGTGAAACTGACATTTGTATTTGTGCCAAGTACAATTAATTATGTTATGTATCACCACATGGGTACCATATGCAAAAGAAACATTAAAATTCATCATAAAATACTACCTTTGATTAGTCTCTAAAATAGATGACATCTTTTCCCCATGTTGATTCTTGAGTTCGATGCAAGGCTGGAGTGATTCAATGCTCTTCTATCCATCTGACACTTCAAGCCAAAGATATGTAGCTATTCCCTTGACACTACAATAAAACTTAACTTTCACATAGAGATATATTCTATGTGCAAGTTAAGTCAAATACATTCTACAAGCTAGGTTGACAATAGCACAATTCTCTAATGAGTTATTCTTTGCCAATATATTGATATGATCAAAAAAAGATAGAGTGTTAACCATGATGAGATACTAGGTGCAGATAAAGGAGAAATAACATAAAGAATAAAACTAAAGTGCTCTAATTACAAAGCATAAGACTGATAGTCCATGTTAAGGCCCGAAGAACACACACACACAGACAAGAAGGCATACCTCAATCATGCTCCTAATTTGATTAACTCTTCTCTCCATAGCCTCCTGAGTCATTCCATCACTAACTATTGTTGTTGAATCTTTTTTCAGCACTATCTTGGCAGTAATTCCCAAAACCTCATTCCAAACAGTGTCAAGGGCTAGACCTACTTCATCTCTAATGACAGTGCATGCATTAAAATACATGGTTCAGATTATAGTTGTCTATATTATTGAATAACATATTAGGAGGATAAACTCTAAAATGAAAATCCTAAGCTGACAACTTACTTTTTGCACTCAATTTAAACTCATGTTCAAAATATTAAAAAGGCTACTTCATTATGGCCTATGACAAACTGACCAACATAATTAACATTGGATAGAAAACTACCATGATAAATGATTGAGACAAAAATTTAGGGTTCAGTTGATAATCATAACACTAAATAATACCTCCAGTCAACACGACAAGTTGGGAGGCAGGTGGGGAAGTGTTTTAAACTACTCTTAATTAATTTTCCTTCCTTCAAACTTTAGATCTCTTTCAACAGACCCTTGAAACCTACAAACATTTAGTAGACCCAATTGTCTCTCTCAATGATGATAAAAATGTATTGAAGGAATATCATTTTAAACTGCCCTTGTCATATGATTGTTCCTGGCCAGGCTACATGTTAACTTTGTTTCTCTCTAAATCTATGATAAGCATTTTGCATGCTTCTCACCCCAATTTACATTTGTGAGCCTTTTGAAAATTGTTCTGCATGTTCATGCTGCATCTCTCCCCCCTCAACTAGTAGGCATCTTGACAGGTGGAAACTATGTTCACACCTATCTTGGCATTTATTTCCTGCCACCAAATGAATGAATGCTTCTTCTGTGAGTGGGATGGAATAGCAAGAATACTGCATACAAAAGAAAAAGGGTAAAAAGGAAGCTACCAAAACTCATTCAAAGCTTCGTTGAGATCAAGTTATTTTGGGAGACATGACCACTGTCACAAATGGTTGAATTATTGTGATTGCAGAATAAGTCATAAGATACATTGATCTGGAGGTCAGAGTTGTAGGAAGTACCGTCTTCATCTATGCTGCAAAAAGCATCAATAAAAATCGCTAAAAGTGATTAATGAAACTAAAATGTGCATCAAGCTTATTTATTCCCTACTTAAATGCCTGGACTAGGCTAGTGGATCTAGATTAAGTGATTGATTTCTCTAATGACATCTCATGACTGCTAAAAGTACGTTTGCTATGATGGATGCCAATGCCATTAAAGTTCTCAAAGAATGAATTGTACAATTTTCCTCCAAAATGGCACAGGTAACTATATTGATATTTAGTCAAAGTCCATGAAAGTGCTTAAAGAAACTAAATAAAAGAAACACGCCCCTATGTTTGGATCTTGGGAAAATATAATGGTATCTAGTAATTATCTCTAAACTTGCATTTTTAATTGTATGAAAAATAATATAGAATTATAAACCAACAAAAAAAGTAGAATAATGTTCTTTTGTCCAGGCCATGTACACAAACATGATAATTTGCTTTGCTGAAAATAATATTTGTATTCCAGATTCATCTTTCAATTATTACTTGCAAATAATGTGCGGTAATTCCCATCTATCTATGACTTCAAAAGTTGAATCCATGAAAAATGTTATTACTTCATCCTGTTTCTAAGTGATTATCAAATCACTATTTGGTAACATTACTCTTAATCAAGATATACCTAACAAGTAATGGATTGTTTCTCAAATAGACTGATATGGACGAAGCTATTGTATGGTCTTCTATCCATTTGACACTTCAAGCCAAAGATATGCAGTTGTTCCCTTGACACTACAATAAAACTTAACTTGCACATAGAGATATGTAATTAAATCATAGGAATGTGTTTAATCATATTTCCAACTTCATAATTGTTCCCAACACTTACTATGAAAACACAATTAAGGAAAGATCATTACTGAAAATACTATTCTGGAGGTTGCATCAGTGAAGTTGTCAAACCCCTATTTGAACTAAAGTTGTCCTTTCCTTAAAAACCCTACTTATAATATAAGAAAGAGGACTGTTTAGAATACTAAGTGACAAGACAGTCTACAAGAAGAAATGAAAGTTCAGATTGAGATAGAGGGTAGAGATTTGGGAGCATATGATGACTAGACAATGTGACATGTGACAGTGAACTAAGGACAAAGAGCATAAGGATCTTAAGTGAATAGATACATCAATGTGGGTTAAATTGTGAACCTTATCCCAATTCTACTACTCGTAGTTATTAGTCTTTGACATATCTCAAAAATATGGGAGAGAATTATGTTATTTATACCTTGTAACATGCTCACCTATCCATGATAGATATATGATGCTTATGAGTATCATATGATTCTGTACCACCCATTAATATTTATAAATGCTCCCTTGTGAACCCATGAAATTCTATCAAGATCTAACAATAAAGAGATCATACCAAAAAAATGTAGCGCACTAAAACATATAATTAAGAAGGTATGGTCAATCCTCACTAGTTAAGTGTCTTTACATCCAGAGCCTTTTCATCTACCAATTGCAAATACTTTGATATAAATTTTTGGTGTCAAAACTATGATGATATGAAACCTATCATATAAAACCATAGGATGTGTCAACCACCATAGTATTCTTAAATGATATTTTTCCTTAAACAGTTCTAACAAAAAGATTAATACTCATGGATAGGTGAGCATGTAAATTAAGAAATCAACAATTCTAAAATTTGCAACAACTAGCAATTCACAAATGTTTCGCTACCTTTCAAGGGATTCATTTATATTTTGATTTAACATAGTTTTAATTCATTTGTAGTGGCTTTTCATTCTAATCATTTTACATTGACTAACTGAATTGTAAGTTTCTTCATTATTACGTATTTAGGCAATTATTTTGTATAATCCCTTGGGATGGAAGTGCAATGAAGAAATCAAAATTTTGGTAATTTTTTATTCCTAAGGGATTCTCTTCTTTAAATACTAGATTCTAGATCTATGGAAGTTGAGATCATTACATTCACACGTATGTCCTAAAAATGAAATCTGAATAAAACATGGAAGATTTAGAAGCTTTAGTCTATAGTGAGCATAGATGGATTGGTCACCAAAAGGGCTTGTAGCTCAGTGGTAGATCATCCCAGCATCAAACTGGCGATCATCAGTTTGACTCCTAGCTGGTACATAGAAAATTTTACCTTGGTATCAAAGCCAAGGTAAAGTAGATCAAGGCCAAGATAGGAGCCCCAAGCACTTGCAGTTTGGATGAAAGGGAATGTAGGAAACACCTGAACCATAGATGGACTAGTAAATAAGAGAGATGATAGTGTAGTGATAGAGCAACCCAACAACAAATAGATGGTCCCAGGTTTGATTCCTAGCTCGCTAATGAATTTCTTTATCACTAATCCAATTGAATTGTCTTTCTTAGCTTTATCCCTAAAACTTGAGTTAACAAAAGTATGACTTTTTTATTTTACTTGATCTGGGTCATTCTTTATTCAATACCAATATTATTCCTAAGGCTTCAAGTCATATATCCACTCTTAAGAATGTTCTTATTGTTCTAGACTTCCAGTATATCCAAATAAGCCTAAAGGTTGGACAATGCATAGTGCAAAAATTGTACGTTTGAGACAAATCATCACTTTAAAAAGCTTAAATAATAGTTCTTCTATCCCATAGGCTATCTTTGTTCTTGTGGATATTTAAAAAGTTATATTCAATTGTGTACATTGCAAAAGTGCTCAAGCCTCTAAAAGAGCCCTCAAAATACTATAATATTTCTAGACCTTATATTTTGAATTTACTTAACAGGTTTCTATGTCTAACCATTATCTACCACTTATCTTTGTTACCTATGATTATAAAGTTGCTCAACAATACTTGTTTCATATCCTAGGTTGGCATGGCAGTGTCTTTGAGGGAACTCCATGTAGGAATTAAAGAGGGAACTCCAAAACCTTGATTAGTAAGAATGGAAAAGAATAAAGATTTTAACCTCCGCTACACTTCCTTAATAGAAATAGGCAAATTCAGTTGCAACTCAAACAAATCAACTAAATTTAGACATCTATATAATGCAAATGTCATCTACAAAACAAGAGGAATCTATATAATTCAAATGACATCTATAGCACAATGGAAAACATACTTCGAAGCTTAAAGCTCATGTGCATAAGGATGTTGTATGAAGCAGAATGCCTTAGATGCTTGAGCTTCTTGCTTTCAATAAAATGCAGATGAGTGATTGTGTTGTTCAGGGCAATTCTAAAAGTAAATGCATCACAAAAGTGTCCAGATGACCCATGATTTTAGAGTATATTTGAAGCAAGAGTATGTTATAGACTGTACCCAGGTAAATTTAGGTCTATTTTGTAGGTCCTAGCCAAATCCACAAGAGAACTATGTCAGTACCCAGTCTGTGTACAAACTGGTCTTGGATCCAGGCTACAATATGAGTGAATTAGTAACACAATTTTTAGGCTCCATGAAGCCTTTCACACCAGAGAAAAGGATAACCATGTCCTAAGAATTCTTAACACTAATTCATGGTTATTTACAACCAAAAATACATCACAGTTGCTTGTGGATATATTATCAGCTTACTAAAACCATATACTAATTCATGGCCACTTATTCTTGAGATTATAATATGAGTTGGAAGAAGTTGTTGAAAGCCAACCTATAACTAGCTTTCAGGGATGCCTCAAGAAATACCCACCCTTTGTTTAAAAAGGCCACTAAGCAAAGAAACAAATAGAAATTGTCTCCATGCATTAACCAAAAAAAAGAATCCTCTCATAGTAAGAGAGGTGAAAGCTAGAACCATTTTAAGCTAGTGCCTTAGGAAACTCTCCTCACTCTATTTAAAGCTTGATTACACAATATTAATCCAAAAAAAATAAAATCAATTCATAATAGAAAAAGGAACATTAGACATTGAAATGACTAAATTTGAGCATTCTGCTTTCATGAATTTAAATCATAATCTTGTACACTTTGTAAAGCCTAAGTTTAAATTAGGCAAATTATTTGTAGTTCATACCCATATGTGTCAAGCAATCATGTGATCACCCCAAACAACTTGTAGTTCAATTATAAATATAACTTACTCAAGACTAGACAAATGCTACCATTTCAAAAGCATTCTGCAGTATCAACATAAAGCCTCTATTAACATTACTGAAATCCAACACAAACAAGCATGTGTTCTTAAAGTAAATTTCAATTTTAGGACACCTACTAGAAGATCTCGATTACCTGAAATGAAATGAACCGAATCAATCACAACAAAAGTTGAGGTTTACTAAACCAGAAAAGTTGATCACGAGGCTTCAATTGAGTCCTTGTAGCTGCATCTATTGCTGCATTGTCCAAAGCTAGTTTTGCTATCACATGTTGAAGTTTTGTGCCAATGAATAGGATCAACTTTCGTAAGTATGGAGGAAAGCAAAGAGATTTGAATCAGAATAAATAAGGTGGTCTATATACTCAATAGTTTAGTGCTTGATAGAATTAACTAAACAAAAAAGTCATTGGACATAAGACAATATCAGAAAATAAAGATAACTACAAAGAAATAAGTGATTGGCTTTAACCGATGAACTTGTCATCACTTACTATCGCAAGGATGAATGATATCCAGAAGTAGAAGTTCAATCTAGATTCAGAAATTAACAAGATTTGATAAAGCAATTAAATGTTAAAGATGATGGTTATTAGTTGGACCCAAATATAATTTTACAATAGATTTCTTTATGAAGATAAGCAAAAACCATTTTGTCATACATAAAAAATTGAGGAATTGAGCATAAATTTACCATGTAGATTGAAGAAAATGCAGATAATTGCATATCCCCAGAGTGGCCAGCTGCAAAAATACCAATCATTGCCTAATTTCAGGTTATTCATTCACTTTTACAGATCATATTTTTTGTTTTTCAAAATCATACAAGTAGAGATTGACTCACTGTAATAAATTATTAATTATGTTAGTGGTATGTTCTCTAAAAGAGGCCATAAATCATCAATAAACATATCCAAAATACAAAAGGAGGTCAATAGATTACAGTTCATACTTGTCTCTCCTCTCTCTAGTCCTTTTACATGCATCATTATCTCCTGTATTGTCAAACACATTGTTGTGCAGGACTTAATTTCAATTCAGTATTAGTAGGTATTGAAGTTTCACCATAAGTTCCTCCTTATAAGTTTTGGTGACTACAAATACTACACTCTCAGCATATATGCTGACATGGATAACATTTTAAAATTTTATACCTCTCCTGACTCAGCCTGTATTATGTTCTTTTCGATTTCTGTACTACAATCTCCTATTTCATTCTAGAAGCAAAACACATTTTCACTTAATAGTTAGGGATTATGAGGTAACTTAATCATCAACATTGTCCATACTAGTTTCAACTACAACAATTTTAATATGTGTGGATAAGTTTGACAATCAAGAAGTTATCATCAAAAATCATAGCCAACAACATTGTCAAGTATTGGCCAGAAGTATTTGGAAGACATGGTCCTTATAAGCTGAATGGTGATCCAATCAAATGGGAAGCCTTGATACATGATTGGTCAATTGTCTAAGTTTTGGCACAAGAGATTTGGTTTCTTGCACAATGGAGCTCTACCTCTCTTGAGGAATAATCCAAAAACTAAGTTCTTGGTTACAACTGAGAAAGTACCTTTTCCCCATTTCAATCCAAGGGAGTCTATGCACATTTTTTGATGTGATAATTGGCTTTCATTATTTTGGCACATTAAAGACATGCATACAAGGTAATGGCTCTCTTTTTTTGGCTCCATTACCATGCTGAAAGCTATGTTGTGTGTTGTGCCCATCAATTCTATTTCTTGTTTAAATTTGACAAACAATGCTGTGGCAAAACTGGATGGAAGTTTTAAATGGTTTTTTGGGTGGCTCAAAAAAGTCTCACCGAATCCCTCTAATAAACTAGGATTGTATCTTTTGCAATAAGAGAAATAGGAGCCTAGCTGTCAAGCAAATTTTGGCAATACTTGACACTGGGAGCAAAACTTGTCTTGAAAGTGTTCAAGAGATCAAAGAAACATTGGTGCAAAGTAATATAGAACAAATACTAGGACTCAAATGATTTAATAGGAATTGCATCTATGTTTCAACTAGGTGATCAGCTATTAGGCAGTTCATGTGGGAGTGCAGAAGCATCGTTGTGAATCACATTTCGTGGAATATTACAAAGGGCAACATATTGGACTTTTGGGACAACTCATGGGAGGGCCACCAAGCATTAGGCTCTATTGAGGAATATAAGACTCCTAAAGGAGAAGGTGGTCTTTGAGCTCTCTGATTACACTACCAAAATCTATTCTATATGTTACTTTAACACACAAACTGTAATGGTACAAATACAAAAGTCTGAACTACGAACCATTCATGATAATGTTAAGGATATAAATGAACAAAAGAAAACAAGAACCAAAAACAAAACATGAACTCTTTTGTTAATAATATGAGATGTACTCCCGTGCGATGTGATTTAGCTATAAATTCAAACTAAAGGAAAATATAACCAAACCCAAGTTTGAAATTTGGTAGGTATGCCCCTTACTTTTCTTTATAGTTTGGCACTTTAAATGTTGAGGTTAAATATGATCTGTAGTATTCATAAAATCATTTATAGGTAAAATTGCAAAACATAATAAGAGTGTTAAAAAAATAGTCCAACAGCAAATAGTCTAGTGGTAAGATTGATTGGCATGTACCAAAATCCTTTAGCCATGCAATACATAAACGGAAAACAATCTAGTGGTTACAAGATTGTTGGCACAAACCAAATTGCATTAGACAGGCAACCTGCTTCAAAACAACCACAATAATGCAGATCCACTAAGACAAGGCTAAAAGAAAATGCCACAGGTACTTTTGATAAAAAATATATACACCAAGAATGACTTCTATGCCATATAATATTCAAGCTTGATAGTCCATTCTCAATGCATCAAGTGAGAGCAAGCTAGTTTTAACCACTTGGGAAAAGAAATAAGAAAATAATGTCTATAAATAGAAAACAAAAGTTGACAACTGTTTGAAACTGACAAAAGGTAGAAATGTGAACACCTTGTGAGCCAAAGTGTTAAACAGATCACTCAATAAAAATAGTATAGTAAGAAAAACGTCATCCAGAATTCAAAATAGAAAATGAAATGCCTGAAAGATGCTACTGGCAGATAGTAGGACCAGTACTTGTTGCCTAATAGAAGGAGCCTAATTTAACTTGAGTAAAGCTAATAGTATGTGGAAAAGTCAAAATCAATGAAAGGAGGCTCAATTATATCTCCTTAATGTATGACTCAACTCTCAGAAGCAATATTAAAATTTAAAAATATCACTTGCCTGTTAGCAGTTTTTGACTAGTGACCACTGAAAAGAATTTTCAAGATCATTATAAAGAGACATGAACTAATTATGACATCATCATCTTATTGTTTATATTGAGTATTTTTGTCCTATAAAAGTATGGCAATCGTAGGCCAACCCTATTAGCGACATTATTAAACAATTCATTGCTGAGAGCATGGAGCATATGTCTTTGGCCTACCAAATTTAAGGTGTTGATGGTTAAGCAGTAAGCCTATAGATAAATTGTTAAAAAGGTAATGTAGTTTAGGCTTAACAAAGCCTTCATCAGTAGGAAATCTTTAGTTACTACAGTCCTGATCAATGTAACTAATGCTTTGTTTAGGCCTATAAATGTTGCTTTTATCTTGGTGATTCAAACTAGCATCTCAAGCATCTTCAATCATATTTGACATCCATTATCCCAACTTATAAATTGAGGAGGCCGGAGTTCACAAGATGTAGCATTTTTTGGAAAATATGAAGCATTTTAGGCACAACATTATGTTATCCCTCATGTACGATTCTGACAGATACTATCAGTATCTTGTTGCTGAAAGTTTTAAATCCAGTAAATATTTCTTGTAGCTTCATCATCTGATTAGAAGAAATAAAGACCAAAAATAAGAAATACTTTGGAATTCCACTAATTTGAGAGGCAGTTCAAGTGAATTTAAAAAATAAGAGCTGAAATCTGTCATTCCTATGAAGAATCCTAGTTATCGGAACCTAAATTTGGCAAAAAAATAAGCATTTATACAGATTGTGAAAAAGGCCCATATGAAAGATTACACTTAAATAGGAGGTAGATGGAGTCGCTGCATTTGAGAAGTGAATTTAGTGTTCCATAGTGACGTGTCCCTTCCAAGAAAGCACATCCCCAGTGCAGGACATTTTTGAGCCTTGAGGAAACATTTCCCTACAGAACCAATTCTGCCACCTATGCTAGGGCCATTACTAAGTCACTTGCTATATGACCATGCCATTACATACTGAGTGTGACCTTTGACTTTTTGAAAACTAATTTACCTTTCATTAAGCACTAGCAGAGATATTATCCTACAGATATTGCCTTAAAGATTTACTATATGGGAAGATGTCTATCAGCAATGAAACAATCACTTGAAGTTCTTTCTTACAATTAAATATGAGTAAAATGGTAAAAAGGTAAATTTATATTTTATAAAATAAATAAATAAAGTAATAGGAGACCATACAAGTACACCATATACAAGAGACCATATATTTATGATTTTATCCAATATTGTCAGCAATGGACTAAAAATAACAAGTATACATCATTGGATGTGCTATAAATGCCAAATGCAAGTGGCACTATCATCCAGAAATAGATTGTGTGTTTACAAAATCTAATGAAAAAAATAATTCAATAAACTTGCCTATATGTTGTTGAATTCAAAATGTGTACAGTACCATCTTCAGAACCTGTGATAATCATAGGAAGTTCAGGATGAAAGCCAACTACTGATACATTATGGGTATGTCCATCAAGAGTCTGGATACAACCTTTTGTCTGGTAATCCCACACCTGATACAAGTACACGGATAGCCATTGTTGAATAGCATGAAGTGAGAAGGGTGAAGCATATTACCACTAATAGTAATAAGAGAGAAAATCATGTCAGAAGGAAAACAACTCATTTTGTTTTAAAGGATAGTAAAACCTATATACAGAAGCTAACTTATAAAACTAGAAAACAAATAACCATCTAGCAGATGAAAGGATCAAAGCCAAACTTATATAGTAGTCATTTACAAGTACAACCATCAACTCAAAGTGATCCCGTCAATGAAAACATGAAATGAAAATAAAATCATAAAAATAATGAAGTCCTCTCATACCACAAATAATCAATTGGCTTCTAGATTAATCTTCTCTATCCTCCTACCAAGTTCATTATTGAAAATTCCCTGAAATGATGAGAAAGAACTTCAAAATAATAAATAAACCACAATCATGGACGACCAGCATGGAACAAGAAAATATTCACTTATGCTTCCCTACTAAATTTCGTAACTCCATTGTTTCTAATCAGATCACAAGCATTGCTAAACTTTAGTCTTACAAAAGTCCTGTAGATATTCTAAATTCTAAGAACAATAAAAGAGATATCCTCACATATGAAAATACATTAAGGAACTTACTTCACACTATGTGAGCTATCTTGCAAGTTAACTAAATCCTACAAAAGAACCAAATGATCACCAAAACTGTGTATCTTGTTTTCAGGCAAATCACACAAACCCTTGATCCATCAGTTGAATGCGACTAGAGCACATTGTTTGTGTATTATAAACTTGCATATATTAAACATCTGTAAAATAAAAACCATATGTAAAACCTCCTAAAAAGAAAGTGTTAAGTTATTGTGTCACTTTTTAGATGTGTTTACACATGCAAATTGTTTTGAAAAGCACATCATTATCAACTTTAGTTATAAAAGACTCCAAAGTGTCAATTTTGAATGCATATGCATGTGTGTTTCTCATTTAAAACCCCATCTTAGTAAGTAAGAAGACTAAGTGTCAATTTTACATACAAAAACAAATGCAAAGTGCTTCAAAAAGCATGCCTTTATGACTTTATACCATGCATTTTGAACTCTAAAGGTAAAGTGGTGATTTTTGGAGCAAATATGTGTGTATTGCTTCAACAAAAATGCATCATTATTCCCTAGATAGCACTGGTTGGATGCAAACAACTTGGGCGATGATATTGATTGCATTTGCATGGTTTCAATACTAGCATTTTGGTGAATACAAACCATCTAGGGCATTTTAGGGCAAAAAATACAAGCAATTTAACACAAATTGTGATGCAACCATTGCATGAGTTCTAAACAAGCTCATAGGCATTGTACTATTTACACATACAAGATATCCAAACCAAAGCATCAAATTATACGATAAACACAACATACAATTTTATATAATTTTTGAGAACTGTAGAAGAAAACTTCACCCTACTTTAAATTTTCAGAACAATAACTTCAAGCTATAGATAGGGAGCCGGAAAGTACCATTTGGATGTCGCAAGCGGCTAGACAAGATGCATATAGAACAAAAGAGAAAATGTATGAAAAATAAAAGTGCTACAAACCTCTTTATTTAAAGTAATTTGAGATAACAGGAGAAATTAATGATGATTATAGTATATTGAATAGAATGTTATGCAGCTACCTTAAAAGTGATATTTCATTGCAGAAATCTTCCATGTTCTCCTCTGTCAAGTCTTGCTCCAGTAAAATCTTGATTGCAACTTCTGTTCCTTTCCATATGCCTCAAAAAACTTCCCCAAATGAGCCTGCATGCAGAAGGAATTCCACATCAAAATTCTAACACTGTAGTTTACAAGCAAAAACACTTATCAAATCAAGGTTGATTAGTTTGAGAAAGCAACCAGGGGACTCCAAATAACAAACTCACCTTTATGTAGAATATGTTACCATTTAATTAACATTGTGCTACGGTTCCACCAATGTCAAAAACCTTATGACTTTGGTTGTAACCAATCCTTAAAAAATTATATTAACACAACTCATTTAAAAGTTTTTTTATGTGACCCAGATTGGTGGATGACACACCTCGAGAGCAGATGCAAAAAGAGAGAATGGATGGAATTGAGTCCATCAATAGGAATAACTCTATGGAGCAAAATATGTGTCTGTTGAAAGAAATGATTGCTGCTACTGAGAGGGGGATGCAATGTTGTCTAAGAGGTAAGCTAGATATGCAAGATGTTAACAAAACATTGAGAGATCCTATTTATTATAGATGCAATCCTGTCCGCCATCACCACGTTAGATCTAAATCCAAGATATATCCAACATATGATTTTGCATGCCCATATGTGGATAGCATTGAAGGTGTGACACATGCTCGCTGGTCAAGTGAGTACCATGATCATAATGAACACTATTATAGGGTCTTAGAAGACATGGGTTTGCGAAAAGTGCATGTGTGGGATTTTAGTCATTTGAATTTTGTTTATACTCTTCTGAGCAAGCAAAAACTATAGTGGTTTTTAGATAATGAAAAAGTGGAGGGTTGGGATGATCCTCACTTCCCAATAGTGCAAGGAACATTGCGAAGGGGATTGACAGTAGAGGCCTTAAAGCAATTTATTCTGTCACAAGTTTAAATGTTGGACTTTTTCTTTGGAACACCTTTTTTTTCACTTCATTTTCTATAGTTTCCATACAAATTCTTATAACCTATACCAATTAAAATTATAAATCTAAGTTTTCTTTGGCACTTTTGTTTCAAGGAGCATCAAAAAATCAAAAAATCTAAATCTAATGGAGTGGGACAGCCTTTGGACAATGAATAAAAAAATCATTGACCCTATCTATCCTAAACACTCTGCTCTTTTTGAAAATTGTGTTCTTCTATGCTTAACAAATGGGCTTCAAGAACCTTTTGTCAAAATTCTGGCTAGGCATAAAAAGTATGAAGGTGCTGGCAAGAAAGCAACTACTTACACAAAACACATTTGGTTGGAGAGTGCTGATGTTGCTCTTGTCTCAGAAGGTGAAGAGGTAACACTGATGGATTCGGGCAATACAATAATAAAAAATATTGAGAATGACTCAAAGGGTATTATTTTACAGCTTCATGGCATGCTCCATCTTGAAGGATTAGTCAAAACAACAAAGCTAAAGCTGACTTGGCTACCAGAGATTTCAGAGCTTGTCAACTTGTCACTTATTGAAGTTGAGCATTTGATTACTAAAAAGAAGGTATGTTTTTCATTGACTCAAAACCTTTATGATCAATAATGGATGAATTTATGTATGTTTCTATACATTATGTTGGTATTTTATATTGATGTCCAAATATGACTCTCATTGTAAGTTATTGATATAGCTTTCAGTAGTCTATTTGAACAAAGATGTCCAATTTGGCTCTGTGTCACATACACACTGGTAGGGGAGCTCTCATAACTATCAATATTCTAAATTATTTTGTATGGGAAGGTATCCGCAGAACATATACCGGTGAACATTTGAGAACAAAGATGGGAAGGTATCCAAAAATCAAAGAAATATCAAAGTTTAGCTAGATGGTTTAACTCAATATTGTCAGAGTATCCAGTACTTGGTCAAGTAGCTGATAAATATGTTGGTAGAAGAGGAATTGGTAAGACAAAGCCAATAAGTCTGAAAGAAAGTGAGCCTAATGGTATCAAAAGTGAAAGCAATGAGAAAGCAAAGGAGGAAGGTTCTTTTGACATTGATCTATCGGATGTAGAAATTGGGAAAGTTTGTACTCGGTTTACTCCTGAGTCGAGTGGATATCTTCATATTGGACATGCAAAAGCTCATTTTTTAAACCAATACTTTGCTCAAAGGTATAAAGGGCGATTGATTATATGCTTTGATGACACAAAGCCTACTAAAGAAAGCAACGAGTTTGTAGAGAACATATTGAATGACCTTGATACGCTAGGCATTAAAGGAGAAGGACCTACATACACTTCAGATTATTTTTCACAGTTAGTAGAAATGGTTGAGAATTTGATATTTGAGGGGAAGGCATATGTGGATGACACACCTTGAGAGTAGATGCAGAAAGAGAGAATGGATGGAATTGAGTCCATCAATAGGAATAACTCTATGGAGCAAAATATGTGTCTATGGAAAGAAATGATTGTTGCTACTGAGAGGGGGATGCAATGTTGTCTAAGAGGTAAGCTAGATATGCAAGATGTTAACAAAACATTGTGAGATCCTATTTATTATAGATGCAATCTTGTCCACCATCACCATGTTAGATCTAAATACAAGATATATCCAACATATGATTTTGCATGCCCATATGTGGATAGCATTGAAGGTGTGACACATGCTCTCCGGTCAAGTGACTACCATGATCGTAATGAACAATATTATAGGGTCTTAGAAGACATGGGTTTGAAGAAAGTGCATGTATGGGATTTTAGCTGTTTGAATTTTGTTTATACTCTCCTGAGCAAGGGAAAACTATAGTGGTTTGCAGATAATGAAAAAGTGGAGGGTTGGGATGATCCTTGCTTCCCAACAGTGCAAGGAACATTGCGAAGGGGATTTACAGTAGAGGCCTTAAAGCAATTTATTCTGTCACAAGTTTAAATGCTGGACTTTTTCTTTGGAACGCCTTTTTTTTCACTTAATTTTATATAGTTTCCATATAGATTCTTATAACCTATACCAATTAAAATTATAAATCTAAGTTTTCTTTGGCACTTTTGTTTCAAGGAGCATCAAAAAATCAAAAAATCTAAATCTAAAGGAGTGGGACAGCCTTTGGACAATGAATAAAAAAATCATTGACCCTGTCTATCCTAGACACACTACTCTTTTTTAAAATTGTGGTCTTCTATGCTTAACAAATGGGCCTGAAGAACCTTTTGTCAAAATTCTGGCTAGGCATAAAAAGTATGAAGGTGTTGGCAAGAAAGCAACTACTTACACAAAACACATTTGGTTGGAGAGTGTTGATGTTGCTCTTGTCTTAGAAGGTGAAGAGGTAACACTGATGGATTCAGGAAATGCCATAATAAAAAATATTGAGAAGGACTCAAAGGGTATTATTGTACGGCTTCATGGCATGCTCCATCTTGAAGGATCGGTCAAAACAACAAAGCTAAAGCTGACTTGGCTACCAGAGATCTTAGAGCTTGTCAACTTGTCACTTGTTGAAGTTGAGCATTTGATTACTTAAAAGAAGGTATATTTTTCACTAACTCAAAACCTTTGTGGTCAATAATGGATGAATTTACATATGTTTCTGTACATTGTGTTGGTATTTTACATTGATGTCCAAATATGACTCTCATTGCAAGCTGTTGATATAGCTTTCAGTAGTCTGTTCGAACAAAGATGTCCAATTTGGCTCTGTGTCACATACACACTAGTAGGGGAGCTCTCATAACTATCAATTTTTTGAATTATTTTGTATGGGAAGGTATCTGCAGAACATATACCGGTGAACATTTAAGAATTTATACTTCAAGCAATTGTACAAGAGTGTATTCTAATAATATATGAAAGTCTTGAAATTCAAAATTAAAATGCCTTTTTTGTGTGACTTTAGGACATATTCCCACCCTTTCATTCTCTATGAAATAGTCTGTAGATTGTTGTTTAGTGGAGAACAAAGAAGTAACCTGGTTCAATTTAATAGCATATTTAATGTGGTTAGAGTTATGTTACCTTGTAAATAGAGCCGAATCCCCCTTCTCCAAGCTTGTTATCATCATGAAAATTTCTACTTGTAGCCTTTATATTTTCCAAGTTGAGAAAAATTCCATGCTCCTTCCCAATAGAAGAGTACACCTTTGTATCAGGATTCTCTGCTAATTGATGCATGGGAAAAATATTACACATTTTGTATAGAGAAGATTTTATTTTTACAAGAAAAAATAAACGGAATTTTTTCCCCCTTATTTCCTTTTTGAGTGAGTAGCTCTTATATAATCAAATAGCAAGAATTTTCGTTGACATTTGAAAGAAAGATTTACCAAAAAATAATCACCTCAAAAGTACCTTTCCTTAATGCTGTAGACTTGAATCTTCTTCTGAATCCAAATAGGCATTGCAATAACATCAACAAGAAGCCCCCAAGAATACCCAAAATTATACCCACTTTGTTTGAAGACTTGCCTGCACAGGAGATCAATTCAAGTGTTCAGTCATTAAAAATAAAAATAAAACCCTAAACAAAACCCTATTCTAGTCAATTAAAAACATCAAGACATAATTAAAACATCGATGGTTGGAATCAATACTTCATGATAAGTTCTCATTCTCATTAAATCTGAAGATGAATCATGAGTATGATTCGAAACTTCTATTGAATCTTAAAATATGATGAGAAACTTTGATGCTAAAAATGCACATACAAAATAATTCAAAAATATATATACGTTACATTTCATAGATTGTAAGATGGGAAGGTATCCAAAAAACATATTTTTGATCACTGTTCTACCATAGCTCTTTTATTAAGTCATGACCAAACTCTAAATAAGTCTCTCTATTTGAAGTGGCATCTTGTTGTCTAGATGGGTTTCGCTCAAGTTGCCAAAGACATTCAAACATTGTTATGATCGAAGAAAAAATATTAAAAGAAAAGGCCTAGTTAGTTAGAGACTCATAGTAGCATTATCAATATTGTTCAAGTTAGATCAATCCTTTGATCTCTGACATGCCCAACTTTCCAACTATTGCCTTGAGATTAAGCATTCGATAGACTAGATATGAAGCTTGTGTTCGACATAACGATGCAAAGTGTGCATAACAATGAAATAGGGCACGATCTTTTACATTTTCAAAACAATATGAAGCCTGTGTTGGTCGAAATTTTAACCAACTCTTAGTGTTGTTCAAAATTTTGACCAACACGGCCATGGATTTTTAAAAAAACACATTGTTTCTTTCCTATTCCGACCAATTTGACCCCATTTTAATAGATGGTTGAAAATTTTGGTCTAAAAATGGGGTCAAATGTACTAGTGTCAACTTCTGTATTTTTCATTTTTAGTTTATGTGTTGTGGTGATACTAGAATAGAATCTGATCTACTTCTATATAGCCTAAATTGAATAATACAAATAGAATGTGTCTTTAATTTTCAGAGAACATCTAACAGTAAATTAAAATCAATTGTGTTTTCCTTTCTAGGCAAAATCTAAAGCTATTGTATGCAAGATTGGGATAGTGCCAATGAAGTATATGTCAAACCAATATTGCTGCAATAATATAAGTAGTCAAAAGTGAAAATAAACTATATATTTTGTGCAAAACCTAATAGAAAAGCAATTTCATTTATGGAAAAACAACAGGCATAAAATACATGGGAAAATGGAATTCATACCTTAAGTGTCCTGTCTTCTTAACTAATTTGTTGACTTTATTTTCTATATGTGCTTTATGTTGTTTATGCAGGCTATTATGTGTCTATACCTATCAAAAGCAGTAAGTTTTCTTAGCTAGGTTTAGTTTGGAAAATGTGACATAAATGGTTACTGAAAAGATTGATTGACTCCTCATCCTAAAATACAAATATAGTAGCAGATGCAACATCTAACAATAAACTAAAATCAATTGTGTTCTCTTTTATGGGAAAAATCTAAAGCTATTGTATGCAAAATTCAAATAGTGCTAATGAAATATATGTCGAACCAATATTGCTACAATAATATAAGTAGTCAAAAGTGGAAATAAACTATTTAAACTTATTGTTGATGTGTTCATAGTTCATGGTTATATTTCACTATTTATAAAATGTAGTAGACTAACTACAAGTAGTATTTATATGTTGAAAAGCCTATAGAAAATGTCTAGTGAATAGAATATGTGGTTGCATGAGTTAGTGTGAAGCCTACTATAATCTGTATAGAGGAGACAATGGGCTAGTAATAGATTGAAAAGACAGGAAAAAGTAAAGACCCATAAACATAGATCTATCTTAGATAAAGGAGGAGACAATAATAGAAGACAAAATAATAATATGATAAGGGTATGTGCAGGATCATGGTGTGCCAAAAATTGGTGATGTGAAAAAAAATAAAGTTTAAAGACGTCTAAAAGTGCTTCAAAATCCACTCTGACTTTTTTTCACCTATCCAGGCACCAAACCTGGAAAGTAAGGCCGAGCCTTATTGGATATCTGATACATGACATAATAAACATAGAATTATTATAATTATTATACTATAATATAATCTTATTATTATATTATAATAATATAAAAATATTATATTATAATAGTATAATATTTTATTTTATTTTATTAAAGAGGGGTAAACGCTTTGGCCTGGAGCTATGAACCAGTGAGGCCACAAACGGGGGACCTCATCCCCATGAGATTTGAACCTTGATGGCAAGGATAACAATGCAACAACTTAACCATCACAACATGCCACTATTGGCTTAATAGTATAATATATTATGTAATATTATAATAATAATTATTATATTATAATATAATAATATTATTATTATGTTATAATAGTATAATATATTATAAACTATAATAATAAAATATAATGCATTATAATAATATAATATGTTATAATAATATAATATAATATTTTATATTACAATATATAGTAATGTAATATAATATAATAATATAATAATATAATAATATATTATAATACAATATAATATTTTATATTATAATATATAGTAATGTAATATAATATATATAAAATATAATATAATAATAAAAAACTAATATATTATAATATAATATATAATAAAAAAAGTAATATATTATAATATAATATATAATATACGCATTGTGTTAACCACCACAGATATCAAATATCCGATATAATATCGGACCTGTGTCCCAATATTAAAAAAAACACAGACCCGTGGGCCCTTATTTTGCTTATTTGGATGCTAGTATTTGGAGCGACATTCGAATATCGAATCAGATATCAGATATAAGGTTTTTTTTTGGTTTTTTAAATCATTTTTAATGTAAATTCAATAAATTTTATCATGATTTTGTTTTTTTTTGTTGAATCTAAGGTTTTTTTGATTTTTTTTTGTTAAAATTATGGTTTTTTAAATCTAGATTACGTTTTGCAATTCAATAGGAATGGTTGATCAAAATGATGACACTAAGGCAAGGAATAATATTCCTCATAACCCCCCACCAAACGATCTAGTGCCCCCACAAAACCATCCACCAAATGATCCTCTACTCCCTCAAAACCCTCTTCGAATCGAGGATTTGATAAATGAAAATCTCACCGAATTGAGGGGTTTGCAAAGAACATATAATAATGTACCCGCATTGGCTCCTATGTTATCCATGTTAAACACCATAGTGGATAACATTGAAACCCTTACGAACCAACAAAATGTTGCTCTTTGTTGGCATGATGAAATGCATGAGATGTTTGATGATGGTTTGGACTATGATGAGGTTGCAACCCTCAATATAACCAAAGAGGATTTGCCTAGCCTTTTTGTGAACCCGAAAATGGGTATACCAGTCGACCCAAAAAAATCCAAACTATCAATTAAATGGTGCACAAATGATGCCATACGTGCAAAATTTTGGGATCGTTGGTGGATGGTCTTTGATATCCCTCCACATAGCAATTTAGACATGCCATTTTATTTTCTTAGAAAGTTATATGCAAAATTTATGTTAAAACTTAAAGTGAACTATTGGAGCATGAAGCCCAACATGGGTGTAGGACTAGGAGCTCCTCAGGATAGACCCTCTTCCCAGTGGAAGAAAGCTAGCACTTTTGTCCCCCCCACTGATATCTCCCCCCCTCCTCGAGTGCAACATCCAGATATTATGGTAGAGGCTAGTTCTCAAACCATTAGAGCCATTCATAGGTTGAGTAGCCTAATGATATCTCGGGCTAGGTCAGTCCTACCTCCTCGTGTTGATGATGCTGGTGCCAGTTCATCATCGGCTAGCTCATCACACATTTGTGTGCCTCACACTTGCATTACGTGCAAGAATATTTGCCTGGGTCCCATAGGTGATGTTCCTGAGTATATTTTGTATTAGATGAGGATACACCAGACACACGCGCAGAGGCTATAGACCCTGATGTGAGAGAGGAGGGGAATGTAGAGGCATGGACTCCTTTGGTGTCGGTATGTGTATCCATTTTTTTGTTATGACATATGCAATTTAAAGTTAATTTTTATAATAAAGTAATTTTAATTTTTAAGCCATACTGACTTGTACATGTATGTGATCTTCATTCATGTTTAGTTGATGACCGAGGAGAAGCTCAAACAGATTGATGATGCCATGCTCTCGGCCATTTCATTTGGCCTTGAGACATCTACGGTACATTATGTTGTGTTTGCATTGTTTTTTCTATTTGATATTGTAGCATAAATGGTTGCTAATCTTTCTTTTATCTTGCACGTACAAAGTACAAGGGATGAGCCAACACGCATTGACAAAGGAAAGGTAATTAGGTGCTTTCTATTGGATTAAATATCGATGCATTCTTGTAAAATGTTTGTGGTAATAAAATCTAATTACATTATTTATTGTATATAGGGTTTGGCTACTAGTGATGAGCCTATACAGATTCTGCGTCATAGACAATCAGACATTTCCATTTGCACTGAGAGCCCCATTGTATGTATAACTATCATTTATTTTTTATTTTCCTTATCTTCATAAATAAATTCAAAACTGATTTCCATGATATTAACAACTATTATTTTGCATCTCATAGGAGACTCCTAGTGCACATGAGGTTCGACGGGAGAGTTATGTAGATTTGATAATGTGGCCACTCTATCCTGAGGAGGAGCCTACAATAGTAAGTTGTAGTTTGAATTCATGATTAAATATGTTATAAATTTAGCATGCTATGAATTATAATGTTATAGTTTAAGTTGTAGATTCATCTGACAAACGTATTTGAACATACACAGCCCACAATCAGCGAGGTACAAGCATTGTTGAGGGCATACGAGAGGACTCCTGACCGGCATAGGAGGTCAACAAGAGAGGTATTTATTATGAAATTTTGATAGTATAAATCTTCATTACAAAAAAGATCATTATGCATTTGAGTAATTCAATGTTAGATACAAAGAATCATATAAATTTAGTAATCTAACTTTGGGTTTTCCTTTTTTGTTTATGTAGGAGGCATCCGATCCATCTAGTGCAGTGAAGAGGCTACATTTTGATCATCCACCAGCACCCTAGGATAGTATAGTTGTCATAGGATGCATCATGAGACAATTTGAGATGGCATATGCCACACTGTATATAGAAACATTGATATTATACACATTCTGATGGCATGATCAGCCACATTTTGTATATGGATCTATGTATTTTGATATATATTTGAGTACTTTGTCTATGGATACATGATCTTTGATATATATTTGTGTAAAATTTTGTCTATGGATACATGTATTTTGATATATATTTTTTTCATTTATGTGCACAATGATATACATATTAATTTAGTATCTAGTATTGTTCAATTTATCATGGATCATGTGTATTGTTCATGTTTATGGAATATCATTAATTTTGATTATATTTTTTATATTCGATTCAAATGCAATAATTTTTGAATAACATTTTAACAACCTTTATTATCAAATTTGGATGCAATGTTTAATTTGAAGTGCTATCATGACATAAACACACTTGTTAACTTCCTACACAAGGTTTATATAACCCTAAATCTGATTTTAAACTCCACCTTCAACCTTGAAACTAACTCTTGGCTTCAAATCTAATCTCAACATAGTTAAGGACTCCACTCCTCAACCATGGATTCTATTTCCAACCACGAAGTCATTCCTAGATTCATAATCTTTGATAACTAGCACTTCACTTTGTTTCTATCCTCATACTACAACTTTTCAATTTCAACATAACCTCAAAATATCTCAACTTAAGAGACTTGATTGGATAGTTCATCAATAGCCCTCATGAGCTCTGCATTATTTTAGGCCTCAGCATCATTGTCCTGTAGAATTTGATGTTTCATTGATAGCCCTCACAAGCTCCGAGTTATGACCCTCGGAAGATTGACCTCGAAACACACTTAGAGCACCTTGGAGACTCCTTGGTAGGGGGTGGCTGTGGATGATGGATGCTCTCCGTGGCTGAAACAAGGGTGTGACTAAGGTTCTCCTACCCACCCAAAGCTAATGGCACTGACGATTCGATGCCAAGATCAGTAGTTTCAGAGTTACGCTCTGGTGCATCGATGAATTGAGGCACACTGTGAGTTTTGGCATCAAGCACGTTGTACTGAATCCAAATGGAATGTGATCTCTCAAAAATGAGATAGGTTATTTTAGGTATTAGCATTACCATCCTGTAGAATTCAACATTTCATCGATAGCTCTCACGAGCTCCGAGTTATGACCCTTGGAAGATCGACCTTGAAATGCACTTAAAACACCTTGGAGACTCCTCGGTACGGTGTGGCCGTGGATGATGGATGCTCTTCGTGGCCGAAAAAAGGTTTTCACTAGGGTTCACCCACCCACTTGGAGCTAATGGCACTAACAATTTGATGCCAAGATCAACGATTTTAGAGTTACGCTTTGGTGCACCTATGAATTGAGGCACACTGTGAGTTTTGGAATCGAGTGAGATCACTATGCCGAATCTAAACAGAATGTGATCTCTCAAAAATGAGATAGGTTATTTTAGGTATCAGCATCGCCATCCTATAGAATTTGAGATTTCACAAATAGCCCTCATGAGCTCTGAGTTATGACCCTCAGAAGATCAACCTCGAAATGCACTTAGAGCACCTTGGAGACTCCTCAATACAAGGTGACCATGGATGATGGATGCTATCCGTGGCTGAAAAAAGGGTGTCACTACGGTTCACCCACCCACCCAGAGCTAATGGCATTGAAAATTTGATGCCAAGATCAGTGGTTTTAGAGTTAAGCTCTAGTGCACCTATGAATTGAGGCACACTACAAGTTTTGGCATCAAGCGAGATCACTGTGCTGAATCCAAATAGAATGTGATCTCTCAAAATTGAGATAGGTTATTTTAGGTATCAGTATCACTGTCTTGTAAAATTTGACATTTCATCGATAGCCCTCACGAGCTCTGAGTTATGACCCTCAGAAGATCAACCTTGAAACACACTTAGAGCACCTTGGAGACTCCTCGGTACAGGGTGGTCGTGGATGATGCATGATCTCCGTGGCTGAAAAATGGGTGTCACTAAGGTTCACCCACCCACCCAAAGCTAATGACACTGACAATTCAATGCCAAGATTAGTGGTTTCAGAGTTACGCTTTGGTGTACCTATGAATTGAGGCACACTACGAGTTTTGGCATCGAGCACGATTGCTGTGCCGAATCCAAATAGAATGTGATCTCTTGAAAATGAGATAGGTTATTTTAGGTATCAGCATCACCATCTTTTAAAATTATACGTTTCATCAATAGCCCTCACAAGCTCCAAGTTATGACCCTCGAAAGATCGGCCTCGAAATGCACTTACAGCACCTTGGAGACTCCTCGGTATGGGGTGGCTGCGGATGATGGATGATCTCTGTGGCCAAAATAATGTTGTCAATATGGTTCACCTACCCACCCAAAGCTAATGGCACTAACGACTCGATGCCAAGATCAGCGGTTTCAGAGTTATGCTCTGGTGCACCTATGAACTGAGGCACACTGCGAGTTTTGGCATCGAGCAAGATCACTGTGCCAAATCCAAATAGAATGTGATATCTCAAAAATGAGATAGGTTATTTTAGGTATAAACATCACCATCCTATAGAATTTGACATTTCATTGATAGCCCTCATGAGCTTCGAGTTATGACCCTCAGAAGATCGACCTCGAAACGCACTTAGAGCACCTTGGAGACTCCTTAGTACGGGGTGGCCACAGATGATGGATGATCTCCGTGGCCGAAACAAGGGTTTCACTAGGGTTCACCCACCCACCTAGAGCTAATGGCACTAATGATTTGATGCTAAGATTGGCAGTTTTAGAGTTATGCTCTGGTGCACCTATGAACTAAGGCACACTACGAGTTTTGGCATCAAGTGAGATCGTTGTGCCAAATCGAAACGGAATGTGATCTCTCAAAAATGAGATAGGTTATTTTAGGTATCAGCATCACCATCCTATAGAATTTGACATTTCATCAATAGCCCTAACGAGCTTCGAGTTATGACCCTCGGAAGATCAACCAACGCACTTAAAGCACCTTGGAGACTCCTTGGTATGGGTTGGCTGCAGATGATGGAACCTCTCCATGCCAACTTATCAATGCAAAAAGTTCACTCTTCAACCATTTGGTTCCATACTACACGTGAAAAATTTGAACAAACTCGTAGGGACCCTAATAATGTTCTAAACATCTAGACTTACCTTAAAAACATGGAATTTACAAAAAATCCACTTTATTGGACCAATTGATGCCCAAGGCTTATAGTTGCATCATGGGGTCTTGTGTCCATTATAAATGTGGATGGTCACAGGGAGATCATCAGATCTATCCCTAGACCTTATTATATCAAGAAAAGAAAAAATATTAGGTGCCCTGCACTAGTGTTCTATGTATAGATGTGATAAAAAAGTGCATGGAATGGTTAGTGATTGTGCATACCTCATGTATGCATTACTTGATTTTTTTTTGATGATATGTGGTTGGAATGTGATCGATTAACAAGCTTTCTTAGCATGAGAATTGTTGGATAACCAATCAATTTTCCTACTAATTAAAATGGGTGTGCCTAAGGGCTCAACATGTTTGAGTGATATTGAGTCCACGTGGAAAGCACTTGCTCTTCTACGGTGTATGCAAAGGGACTAGCATCCTTTAATATTGTAGAATTTCATTTTTGTGCACTTTTATAGATTATTACAAAAACCTACCAAAATACAAATTAGAATGTGCAACTAATTTAACCTGTCTTTTTCCTTATTACAAAAAACCATATACAAAAAAAGTTCATATTTTATATCATAATACATCATAAATCTTAGGAATTCTCCCTAACACAACCACCGCCCCCCCCCTCCCCCCCCCCCCCGCCCCCCCCCCCACTCTTCATGATGTACCTACATTCCAATATCATATAAAAACTAGTAACTTATTGTATTAAACAAGATAATCATCAGTTCATTGAATCATTATGAAGAAAATAACATAAGAAGTAAATATACCTAGTTGAGTGTTCTAGTAGGGTCCTCTCTCTATTTTAGGGTCTCCAACAGGGCTTCATGATCAACATTAGTAATAGTAAAAAGTTCTTTTACTTTTGGTCTTCCTTGATGCTTCAACAACTTTACATTTGTTCCTATAATAAGATGCGAATATATGAGAATTATTTTGTGCTTCTGATAGTCTTCAAATGCAGGAATTCTGTTCCTTCTAAGCATGTATGTCTGCAGCCATGTTCTAATGACAACCACTGAACTAGTAGGATATGTGAATCCATCATCATTTGTGATCGGTTGTGCAAGTTTTTGTTTACCTCTTACACAATGTGCTAACCAATAATCGGATTTCTCATCATTCCCCTATGGTGCAACCAATGCAAAGACATGTCCTGGCTAAAGTAGATTTGATAGATGGTTATGCTCAAGTGAACTTTTCATGTCATCATTTCTAATAGAGGGTATGATAGACAATGGAGTAAGATAATGTGGAGCCCATGTGTTCACCCACTCACTCTACTCACAGTGATCCCAATCACACTAAAAACAACTAGGACAAAAGCAAGCTAGTTGTCGTGTCCAAATGGTCCATGTACTAGAATCAGAGCTCCAGAATGAATGCATTTTTGATGAGTCTCTCATTGTAGCACACAATCTGATCTATAAGCTATGGACCCTTCCTCAACCAACCAAAAGAATCTGCGTACCACTGAATCAAGAGTCCCCCCCCTGTGATAATGCTAAACTACACCAATCAACAATGCTACGAGCATCAAGAAGCTCTGCTATTGAAATCTTCAGTTGCTCCTTAACTAGAGCTCTCTTCACACATGCCCCTGGTCCATCATGTTCCCCTTTTCCATGGCCAGACTAAAAAAAACTCCAAATATGAGGCACCCCCTCTCTACGTGCATCATACACAACCAATAAAATATGCGAATATTCTTGAATTGACCTGTACAATTATCTGACCAAATGATATGTCTATCCATTGCAATTGCATGCTCATGTAAGAAATCAAAATAATTCTCGAAATAATGTTTCACAAACTCGTGAGAGTGAGATCTATCATCAGTCATATAAAAATGATACTCTCTAATAATCTTCTGATTATCTTCCGCACTATTAGGGGCATGTCTATATGTTATGTGAATGAAAATAGCAATTTGAATGGAGTTGTAATATTGAGATTGTGTCTCATTTTGAGGTTGCAATTTGTAGTTCTCAGCAAAATCAACAACTGATATAATAGTGCCAATGGGAAAAGTCTCCTTGCACATTCTAAATTGTTGATCCAACCACTGAGACTTGTGACTATGTCTTGCATACTTGTAGAAAAGATTTTCCTTAAAATATGAAATAAAATTAGCCACATTGATATCTTTTCCAACCAATTCACATCTAGAGCTCTCACCCCCACTCTTCAATGTGTATTTCACTATTTCATATACCTTTTTTTTCACTATTGTCTTTCCAAGATCTTGTTCACAACCCTCATGGAAACATGTGTCAAACTTGGATAATCCACCACATTCTGAGCACTTCTTATTTAAGCAAGCATTTCTATAAAAGAAACAACCATCAACTCTACGACATAAAAGTTGATCTAGCAAGTCTCTTGATGATTTTGGAAGTCCACTAGCACTACAATCCTCCAACATTTCTTTACTATGCAAAGTAGAATGGATGGAGTGTAATAGTTCATGGTGCATAGAAAACTCAACATGATATTTGCAACAACATGTATTTCGAATTTTGAGTGGCACACAATAAAATGGCTTCAAAGATTCAAAAGCCCTTTGTGATATATGAAGACTTGGATGACTCTCTCTAAATTGTTTGAACAACATAGTTTGACTTACCTCCAAATAGTGTTTAGGATGTGGTGTGCGGTCTCTGATGTCAATTCTCAACTTTAACACGTCTTTAACATTGGGTGATACTAGTGAGCTAGAGTGCCAAAATTGTGTAATTTTTTCCTTCACATCATCGGATAGCTTCTCATCAAAATGTGGAAGTCTCCCACCAAATGCCCATCTTTCATTTTGAAGAGGATAATCAATTTTCTCTCGTCAACTAAGTGCTCTTCTCAAAATAGTACAATTTAGATTCAAATCAATACAAGTTTGTCTCATATATCTACCCTTTCTCAAATGATGACTTACCAAAGAGGTTGTAATAACCCTTCAAGTAGCTATGTTATCCTTTTCCCTACTATTTTTCCCAATGCTATTGAGAGCACTAAAAAGATTCTTCACAATAATGGCATTTATTTTCAACTTTTTATTGACACGAATCTTCAATTTGGAAAGCATAGGTCTCATCTTTTGCATCTTTAATAAGTGCATGAAAAGCTGGCATTGCTCCACCACTGTCTTGTTGCTGAAAAACATCTTATATAGTCTTGAAGCCCATAACTGAATGGTTCTTTCTAATTTTTTCCCTTCCAAACTAGTAATAATCATTTCATCAATTTCAATTATCCATTTTGGTGTTCTAGAACCTTCATGTCGATTATAATTAGGAGATATGTAAGGTTCTTGTGCATTAGGTTCCTGTGCATTGTCATGTTTGGCATG
This sequence comes from Cupressus sempervirens, assembly GCA_028749045.1. Taxonomy (NCBI): domain Eukaryota; kingdom Viridiplantae; phylum Streptophyta; class Pinopsida; order Cupressales; family Cupressaceae; genus Cupressus; species Cupressus sempervirens. The sequence goes on from CM053785.1 coordinate 190,422,122, forward strand.
GTCAATTATGCAATTTACTTAATGACCTGGTAGCAATTTTCCTTGAAATTTTCATCCTCTAAATTTTCAATTCTGGCATTATCATTTTCAATAGGTACATTTTCATTACCCAACTGCACATATTCATTATCTGACTCTATGATTTCACCTTCGACTAATTCATTGTCAACTTGACTGATATTTAACATACCTTGTCTTTTTCTTTGGTGTTCCATTTCGTCCCTTTCCCTATATGCCACAATGTCTTCATTGGATACCTTCATTTTGCATTTAGCCTTTTGACAACTGTTGCTCCCCATTCAGATGACAATATCAAACACTTATGGTTATATTTTCAAACTTTTTTTGATTGGTTGGGCCACAAAATGTGACTTTTTGTAAAATCTGTGAAAAAGAACCTCAAAAACTGATGTTGTTGGCTCTGCAGGGACAAGGAATATTTGGAAAATGATGCCAGTTATATCGGATATCCGATCTAAAATCAGATATCTGATTTCATATCGGATATCTGATATTCCCCAAAAAGAAATTAGAGGGCAACACAAATATGTGGGTTATGATATAATTTCACTTTGTCAGTTATGAATTATTTAAGTTATATTACTCTATAAAGATATTATATATATATATATATATATATAAAATTATTTTTACTATATTTTTATTAAATGTAATAACGTAATATTATATATATATGTTATTAATATATATTATTATTATTATTATAATCTATAATATATTATTATTATTATTATTATTATGACCTATGTTATTAATAAATAATAATATATTATGTTATTAGTATTATAATCTATAAATATAATATATATATATTAATTGTCATAAGGTGACCTTAATGTGTGTGTGTGTGTGTGTATTAAGGTGACTTGTGACCCCTTTCGACCCATTGCATGATGACATATGACCCCTAGGGACATATTATAATTGTTCTTATGGGTTGAAGGGGGTCATAGGGTGACCTATGATCCCCTTTGACACATTCCATGATGATATATGTCCCTAGGGGTCCTAGGACCCCTAGGGACATATTAGAATCGTTCTTATGGGTCGAAGGGGGTCATAGGGTGACCTATGACCCCTTTCGACACATTCCATGACGACATATGTCCCTAAGGGTCCTAAGATCCCTAGGGACATATTAGAATCATTCTTATGGGTCACCCTATGACCCCCTTCGACACATTTCATCATGACATATGTCCCTAGGGGTCCTAGGACCCCTAGAGACATATTGGAATTGTTCATATGGGTCGAAGAGGGTCATAGGGTGACATGTGACCCCCTTCAAAAAATTACATGACGACATATGTCCTTAGGGGTCATGGGACCCCTAGGGACATATTAGAATCATTCATATGTGTCGAAGGACCCATTCCATGACGACATATGTCCCTAGGGGTCTTAGGACCCCTAGGGACATATAAGAATCGTTCATATGGGTTGAAGGGGATCATAGGGTGACCTATGACCCCCTTCGATCCATTACATGATGACATATGTCTCTAGGGGTCCTAGGACCCCTAGGGACATATTATAATCATTCTTATGGGTCAAAGGGGGTCATAGTGTCACCTATAACCCCGTTCGACACATTCCATGACGACATATGTCCCTAGGGGAGGACCCCTAGGGACATATTAGAATCATTCTTATGGGTCGAAGGGGGTCATAGGGTGACCAATGACCCCCTTCGACAGATTCCATAACAACATATGTCCCTAGGGATCCTAGGACCCCTAGGGACATATTAGAATTGTTGTTATGGGTCGAAGGGGTCATAGGGTGACCTATGACCCCCTTCAACACATTCAATGATGACATATGTTTGTAGGGGTCCTAGGACCCCTAGGGACATATTAGAATTGTTCTTATGTATCAAAGGGGGTCATAGGGTGACCTATGAGCCCCTTCGACACATTCCATGATGACATATGGTCCTAGGACTCCTAGGACCCCTAGTGACATATTAGAATCATTCATATAGGTCGAAGGGGGTTATAGGGTGACCTATGACCCCCTTCAACCCATTAAATGACGATATATGTCCCTAGGGGTCCTAGGACCCCTAGGGACATATTAGAATCTTTCATATTGGTCAAAGGGGGTCATAGTGTGACCTGTGACCCCCTTCGACCCATTAAATGATGACATATGTCCCTAGGGGTCCTAGGATGTGTAGGGACATATTAGAATCGTTCATATGGGTCGAAGGGGGTCATAGGGTGACCTATGACCCCTTTTTGACCCATTCCATGACAACATGAATCATTCTTATGTGTCGAAAGGGGTCATAGGGTGACCTATTACCCCATTCAACCCATTACATGATGACATATGTCCCTAAGGGTCCTAGAACCCCTAGGGACATATTAGAATTGTTCATATGGGTCGAAGGGGGTCATAGGTCACCCATTACATGATGACATATGTCCCTAGGGGTCCTAAGACCGCTAGGGACATATTAGAAACGTTCATATGGGTCAAAGGGGGTCATAGGGTAACCTATGACCCCCTTCGACCCATTACATGACGATATATGTCCCTAGGGGTCCTAGGACCCCTAAGCACATATTAGAATCGTTCATATGGGGCGAAGGGGGTCATAGGGTGACCTATGACCCCCTTCGATGCATTACATAACAACATATGTCCCTAGAGGTCCTAGTGAACTATGACCCCCTTCGATGCATTACATGACAACATATGTTCCTAAGAGTCCTAAGACCCCTAGGGACATATGAGAATCATTCATATGGGCCAAAGGGGGTCATAGGGTGACCTATGACCCCCTTCGACCCATTACATGGTGACATATGTCCCTAGGAGTCCTAGGACCCCTAGGGACATATTAGAATTGTTCTTATGTGTTGAAGGGGGTCATAAGGTGGCCTATGACCCCTTTCAACTCATTCCATGACAACATATGTCCCTAGGGGTCTTAGGACCCCAAAAGACATATTAGGATTGTTCATATGGGTCACCCTATGACCCCCTTTGACCCATTCCATGACGATATATGTCCCTATGGGTCCTAATGGTTCATATGGGTCTAAGGGGGTCATAGGGTGACCTATGATCCTCTTCAACCCATTACATGATGACATATGTCCCTATGGGTCCTAGGATCCCTAGGGACATATTAGAATTGTTCATATGGGTCGAAGGGGGTCATAGGGTGACCTATGATTCTCTTTGACCCATTACATGACGACATATGTCCCTAGGGGTCCTAGGACCCCTAGGGACATATTAGAATCATTCATATGGGTTGAAGGGGGTCATAGGGTGACCTTTGACCCCCTTTGACCCATTACATGATGACATATGTCCCTAGGGGTCCTACGACCCCTAGGGATATATTAGAATCGTTCATATGGGTCAAAGGGGATCATAGGGTGACTTGTGACCCCCTTCGACCCACTACATGACGACATATGTCCCTAGGGGTCATAGGACCCCTAGGGACATATTAGAATTGTTCTTATGTGTCGAAGGGGGTCATAAGGTGACCTATGACCCCTTTCAACCCATTCCTTGACGACATATGTCCTTAGGTTATGACCCCCTTCGACACATAAGAACAATTCTAATATGTCCCTAGGGGTCCTATGACCCCTAAGGACATATTAAAATCGTTCAAATGGGTCGAAGGGGGTCATAGGTCACCTTATGACCCCCTTCGACACATTCTATGATGACATGTCCCTAGGGGTCCTAGGACCCCTAGGGACATATTAGAATCGTTCATATGGGTCGAAGGGACAATATTATATTTAATAATTATTTAATATAATAATAATATATTATTAGATTATATAACAATAATAATCATATATGTTACTAGATTATAGATTTAATAATTTAATAATAACCATATATATTATTATATATAATAATTTAGTCATATAATACTACTATATATATTTAATAATAATAATCATACATATTACTACAATGTAATAATAATTATAATAATATTAATGTCCACACTTTCCTGAAATAAATTTTCCTCTTAAACTGTCTAAAGTTTCCCTCTTAAATTTATTTCCTCTTAAATTTGTCTCCCTCCAAAATTAAAATTGAAAATAATGCCCCTTTTGAAATTTCCCTTGAAATAGGAGTGTAAAATTACTGTGGCTAGTCAGATATCCGATTTGAAATCGGATATCCAATTTTAAATAAGATATTCGATTAGGCCTGGTATTTACTAAGCCTATTTGATCAACCAAAAAAACGTGTTTGAGAAGGGTTTCAGTGACACTCAAACTTCGAGTACTAGCCATCTGACAATGTTATTTTGATTGAAATTGAATGAAACAAAAAGAGTTTTTTAATATCACTCTCGAGATTCCATCGATATAATTGATGTCAAATTCTGAGTTCGATAAGTATTTATTAGTTAATTTTCAATGAAGATTATTGTAAAGCACTGATTGACATACTAATTGAAAAATAGCTATAACTTTCAAACGGTATAACATTTTTTAATTCTAAAAGTTGTATCACGTTCTATGCTTTGCCTAGTATAAGAAAAATAAAATAAAAAATAAATTTGGTAAAATTTTCTATTAGTTAAGGTGGTTAGACACGAGAGTTTTGTTTTTCCAAAAAAGTTTTGGTAAAAAATTCATATTTAATTATTTATTTGGAATAAAAATACCCAAAAATATGCGTCACATCCAGACATGAGTCTACTTTTTATATCTATAATTATATTAAAAACAATTATCATTTGATTTTGATTAAGGTGGTCAGACATACACCTACTTTTTATTTTCGCCTTGAAATTTTCGTAGTACTACATTAAAATCCAAACTTTTGACCAATCAATTTATTTTTTCTGCAGATAAGGCCTAGTAGTTTAGAAACTACATTCAATTTTCTACAGATTATTTTCTTAAAACTTTTTGATATAAAGTCCATAACCACTTTAAAATTATGTATCAAGTTGACATAACCCTAATTTGTTGTTTTTTTACTGCCACTTAAGGCCATAGTTTGGTACACCATGATCCTACACATGCCCATAAATAAATAAATTTAAGATAGAGTGAATATTTATTACACTAATTTATTATAATACAAAATATAAGATAAAAATATATATAATTATAATTTTATGTAATATAATTTTTCATTTTTCATTATATATAGAAGGTATCAACATGTGTATTATAAATTTTTACTATCTAAAACAAATCATTTGAGCTAAAAATATAATAAAAATATTTCCATTGTAAGTTCCAATATATATTATTTGTTCAGAAGTATATATCTAAAAAAATATTATAAAATAAATTATATTGAAACATTAGAGATCACTTGAAACTGGAATTCCTTTTCCATATGATTAATTCTACATAAATTCCTTATTTTCCTTCATTGTGTTTATGGTTTCATGCCCACGGATTACAGGAATTCATAGTTTATGTTGAGAGTAGGGTATGATGGATTTTTCTTGTGTAATAGGTAATCAAAGAATACCTTACAATGAGTTGTAAAAGTGATATAATTATGATGTGGAGAACTTTGTAATTATTATTGCACTAAATTTTTTTATTTTTGTTAAATTATTATTTGAGAATATAATTCTAATTTCAAATATTATTTATTTAGCAAATGTGTAAAATAATTAATAATGAAAATATAATATTATATAATTTAGATAAGATAATATAATTAGTATAACTAACTGTATAATTGAACATAATATAGTTACCTATATAATAATTCTATATGAAAATATATAATGACTAAGTATATAGTATGAATGAAGTATAGTTCAATAGTCCATTTTAAAATATATTTCTATATAGAAGAATTTTATAAAATAAAAGAAATTCAATTCAATTAGGAAATAAAAATATTATTTATATTAAAAAATACAAATTACATTTAAATCTATCACATAATCCAACTCCCTGAAATTCATTGTATAATATTCACCTTTTGTTAGACATTCCACGTGTTTTATTTGTGCCTCTAGATGTCTTCTTTCATGCAAATGCAAGCCCACTTGTAAGCAAAGGGAAGTTTTGTGTAAAAAATGAATGGTGACTAGAAAAACAAAATTGTTACAATTTCAAAGATGGTGAAATCTGAATGTACTCTATAAGATGAATGCACCCTCTAAGGATGTCAATAATTTGAGCAAACAGTTATTATCTGCTAGATGGTTTCTTAGAAAACAAAGTATTGTTGCAACTTACGCAAACAAAAGAACCATGGTAGAGGTCGCATCAATAGTGTACAACGAAGACAAACGATATCTCTCTGCAGAATTAAGAAAGCAAAAGTTTTTACTGCAATGAAAGTGCCCTTGGACAGCCTTTATAAATCACCCTATTTTCTCTTCGAAGGTCGATTAATGGTGGTCTAATGGGGGTTCAGTAGATCTAACTGGTTGTGGTAGCAGGAGAAGGAAAATTGTGAAATGGAGCCCCTAAATACTGGAACTTCTGCTCAAAATTCAGGGATTTACCTGGGAGACTATGGCGACGCGAGTGTAAGCTTAATGATGGTGTTAATAGCCCAGGCGGAAAACCAAAGTGTGCCTCTTCATAGCTTCTTTAACTTATTTTATCACAGAGGGGGGATATTTAAGGCATAACGGCCGTAAAGGTAGTGTTTTTCTTCTTTATTGAACAGTGAAAGTACGAAAGCTGGCACCGTTTGTTTGATGCCTTTGGTAAAGATGGAGAAAGATTTCCCTGGTATTTCAACCCCAGTGGAATTTCACAGAGAAAAATGCTTTATAGAGCTGACGTCCGTGCAAATGGTGAGCTCGAGGCTCGCTTCTTTGGCCTCATAGGAGAGCAGGTCTGCGAAGGATGAAGAGGAAATGGAGGTTGTAAAAACTAAAATTCTAGGGCATCCGCGGTATCCTTGCGTCTTGGAAGCTTATGTCAACTGTCAAAAGTTAAATAATCTTGCTTCTTTAACCTTCTAATGGAGATTTCTAGCCTTTTAATGGTTCTAGAAAGCATTCAAACTCATGAGAGGTACAATAGGGTGTCATCTGGCTACAACTCTCTCACAACATTACTTTATTTTGCTGTTGGAAAGGGGAGATTCTCCCTATGGAAATCTCGATACCACACACATAAAGGGTGTTTTCAAGGTTCTTGGGGATCCCAAAGATTTTCCCTATGCGATGCAGCCATTTGAGTCAGAAGAGGGAGTGCAGTTGGTAAGGGGAAGAATTATGGGAGGTGAAACGACCATTAATGGCAGCTTCTACAGTAGGGCAAGCTCAGAAAATGGGCTCTTTCGAGATCGATTGTAAATCTTGAAATGGGTATGACTCCCAAAGATTTTAAGAGCTTTAAGATCTTTAAAAAATAAGAAATGTTACCTAGCGGCTTCACATAAAAATCAAACTTCATACAACAATAGTAAATTCATACAACAATGGTAAAGAAAATGGATTAGAGTAAAAGCACCTTTTGAAGATATTGACAGTGAAAAAGAGTTACTGAGATGAAATTGTTGATGTGAAAATCTTTGATGGTAGATGATGGAATTGCCGCCTTTCTCTCGTAGGAGAGCAGAGGAGAAAATCATCGCCTTTCAAACTGCCTTTTGAACGTGTAGGAAGGATTGTAAAACAAGTAACATCCCATCATTTTAATAAAAGTACAAGCTAAACTTATGGCAGCCGGTACATGTTAAATTTTTCGGACACATATTGAAGGATACATTTATTGCACTAGAATATGGTAGCTTAGGTGTCACCAACACTATATAATTAAGTATTTTTTGGAAAGTAAATACAATTTAATACATTGCCTTTTACAATGCACCCCAATGACATTTTAGTTTAATGGTATTTTGTTTGTTTATTAAATAAAATGAAAATCTGAGCTTTATAACAAATTTTGATCTTAGAATAATTCAGAAATCCTATTGCACAAATTAATTAGTTCTAGAAATTGAAGAGATCCCACAGTTTTCCTGCCTAACTAATAATGGGATGATAAAATATTAATATCTAAATTTAAAGATGAGTGCGGCAAGTGGGAAAGGAATTGTCAGTCAAAATAGTTTGTTACTGTGCGGGGTGCGGTGCGTGCTTTAAATAGAATTTTAAAGAAAGGGAAAAGGTTCTTCCAAGTGGCTGTTGTACGAAATGTTGCCAAATCCATTTGCGCCCAATTATAAGATATATAACCGGATAAGATGTGGCTGTGTAGTGTGCAAGACAATAGTGGCCGAGGTGGGGATGTGACAACACATTGCAATGTGAGAAATTGGCATGAATAAAAAAATATTAAGTGTACCAAGTGGGAAAAGAAATGATGGGCACTGGCAGTGGCAAATTCTAAAAGGTGTGGTTTTGGACTTAATTAGTGTCTTTAGCGTGCTGCGGGCCGTGTATGTTTTAAAATATAATTTTAAAAACTGGCGCAAGTGACTACTGTGAGAAATGGTGCCAAATCCAACCATTTGCGCTGCCTTGTGCTGACCCAAGATACGGCCATGCAGCACAATAAAATGGCCTACCATCATGTGCACTCATCGGCTAGGCTGCCCTTTCCATAATCCAAAACCCACATTGAGATCAGCATCATTAATACCACGTGATAATATCTTCGATCGAAACATTTCAGGCAATGTTTATTTAAAGAACAATTGTTCATCTCAATCCAGCTATGGAATCAATCCTTTGTTGATCACGTTACCTCTAATAAGGTCCCCTTTTGGATAATCGCTACTTATTTAATTCACCTGCTACTTTTTTCCTTTCTTTAAATGGAGGTCATTCTATGTACTACTCCAAACATATTTGCAAACAATGGATTGTAAACTGTTCGTATTTGTAGTGGTGGCGTTGTTATGCGGGGGAGCAGAGGGCATACAACCATTCTCCTATGTGAACGAAGGAGATCTGGGAGAATACACAGTGGAGTACGGAGCTACCTACAGAGCCATTGCGGAATTGGCATCCCCGGACGCCATTTTCCAGCTAGCATTCTTCAACACCACGCCCAATGCATTCACACTCGCCATTCGCATGGGCTACTGGGGCTACGCTGAAACCATGCGTTTCGTCTGGACCCCAAACAGGCACCATCCTGTCTCTGAAAAAGCCACTCTCAACTTCACCCGCAAAGGAGATCTGATCCTCTTCGACGCCGACGGAACGCTGGTCTGGTCCACCAACACTTCCAACAAGGGCGTCGTGGGGATCGATCTCCGATCCAACGGGAACATGGTGCTCTACGACAAGAAGAACAGAACCGTCTGGCATAGCTTCGACTATCCCACCGACTCTCTCCTGGTCGGCCAGTCATTAGACGCGACCCTAGTTAAAAGACTCGTCAGCCGGGCATCGGAGAAAGACGGGTCGGAGGGGCGTTACAGTCTTCAACTGGAGGCCGGCGGTTTCGCACTGTACGCCAGTTTCCCAAACCCTCTGCCGTACTGGACTCTGAGCTTCTACGACAGTGAAAGAAAGGACTTGTTCGCCATCACTCATACCTGCAGACGCCCCGTCGCGACTCTCACTTTTCTCAGCGACACGGAGGCCGACAATGGCTTCCGCCAGATGATGCAAATGACGCTCTCCAATTCCACCGCTCCGCCCCAGCAGAGATCTCCCGAGCTCTGCAATCTCACCTCCGACCAAGTCTCCACCGCTCTCTACTCTTTCACCACTCCCCGATTTAATTCCACGTTATCGTTCGTGAGGCTGGATTGGGATGGGAATCTGCGAATGTATACCTACTCTCCCGATATGGAGTTGAATACGTGGGATATCACGTACGAGCGGTTCAAGTGCCAGGAGGGAGTGTATGGCTGCGGGCCTCCCAGAAAGTGCGGATCTCTTGGGCTGTGTCATGATGGCAGCTGCGTGGGTTGTCCTCAGCCTGGTGGAGTGAAGGGTTGGACCGCCGACTGCGCTCCTCCGAAGCTTCCAAAGTGCCGCGCTACGGCCAATGCTTCTCTCGACTTTTACAAAGTGGTGGGGGCGGAGCATTTCTCAAATAAATATGTGGCGGGCATAGGGAAGGTTAAAGTGGAGGAGTGCAGGACGAGGTGTTTGGGTGACTGTAAGTGCGCGGCGTTCTTCTATTGGCAAGAGTCGTCAACGTGCTTCATGACACGGAGTGTGGATACTCTGCAGCAGCTCGGAAACAGCACGCACCTCGCGTTTATCAAGTATGCGAAGAACGTTTAGCGCCTGGTGATCAATCCTGTATAATAAATCGGGTTCAGTGGCTTTTAAGTTCACAATTTGAGGGCTGTGTCTATCCGGCTTGAAACAGACGAAATAAATCAAATCTTTTGTAGATCTAAAACAGATCATTGCGGACTATTAAAAATAATTTGATTTGCATTTTCAGAATATAGTTAAGTCTTTTAAATTTGTATATTTTTTATTAGTTTTGCAAAGACTTATGGTATTTTTGTAACTTGTTTATATTAATTATAATAGATAACTTGATTTTATAAATATTTATTACTTTTAGATGGGAACTTAAGGTTAGAATTTTATTATGTATGTAAACAATGTTTAGTGTTGAAGATCAATCTTATATAACAAATAAGAATTGTGCTTTTGAGCTTGCAATGGATCATATAAACGGTCTGTAGATGTAAAAATATATCATTGCAATCTATAAAATAATCTATTTCTATTTTAATTGTGAGTTAAAAATACATGATATTTTTTCAGTTTGCTTATATCAAATGTAAGAGAGAACTTTTTTCACCAGTTTGACTCTAAAACTAATTCTGATAAAACTATTATAACCAGACTAGAAAATTTATCTAAAATATGAAACAAACTCATCTAGATAAACCAAGTAGTCCTCAATTTTCTTTTAAAAATAAAGATTGTAAGGATTTATTAATATTAATATATTAATCATACATTAATTTCTATGTAAATAAATCTAATACACATCACTTATTCTTCCGGCTATCTTAAGTACCAATTCATTAGGAGTATTACAAGCCATATAATAAATTCTACACTTCTTATTAATCTCAATTTCTAATTGATTCTTAAAATCACAATTTATTCTGTAGTTAATTATATTATTACTTATTGTTCTTAGACTATGATGTGACTTTGACTCAACTCTTTAAACATTGACATTTACCATTAGCTAAACTATGACTCAACTTTTAAATTAATCATTATGTGTTGACTCAGGCTCTAAAAATATCCAAAATATATCTCTAGGTTGTATACTTTAGTATCCAATCAACTTAACTTTATGTAAGTTAGCATTAATTATCTATCACTATCTAGAACACTCACCTATAGCATTACATATATATGGAAATTAATTTTATTCTTATTATAAAACAACTCCAATTAATTATTTTAATTTAATTTCCTCTTTATCAACAATTTGGAAACCCTTTGTTTTTCTACTAAATTATTACAAGACTTTTTTCAACAGTACATGTTAAAGTATTAAATTTCAAATATTTTTCTACATCCACATCATTATCATTTATAGTGCCACTTTTCAAATTATGAATTTATTTAAAATGATTAACTTAGATTTAGTGGCTGAAATGAGGAGCATAGAACATGTCCAAAAATGTATTTATTAGTACCATTTTATTACTGATAGATACAAGCATTCAAGGTAAATATTTATTTATAAGTATTGAAAGTTTATAAACCACAAGTTTGAATGGATGAAATTAAAGATAATTGATATGATTTGTAAAGAGAATCTATAATAAAAAAGTGATCTAAATTGACATCCAATTTTAAAATTCACAGTTTATAATATTTTAGTTTATTTAAAACTCATTTAATATGAAAGTTTAATATTAGATTTTAAATATTTTCCCACAATCACGTAATTATCATTTATAGTGTTACTTATTAAATTATAATTAAAAAATTAAAAAATTAATTATAGTGACTGAAATGAAGAGAATACACTCCCACTCCCATTAATTTCAACCCAACCCGGAGTGAATCTGATATTCAAACCCTCTATGCCTTTCCATTGGATCTAAGGTTTGGTTGCATGATTCAGCATGTAAAGTACTAATGATTCAGCTCATCCGGAAGAGGTCCCATTGTTGTTAAGGATGGAATGGTTGGGTTAACATTATTTTTCAATTATAAAATATTAGAAATTTATGAAACAAGTTTGAATCGAATCGATGAAATTAAAGAATATATATGTGAATTGGAGGAGAAACAATATATGGCGTACAGTCGCTCTTAAGCTTTCCCCTTTATCCTTGAATTAGAGTAGCACAATAGTAAAATGAAAATCTTCCAAGTTCTTTTTATTAATAATTCAAACATTTGTTAGGTAGGTAGTTACCGCAGGCCTACAGATCAGCAGCGGACTTTTTATATCGATGCAGTGAAATGAAGCACCAGACTGACAAAAGACTGGGATGTGCATTTCGCGTCATTATGACAGCTACACTGGTAAGGACTCAACTAGACCTTCTTTGGGTACTTAATAAAGGCGAGGTGCGTGCTGTTCCCACTCTGCTGCAGAGTTTCGACACTCTGCGTAAGGAAGCACGTCGATGACTCCTGCCAGTAGAAAAAAGCGGCGCACTTACAGTCACTCAAACACCTCTTCCTACATTCACCCACATTTAATTTCCCAATACCTGCAACATATTTGCTTGTGAAATGTTCCGCTCCCACCAACTGGTAAAAATCGACAGAAACTCTTCTAGTGGAATTGCATACGGGAAGCGAGGGAGGAGAGCAAGAGGTGGACCACCCATGGAGCCCCTTTGGTTGAGGGCACGCCACGCACTGACTGTCTCCACAAACTCCGAACGACCCACACTTCTTAGGCAACCCACAGCCGTAAAGACCACCGGACTTGAACCGCTCATACGTGATGTCCCACGTATTGTATTCAATCTGAGGAGAGTAAGTATACATTCTCAGATTGCCGTCCCAGTCAAGCCTCAGGAAGGACAGCGTGGTGTTAAATCTGGGAGTGGCGAATGAGTAGAGAGCGGTGGAGGTTTGATCGTTATCGAAAGAACAGAGCTTGGGCGCCCTCATTGACGGCGGAGCAGTGGAATTGGCGAGGCGCATTTCCATCATGAGCGGAAAGCCGTTGTCGGCGTCGGGGTCGCTGAGAAAAGTGATGCTTGCGAGGGGACGCTTGCAGGCGTGTGTGATGGAGTACAAGTCCCTTATTTTGTTGTCGTAGTAGCTCAGCGTGTTGTAGGGAAGAGGAGTGGGGAGAGCGGCGTAGAGAGCGAAGCCACCGGCCTCCATCACAAATGAATACGGCCCCTCCGACCCGTCTTTTTCCGAGGCGCGGCTGACGAGCTTCTTCACTCCGTCTGCTTTCAGCGACTGCCCGACCAGAAGAGTGTCGGTGGGATGGTCAAAGCTTTGCCACACGCCTCTGTTATGTGAGTCGAAGAGGACCAGGTTTCCATCGGTGCGGAGTTCGATCCCCACGACGCCCATGTTGGCAGTGTTGGTCGACCAGACGAGGGTTCCGTCGGCGTGGAAGAGGGCGAAATTTCCGTCGGCGGTGAAGTTGAGAGTGCTTCCGTCGGGCACGGGGCGGTTCGTGTTGGCGGTCCAGACGATTCGCATGGTCTCGGCTTTGTTGTGGTTTCCCATGCGAATGCCGAGAGTGTAGGCGTTGGGCGTCGTGTTGAAGAAGAGCATCTGAAAAATGGCCCCCGGCTGAGACGCCAATGGCACCGGTCGGTAGCCCGAATTGTACTCAACGGTGTAGTACCCCATCTCTCCTTCATTCACGTACGAGAATGGATCCTTCGCGTACGCCCCGACTATTAGGAGTATCAAAACAACGAGCACTGCCTTGGAATCCATGGCTGGAGAGAAGTGTAAACTTGGAATACAATGTGCGTGGGAGAGATCTGCATTTATAGGTGCAGAAGTGAAGTGCGAGTCGTCGAGATTTAGACGATGGCCATCCAAAGTGGAATGGCCCTGCATTCAACGCGTATAGGAATTGGGGATCAGTGAACAGCTCATCAAAGTATGGTCCGTGGTAGTTATAAATGAGAAAGTCGTCTGAGCAGCCGCCATGGTCAAACCGCTGCAAAAGCAGGCATTCTTATCGACTCCAGGCATTCTTATCGACTCCGACAGTGTTATGCTTTTAAAGCAGAGTGCGGAAAACAAAACAAGTGGGCACTGATACAAACGACAAAGCTTATCCACATTCACGTCTACAATTAAAAGAAAAATCATTTTCATCTTCTATCATCGTCTAATATTCATGAAGTGCATAGCACTTAGGTGGGAGGGATATGCGGATAGGTATTTGATTTGAAGATATAAATAAAGATTTACATAGGAAAAAACTACAAGTGTACTATCTAAACATGTATAAGTATACGCCGCTCATGTACATAATAGCATTTATTTTGGAAGAGCTAAAGTTATAGTAGATTTCTATTGTGTTTTTTTGTATGTTCTTATAAGAACATGCATCAATTAAATGCACATGAAGACATAAAAAATTAATGTATTTGCATCTATAAATCCTCTCTTGTTTTAGCTTCTTGATAATTAGGTGTGAAACTATAGAACACAAATTGACATAAGTGATAATTAGGTGTGAACCTATAGAAGTTATTTTGTAAATTCTATACAGATCTGGAAATGTCATTTTGCATGCTATTATGCTAGTGAAATTTTTGTAAAAATGTCCACTTTCAGATTTATTAATAATATGTGAAGCTGTAAAGTTTATGGCACTATTTCAGGCATACCCGATTTGGGTTTATTTGAGAAATTGGTGGATCTTTGAAATATTGATTGTTTGATTTTTAAAATTTGATTAGAGACTTTAAATATCATATAAAATCACAAAGGGGACATTTCAATGGTATCAAAGCTATGATCTAGCCAGCCTGAGGGTTTGTAGAAGTTTACATGCAACTAAGTGAAAGAGAAAAGAGATATTTGCAGCGAGAAAAGAATAAAGAAATTTTGATCAAACCTCCAGTTAAAAGTAAAAGTACAAAATCCAAGGAAGAAAAAAGTATGGTTGACCCAGATGAGATGGCAAAGAAATTCTTCCAAGACATCCAGAATACTCAGAAGCAAACAGTGAATAGTTTGGCAGAAACTAGAGAGGCTTTGCGAATATTGATAGAAAAACTGTATGGAGTTGTGTGTACTAATGAGAAAGGGAGCACTTCAGAGGAGCCAAGAAATCTGAAACCCACACCCTCTAAATCAACAAAAACTATTTTTCTACCTACAGATGAGTCACCAGTACCAAATCCAGCCCTTAATCCCGTGGAAGAGGTTACAGGTAACTTGATTGCATTAAGAGCTACTTACAATGGCTTAGATGATGACTTTCGCAGTTTGGTTCCTTTTAGAGAATATGTGGATATGATGAACACTTTGATGCCCAAGAAAGAGTACAGGAGGGAGCATGACATAAGAGGAAGAGAGCTCAAAAATAAAATAAGCAAGTTTACAGCACCTACTTTTGATGGAACAAATAAAATTTCAACTAGAGCATGGCTACAAAAATTACAGACCTTCTTCACACTTAACCCCATGAAGGAGAGTGATGTTGTTCAATTTGCAAGTCTACACTTGGAAGATGCAGCCTATGATTGGTGGTATCATCGAATGACTACTCAAGGTCATGATCAGGTAACTACATTTGATGATTTCAGTCAAAGAGTGATAGATAGATTTGACCTCAAGGATGATGAAGAGTATTTTAAAGAATTGTCAAAGTGTAAGCAAACCAAATCAGTTAATGAGTATATAGAAGAGTTTCAAAAAGTGGCTGTTATGGTACCTGATATGAGTGAAAAGAGGATTGTTTATCTTTTTCTTGATGGTTTGGAAGATTCTGTTAAGGGTTTGGTTAAGGCTTTCTCACCCTCAACCTTACAGGAAGCTATCAAAAGAAGCTTGCAACTTGAAACTTGTGTGTCTATGAAATCAGTCACTAATCAAAAACTCCCAAATCTTTGGCAATAGAAGGGGAATTTTCAAAAAAAGACTTTTCCAATACTACCACCAAAAGATGTGATAAATGTGGCAAAAAAGAAGGTA
The DNA here is from genome assembly GCA_028749045.1 of Cupressus sempervirens. NCBI lineage: Eukaryota > Viridiplantae > Streptophyta > Pinopsida > Cupressales > Cupressaceae > Cupressus > Cupressus sempervirens. The sequence goes on from CM053785.1 coordinate 190,438,170, forward strand.
GATGAAGAGACTAGGAGTGAATTACGAAGGAAAAAGCTTTGTTTCACTTATAGAGAACCATGGGTTCTAGGACATAGATGTTTGGGGAAAGGTCAAGTGCACTATATTGAAGTTGCTTCAAAATCTGATTTAGATGAGCATGAGGAATTTCATGACACTAAGGAGGAGGAAGAAGAAGAGAAAGAAAAAGAAATCCGGAGGGGTGGCACTTTAGCAGCATTATCAGAAGTCTCAAGATACCATCCCTTTCGAATTCGAGTGGTACTAGTAGGGCAAAGGTTGACAATTCTTCTTGATAGTGGGGCAACTCACAATTTTATTGATGAGAGATTTGTCATGAAAAGGGGGCTTAAAGTAGAAGATTTTGAGAGATTCAATGTTACTGTAGCTGATGGATTCACTATGCCTTGCACACGGGTGGTGAAACAACTCAAGATGACCCTAGGAGATTATGAATTATGTGATGACTTCTATGTTGTTGGCATTGGGGAGACAGATCTTGTATTGGGTGTTCAATGGTTGCACTCTATTGGAGGCTATTACATGAACCATCAAACTATGGAGTTTAAATTTCATTCCAATGGGAAAGAAGTCTTATTGAGAGGCTTATCGAATGGAGCAGCTAAGGCAGTCTCTGCAAAGAGGATGGAGAGGATTTTCTGAAGAGGACAAGTAGCATGGGCAGCAGGAGTCATAATCCATCCAACAAGCTCTCCAAAGAATCAAGGTAATTTCCGTTTTGAAATTCAAAATATTCTTGATAAGCATAGTATAGTTTTTAATGACTTGCCTCCAGGATTACCACCAGATAGAGGTTTTGAGCATGTTATAGAGTTAGAACAGGTTGCTAAACCAGTTATAACAACCCCATATCGCCATCCAAGAGGTTATAAGGAAGAAATTGAAAAAAATATTAAGGAACTCCTAGACATGGGATTCATAAGGCCTAGCTCTAGTCCATTTGCATCATCTGTGGTACTTGTCAAGAAAAAGGATGGTACAATGAGAATGTGTATAGACTACAGAGCTCTAAACAAGAAGACCATAAAAAATAGGTATCCCATACCACACACAGATGAACTCATTGATGAGTTACATGGTGCTGTATACTTCTCAAAAATTGACTTAAGATTAGGGTACCATCAAATTTGAATGAGGAGTGAAGATGTGGAAAAGACTGCTTTTAGATGTCACTATGGGCACTTTGAATTTCTTGTTATGCCATTTGGCCTCACTAATGCACCTGCAACATTCCAATCTTGTATGAATAAGGTATTCAGCTAGCATCTTCGAAATTTTGTTTTGGTATTTTTTGATGATATCTTGATTTACAGTAAAACATGGGAAGAACATCTAAAGCACATAGACACTGTTTTGGGAATCTTAGAGTAGCAATCCTTCTATGCTAAGTTGTCTAAATGTGAGTTTGGTTTGATAGAGATCCTATATTTGGGACATATTATAAATTCTAAAGGAGTACAGGTTGATCAACAAAAAATCCAGGCAATTTTGGATTGGCCTCCACCCACTAATCTTACATAGTTGAGAGGTTTCTTTGGGTTGTGTAGCTACTATAGGAGATTTGCCAAGGGATTTTCTCAGCCTGCTGCCCCCTTGACTGATTTGACAACTGATTTGACAAAGAAAGGAGCTTTTGTTTGGACAGAAGAGGCACAAAAAATATTTGATAAGCTTAAGGAGGTAATGAGTTCATGCCCTGTGCTTGCAATTCTAGATTTCTCTTTACCTTTTGTTGTTGAATGTGATGCTTCTGGAGAAGGTATAGGGGCTGTCCTAACTCAAAGGGGACATCTAATAGCAATTGAGAGTATAAAACTAAATCAATCAGAGAAAGGTTACTCCATCTATGATAAGAAAATGTTGGCAATCATGCATGCACTTCATAAGTTTAGACAATATTTGGTATGTGGGAGATTCATTCTAAAGACAGACCATAATAGCCTCAGGTTCTTCTTGAACCAAAGGGATTTGAATGATCATCAACAAAAATGGGTAAGAAAATTGCAAGCTTATGATTTTGATATTGAATACATGAAAGGAAAGAATAATGTGGTTGCTGATGCTCTCTCAAGAAAGCCCACTCTGTGTTCTTTAACATCTATCTTTGTTGATTGGAAAGTCTCCATAATTTCAGAGTATGCTAAAGATTCTTTTGCCACCAAGATTTTGGATAAGTTAGTGGATGATAACAGGTACAAGGTTGTTGATGAATTGATTTATTACAAGAATATGATCTTCTTAGTGTCAGGATCAAAAACTAAGGAGAGGATATTGAGGGTGTTTCATGAAACACCTTTGGCTGGTCATCAAGGATACTTTAAGACATACAAAAAAATTTGAGAGTGGTTTTCATGGAAGGGTATGAAGGAGGATGTCCTTAAACACATTAAGGAATGTATGGTATGCCAACAAAGCAAGAGTGAGCAAAATTTTCCTGCAGGGTTGTTGCAGCAACTTCCTATTCCTGAACAAAAAATGGAAAAGTATTTCCATGGACTTCATCACTGGGTTGCCCAAGGTTCAAAGTAAGGATTGCATATATGTGGTGGTAGATAGACTAACTAAGTATGCACATTTCTTTCCTATCACATCTGATTTCAAGGCATCACAAGTGGCTGAATTGTTCTTCAAAGAAATTTTTAGATTACATAGCTTGCCTAGAAACATTGTTAGTGATTGGGACAGTAGATTCCTTAGCTCTTTTTGGAAGGAGATCTTTCATTTGACAGGAATTGAGCTCACTCCCAGTACTAGCTATCACCCTCAAATAGATGGACATACATAGATAGTTAATAAATGGATAGAGGGATATTTGAGGAACTACGTTTCAAATCAACAACATGCTTGGGTGAAATGGTTACACCTAGGAGAGTATTGTTACAATACATTTCATCACATGTCTATTGGTATGCCTCCTTTTCGTGCTCTTTATGGTTATGATGCCCTTTCCTTTGTTGATCTAGTACTTTCAGATAGCAAAGTACCTGCAGTAAGTGATTTCGTCAAGCAAAGCCAAGACATAATAAGGTCCTTCAAGGATAATCTACAACATGCACAGAACCAACAGAAGTTGTATGCTGATAGGAAAAGGATTGAAAGATCTTTTGAGGTGGGAGATTTGGTAGTTGTTAGGTTGCAGCCGTATAAGCAAAACACTTTGAAGAGGAGTGGGGCGGAGAAACTCAAGCCAAGGTTCTATGGGCCTTATAAGATCATCAAGAAGGTAGGAGAGGTAGCTTATGAATTGGAGCTCCCACCAAATAGCAAAATACATAATTTTTTCCATGTATCTTGCCTAAAGAAGGTTCTAGGCCAGCAAACCATATTATCTATAGAATTACCACCTCTTGATGATGAAGGGAAATTAGTTTTGATACCAGAAGAGATTTTGGATACAAAAGAGAAAAGATTGAGAAATAGGAGCATCATAGAGCATTTGGTCAAATGTAAAGGATTACCACTAGAGGATGCAACTTGGAAAGGAGCACATATTCTTGAGCATTCCAACCTTCATTGCTTGAGGACAAGCAATATTTGGGAGGGGAGGACTTGTCATGTCCCCTTTTCAAATAATTAAAAAATAATAATCTCTGCTAAGGCAGGCAGGCTCAAAAGGTGAAGTTTCAGAAAATAGGGCTAATCTTTGGAAACCAATGGACTAATAAATAAAAATTATTATTAAAATAACATGAGTTAGGGTTATACCCTCTTTTAAGGGATTCGGAGGCATTTCGGGCTCATTCTAGAACTTGATTTTTTCTCATTGCTTTGTTGTTCTTCAGAGACTGCCAAACCTATGGAGAAGGAGACCCAAGGATGGGAGTTTACAGGTTTCTAGGAAGGCTAAGGAAGAGAGTTTAAAGCCATTCTATGTGCAAGCTCATGCAGAGTATGCCCTTGTGCTAAACAGTGCAGATTTGTGAGTTTTCGGATGTGTTTTTTGTAAGAGTTTGGTGTTTCCGGTTGAGTATTTCATATCAGTTTGGGTTACTACTGTATTTTAGATATTTAGATGTTAAAATAGATTTGAATATATGTATTGGGTTGTGGTTATACTTCTGTGATAGATTATTAGTGTTTTTGTGGTGTTTCTGGGCTATTTGGTGTTATTTTTGGGAGCCCGATGAGCATTGTTTTTGTCCTCCATTTGGGAGCTATTTTGTAAACTCTATACAGATCTGGAAATGTTATTTTGTAGGCTATTATGCTGGTGAATTGTTTTTTTAAATGTTCACTTTCAGATTTATTAATAATATGTGAAGCTGTGAAGTTTATGGCACTATTTCGGGCATATCTGATATGGGTTTATTTGAGAAATTGGCGGATCTTTGAAATATTGGTTGTTTGATTTTTAAAATTTTATTAGAGACTTTAAATATCATATAAAATCACAAAGGGGACATTTCATTAAACTTTATTTATTTATATATAGTTTACTTTTATAGTTCCTAACTATACAATAGAAATTGTCCAACAAAAGGTTAACTTACATATTTTTTTTTCCATATAAATATGAGCATAGGAATCATATGAATCACATGGAATGAAATATCTTAATTTGTCTCTATACTGTACATAATTGCTAGTTTGAGGAATTTGATAGTTTGGTGAATAGGATAGGTAATATCTATAATGGTACATGTATCTATCCTTTTTAGATAGAATACTAAATGGAGATAAAACAATGACCTAATAACTAGTTGTAGATTGACAAGCTAGGGAACAATGATTGCAAACATGAGAGCCTCATATGAATAGAGTATAATCAAATGGGCAAAGTTTTTCTAAGTGAGCATTTTTATTTTGTAGAAAAAGAGAAAAGTTTGAACAATATGTAAACATGATTAAGGTTAGCATAATTATAAAACATCGCATGTTACAAAACTAATGGCATGTATATATTAAATGAATAAAATTATACAAATATGAAGCCTTTAATGAATACTAATAATGCAAGTTGCATTCCCTCTATTTTTATTTTTTCATTTAGAAAATATTCTAAAATGTGTATGTACACAGTGATACCTTCTAGGGTCTATTATATTATATATATCTCGTTTATATTTTGATCTTTGAACAATTAATTTATATAGACAAACACTTGATTTCTACATAATTCAAAATACACACTCATTCTAGAATTCATATAGTTGTTGGAGATTGCATATCTGTGATAGAGATCTTTGCATCTAAGTGTTGATATTGTTATGATCACCTTCAGCTGAAAAGGACATCTATGTTAAATTGTAATATTAAATATAAAGACATGTGTCATACAACAAACATTGAGACATGAAAATACAAATAGTTGTATTTGAAAATAAAAGTCATGTTTTGGAAAATGTAAGAGACCTTTGGTGGTAATATGAAGTCTCTCTCTATTTGTTAATTTAGAATGGTTTTCCCAAGTTAATTTAAAGTGTTTAATGTATCTATTTTAGTTCTTTCTCATTATTGTTATTCATTTAATTTTTGAGCTTATATCCAAAAAAGAGTAATAAACTTGTGAAAAAAATAATTTAGCTATATATAACACCAATTTACTTTGAAATTATTTGAAATTATTACGGTGAAAACTACATATTTATAGATGAACTTAACTTTTCAAAAAAAAAAAGGAAGCTAGAGTAATATATTTCAGCCTAATTTAATGTAGAAAATAATATTATTTTATTAGATATGAGATGTTAGTAAATCATATGTAGAAAATAATAATATTTTATTAGATATGGGATCCAAGTAAATAATGTATGAGAACATCTAACACATGAATGAATGTTCTTTATGATTTTGTATCGTTTCAAAGATGTTAGAAATTAATATTTCAATTGATTTTTTCCCTTAATAAGCACATTGGTAGAACAATGGTTTGAACCTTAGTGGACTCTTCTCTAAGAAAGTGATTTAAATGTAACACTAAAGAATATTTCAATCAAATTAACTTGAAGAAAAATATGATATTTTTCATAAATCATTGTAGATAAATCTTGTGATGTGAAAAAGACTTTAGATTTTAAGGTAATGAAAAATGGTTTGAAATTTAAGAATATTTTTCTAATATATTTGTTAAAACATAGAGATATTTTGTATAAGAATAATAATTAAGGTTAAAATTGTAATGAAGAATAAATTATATTTTCATCTCACAAAATGTCAGTGACAAGTTAGATTGTTCCAGTGGCTCAATCCTTCCAAACGTACACACAACATCTGGCAAAATTCCTCTTTTCTTTAATCGAGAACAGTTGTCCACACACTTCCAAAGATCCAATTTTGGCACAAATAGAGATGATACTATCAGGGTTTGTAGAGTGTTGGCTCTGACAATTGTCAACAACATTAGATTGAAAGTTTTTGAAGTCTCTTCAACAATTATCGTTGTGCATATATTGCAACTATTGTGTTGGAAGATATTACATCTCTTTGAGACATTATGTCAAATGGTTCACGTGCCTTGTTTGGCTAAGCCCACTATTTGCAAGCAAATTTACCATGTTGAAAATCTCGATAGCTAAACCATTCATTCCATAGATGCATTCAAGTGTCTCTATTTATATGATTGCTACAATCATATATGTGCAATACTTATCAAGTTTTCATAGTCATGGTCATCCTCTATATATGGGTTATCAGGTTAGGGAGAAGTTTGGGGTTTGTATAATCCTCCTCTTTTTCCTTGTTATCTTCTTCCCTATCCCCAAATCTATCCATTATAGACTCCTAGTAATGATCCACATCATTCCTATGTTGAGTTTCATTCTCTTTATCCTCTTTATCATCTTCATTCACCAATTTTATTTCTACCTCTTCAAAAATGTTCATTTCAAATTTAGTAATAGATTTTTGAACTACATCTCATAAAAATCTTTAGAGAAAAAGAAGCGATTTACTGTTAAAGTACTCAATGAAGAAGAATTCCTAAGAACAAAACTTGACAGGGCTATGTCTTCTTTACCCCAATCTCATCTTCCACTCCTTCGTCTTCATGGCTATTATATGACTGCTTGATCTGATACCTAGGAGAAATAGAGCCCAAATGAGCAGGCTCTGGCACCTTTTGCATTTGATAAGTGTTTCACCTAGAAGTCATCTCTTTTAATCATTATGTCAAACAATTCACATACATTGTTTGGCTCTACTCACATTTTGCAAGCACATTTACCAAACCACTTCCATTATGACTTGATGGATGTTCATGCCTTATTTTGAACCTCCCATTGTTCTCAACGCAAAAATCATTCACATAAACAAAAGCCATGAACCACCTTTCTATAGGAAAAATCCACTTGATTCAAAATGATGCTGGCAATGTCTCAAAGATGAATCTCTGTGGAAGTCCTAATTTGAGTTGCAAGATTCTTTTCTCATGGCTCGGCAATGTAGGGTTGAATGCAAAATAAAGATGAAATCAAATGGATATCTAAAGCTTATGGGTATCCATGTATTATCAAGTTGGTTAAGTTAGACCCACTTACAAAAAGAAGACACTTAAACGTGCACATCACCTTCAACTTGCGAGTCACTCAAACTCCGAGGGAAAAAAACCATGATAAGAAACTTTAATCAAAAACCATTTTTAGGCAATTGTTTTCCATTTTTAGGTAGTTGAATTTTTTAGTGTGAGACAAATTCTAGTTGGAGGAATCTCCAAAAGGAAAGATTATTAGCTAATTAATAGTTCTTATAGCCAATTTTGCATATATAGGTAGAGCCACATAAAACCTAGACAAATTTAGAAAGTTAAGAGGAAAACTTCCAGCTATATTACCAAGAGCTATGTTGAAATCATTAGAAATCATTGAGCAGTATGATTAATAAAAAATAAAGAGGAGGCAAATAAGAATGTTGTGTTTCCAATCAACACATGTTTCCAAAAACCTTGAGGTGGGATCTCATGCAATGTACAATCAAGTTAGAGAAAATGGATCCACAAACACATACAACCCTTCCTTAACACCTTTAATGCAGTGTCAAAATTTGTTTGTAAATGAGTTGATATTAATGAAGGAGAGATACTTAAATATTTAGAAGCAACAAGTCATGTGGAGGATAGTAAGATAAATGAATTCATCGATTACAATTTGAAGCTAACAAGTGAGAAAAAAATCACTCAGAGAGAAAATGTAAAAACTACAATTTAATATGGAAAAGGGGAAATACAAGCTAATTTTGTTAAGATGGGTATTAGATGAAATAAAAAAAATAAGATGATGAAAAATAAGTGGAGGTGAGAGAGATGACCCACACATTTAATGCGATGGGAAATATGGAGTTAAAAGAAAACCAATTAAGAGGGAAAATAGAAGAGGTCAAATCATGGACTCAAGTAGTGAAAGGACAATCATAAATGCTAAATGAATATAGGAAAATAAGTAAGGAGGAAAAATTGACAAGAGAAAAATAGGAATAATAAGACAAATAATATCATAATAAGAGGGTTATAAAACTAGACAGAAAAGGGAAACACAAAAGATTTGACAAGAAACTTCCTTAAGGACCATCTAAACTGGTAAGGAATAATTCAACAAGCATAAAGGATTGGTAAATGGACGAATGATAAAAAGAGTAGAGATATAAGGGTCACTTTGAAGAAAAGAATATGATATTGATTAAAAAAAGGTTCCTTAATGGTAAGTGTACAAAGTTGTGGTACCAAAAGGGTAGTATAAATGGGCACCTTTTTTTTTTTGTTTTTTCTTGAAATCAACAATTTCTAAACTTCAACGAGAATTTGAAGATATTTACACTAAAAATTTCAAGATATGACTTTAAAAAAATTTGTAGTCCTTTGAATCTAGTTTCTAAACTACAAATTTATTTTTTAAATAGTGGAGTTTGAGGTTTTCAAAAAAGGGGGCCACAGAAAGTGGTTCTTCTTTTTTGAGTAAAAACATAACATAGTGCGAAAGTGTGGTCCCCCTAAAATCATTTTTTTTGGGGAAATTTTTTAATTGCTCTATTCAAAAGTTAGATAACACCATGCAATTTATCCCATAAATTTTGGGTAATTTGTTAATCTATATATTTTATACAAATTTTGTAAGTGAACACATACCAAAAAAGTGAAATATATGTGTGCTTCCCCTAAAAATCATTGAGAACTAATAAAAAATCATTTAAAAAAAAAGTGTGTAGAATGGAGTCTAGTTTCTAAAAAAATAACTTGTTGCAAAATTGGATGAATGAGCTAAAATCTAACTCCCAAATACTACATGTTAGTTTTAGAGAGAAATTGGACATACATTCAAAAGAATTTATAGTTGAAAGGCAAAAAATAGTCTAAATTCAAAATAAATTATATGGTTACATGGCTAAATAGAGATATACAATATCATGTAACCTAATTTTATCGATATTCAAGAACGACAAAACCTGATGGATGGAACACAAGAAAAATCAAGCATTTTTGGTATGGTTGCTAGAAATCATATATGAGACTAACTTGAAATGACCAAACCTTTGCATTGGATCTCCAATGAAAATGCATGCCTCAACCTTGGTGAATTTTAATGCATTATGAAGCGTGTATGTACTATAGTGCATACACACACTATTGCATGTGTGGTCTATGTAAAAAATAATGTGATCTCCCTATAGTGTAAACACACTATAACACATGCGTGCTACTAATGATATTTAGATAGGAAAATGAGAGGATGAGAGGGAGGGAGGTAGAGAAGGTGATAGAAAGAGAGAGATAGAAAATTAATAGTAGAAGGAGATGGGGGGGAGAGAGAGAAGGGGGGAGGGGGAGGTAGGAAGATCTATAGGGAATAGGATGGAGAGAAAAATAGAGTGATTGAGAGAGAGAGAGAGAGAGAGAGAGAGAGAGAGAGAGAGAGAGAGAGAGAGAGAGAGAGGGGGGGGGGGGGGGGGAGATGCAGAGAAGTGGTAGGAAGAGAGAGGGGATAGGATGGAGAGTTGAAGAAAAAGGGGACATGATGGAGAGAGGGAGATATTGATTGATGGGGGGAGAGAGAGAATAGGGGATAAGAAGAACAGAGACGAGATAGGATGTAGAGAAGGGGATAAGATGGAGAGAAAGAGAGTAGGGGAGGGGGAGGGGGAGGGGGGGGGGGGGGGGGGGGGAGAGAGAGAGAGAGAGAGAGAGAGAGAGAGAGAGGAGAGGGATATGATGCAGAGAGAGTGAGATAGGAAGGAGAGAGAAGGGGTAGGAAGATATATAAGGAATAGGATTGAGAGAAAGAGAGTGATTGATGGAGAGAGAGAGAGTAGGGAATAAGATGCAGAGAAGGGGGTAGGAAGAGAGAGGGGATAGGATGGAGAGTTCAAGAGAGTAGGGGATAGGATGGAGAGAAAGAGAGTAAAGGGGGGGGGAGAGAGAGAGAGAGAGAGAGAGAGAGAGAGAGAGAGAGAGAGGAGATAAGAAGAAGGAGAGGAGATATGATGGAGAGAAAGAGAGAAGGGGAGAGAGAGAGAGAGAGAGAGAGAGAGAGAGAGAGAGAGGGGGGGGGGTAGGAATACCTATAGGGAATATATGGAGAGAAAGAGAGAAGGGGGGAGAGAGAGAGAGAGAGAGGGGTAGGAATACCTATAGGGGATATATGGAGAGAAAGAGAGAGTGACATAGACAAAGATAATGATTGATTGGGAGAGAGAGGGAGGGAGGGAGGGAGGGAGGGAGAGAGAGGGAGAGAGAGAGAGAGAGAGAGAGAGAGAGAGAGAGAGAGAGAGAGAGAGAGAGAGAGAGTGAGGGAGGGGGGGATATGATGAGGAGTTCAAGATAGTAGGGGATAGGAAAAGAGAGAGGGGACATGATGGAGAGAGGGAGATATCGATTGATGGAGAGAGAGAGAAAGAGTAGGGGATAAGAATAAGGAGAGTGGATAAGATGGAGATGGGATATGATGAAGAGTTCAAGTTAATAATGTTGTGATGTGGAACCTAATCAAATTAAGAGTTTATTCGACATAGTTTTTCTTCCCATTGCACCCTCAAAGCCAAAAATGACCTTATATTATAAAAGGCATTGGCTACTATTTTTCCCATTGGATGACTTATTCTAGCCCTAATTTTGTAAGAAAAAAAATCTTGTATAAAAAGGCTTAGGATTATGGATTTCATAATGTAATGGTGATATTGTAGCTTCGTGCAACGATATTGAGTTGTAAGAGATTGTGGATTGTAATCATTGGATAATAATAATATTAGACTTTTTATTGGTGGATGTAGCCCAGGGATTGGGTGAACCATGTTAAATCTTGGTGTCTTGTGTTCTCTTCTTTGCGATCTATTATTTTGTAATATTGTGTATATTTGCATGTAATTGTTATTTCTATCTGAGGTTAATCCTGAAAAGTGGTATCAAAGATAGACTGTCATTGTTTTTTTTAGCAATCCTCTATTGGAAGGTCTCATGGTTGAGTGGGAGTCTTGTAGTTGAGTGGGAGCAATGGTAGACAAGGGTAAACTAAAGGTGGAGAATTTTAATAGGCAAAACTTTCGGTTATGGAAGATGCAAATGGAAGACTATCTTTATCAGAAGGATTTATGGAAGCTATTGGAAGGAAAATCCAAGAAACAAGGAGCTCTGTGAGATGAGGACTGAGAGATTTTAGATAGAAAGACACTTGGAAGCATTCGATTATGCTTGACACCATCGGTGACATTGAATATTACAAAAGAAAAAATGACAAAAAAGTTAATGCAAACCCTAGAGAAACTGTATGAAAAGACCTCTGCTTCAAACAAGACATTTCTCATGAAGTATTTATTTAATATGAAAATGAAAAAAGGTGGATCTATTGTAGATCATTTAAATGAGTTTAATATAGTTACTAGTTAGTTATCTTCTATGGGTATTAAAATTGATGAAAAAATTAGGGCTCTCTTGATTTTGTGTTCTTTGCTTGAAAGTTGGAATGACTTGGTAATGATTGTAAGTAATTTTGTTTATGGATCTAATACCCTAACATTTGATGATGTGATCAGTGTTATTTTGAGTGAGGAAACTCATAGAAAAACCTTAGGTGGATCTACATCATGAAGTGCTTTGAATGCACAAAGCATAGGTAGAACGACTGAGAGAGGAAACAATTCTGGTAATCATGAGAAATCAAGAGGAAAGTCAAAGGGGAAGAGGTCTCAATCCAGAGGACCAATAGATTGCTAGTACTATGGTAAACAAGGGCATAAGAAGAAAGATTGTTGGACTTGAAAGAACAATGAAGAAGATAAACTAGAAGGGAACAAGGAGGCAAATGTGGTAAGTAACAAATCCAAAGCGGATGCTTTGCTTCTATCTTTAGAAAATGTTGATGATTCATGGGTTTTAGATTATGGTGCTTCATTTCATGCTACACCTCATAGAGGTTATTTCATTGATTATGTCCAAAGGGATTTTGGGCTTGTCTATTTGGGGGATAATGAACCCTGTCAGATTGTTGGAAAGGGAAAGTTAAGATTAAGTTGTAGAATGAGAATCATTGGCTACTACATGATGTAAGACATGTTCCAAGGCTAAGTAGGAATTTAATTTCAGCAAGGCAACTCGGTGATGAGGATTGTGTAGTTACTTTTAATGATAAAAATTGGAAGGTTTCAAAAGATTCCCTTCTAGTAGCAAAAGGTTTGAAAGCAGGCACCTTATATCTTTGTATAGGTCATACTGTTCCTTCTACTTTGATTGTTTCAGAGAAAAAATGAATATCCAGGAACAATTGTGTTATTGAGTAGGGAGAACAAATAACTGCTATAGATTCTGATATAGCACTATGGCACAACAGACTTAGGCACATGAGTGAGAAAGGTATGAAAGTACTTCATTCAAAGAAAGTTTTACTAGGTCTAAAATGTGTTAATATGGATTTCTGTGAAAGTTGTGTGTATGAGGAAAAGCAAAGGAAAGTGAGTTTTGTGAAGACTGGGAAGGAAAAGAAAAGTGAGATATTAGAGCTTGTGCATATAGATGTATGGGGACCAGCTCAGGTATCTCCCCTTGGTGGCTCTCATTATTATGTTACATTTATTGATGATGCAACTAGAAAAGTATGGGTTTATTTCCTTAAACAAAGATCTGATGTATTTCAAACTTTTAAGAAATGGAAATGCTTGGTTGAAAATGAGACTGGTAAGAAATTAAAATGTCTCAGATATAATATTGGTGGTGAGTATTGCAGTCATGAATATGAAGATTATTGCTCCACTAATGGTATTCGTAGATAGGAAACTATTCCAAAGACTCCATAGGAAAATGGAGTGGCTGAACACATGAACATGACTATAATGGAGCGTACAAGAAGCATGAGGTTGCATGCAGGGTTTCCCTTAAACATGTGGGCAAAGACTATCAATACTATTGTATATTTGATTAATAGAGGTCCCTCTACTCCTTTGGGTTGTGGTATTCTAGAGGAAGCATGGAATGGTAAGAAGGTGAGTTATTATTTTCTCAAAACTTTCGATTGTGAAGCATTTACTCATATGGATTCTGAAAATAGAACCAAGTTGGAAGCTAAGTCAAAGAAATGTGTATTTTTTGGATATGACATTAATGAATTTGGTTATAGGCTTTGAGATTTTGAAAATCATAAAATTTTAAGTAAGGATGTGGTATTCAATGAGAAAGTGTTGTATAAAGATCTATTGCACAAACATGAGAAGAAAGAAGATTACGTAGTGTTGGATGATACTCCAAAAAATGATGTTCCAACAATTCCTCATGATGTGCAACAACTACAACAACAAATACCACACACTCTAGTGAATGTTAGATGTTTAACAAGGCTAAGTAGACCTCCAAAAGGATTTTCTCCTTCTTTGTATTCTATTTTACTTACTGAAGTTGGTGAACTTGAATGTTATGATGAAGTTGTGCAGGTGGATATTGATGTAGGAGCATCTAGAGGTATAAGGGCAATCCTGTGTCACCCAAAAAAAACATACCTAGACTTAGTTTTTGTTTCATGTGTTTTCATTTCTGGATACCCATTTGGGTAGAATAAAGGATCCAACTCTCATAGTTCCACTATTAGTGTTCTGAGTTAGAGTTTTTAAGCACCTTGGGATATGTGTAAATGCAAAAAATAGGACTATATAATTGATCCATAATTATGGTGAGTTAGAAGGTTTAAATTAGAGGGATGATTTTAATTGTAATTTAGAAAATTCTAGAAAAAGAATCAGGTCAAAAGGCCGCACGATTAGAAAGTTATTGCAATTTTTCAATTTTTGGAGACCTCCTAAGAATGCTTCAAAGTCAAGTTTGAGGTGCTAAATGACCTCTTACGAGGCTAAAAAATGGGGGATGAGCAAAGCTGGTCCATAGGGCTCTAGAGCACTTTGAGAGCTTTCCAGAAATGTAAACAATTCATCAATCAGAGCTACAGTTCAAAAGTTATGCCTCTCGAAAGTTCGGCTACCATTTCTAGATTCTTCTAATTTTGCACTGACTTCTAATGCGACTTCTGGAGCCTTCTATTTTGGTGGTGGATTCCAACTAGCACTTTCTAGAATGTATTCCTAATCCTTAACCCTTTGGGGTATATTTAAGAACATTTATGGCATTGTAAAAGGTAGTTCAGAGTGGAGTTTGAGAGAAGGTACTGGGAGAAGAAATTATCTCCAAATTTATACTATTATAAGCCCATAGGGCATGTTTTGGAGTCTGATTTCTCTGTACTAAGTGTATTGGCATATTTTCATAGTTAATAAAGTTTTCCCTTTCCTATTGTGTCCATTCTATACTTGGGTTGTGTCTCCATCAAGTGGTATTAGAGCAAGGTTTTACTGAGTGTGTAGACAGAGCACTGAATGTGAGGCAGTTTGCACCAGGACTGTGTAGTTGTGGGCTTGAGTTAAGAAGATGCCTCCATGAAGAGAGCATGGTGGAAGGGCTGGAGCTATTAATCCTAAGGATGTTAGGGCCCTCCAAAGGCAGGTTCAAGCGTTGTAGGAGAAGCTCCGTAGAGGAACAAATGTTGCCGCAGGCGATGAAAGTGAGGACGACAATGAAGAAGAAGAAATTGGACCGGAAGGGGAAGTTCTAAATTAGGCAGAGGAGAGGCTTTTTAGGGCCATTACTAAGTTTTGAAAAAGAACTACAATTGATGTGGGTGTATTTTTAGGAAATCTGAAACTAGATGAGTTGATCGACTGGATCAATGAATTGGAGGAGTACTTTGAGTATGAGGATATCAGGGACTCAGATAGGGTTAAGTTTGCAAAGGCCAAACTAAAAGGCCATGCCAAAATCTAGTGGCAAGAGGTTCAATTGGAAAAAAATAGAAGAGGAAAGGAGAAGATCACAAGGTGGGATCGCATGGTGGACAAACTAAAGAAGCAGTTCATTCCTGTTGACTACGAGCTTGATTTGTTTAAGAAGATGCATGGGTTAAAGCAAGTAGGAAAATTAGTCCAAGAATATACGAAAGAGTTTTATCGACTTTTGATTAGAGTAGGGCATGCAGAAGAAAATAAGGAGAAGGTTGCTCGTTATATCAGTGGGTTGTGACCTAGCATCCAGGACGAATTAAGTCTGCTAAGAATGACCAGCATTGAAGAGGCATACCAGTTTTCCTTGTGAGTTGAAGAGAAGCTAAATAAAAGGTTTGAAGGGAGACAAAGAGGGTGCAGTCAAGGAGGAAGGGGCAGTGGTAAGTCATTTGGAGGCCGAAATGAGACCCAAAAGAAAAATGAAGATGTGGGTATTAGCAGGAACCAGAGGAACGAAGGTTTCAACCGCTCCTGTGATCAAGACTTTGGAGATCAGAGAGGAAGAGGTAGAGGACGTGGAAAAAGTTCAGGAAGAGGAGGCTTCCATGGTACCTATTTCCATTGCAATGAAGAAGGTCATCATGCCTTTCTATGCCCTCAATGACAAGGAAGGACAGATAGGAGAACTGAGGGTCAAGCTAGGGTTGCTCATGTGGAAGAGGATGCATAGCATCACATTTGGAGGATGCAAAAAGAGGAGAGAATTTAGTAAATGAAAGGGTCCTACTAAGTGGTGAGATTGAACTAGGACAAAGGAGGAGTCTATTTCATACTAGGTGCAAGTGTGAGGATAAATGTTGTGATGTGATCATTGATGGTGGTAGCACTAACAACTTAGTGTTAGAGGAGATGGTTTCTAAGCTGAAGCTCAAGAGGAAGAAACACCCTGAGCCCTATTGGATTGCTTGGGTGAAGGATGATCATAAGGTCCTAGTAAGTGAACAATGTTTAGTGAAGTTCAAAATTGGGAGTTACCATGATGAAGTTCTTTGTGATATTATTCCAATGGATGTCTGCCATCTATTATTAGGAAGACCATGGTAGTTTGATAGGCATGCAGTATATGATGGTCGTGCAAACACATACTCTCTAACAAAGGATGGAGTTTGCCACAAACTGAAGCCCATGATAAAGGAAGGTGAAAAGGTATGCAGCAGTGCTAGGATCTGTCTTATTGATGGAAGAAAGTTTTTGGATGGCATGAAACATCATCGTATGTGTTATGCTTTGATTCCTAGAAAAGATAAGGAAGATAGTAGTGAAATACCACTTGAAGTTTCAGATTTATCAAGTGAGTTTGGAGATATCATCTCTGATAATGTTCCAGAAGGATTGCCACCAATAAGGAAAATCAATCATTAGATAGATTTAATCCCTGGAGCTAGTTTTCCTAACAAGGCTGCTCATAGGATGACTCTT
Organism: Cupressus sempervirens; assembly: GCA_028749045.1. Lineage (NCBI taxonomy): Eukaryota > Viridiplantae > Streptophyta > Pinopsida > Cupressales > Cupressaceae > Cupressus > Cupressus sempervirens. Next base: position 190,454,844 of record CM053785.1, read on the forward strand.
ACTGAAATTGAGGAGCTAAACAGACAGATTTAGGAGCTATTGAGGAAGGGTTTAATTCGAGAGAGCCTGAGTCCATGTGTAGTACCTATAGTATTGGCACCAAAGAAGGATGGAGAGTGGAGAATGTGTATAGACTCTTGAGCTATAAATAGGATAACCATCATGTATTAGTTTCCTTTGCCAAGAATAGATGATCTTATGGACTACTTGAGTGGAGCTCAGTACTTCACAAAGATAGATCTCAAGAGTGGCTATCAACAGATACAAATATGAGAAGGAGATGAGTGGAAAATTGCCTTCAAGACCAAGAAGGGTCTTTATGAGTGGCTAGTCATGCCCTTTGGATTGACGAACGCCCCAAGCACCTTCATGCGGCTTATGAATGAGGTACTTAAGAAGTTCTTGGAAAAATTTGTTATTGTCTATTTGGATGATATTTTAATTTTCAGAAAGACTTTGGAAGAACATTTATTGCATATTCGTAGTGTCCTTGAAAGATTGAGGGAAGAGAAACTGTTAATTAATCTGAAGAAGTGTAGCTTTGCTAAAAAAAGGTTAGTCTACTTAGGGTTTGTTGTATCACCTAAAGGTCTCAAAATGGATCCAGAGAAGGTAAAAGCCATCTTGGAATGGCCTACTCCAAGGTCTACTACTGAGGTAAGATCATTTCATGATCTGGTTAGTTTTTATAGGAAGTCCATTAAGAATTTCAGTGGCATATGTGCACCCCTGACTGACACAATAAGAGGGGATATAAAAGAGTTCAAATGGACTACGATAGCTACAAGAAGTTTTGAATTGCTGAAGAAGAAGGTGATAGAACAACCTATGTTGGCACTTCCTAATTTTAGTAAGGTGTTCCAAGTGGATTGTGATGCTAGTGGAAGTTCTATTGGGGCTCTATTGAGCCAAGAAGGTATGCCTATTGCATATTTTAGTGAAAAATTGAATGATGTGAAGAAGAAGTATTTTGTTTATGATCGAGAGTTCTATGCAATAGTTCAGGCCTTAAAGAAATGGAGGCATTATTTATTGCCAAAGGAAATTTTTTTTATATACTGATCACCAAGCATTACAATACTTAAACAACCAAGGTAAATTGAACCAGAGGCATATGAAGTGGGTAGAGTTCTTGCAAAGCTATACATTTGTGTTGAAGCATAGAAGTGGAAAGTCTAATAGGGTTGCAGATGCATTGAGTAGGAGGCAGTTGTTGCTTATAGTAATGCAAGTTGAAGTAGTTGGGTTTGATAAACTCAAGAATATGTACCCTGAGGATCCTGATTTTACTGAAGCGTGGAAATCTTGTAAAGAACCTATTGCTATAGACAGAACCAAGTGGCTAGACTATTTGATTCAGGATGGTATGTTGTTCAAGAGCAGTCAATTGTGCATTCCAAGGAGTTCCATGAGGGAAAATCTAATTAAGGAGAATCACAGTGGAGGGATGGTAAGACATTTTGGTCGAGATAAGACCATTGCCATTCTTAGAGAACATTATTTTTGGCCTCAAATGTCATAGGATGTGAAGAAGTTTGTACAAAGTTGTCAAGTTTGTCAAGTGGCCAAGGGATTTAGTCACAATACTGGACTATATCAACCATTGCCTATTCCATCAAAGCCATGGGAGGACATAAGTATGAATTTTGTTCTTAGATTTCCGAGGACACAAAGGGGTAATTAATTAGTATTTGTGGTGGTTGATAGGTTCTCCAAAATGGCACATTTCATTCCATGCCACAAAACTCATGATGTCGTCCATATTGCAGACTTGTCTTTCAAAGAGGTGGTAAGACTACATGGTCTCCCAAGGAGTATAGTTTCTGACAGAGATACTAAATTTGTGGGGTGTTTCTAGAGAACATTGTGGAAGAAGTTGAGAACGGACTTGAAGTTCAACTCTACACATCACCCACAGACTGACAGATAGATATAAGTGGTAAATAGAAGTTTGGGCAATTTGCTGAGATGTTTAGTTGGAGATAAGCCCAAGGGATGGGATTTGATTCTAACACAAGAAATTTTTTCTTATAATAACTCTATAAATAGGAGTACTGGTAGATGACCATTCCAAATTGTATATGGAAGTAGCCCAAGGACTGCACCAGAATTGAGGAAGATGGAGCAAGGGGAGAGGACAAGTGCTGAAGTAGAGGAATTTGCTAAACATATCAAGTGCCTACATGAGGAGGTCCAGACACACATTATCAAGATGAATCAACAGTATAAAGCTAGAGCTGATCAAAGAAGAAGACATAAGGAGTTCCAATTAAGGGATCTAGTCATGGTACACTTGAGAAAGGAAAGATTTCCAATAGGTACTTACAACAAGCTGAAGATGAAGAAATTTGGCCCCTGCAAAATTTTGAAGAAACATGACTCAGGAAATGCATATGAGGTGGAGTTGCCAGATGGAATTCAAATTTCTCCTATCTTCAACATTGCACACTTAACAGAGTATCATGATGATGGTGCAAATGAGGGGTTGATGCTGGAGCCATGTCCAATTCCTACTTCTAAGAAGGAGGAGATAAAAGAGATTTTGGATAGTCGTGTGGGCAAGAGTACCAGAAATAGGAAGTATGAAGAGTACCTGGTTAAGTGGAAAGGACGACCGATAGAGGACTCAAGTTGGATATCAACAACTGAGGTCTCTCATTTGGGATTTCATCTACCATCCATAAAATGACAAGGTCACTTTTCAATCTACCCTGGGTGTCTGATACAGGAGCATCCAGAGGTATAAGGGAAATCCTGTGTCACCCAAAAAAAACATACCTAGACTTAGTTTCTATTTCATGTGTTTTCATTTATGGATACCCATTTGCGTCAAATAAAGGCTCCAACTCTCACAGTTCCACTATTAGTGTTCTGAGTTAGAGTTTTTAAGCACCTTGGGATATGTGTAAATGTCAAAAAAATAGGACTATGTAATTGAGTAATAATTATGGTGAGTTAGAAGGTGTAAATTGGAGGGATGATTTTAATTGTAATTTAGAACATTTCAGAAGAAGAATCAGGTCAAAAGGTCCCACGATTAGAAAGTTATTACAGTTTTTCAGTTTCTGGAGGCCTCCTAAGAATGCTTCAAAGTCAAGTTTGAGGCGCTAAATGACCTCATACGGGGCCAAAATAATAGGGATGAGAAAAACTAATCCATAGGGCTATAGAGCACTCGGAGAGCTTTGGGAAAATGTAAACCCTTTGGGGTCTATTTAAGAACATTTCTGGCATTGTAAAAGGCAGTTCAGAGTGGAGTTTGAGAGAAGGTACTAGGAGAAAAAATTATCTCCAGATTTATACTATTGTAAGCCCATAGGGCATGTTTTGGAGTCTAATTTCTCTGCACTAAGTGTATTGGCATATTCTCATAGTTAAAAAAGTTTTCCCTTTCCTATTGTGTCCATTCTGTACTTGGGTTGTGTCTCCATCAGATACAAAGATTTAGTGGGAGTCTGTAATGAAAGACAAAATGGATTCTTTGCTAAAAAATAAGACATGGGATTTATGCAAGTTGCTTGGAGGTAAAAGGGCTTTACAAAATAAATGGGTTTATAGGTTAAAAGAAGAGGATGAAGGTAAGAAAAGATTTAAATCTAGGTTAGTTGTAAAAGGATTTGCATAGAAAAAAGGCATTGATTTTGATGAGATATTTTTTCCTATTGTACAAATGACTTCTATTCACACTATTTTAAGTATTGTGGCTACTAAAGATTTTCATTTGAAGTAGTTTGATGTTAAAACAACATTTCTTCATAGTGATTTGGATGAAGAGATATATCTGGCACAACCATAGGGATTTGAGGTCAAAAGTAAGGAAAACTTATTATGCAGATTGTAGAAAAGTTATATGGCTTCAAGCAAGCACCTTGGCAATGGTATCTAAAATTTGACAGGTTTATTTATGATCATGGATATTGTAGGTTTCATTTAGATCATTGTGTTGAATTTAAGAGGTTGGATGATGATAGCTACATTTTTTATGTTTATATGTTGATGATATGCTTTTAATTGGGTCTAACATGGATCCCATTAAGGGGTTGGAATGTTAATTAGCACATGCATTTGCTATGAAGGATTTGGGGGCAGCACAAAAAATCCTTGGTATGAAGATTTGTAGATATAGGAAGAATAGGAAATTAACTTTATCTCAGGCTTATTATATTGAGAAGGTGTTGCAACATTTTTCTATGGAGAATGCTAAAGCTATCAGCACACCTTTACCTAGTCATTTGAAGTTGACTAAGGAGATGTGTCCAAAGACATAAGAAGAGGAGGATAAGATGTCCAAGGTACCCTATGCTTCAGCTATAGGAAGCTTGATGTATGCTATGGTATGTATAAGGCCAAATATTGCACATGGACTGGGAGTCATTAGCATATATACGAGTCATCCAGGAATTGAGCATTGAAATGTAGTCAAATGGATTCTTAGATATTTGAGACGAACATCCAGTATGTGTTTACACTTTGGAGGCTCTATTATTGACTTACAGGGCTATGTTGACTTCGATTTGGTAGGGGATATTGATACCAGGCAAAGTACTATAGGTTATGTATTTATTGTTGGTGGGGTAGCAATGAGTTGGATTTCTAGGTTACAAAAGGTTAATGCTTTATCCACTACAGAGGCAAAGTATGTTGTTGTTACAGAGGCAACCAATGAGATGATGGGTAAAAGCAAGGAGTTGGGTCTCAATTCCACAAAAGTCCACGGATTGAGATAGTACTCTTTTAGAAATGAGTACTCGTTTTTAAAAAATGGGTACCCGTTTTAGGCTTGAGTGCCCAATCTGAAATTTAAAAAAATAGGTACCCATTTTTAATTTTCAAAAAATGGGTACCCGTTTTTGAAAACATAAAAAAATTATATTTTTAGAAACAGGTACCCATTTTTTAAAAGTGAAAAATAGGTACCCGTTTCTATAAATTTAATTTTTTGTTTTTTTGGGAGGATTTTGTATGTCAATTTGACTTTTTCAAAACAGGTACCTATTTTTTGAATTTAAATAATGGGTACCTGTTTCTTACAACATTGGGTGGAATTTTTTTCTCCTACCTCAAATTTTGGTTCAGGATAGGCTTGGTGAGGTCAAGCCTATGCCTTGACCTCTCAAGATTTGGCTAAGGCATTGAACTAACAAATTTACACCTTGCCACAATTTTTAGAGGGTCTTCCCGATTAGATTTTTTTATGAAACAAAAATCCATTAGAGCTCCCACTGTCCTAATTTCAAAAATATAAATTTTATAGTGCTATGATTTTATTTACTATTTTTGCATTATTTTTTAATGAAAGGTGGTACCTAAATGTAAAATAGTGAAGTTTACTAAAACTTTAATAACTTTTCTATTTTATAATTTTTCTTAAATTAATTTATATGTCATCAATCTACATACAATTCTTTTGAGGTTAAAAAAAGAATTTTTGAAAAAAGTGAAATTTTGATCAAATTATGTTGTCTGTACATGAGAGGTTTTAAAATTTACCTTTATAGCCAATTAATAATTAATAATAATAAAATTATTGAATAAAAAATTAAGAAAAAATATTTTCATCAATCTTAGGTGTATTAGGTAACTCCCTTTAAAAGGATTTATGAAAATTCATTTATTTGTGTCAAATTATGGTGTTCGTAGACGAGTGTGGTATGGTCTTGAAACAAACATTTTGAAAAAGTGGTTTTTAAAGATCCATACCAAAAATAAAATCTATCATATGGGTATAAAAATAAATTACATATTAAAAAACTAGATTTCGAACACAAAATATTTTATTTTTGAAGTTTTTTTATATTCAATATTTAAATGCCTCAAATTTTGACATCAATTGACAAGAAATTTCAAAAATAGGAAAAACACTTCCACTTTTTGCCCAAAAGTGAGACCCAACTTCTTGCACTTACCCTGATATGGCTTCAATTTTTCATAGAATAGTTGGGACATCCTCTAAAGGATAATTATCTATTTATAGATAGTCAGAGTGCCATTAATCTTGTAAAGAATTCAACTCTGTATTCAAAGACAAACACATACAGTCACGGGGTAAGTGCACCAAGTTGTGGTGCCAAAAGGGGGGTATTAGTGGACACCTTTTTCTTGAAATCAACAATTTCTGAACTTGAACAAGAATTTGAAGATAGTTACACTCAAAATTTTAAGATATGACAAAAACAAAAGTCATAGTCTTTTGAATGTAGTTTCTAAACTACTAATTTTTTTTCAAAATGGTTTAGTTTTAGGTCCTCAAAAAAGAAGGCCACAAAAAGTGGTATTGTTTATTCCAAAAAAAACATAACACAGTACAAAGTGTGGTCCCCCTAAAATTAAACCTATTTTTTGAAATTCTTTAATCGCTTTGGTCAAAAATTACTTAACACCATGTAGTTTATCCCATATTTTTCAGGTAATTTTATAATGCGTATTTTTTTTTAATGAATTTTTTAACTAGACACATCCCAAAAACATGAATATATGTGTGCTCCCCATAGAAATAATTGAAAACTAATATAAAATCAAAACTACTTTTTTGCAAAGTGTGTAGAATGGAGTCTAGTTTTTAAAAAACTAAGTCTTTGTAAAATTCGATGAACGAGCTAAAATCTATAGCCCAATTAGTACATGGTGGTTTTTGACAAAAAATGAACATACATTCAAAAGAAATTATAGATGAAAGGCTTGTAATAGTTCAAATTAAAAATAAATTATATGGTTAGATAGCTAACACAGAGACCTATAATGTCATGTAACTTGATCTTATCGATACCCAACCACGAGGAATCTTGAAGGAGAGCACACAAGAAAAATCAATCATTTTTTATATGTTTGCTGGAAAACACGTCTTAGACCTATTTATAAACTCCAAACCTTTGGGTTGGATCTCTAAGGCAAAACCAAGCCTTTGGCTTAGTTTTAGTGCAAAGCTTTTAGTAGCGCATTGGCCCTATAGCGTGCACACACTATTAGAACCATTTGAATTTTCAGTAGCATGTGCGTGCTATAGAGTGCACACACTATTGAGTCCTAAATTGCAATGCAAGTGCAAGAGAGAGTTGGGGGGGCAGGGGAATGGCTATGTGTGTGAGAGAGAGAAAGAGATAGAGAGAAAGTATGGGATGGGAGAGGGGAGAGAGTACAAGATGGGAGAGAGGGAGTGAGAAAGAGTAGGGATGGTAGAGAGAGTACAGGATGGGAGAGAGGAAGTGTGAGAGAGTAGGGGTGGTAGAGAGAGTATAGGATGGGAGAGAGAGGAAGTGTGAGAGAGAGTACAGGTTGGGAGAGAGAGATTGAAAGTAGGGAATAGGAGAGAGAGGAAGTGTGAGAGAGAGTATAGGTTGGGAGAGAGAGATTGAGAGTAGGCAATGGGGGAGAGAGAGAGAGAGAGTAGGTGGTGGGAGATGGAGTGGAAGATGGAGAGTGAGAGAGAGGAGGATGGGAGTGCATGCGTGTGAAAGAGAGAGAGTAGGGAATGGGAGAGGGGGGAGACATAGTAGCTTGAGAGAGAGTAGGTGATGGGAGAGGGAGTGAGAGAGGGAGAAAGAGGGGGGATGGAAATTTGTGTAAGAGAGAAAGAGAGAGAGAGTAGGGGGTAGTAGAGAGAGAGTAGAGAGGGAGAGAGTGAGAGAGAGAGAGAGAGAGAGAGAGAGAGAGTGAGAGAGAGTGTGAGATTGAGAGTGAGAGAGAGTGAGAGTGAGAGTGAGAGAGAAAGTAGGTGGTGGAGAGGGAGTGAGAGAAAAATTAGGAGATGGGAGAGGAGAGAGGGGGGATGGGTGTGTGTGTGAAAGAGAGAGAGTAGGGAATGAGAGAGGGGAGAGAGAGATAGAGAGAGTAGGTGATGGGAGAGAAAGAGAGTAGGAAATGGTAGAGGGAGTAGGAGAGGGAGAGAGAAAGGGGATGGGATGTGTGTAAGAGAGAAAGTAGGGGATGGGAGAGAGTGTGAGAGAGAGTAGGGGTGGTAGAGAGAGAGAGTGAGAGTAGGGGATAGGAGAGAGAGAGAGAGAGAGATAGTAGGTGGTGGGAGAGGGAGTGGGAGGGAGAGAGAGGGGGAATGGAAGTGTATAAGAGAGATAGAGTAGGGGATGGGAGAGAGTAGGCAGTGGGAGAGGGAGTGCGAGAGAGAGAGAGGGGCAATGGGAATGTGTATAAGAGAGATAGAGTAGGGGATGGGAGAGAGTGTGAGAGTTTGAGAGAGAGTAGGAGGTGGCAAAGAGAGCTCGTACTAGATGGGGGCAAGAGAGAGAGAATAGGGGATGGGAAAGCATGTGAGAGAGAGTAGGGGATAGAAGAGAGAGAGTGAGAGTAGGGGATGGGAGAGAGAAATTAGAGAGGGAGACAGAGTACTTGAGAGAGAGAGATAGTAGGCAGTGCACAAGGGAGTGGGAGAGGGAGAGAGAGGGGGATGGGAGTGTGTGTGACAAATATAGAGAGTAGGGGATGGGAGAGGAGAGAGAGAGGGGGGGGATGGGAGTGTGTGTGTGTCTATGAAAGAGAGAGTAGGGGATGGGAGAGGGGAGAGAGAGTAGGCAGTGGGAGAGGGAGTAGGAGAGGGAGAGAGAGAGGGGGATGGGAATGTGTGTAAGAGAGATAGAGTAGGGGATGGGAGAGAGTGTGAGAGTGTGAGAGAGAGTAGGTGGTGGCAGAGAGAGCTCGTACATGATGGGAGAGTGAGAGAGAGAGAGTGGGGGATGGGAGAGAGAGAGAGAGTGAGAGTAAGGGATGGGAGAGAGATAGTAGAGAGGGAGAGAGAGAGAACGAGAGAGAGAGAGAGAGAGAGAGAGAGAGAGAGAGAGAGAGAGAGAGAGAGAGATAGGGGGGATGGGAGTCTGTGTGACAGATCTAGAGAGTAGGGGATGGGAGAGAAGAGAGTGGGGGGATAAGAGTGTGTGTGTCTATGAAAGAGAGAGAGAGTAGGTCATGGGAGAGGGGAGAGAGATTAGGGGATGGAGGATAGAGAGTAGGTGGTGGGAGAGGGAGAGAGTGAGAGTAAAGGATGTGAGAGAATGTGAGAGAGAGTAGGGGATGGGAGAGAGTGAGAGAGTGTAGGGAGAGGGAGATAGAGAGAGGGGGATGGGAGTGTGTGTGATAGATCTAGAGAGTAGGGGGTGGGAGAGAAGAGAGAGAGAGGGGGATGGGAGTATGTGTGTGTCTGTGAAAGAGAGAGTAGGGGATGGGAGAGAGTGTGATAGATATTAGGGGTTGGTAGACAGAGAGAGTATGGGATGGGAGAGATATAGTGAAAGGATGAGAGAGAGTGAGAGAGAGAGAGTAAAGAGAGAGAGAGAGAGTACAGGATGGGAGAGATAGAGTGAAAGGATGGGAGAGAGTGAGAGAGAGGGTAGGGGGTGGTAGAGAGAGAGTATAGGATGGGAGAGATAGAATGAAAGGATGAGACAGAGTGTGAGAGAGAGTAGGGTATGGGAGAGAGTGTGAGAGAGAGTTGGGAATGGGAGAGAGAGAGAGAGTAAGAGGAGGGGATGAGAGAGTAGAGAGGGAGAGAGAGAAATTGAGAGAGAGAGAGATAGTAGGCGATGGGAGAGGGAGAGGGAGAGGAGGAGAGAGAGGGATGGGAGTGTGTGTGAGAGATCTAGAGAGTAAGGGATGGGAGAGGGGAGAGAGAGAGGGGGATGGGAGTGTGTATCTATAAAAGAGATATTTTAGGGGATGAGAGAGGGGAGAGAGAGAGAGAGAGTAGCCTCTAAGAGAGAGAGAGTAGTGGATGGGAGAGAGAGAGTAGGTGGTGGGAGAGGGAGTGGGAGAGGGAGAGAGGGGGGGATGGGAGTGTGTGTAAGAGAGAGTAGGGGATGGGAGAGAGTGTGAGAGAGAGTAGGAGGTGGCAGAGAGAGAGCACAAGATGGGAGAGAGAGAGTGAGAGTAGGGGATGGGAGAGAGTGTGAGAGAGAGTAGGGAGCGGGAGATGAAGAGAGGGGGATGGGAGTGTGTGTGACAAATCTAGAGAGTAGGGGATGGGAGAGAAGAGAGAAGGGGGATGGGAGTGTATGTGTGTGTGTTTCTGTGAAAGAGAGAGAGTAGGGGATGGGAGAGAATGTGAGAGTGTGAGAGAGAGTCGGGGGTGGCAAAGAGAGAGTATAGATTGGGAGAGATAGAGTGAAAGGATGGGAAAGAGTGTGAGAGAGAGTAGGAGGTGGCAGAGAGAGAGTATGGGATGAGAGAGATAGAGTGAAAGGATGGGAGAGAGTGTGAGAGAGAGTAGGGGATGGGAGAGAGTAAGAGAGAGAGTTGGGGATTGGAGAGAGAGAGTAGAGAGGGAGAGAGAGAAATTGAGAGAGAGATAGTAGGCAGTGGGAGAGGGGGAGAGAGAGGGGGGATGGGAGTGTGTGAGAGATCTAGAGAGTAGGGGATGGGAGAGGAGAGAGAGAGGGGGGGATGAGAGTGTGGATCTATAAAAGAGAGAGTTTAGGGGATGGGAGAGGGGGGAGAGAGAGAAAGAGTAGCAAATGTGAGAGTGTGAGAGAGAGTAGGGATGGGAGAGAGTAGGGGGATGGGGGAGAGGGAGAGAGAGAGAGAGAGAGAGAGAGAGAGAGAGAGAGAGAGAGACAGAGAGAGAGTAGGAAGTGGGAGAGGGAGGATGTGAGTGTGTGTGAGAGATCTAAAGAGTAGGGGATGGGAGAGGAGAGAGGGTGAGAGAGGGAGAGAGAGTAGGAGGTGGGAGAGGGAGAGGGAGAGAGAGAGAGTAGGGGATGGGAGAGGGGAGAGAGAGTAGAGAGAGAGAGTAGGGAGGATGGAGAGTGATGTGTTTTCACATAGTGAGTACGCACTATGTGAAATCACCTTAAAATGGTCAAAAAGAAACTTTGGGGCCCATTTCATCCATTCTTTACTTTTGGTCTATTGTGCACTATGTTATTCTGATAGAAATCACAAGTTTCAACATAGAAAATACTATTTCAACACTTTTTGAAGCTAGCAAACACCAAATTCAATCATTGGATACACGATTTGAAGACTTTTTGAAAATTTCTTGTATAGAAAAGGTTAGCGCAATCCATTTTAAATATTGTTTGTTGATATATAGATACAAATTTGATTATAATTTGACATGTTGTTTAATATATAGTGAATTCATTGAAAATTGAATGTTTGAATGAAATGTTATTTTGAAATGGTTAGAAATTTGACAAGTCTTTTGATATATATTGTGTATTCATTCAAATAATTATAATTTTTATATGTATTTGAATAATTTGTAATTTAAATATTTTAAGTAATTTAGATGTTTGAATAATTTGACATGTAGAAATCATCATCATGCCAAGGAAGAAACCAAAAACTCAAACAAATGAAGATAGGGAGAGAGATTTGACAATTAAAAGAGATAAAATGAAATTACTATGTGAACAAAGAAAATTGCAAAAAAAAATGAAGAATTGACTTTCGAAGAGGATCAAGAACCATCGGTACAAAGAAACAAAGAGGAAGAATTGGAAAGACAAAAAGAACGAATGAGACTATTACACTCAAGAAGACAATTGAATTGTGAAGCTACACCATCTTCCAATGTTGGAGTCATATCGTCCACTACACCATCTTCCAATGTTGAAGTCATATCATCTCTCATGTTGAAGAGACACTGATTTGTAGATTCGACGATATACACACTCCATCATGTCATGTTGAAAGCACATCATCAACACATCAAGTAGGTGATATTCCATCTTTTGCATCTTATTGCCAAGGCACATCATCTTTGGTTCAAGGTACACAATACAATCAACCTTATCTTAATGTTCAAAATGTTGAGGGAATTGAAGAGATTATAACACCTTTTAGAATTCATTTTAGAAGACCAAAATATTTGATTGATATTGATACTAACATTTTGAAATCAATGTCTGACAAGATTAGCAAGCATACTTGTCAAAGAAAAGTTAATCGTATGTGGAGATTATTTTTTGAAGAATTAAATATTACAGGTCAACACCAATTATTTGTTGAAATGATGAGAAATTTGAAATTTAGGCCTATCATGAAGATTCTTGGGCTAAGAGTAATGGATGATTCAAATGAAAAAAACATTGTAAAGAATCTAATGAGTGCTTATGACAAAGTGGGTTCTAAATCACACACCAAAGATAGTAATATCACAAGACAAGTACTTACATTGACAATAGTAAGTAGCCAAATGAAGAAAGCTCAACTCATGATAAAGACAAGAAAAATGTTAAAAATTAGTAGAGGTACTCTAAGGAGAGCCATGTTGAGGCGTGAGAGATTGGAAGATCCAAAAAAAATGAGTTATGGACATTTAGCAGTAGACTACCACGAAAGGATAAATAAATGAGTGAAGCGTTGAAATCATTGATCAAAGATTTCTGGAAAAATAACACACGTGTTTCCCCTAATCAAAGAGATGTTGTAAAAAGGAGGATTGGTAGCCAAAATCGTGACCCACATGCGAAACACTTTTTGGACTCAACTCAAACACAATTTTTTGCAAAATTTATTGGTATGTATCCTCAAATTCAAATAAGTCAAAGATTTTTTGAGATGGTTAGACCTTTTTATGTTAAGATAAATCACGCAAGCACAACTTGTTGTTGTAGGATACGTATTGAATTTTCTAACCATTTTGATGTTTTTAGGCATATATGTGTGTTTTTGCATTCTAAGTTTGTTTTGTAAGATTGTGACATGAATGAGCCACCAAGATCTTCAAGGGAATTCATATCCAACATTTTATGTGAAATAGGGGATGGCCAAATTTTTTACAAGACATCATGCTTGGATGGTACATGCTTATTTTGTGATTCTTTGCAACTTTTATCAACTTGTCAACATACAGATAGTACACATGCAATTGGAAATGAAATAGTAGATTATGAAAAATTTAAAACAGTAACATATGCTCTAAAAGATGGGAAACAGGGCAAAAGATGTGATTTAGTCATTGAAAAGATTCTAGTGTATGAGTTCATGAAGATTTTTCGTGAAAAGATTATTTATGAGTATGCAAGGCATACACATAGAGCTTGATGGTTGAATTTGCAATTCAAGTTGTGCATGGATATGTTTCCATTGGATACCATTGTTTGGGTTGTAGACTTCATAGAGAACTACACACTACAACCACAAAATGAGGTGCAAGAAAAGTATTATACCTCTCAACAGGTTTCCATATTTGTTCACATAACATTCATGCATTCACCTACAAGCACAGAGGATGATAGGAAGATTTTGAGGGAGTACCATTTTTACATCAGTGATGATCGATCACATTCTACAGAGTTTGTACAAGGTTGTTTTCAACTATTTTATGGAGATTTGGCTAAATAGGGGCATCACATATCATCAACACATCTTTGATCAGACAATTGTGCATCTCAATTCAAGAATGCACCGATTTTCTATTGGTTAAGCAGGATGCATAGGTTGTGTAGAATTCAATATATGTAGAATTTCACAGAAGTTGGTCATGGAAAGGGACAGCACAATGGTGTAGGCCCATGCATCAAAAGAGCCTTAGCTCATGAAGAACTAAAGTACAAAGATGGAGCAATATTGACAGATGCAAAATCCATCATCCAATGGTGTAACACTACAATGGGTCCAAGTAAGGAAGGTGAGTCTATGGTTCATAGATTTTTTTGGTTGATAGATAATACTAACATTGCACCATATCAGGATTGTTGCACACTAATAGGATCTAGTGAGTTGCATTCTTTTAGAAGCTCTAATGCAGGTTCATGGAGTATCCACAAATGAAAAATGGCATGCTATTGTCCATCATGTGCAGAGGAAAATTGGGATGACTATGAGTCGACTGAATGGGTGGACAAATGGGATATACAGGTTTTGGACCCAATTAACACCTATCGTCCCCCACAAGCACTGAAAATGGTAGAGATGGATTCGTCTATTGACTTTGACCACTTGTCAGATCTAGTGCAACCTGGTAATATATATATTTATATATCTTTTTAATTTCAATATGTAACTTTATAAATTTTACCTAAGTATTTTCTAAATTAATGACTGCATTTTGTACATTTGTCATTGCAAGCCATGTTTTTGCTATTATTGCACCTGAAGATAATGAAGAAGGGATATATTATTATTTGTGTCATTATGTCCAAGCCAAACAAAAATTGAATCACTTGGTTATAGATGGTGAAGTTTTAGAGTACCATGTCAGTGTGGTGGTTGTTACCAACACATGGCTTAGACGATATTCTATGAAGAACCCTAACTTGTGGTTATTCGAGGATTGGAAAATAGAGAGGAAGATTCTTTATTATTCAAACCTTGTTGTCATATCAAATGTCCACTTGATAAAATATGGTGGAAAACCACATATTAAATTTCTTTGGAAAGTTTGTGAGTTAGACCACAAGGCAATACTTGAGATATTAAAATGTTGAGAAAATCTAGTTGGCTCATTAGATTGAATAGGGAGAGAGGGAGAGAGAGAAAAAGTGATCAATTGGTCCAAATACAATGTAACAACCTCTTCCCCAAGACTATCCACATGAATAAGGTGGACCATATTGTTATGATGTGTAAGTGATGAGATTTAATTTAAATCATAGATTTTATGTTTTGATTTGTTTAGAATCTAGATACATTATTTGAATTTATATTAGATTCTTTAATAGGACCCATTTTTAGATTAGTCATTTGAATAAGTGAAATTTTAGGATTTGTTGTTTAGATCAAAATGTAATGAAAGAACATGAAATTTTTTAGAATGTGAATACTTTGTGATGTAAATTCATGATTGTGTACATGTAACCATAAACTTCAAACTGGCGAAAGCAAGGATACAATGGGAGAAGTTTTCAATACTCATCAAGAAAGGGTTATCATACAACTTAGAAAGCAAGGATTTGTACAAATGGATAATTCTTAATCACAAGCCAAATTCAATTTTTGTCATTCTCTAATTTTAGTGGATTAATCTTATCTTAGATTTTTTACTATGCTAATTCTTCAGTTGCAGGTCACCAAAGAAGAGGGCTAATAAAGTCGAAGCACCAGTGATAAAGGGTGAGATGCCAAAATCATCTATGAAATGGTATTATCAATTCACATCCTCAATATTTATTAGTGCTTTTTGTTCAAGTACCATTGTGTGTTAATCATCTTATGCCTGGAATTGCAGAGGATTTAGGTATAAAAAGGAGATGTGTTGAATTGGTAATTGTTATATATTCTTAGGTTCAACTTTTTTCACCTATTCATCATTTCCTATAGTAGCTCCCCCATTTACTTGTATAAACTTTATGCTTGAAGAATCACATGTTTAAGATTTTATTTTTTGAAGAGATGATCTTAGAAAAATGACTAACAAAGTCATGTGCTCTTGTTTCAAATGGCCCTCCATAAGATTTACATTCATGATGGTTGTATAACTATCTCCCATCATACAAACCACACCCTTCTAATACCCTAATTTTCTTGGTGTAAATAAAATATCTAATGAATAGCCAACATGGTGAAATAGAGGTTAGTTACATATTCTAGAGATACAAATATGATGATTTTGACACTAAAGAATATATGTCACGATATAGATCTAATTGCTTTTATGTATACTTATCTTAAGAATCTATTACTATGATGGAAAAAATTATCGTAAGACAAGAAAATGGATAGTGTGCGGAGAGGAATGAACAAGTGAAGGACAAATTTTTAGAATATTTAGACATAAATCCAAAACTATAGGAAGTCAATTAGGGCATACTTGAGCTATTAGATGGAGACTCCCCTAACTAAAGCTTGGAACTATAAGAAAATAAATTTGAGGGAAAAAGTCACTCGTTATATGCCAAAGCTACATCCTTTGTTTTAAATATAGTTTCAATAAATCAAACATTGTAACTCCTCATTAAGTAGAAGACAAAAGATTTTTAAAAAAAAAGTCTTAATATGGTCAATCTAGTCATGAACAAAATTCCTAAAACATTCTTTAAGAACCATATTTACAATATTAAAACAATGATCAAGCTGAAGAAAAATTGACTAAGAGTATATACAACTCGATCAAAAGATCTTGTGCCAAATCAATGATGGAGACAAACAATTCCATACATTTTTTCTTCTACACAACCTAATGATTGGAGGGATACATTATGAAGTGAAAATATATTTTCTAAAACAAGTCATTCCAAGATTTTGTATAGTGAATATTAAACCTAGTTATTATGCAGATTTTAAACATATCATTCCAAGGTTTGAGTAAAGAAAATTGTATCTTGTCAAAAAAACCATAAACTTAACATTATGATTTGAAAATTGACTATGCTTTTTGCATATATCTAATAAACCATATTACATATTGCTGGCACATGTTTTCTATGTAACCCATGCTATTTTATATCAAAGAACAATATAAGAAATCTATGGTTATTGTACTTATTGTAGATCACTCTTTAGATTGATCTATTACTATTGCTACATTAAATATTTTCCACCACTGTTATTTTTCCTTGGACAATCTATCAAATAAGACTTTCTTCAATTTTTCTTGCATTTTGTAATGTTTGTTTTTCTATATTTCAAATTGCATATATGAAGATACATGGAAAATTGATTAACAATTTCCAAAATGTTGTGTAGGTGAAGGGTCTAGATAAGTTCATCATTATTGGTGTTGGTTTGAAGAAATAACCTTTAACATTGGATATGTAATCTTATAAATTCCATCAATAGAATCCTTTCTAAATTCATTTTTATATCTAAATCTTATGATAGGTTTGTTCAAGTGACATATGATGAGATTGTCTATACAACGTAATGATTGAGTTGAAGAGATTTATGAAGTAAAGGGCTATTTAAATCATGCATATTTGATGGCCATTTCCTTCTATTTTGTAGTCCTTTTTCACAACACTATTTCTAACATGGTGTTAGTTGTTCAAGTATATGAATGTTCACAATATCTGTGACTATACCCAAGGAATCAGATTGTACTAGGGTTAAAGAGGAGGTCTCTAACTTGGTAACATCTTCCTACAACATGTCTAAGAAGTTATAACCCAAATATTCAGTTTGTCTTCTAAACACTCACATTGTTCACCATGCACCTAGTGTACCCTGGTGCCTCCAACATACCAAAACTCCTCCTTGGATTCATACCATGATCCCAACACCTTGGATGATCTCAAAACATCCCATATAACATGTTCCAACTCCTTGAACACTCTTAGGAACTCATCTATTACAGTTTCTCAATTTTGCCTCTTCTAGGCTTGTTCCAACTAGCCCTTGCCAGACACTAATTTTTTGTTTTCTCCAAAATTTCCCATAGAAATTACTAAACTATTGGGTGATTAAAATACCCTTTTCCTCAATCTAAAATATACTCCAAAACCAACTACAATTGTTTTGTAAAATATCACTCAAAACTGGGTATTTCAGTCTGCTAACTAGGCCTAGTTTGAGGCCATTTACAAAGCAACTCAAAATACCTTGACTCCTAGTACTCCCATGACCCAAAAGAGTCTTAAGAAATGAATCAAATGCAAGGATTCTTCTATTTTTTTAGTCTCATGATCAACTTTACAATGGTTTTTACAAAACCCTCCTTACTAGCCCCTTTACCCTAGGGCTTTCTTGAAATCTTACTTCACTACGTCTCTAGAACCCCAAAATGGTTTAAAAACCTTAAATTTGGCTATATTATATGACTTTCAACATAAAATGAAACTCTTGTTTGGAGAAAACACTAAATCCACCTTTGGAGCAGTCACATACCCCTTTTTATGCACTCTTTCTCACTCAACCCCATACCCTTGGGCATCAAAAAATCAACTCTAGGTTCTTCCCTGCACATGAATGATTAAAGAACATATTTTAAAATATTCTTGACCCATTCAACAAGCCCCAGTAATCACATAAAGTAGAATGGGTCAGATTCACAAAATGACTCTCAAACTCGTCTTAAATTGTCACCTATAACAGATTTTAGGATAGTCAATATGAAAAATACAAAAAAATTGATTAAAATTTCATACCAATGCTAAATGAAAGTTAAAAAATTTCCCTATCACCTCCAAAAATAATTAGATCAAAAGGTACTGTGAAAATGAAATTACAACAGTTACAAGTTTAGATTTTTTATCAAAATTTTAGGGAAAACTATGCATTCATTGCTCAAACTTCAAAACTCTTACATTACCAATCAATTTTGACCATCCAAACTTGTCTCCCACACATGGGAATGAGGTTTTAAACTCATTTAGACTCTCAAAAACAAATGAAACCTCTCTAACTACCCCTCTAACCACCTTTGTGCATTAATCACCTTATTTTGTTGTCAAATTAACACTTTTAGTTGTCAATTGACAAGTTTTTGATCTTCCTTGCTACATGACTATCCCATTACATTAATATGGTCATTTGAGAGCTTATTAAACACAAAAAATTAAACAAAACTCATATCCACCCTTTGAACCCCTTACATGACTCCATTAAGCCCATTTTGGCTTATATTGCCAATGTTGGCAATTTTACAAAATATTGCACTTTTAGTGCCTTTTACATCTTTTAGAGGATTTGATAGCCTTATTACATTATCCAAGACCTTTATAGGTCTTTTCTATCCACCCTTAACCTAGGATCAATCCAAATCCATTCCTAGTGACCCCTAGGTACCTTGTAGGCTTAATAATGCCATTAAGGCTTACATTAAAGCTTTCATTACAATATGATCGATCTATGATCAAAAAAAGATCACATGTCCATGATTGAATGCATTACAATTTTTAATAAAATTAGAAGGAAAATTATCTTCCAATCCACCTAAGGATCCATCAATGTCCCAAATGGTCATCTTGCCTCCTGCTTGTGACCTTGTTGCTCCTGCACTAGTGTTGGCCAACAATTGGAAAATTTATGTTATAGAAAAAAAGTCTTCCAGCCTAAGCTTCTGTTGAAACTTGTTTTATAGTTCTTAATTTCAAAATAGATATGAATTTTTCATTGTAATATGTAGGCAAATATCTCATAATTTTACTCATGTTCATCATCATCACTTAATGGTGTAGGGGCACCAAGGTCATTCTATGAAGGTACATTCATTGAAGACACCAAGGACTAAGGAGGAGATCTCGACAACAAAGCCAATAAATTGGAATATTTTGAAGAATATTTCTTTGAATGATTCATTGTATCTTCATTGACTACAACATTCAAATCTTTTAGGGATGAATTAAGAATTTCATACAGTCATATCATGGTTGTTTAAAGTAATCTTGAAGCATTAAAAGTCTCATTGTCTTGTTATTTACACTAACAGTGTTGTAACAGTCCCAAAAAATTAATTGTTTTGAGGGTTTTTATGATGATATAATCCATTCTTTTGGTATTTTCTTGTTGTTTCCTATGTTATGGATCTATTATAACATGTTTCAAATTCTACTAAAGAAACATTTAAGGGGTGATCACCATGACTAATAGTGGGAAAAAGAGAGGAAAATGCTGCTACAAGTACACTAGTAGAAAATTTACCTTAATGAGGGTACAATTTTATGTTTGGATGAGTTAGGGAATGCCTAAATATGGTGTTTAGTCTTTGAATGAGTCTTAGAAGTGATTGGAAGTGGGAGAACCATAAAACCTTTGTTTTGCATCATTTAATGAGAGGATTTGTTGGAAAGCATGCCTAGAAGAGTAAAATTGGCAAAAGGACTATGGAATCCTTAGTTTGGCATCAAAATACCATACTGTAGAAAGTTTGGAAGTCTGGAGCTAAGTTTAAAGCACACTTTCTTTGTAAAAGTGGCCTAATTAGGCCTAATTCTGAGACAAACTGCCCTATTCTGTACAATCTTTACAAAGGAGTGATATCTTGTTTTTAGATATGTTATACAACTTTGAAAAGGGTATTTGAAAAAAGTGTTTATTTTCTTGGTATTTTGGAAAGTTTTTGAGATAAGTCCAAAAAATAGTGTTTGTTAACCTAATAGAGAGAGCAGCCTAGTCAAGGGGGGTAACTTAGTTTGTGCATGAACTGGAGTTTTGGGGTTATAAAACCTGTTCAAACATGTCCATTTAAGTCTATATCTTCTTGATGCATTTCATGTTACACTAGCTTTTCCATATTTTGTGAATCCTCACCACATGATCCTACTTTGCACTAGTAACTATACTTAAGATTTGATGCCTTTGACTGGGTCGATTTATCCTTGTAGCTATTATTAGCTACTCACTTTGATCATCTAGTAGAAAATATTTATACCTTCTAAATGCCTTTTCCTCCATGAGCTTAACATCACATCTGAGTATAACTCTTCTAGTGTTTGGAAGAAAATTCCTATATTCCTTTGAGGTTTTACTATACCAAACAAAGTACCCCATATCTATAATCAGATCTTACTTAGTACATGTGTATCACTTGGAATATGAAAATATATCAAACTTCCAAATATATTGAAGCAACTAACATCTAGCTTCTTCCCTATGAAATCTTCCTCTGGTGTCATCTTCCCTAGCATCTTGTGTGGAGATTTGTTGTATGTGTATACTATTGTACTACATGTCTCTTCCCATAGGTAACAAGACATGTGCTGGTCATGTAGCATATAACACTTTCTACCTTATATATAGAATGATTCTTTCTCTCAACAACTCCATTCTACTATATATTATAAGGAATATTTCAATCTCTTTTGATTCCTTCCCTAGTATTCCCTTTGTACTAGATCAAGAACAACCTCAAATCTAGTGTCACTCATTAGAAAAGATGCTTTTGTAAACTTCCCCAAAAAATATCCTTTACATGCATCATAATGATCTGTGCTTATCTCTAGAATACATGTCACTATCTCTTGAAGAAATTTAAGTTCTCCATGATGAATAAGGCCCATCCTCCTATTCCATATTTCTCTAAGACAATACTAATGGATAAACATTAATTCATACAACTAGACACTTAGTGAAGGGCCACACTATCTTTTCACCTCTTTAGACACCCTTTGACCACTTCTTAGAGATTCCAAAAGATCAAACTTTGACTTTGTTCTAGCACCAACTAACACCCACTTTGAGTCACAGACCTAATTGGCTAGATTAGGCTGGGTTACAAAGGAAGTATGAGTACTACCAATCTATACATACCAACCATACCAAAATTTCACTACTACCAATCCATACAATTTGTACAAAATTGAAACAATAGAGAAAAAGGCAAAAATTCTAAGTTTTATTCAATGTTTTCTGCTCATTGGTCAAGTTGATCACATATAAGTATGGATATCTTGTATGATTGGATATCTTTGTGAATCTTATTTCTGTTGCACTTGGAATGAGGTTCTAATTCACTCTACAACTCAAGATATTCCCATTTTACTAATTGTTATCCCCATTTTGTGCCATTACCTAGGGTTTCATCTATTTTCCCTCATATCTTGAGATTCCACCATGGGAAATTAATAAACCTTGGTGGAATCCAAGTTAGGACAATTTTTTTTTATGTTCCTTTTAGTTTTAGGTCAAAAGAATGAGGCTGGAGAGAAACACTTGATGCCCTAGGCATGCAAGATCCATGTGCATGCTAGAAATTTGTAGCAACATCTTTCATAACTCGCTATAGAGAAGGTTTTGATACTTGAAAATTAGTATGTGATCATCTTAAATGATCCCCCTCATGTTCCAATTTTTGGTTTGAATTTTTGCTCAAGGAGTAGGGTACTTCCTTTGTTAATGGATACCTAATTGTCTACATTCCTAAGTGAGCCTTAAAAAACTTAGTCGCTGCATACTTCTCTTGAGATCCCAAGACTTGAGTATGTTGTATAAAACCCAAAAGGGTATCTAAATCTGTGATTATTTTCTTTGGGTTGTGAGGAGATGTTTACAATTTTCCATGTTCAAGGCTAGAAGCCTAGTCTTGAGTTTGTGAAGCAACTAGCCAATGAAAGTTGCATAGTTTGAATCTAATGTTGGATTCATGTTAGTTTGGACCTAAATAGAGCCTTTCCATGCTTGGAATTCATCCCTATTCATTATTTGTATTTGTGGGGTTTTGTGTCAAATATGCCTATGGGCCACTTTTTAGGCATAAAAATGAGTAATATAGGTATTTTTCAAGGAAAAAAAGGATTTTATGTTTCTTATAAGGTTATAAATTTCCTTAGGGTCATTAGGTTAAGTTTTAGGTGTCTAGGAGTTAAGATGTCAAAAATTGCAAAAAATTGCAAAAGTTGTCAAAGCAAAATTGCAAAAATGCTGACAACTTTACAAGATTTTGGGAATTGGCAAAGGGATGAGCATTTGGAAATAAGTTGTTTTACTATTTCTGAACCTTTTCTAAGTCATAGAATTGGAATCAAGTGAAAAATGTAAAAATTGCACTTTTTGTGCAAAGTTGCATTGTTGAAAGTTGTAAAAGTTGCTCAAATTTGCAACTTAGTGGAAAAAGGGTCGTGCGATCGAACTGTCTGCTCCATTAGCTCTAGGTGGTCAGGTAAACCCTATCCCCAACCTTTTCCTATCCCCTTCAATGCTTGAATGTTCTCGGGCACGTCGAACCGAAACGTCCCTAAGGGTCACTAAATGCCATAGGGCTGTGATCTTTGATAGGGCATATCTTGAAGCTCGTGCGAGATATGGATGCAATTCTAGTTCCTACAAGACCATGTTGTAGAGACCTACAATAACCTCTCTCATTTTTTGGAGATCATACTCTATTTTTATTTTACGATGCAATCTTGGGTGATGTTGAAACTTGTAGTGTTGGCTAGTACAAAGTTGCCAACTGCCAAATCTCTCTCACATTTTGTCATGGGATTGAACTGTTTGCTCTATTAGCTATGGGTGGTTGAGTAAACCCTATCCCCAACCTTGTCGTATCCCCTTCAATGTTCAAACATTCTTGGGCATGTCAAAACAAAACGTCTCTAAGGGTCACTAAATGC
The DNA here is from genome assembly GCA_028749045.1 of Cupressus sempervirens. Taxonomy (NCBI): domain Eukaryota; kingdom Viridiplantae; phylum Streptophyta; class Pinopsida; order Cupressales; family Cupressaceae; genus Cupressus; species Cupressus sempervirens. Next base: position 190,477,715 of record CM053785.1, read on the forward strand.
CATAGGGTTGTGATCTTTGATGGGGCATATCTCAAAGTTCGTGTGAGGTATGGATGCAATTCTAGTTCCTATAGGACCATGTTGCGGATACCTACAATAACCTCTCTTTCTTTTTGGAGATAACACTCTATTTTCATTTTATGATGCCATCTCGGGTGATGCAAAAACTTGCAGTGATGGCCAGTACAAAGTTGCTAATTGCCAAATCTCTCTCACCTTTCGTTGTGGGATTGAACTATCTACTTTGTTAGCTTTAGGTGGTCAAGTAAACCCTATCCCCAACCTCGTCTTTTCCCCTTCAGCACTTGAACATTCTTGGGCATGCCAAACCGAAATGTCCCTAAGGGTCACTAAATGCCATAGGCCTATAATCTTTGATAGGGCATATCTCAGAGCTCATGCGATGTATGGATGTGATTCTAGTTCCTACAGGACTATGTTGTGGAGACCTATAATAACCTCTCTCAATTTTTGGAGATCACACTCCATTTTCATTTTACGATGCCATCTTGGGTGATGCTAAAACTTGTAGTGTTGGCCAGTACAAAGTTGCCAACTGCTAAATCTCTCTCACCGTTCGTCATAGGATCAAACTGTCTACATAGTTAGCTTTGGGTGGTTGGGTAAACCATATCCCCAACCTCGTCCTACCCCCTTTGTTAGGAATAAGGTGTCTCAACCTTGGATAATTCCTATTCTTATTATTTGTTTTGTAAAATGTATTTCTTGCAAATAATGTTGATGTGTCGGCATCTTGAATTGTGTATAAGGAGATCATAGCTAAAACAATTATGACAGATTCTTATGACACATAAGAGCTATATTAGGAAGATTTAGTGACAGGTGAAGACATGTGGCAACTGATAAATTTGAGTACTGTACACTCTACCCCAATAGTAGGGTTCCTATTTTCTCGAAGAATGGTAAAACCCTAATACGGTTACCTTTGGGAGTAGCCCTAAAAGTGAAGTGCATGTTATAAGCATTTTTAGAGTTGTGAAGAGGTGTATGTGAAAAAGTGTATTGTTGGTACTATGAGTTGCTACTGGAGTCTTTTATTGTCGCTATTGAACTTGCATTGCAAGTGTATTGTAACCTTGTGTTGAAGATAATACATTGTGTAGGTTTTGGAGGGGTGGGGTTGTTTTATCGAAAGGTTTTTCCCCACCGACAAATCTTTGTGTTATGTGTTTCTTTCTCTGTCTATTTTCTTTATGCTTGCTTGGCTAAAATATTGTTGTTTACATAATATTGAATCTGTAAGTGTAAAAGATTTTAATAGGATTTGTACCATACTTCTCTTAAGAGACCAGTATAGGAAGTTGTTTCCACACCTAAGTTTCCTTACACCCATCACTGCTCGACTGATCTCGAGCACGTCAAACCAGAATGTCCCTAAGGGTCACTAAATGCCATAGGGCTGTGATCTTTGACGGGGCATATCTTAGAGCTCGTGTGAGTTATGGATGCAATTCTAGTTCCTATAGGACCATGTTGCAGAGACCTACAATAACCTCTCTCACTTTTTGGAGATCACACTCCATTTTCATTTTACAATGCCATCTCAGGTGATGTTGAAACTTGCAGTGTTGGCTAGTACAAAGTTGGCAATTTCCAAATCTCTCTCACCTTTCATCATGGGATTGAACTATCTACTCTGTTAGCTCTGGTTGGTTGGGTAAGCCCTATCCCCAACCTTGTCTTGTGCCCTTCAGTGCTCGAACATTCTCAAGCACGCCAAACTAGAATGTCCCTAAGGGTCACTAAATGCCATAGGGTTGGGATCTTTGATTGGGTATATCTCAGAGCTCGTGTGAGTTATGGATGCAATTCTAGTTCCTATAGGACTATGTTGTGGAGACCTACAATAACCTCTCTCACTTTTTGGAGATCACACTCCATTTTCATTTTAAGATGCCATCTTGGGTGATGCCAAAACTTGTAGTGTTGGCCAGTACAAAGTTGCCAACTGCCAAATCTCTCTCACCTTTTGTCGTGGGATTGAACTGTCAGCACCGTTAGTGCCGAGTGGCTGGATAAACCCTATCCCCAACCTCTTCCTATCCTCGTCAGTGCTCAAACGATATCGAGGATGCCAAATTGAAATGTCCCTAAGGTTCGCTAAATGCCATAGGGCTGCAATCTTTGATAGGGCATATCTTGGAGCTCGTGCAAGATATGGATGCAATTTTAGTTCCTACAAGACTGTGTTATAGAGACTTACAATAACCTCTCTCACTTTTTGGAGATCACACACTATTTTCATTTTACGATGCCATCTTGAGTGATGCTAAAACTTGTAGTGTTGGCCAGTACAAAGTTACCAACTACCAAATCTCTCTCACCTTTCGTTGTGGGATCAAACTATCGACTCTTTTAGCTCTAGGTGGCCAGGTAAACCCTATCCCCAACCTCATCCTATCCCCTTCAGCACTCGAACATTCTTGGGCAAGCCAAACCAGAATGTCCCTAAGGGTCACTAAATGCCATAGGGCTGTGATCTTTGATGGGGCATAGCTCGAAGCTTGTGTAAGGTATGGATGCGATTCTAGTTTTTATAGGACCATGTTGTGGAGACCTACAATAACCTCTCTCACTTTTTGGAGATCACACTCTATTTTTATTTTACGATGCCATCTTGGGTGATGCTAAAACTTGCAGTGTTGGCTAGTACAAAGTTGCCAACTGCCAAATCTCTCTCACCCTTCGTTGTGGGATCAAACTGTCTGCTCCATTAGCTTTGGGTGATTGGGTAAATCTAGCTAAATCAATTTGTCTGGGTAAACGTGCCAAATCTCTCTCACCTTTTGTATGTCTTTCTTGATGTGTTCTTAGATTCTAAATATTAATTTGAACTCAGTTGACATGGCTGTAATGATATGTAGGCAATACTTTACAAAGTGTTTAATGGTTATCTAATTTCAACTTATTATATGATATAGCTAACCTATATGCATATAAAGGTCCTATTACTAGTATCGCCATTGTAGGTAATGAAGATCTAGCATAAGACAAGGAGCTACAAGACCTCCCTCAACCACTAGTACAAGAAATTGAATGCATTCTAAACAAGAGGATAGCCAAAGAAACCAAGAGGTCTACTTACTATGAATACCTAGTCAAATGGAAACACCATTTATTGGAGGATGCTACTTGATTGACACTTAAAAACATTAAGAAGACTACTTTCAATTTAGAAGAACTCCTAACTAAAGGGACTTAAGTTATTTTCTCTTAGGGAGTATGGTTTTAGTTGTGCAATCGTATCTATGGTGATTCTTACAAACTAAGTTGATTTTTTAAAGATCCTTTTTGTTTTTATGATATTTTAAATTGGTTTGAGATAGTTTAGTTTTGATTTAAAGTGTTTAAGGAAAGTTTTCTAGAAACAATCTAGGAAAAGGCTTATTAAGAGCTCATTCCACAAATGAAGCCCTAACTTGTATTTGAACCAGTGGAATTCTCTAAGATTCTAGAAAATTATAGATCTGTAGAGCTTAATAAGTGTCTCGATGGAAAAACTATGTTTGCATTTGTCCCTAAGTTGAATAGCTTAGTGTATTTAGGTAGGATTGAGACCAAAAAGATTTAAAAATGTTGAATTGAATTGATGGGTGTAGTTTACTAGTGAATTTGAGTTAATTTTGGTTAGTAGAGGAGGTTTGAGGCCATGCACCAATTCATGCACCAATTATCTAGTAATTGCTTTGAAAACCAAACCTAGTGTGACCTTATTAGGTCTATGTACTTTGCATGGGTTAGGTGCTACAATAATGGAATTGGGAATCTAGGCTTTGGAGTCTTAAATAAATTTCAAAAGGGTGTCTGAATCTACCCATAGAATAGTTAGATTTCAACCTAAGAGGAATAGAAGTCCAAAAAATTAGAGTAGGAGACCTATAAGGAATTCTATGATAGTCAACATTTTGTACTATATGACAATTGGAGGGTTAAACCAAGAGTTGATTCTCGATCAATTCAACATAAGGAAGGTGTCCCAATAGAAAATTGGGGTTGGTGAAGCCATTATTGAAGAGTTACAGTTATTGGCTTGCAATAGGGCTACTGTCCCTAAAACAAAAAGGTGCAAGATCTAGATTAGAGAAGTACTCACCTTGGAGGAGTTCACAAATGACCCTATCACTTTGGATAGGCCACAAAAATGATATCCTAAAGGAGTAAGATATTAGGAAGGCCACAAGTTTAGTTTGGTAGATTAGGAAGAAGAAAGTGCTTAAACCTCACTTCTTGCTCAACATCTCTACATTAGTGAGGGGAAAATAAAGAGGATAGATGGCTACATAGATATGGACAAAATAGAAATATAAAGAGGGGGGGAATAAGAGAGAGTGAGATACAAGGATAGAGAGATATGATTTTTTTTTTATATAGAGAGATAGAGATAGAGAAGTAGGGAAATATAATTATGAAGGGAGAAGGAAAGATGAATAGAGATAGAGGGAAACAAAAGAAGGTGTAGGTAGACATGAAGATTAAAGGAAATAAAAAGATAGGGATAAATGAATAGAGATATAAGAAGATGATGAATGTAAGATAAAATAGAGAGAGTTAGGGAGATGCAGAGAGACATCTAGATGGTGATATAGATTCATAGAGATCAACACATTAATACTTAGTTTTCTCTAATTCAAAAAATATTGAAGATATCATGTTAGAACTCTCTTATTGATTTTGTAATGACTTCATACTTAATTTGTCTTCTATAGGTCATCCTTTTAAAGTTTAAGTGTATGTGCATACATTAATGATTATTAGCAATTGTAAAACTTGATCTTCTTCTTATGTAACAATATTTAAGATTAACCTGAATAATTAAATTTACAATTTTTTTACATAGAAAGAATCATTTATAACCATTGCATTGTACTAAAATGAATCTAATCTACACATTAATCTAGGACACCTGCATGGTTGATTATTGTTTGTATGAATACAACATTGGTGTAGTCGAAGAATTTGACCTTGGATAACACAAGATAACACAACTCTTGTGATCTAGTGATCCCTCCCAAAGTATTTTCCATACCACTAATCTTGACAGAAAACTTTAGACATAAAATAAATGGGTGAAATAGAGGGTAGGAGCATAGTTATAATATCACTTTGTGCATTGGGTTAATACTATAAAGGGTAGGATTGGTGCAATGTTGATTTGTAGGTAATACCATTATAGATCTTGCATTGTTACTATGCTTATTGGGGCCTGTATTATATTATCAGCTGTTTTATCTAATGCTCAATGTATTTTGAATTTGATTGCTTCGATTTGGAATAAACTGGTAGTAGATATTTTTTTTTTTAAGGGAAGTGTTAGGTATATTACATTAATGGATTTCTTTCCAAGGCATTTGATCCTTTTGTGACTACCTCATAAACAAGTCAAGCTATCAAGCAATGCCTCTTAAACTTTGTGAGATCGATCTTGACTGATAAATTTTATTGCCAATCAATATTGTATCAAAAATTCAAACTAATTAGGTATTGAATTAAACTTGATAAACAAATGACAGAGAAGGAAAAATTTAAACATGAACAAGATCATAAATCATATGATGATGGCATATTGGAAATTATTAACTTATTCTTAAATAGTGATAAAGTTTATTGTTAATCAATATTCTATCAAAGTTTTGAACAGATTGGGTATTGAATTTAATGTCATACATGAACATACTTAATTTAATGTCATACATGCACATATCTAATTTAATGTCATACACAAACATATTTAATTTAATGTCATACATGAACAAACATATAATATAAAATGATAACCAATAATGTCATTTATGAAAAAAAATATCATATATTAACCAATAATGTCATATATGAAAAAAATATCATATATTAACCAATAATATCATAAGTCAAATAATGTCATACATCTAATAAATGTCATACATCAAATATAGAATGTCATATACATCAAATGTGTATCGAATATGTCCACTGATGCCTACATATATACATTTCTAGATCAAATATATATTTTCCTTCCCATGAGGGGAAGGAAACAAATCTCTCAAGGTCTTTTGTCGTCATGTGGAGGGAGACAATGGAGATGATGGGGTCCTCCTGACATGCTCACTTGTCCTCTTGTTGAGGGTCTTCTCTAACTCAACCTAATACAGACAAAGTAGATATGAATAAATATTTATTATATGTTGAAATCAAATATAAGTACACATGAAATTAATTATTTTCTTACCACCATCAAATAGTCACTCTGTAAGTCCACCTCGAAGGCTTGTCGACAATCAGGCATAACAAAACCCTACAATAATTAAATCAATATAATCACTTATAAATAACATTAGAAATTTTGATACTAACTATTATAAACAACAACTAAAACCAAGAAAATTCTTTCATACCTTAGTTAATGGCTATGAGATAGCCATAGCTGTGGCCACTCCATGATCAATGGACTATCAGAGATGAGGAGGAGTGTCCGATGTCATGAGCTGCATGTCATACAATACAAATTACATGTAACATGAAACATGAAACAAATATAATCAAATGAATTAAATTAACATGAAACAAATGTACCTATATGTAGCTCATATGATGTCTATGCTCTAAGTCTGTAGTAAAGGTTGATGATCCTGTAGAGAACTGATGCACATGCATAATTTTTGTCGTGAATCTTTAATATGATTACTTAATAAATATATGTATTAATTTAAATGATTAAATTGATACATACCTCTAGACTCATGGATGGGACAAAAAATGGGGCCGGAGAATCGCTGCTAGGCCTACCAACACTTTGACCCTGAATTTTGAACAATGTCAATAGATGCTAATTAATTAATTATTCACTATACATATAAAATGTGATCAAATTAGTAAATTATAATTGTAATTTACCTGTGTGTCAATGGAAAATGTCTCATTCAGGAATTGATCAGTGACGAGCCCATTATCCACACCATCTCCAGCATGAGTACCAAATGTGCATAAGGATCCACATGAAGTGCACATGCGACTACAACATGTGGAAGGCTCCCCCTCAACTAATGGGCTCGTGCAATGGATGAGGGTCGGTGTCAAAGCATTAATGGTCCCTAGAGTGTTGGCCTCTACATGTTCCTTCACAACTAAAGGAATAGTCACATGCTTGCACTGTGGCTTGACCACAGGTGCCCTAACTACATTAGGGTCATGATGTGCTCCTGTCCTGTCAAATGATGACCCCCCACCTCTACCCTAGGAGTCTTATATATCAAAATAATTGGGGATCTCCCCAAGGACAAGCTCACAATACAATTTCTTCAAAAAATACATAGGGACCTTGTGATTATTGCAAGGAGGGGCATCAAAAACCATCCACCACCTATCCCAAAAATTATTTCTAATAGCATCGTGTATGCACCAATGGATGGGGAATAGTTTAGTACCCTCTCTTATAGTATCTTGCTCATCGAGTTTTCTAAATAATGCACATATTCTATCTTTTGGTATTTCTTTTTTTTTAACATCTTCATATGACAAATTATTTGCATAAAATCTTTTTTGTTCGTCCCTCTTAACCTACCAAATATCTAACTAACCACTAACTGAGGCTATCTAGGTCTTAATGGATTCGAGGGATGATGCCAATTGAGCCCTCATTGGATTGGTTTGTCCAGATTCTTTCAATTGACCAATGAGTCCTTCTAATTCAGTTTTACCTCTTTCTATTTCATTTATTATATTTTCTTGTGTGCCAGGTGGAGGTCTTGCAATTGGTTCAGGTTGCAAAATTTGTTGTTCTTCTTGGGGAGGGTTTTGGTTTTGAGGTTCTTGAGGGTTTTGAGGTTCTTGTAGATTTGCCAGTTGATTATTGACATTCCTTGACAAAAAATCAATTGAAATCTAAATAAATAAACAAATCTAAATAAAAATTGTAAAAACCCTACAAAACAATATAAAAAACCTACAAAACAATATGAAAAACATATCAAACAATGCAAAATGAAGTTTAGATCACATACGACATGGGCGTGGGCATGCTTGTGATAATGAATTTCATTGGCGAGGAGGCATATCAGCAAGGTGGGTGGTGAAAAGTTTTGTTTTATCCAACTCACATACGTGCTGCTATTGGAAGAAGCTAAAAAATTGAGATAAAATAAATGGGATACGGGTATGCAACCCATTTATATAAATTCACTTTTTTAAAGCACGTACGTGCTATGGCTTGGGCATACACACTATTCAAAAAATGAAATAAAAAGGTTGTCACCTTTTTGGCACCACAACTTGGTGCATATACTCCACGATACCATTTCATTCTATTAGTTTTGGATGATGCACAATTTAAGCTAGACAAGATGCATATAGATGATAATCTAGTAGATATGTTTACCAAGGTAATAACAAGGGAGAAGCTAAACTCCTCTTCAGCTTCAGTTGGTCTTTTAGACTGAACAAAATAAAAGAACAACAGAGTCCAAGGTGGGTTGATATTCTGGTGGGAGCTAAAAGTTTAGCAATGCTATGATCAATCTCCAAGTGGGAGGTTATTATTGTGGAGTTTGATAAGTCTCCAAGTGGGAGACTATTGTGATGTTGAGCCTAATCAAGCTTGGAGGTTTATTTGGCACAATTTTTCTCCCCATATTATTTTTACAAGGGTTTGGGGGCTGCACCCCCAAGACAGGGTCAAGGCGTAGTGCCCTTGTGGAGTCCTAGGGCAATGCCCCTGTGGGGGTTTTCAAGGGTAGTGCCCTCAAAGCCTAAAATGACCTTATATTGAAAAAGGCTTCAACTACTAATTTCCCCATTATACAACTTATTCTAGCCCTAATTTTGTAAGTGGCAAAAGCTTGTATAAAAAGGCTTTGGGTTAGGGATTTCATAATGTAATGGTGATATTGCAGCTTCTTACGGTAGTATTGAGTTGTAAGGGATTATGGATTGTAATCACTAGATAATAATAATATTGAACTTGTTAGTGGACATAGCCTAGGGATTAGGTGAACCACATTAAATGTTGGTGTCTTGTGTTCTCTTCTTTGCAATCTATTATTTTCTGATATTGGTTATATTTGCATGTAACTATTATTTATGTCTAAGGTTAATCCTAACAAAAAGGGGATAGGAAAATAGAGAGGGGACATGATGGAGAGATGGAGATATTGATTGATAGAGAGAGAGAAAGATTAGGGGATAAGAATAAGGAGAGGGGATAGGATGGAGAGAGAGAGAGAGTGATATTGAGAGTAGGGAATAGGGTGCAGAGAAGGGAGTAGGATGGAGAGAATGAGAGTAAGGGATAGGAAGATAGAGAGGGGATAGGATGGAGAGAGAGAGAGAGATAGAAGAAACATGATAAGATGAGGAGAGAAGGGGGTAGCAAGATGTATAGGGGATAGGATGGAGATGAAGTATTTACATAGAGAGATTGCATTATATCACGATCACACTATGTGAATACACATAAATTTCTTAAAAAATAATGTGACTATTGAGAAAGGCCCACATTCTCTATTTTGTAGTTAGTTCAATTCAGTTTAGTTTTTACAATAGGTTTTTAATGGTGTTGGAAGTCACAAAGAACTTTTCTTGGTGTTGGAAGTGCCAAATTCAACCATTTTCTACACTATTACAAGTGTTAATCAACATTGTAACATAGTTGAGGTTAGCATAGTACTTAAAAAATGTATATTGAAACTATATAGACAAATTTTAATATATTGTATTCATAGATATCATTGTAATTTGCATTTTTACATGATTCAATGTCTATAAATCATTGTAATTTGTATGTTTGAATAATTTGACATGTAGAAATAATCATCATGCCAAGGAAGAAAAAAAACTCAAACACTAGAAGGGAAGGATAGGGATTTAAAAATTAAAAGAGATTAAATGAGAGTATTGGGTGAAAAAATAAAATTACAATAATTAAATGAAAATATGGCTTTGGAAGAGGAACAACAACCACCAATAGAAAGAAACAAAGTTTTAGAATTAGAAAGACAAAGAGAATAAATGAGACTCTTGTGCTCAACAAGACAATTAAACTGTCATGAAGGTACACTATCTTCTAATATTGGAGTCACATCATTATCTTATGTTGAAGAGGCACCATGTTCTACATTGGAGGGTGTGCAAACTCCATCATATCACATTGAAGGCACAACATTAACATACCATGTAGGTAATATTCCATCTTTCGCATCTTACTTCCAAGGGACATCATCTTTGGTTGAGGTATGAAATTCACCCAAAATTATGTTGATTTTCAAAATGTTGAGACTACTGAAGAGATTAGAACACCTTATACAATTCATTTTGGAAAGCCAAGATATTTGATTGATATAGAGATTAATATTTTGCAATCAATGCCTGATAAGATTATAAAGCATAGTTGTCAAAGAAAAGTTAATTGTATATGGAGATTATTCTTTGAAGAATTTAAAGTGATAGGAAGATGTCAATTATTTGTTGATACGATGAGGAATTTTAAATTTTTTCCTATCATGGGTATGTGTAGGATCATGGTCAACCAAACAATGGCCTTAAGTGGTAGTGAAAAACCAACAAATCCGGGTTATGTCAACTTGACACACACTTTTAAAGTGGTTCTGGACTTTATATCAAAAAGTTGTCAGAAAATAATCTGTAGGAAATTGAGTGTAGTTTCTAAACTACTAGGCCTTATCTAGAGAAAAAATATTTGATTGGTCAAAAGTCTGGATTTTAATGCAGTACTACAAAAATTTCAAGTCAAAAATAAAAAGTAGGTGTATATCTGACCACCTTAATCAAAATAAAATGATAATATTTTTAAATATAATTATAGATATAGAAAGTAGACTCATGCTTGGATGTGACACATATTTTTGGATATTTTTATTCTAAATAAATAATTAAATATGAATTTTCTACTAAAACATTTTCAGGAAAAAAATCCCGTGTCTGACCACCTTAATTAGTTGAAAACTTTACCAAATTAATTTTTTTTCTTTATACTAGGCTAAGCATAGAATGTGATGCAACTTTTGGATTTAAAAAATGTTATATCGTTTGAAAGTTATAGCTAGTTTTCAATCAATATGTCAATCAACACTTTAAAATAATTTTCATTGAAAATTAACTAATAAATACTTATCAAACTCAGAATTTGATAGGAATTATTACGATGGAATCTTGAGAGTGTTATAAAAAAACCCTTTTCATTTCATTCAATTTCAATGAAAATAACATTATCAGATGGCTACTTGAAGTCTAAGTGTCAGTGAAACCCTTCTCAAACACGTTTTTGGGTTGACCAAATAGGCTTGGTAAATACCAAGCCTAATTCGGTAACCGAATTCAAATTGGGCATTTGATTACTGCTTATTTTCAATTGGCAATTTTGGAGGGAAATTTGAGAGGAAAGTTTTAGAGGGAAACTTTAGAGGGTTTTAGAGGGAAATTTATTTTTGGGAAGTGTAGGCATTAATATTATTATTACATATGATTATGATTATTATTATTAAATATATAGTAATATTATATGATTATTATTGTTATATAATCTAATAATAATATATTATTATTATACTAAAATATATAGTATTATATTAAAAAATATAGTATTATATTATTAATGAATATAATATTGTTATGAAATACATTGAAAGGGATCATAGGTTAACCTATGACCCCTCTCAACGTATTTCATGACAACATATGTCCTTAGGGCCCCTAGTGACCCCTTTCAACATATGTCCAATGGGTCCTAAAGCCCCTAGGGACATATGTTGTCATGAAATGTGTTGAAAGGGGTCATGGGCTAACCTATGACACCTCTTGACGCATTGGAACCAACCAAATGGGGTTCTAAGGGTCCTAGGGGCCCTAGGGACATATGTTGTAATAAAATGCATTGATAGGGGTCATAAGTTAACCTATGACCCCTCTCGATGCATTAGAACCAACAAAATGTGACATAAATTGTCATGAAATGCATCGATAGGGGTCATAGGTTAACTTGTTACCCTTCTCGACACATTGGAACCAACCAAATGTGCCTCTAGGAACATACGTTGTCATTAGAACCAACTAAATGCATCTCTAGGGGTCCTATGGCCCATAGGGACATACGTTGTCATGAAATGCATTGATAGGGGTCATAGGTTAACCAATGGCCCCTCTTAATGCATTGGAACCAACCAAATGCTTCTCTAGGGGCCATAGGACCCATAGGGACATATGTTGTCATGAAATGTGCTGATAGGGGTCATAGGTTAACCTATGACCCCTCTCAATGCATTGGAACCAACCAAATGCATCTTTAGGGGTCGTAGGGCTCCTAAGGACATACATTGTCATGAAATGCATCAATAGGGCTCATACACATTGGAACCAACCAAATGTGTTCCTAGGGGGCCTAGGAACCCTAGGGACATATGTTCTCATGAAATGCGTTGATAGGGGTCATAGGTTAACTATGACCTATCTCGACGCACTGGAACCAACCAAATGCATCCCTAGGGGCCCTAAGGCCCCTAGGGACATACATTATCATGAAATGCATCAATATGGGTCATAGGTTAACCTATAACCCTTCTCAATGCATTGGAACAAACCAAATGCATCACTAGGGGTCGTAGGGCCCATAAGGAAATACATTGTCATGAAATGCGTTGATAGGGGTCATAGTATAACATATGACCCCTCTTGACGTATTGGAACAAACCAAATGTGTCCTGGGACATAGGGCCCCTAGAGACATACATTTCCATGAAATGCATCGATAAGGGTCATAGGTTAACATATGACCCTTCTCGACGCATTGGAACCAACCAAATGCATCCCTAGGGCCCCTAGGGACATGTTGTCATGAAATGCATTGACTCTTGAGGAATTGGAACCAACCAAATGCATCCCTAGGGGTCCTAGGGCCCCAAGGACATACGTTGTCATGAAATGTGTTGATAGCCTATGACCCCTCCTAATGCATTAGAACCAACCATATGTGTCCCTAAGGGGCCTAAAAACCCTAGAGACATACAGTCTCATGAAATGCATCGAGAAGGGTCGCATTAGAGCCAACCAAATGCATCCCTAGGAGACCTAGGGCACCTAGGGACATGCATTGTCATGAAATGCATCAAGGGCCTCTCGATGTATTGCAACCAACCAAATTCATCCATAGAGGTCCTAGGGCCCCTAGGGACATATGTTGTCATGAAATGCATCAATAGGGGTTATTGGTTAACCTATGAATGCATTGGAACCAACCAAACATGTACATCTGGGCCCTACAACCCCTAGGGACATATGTTGTCATGAAATGTGTCAATAGGGGTCATAAGTTAATGTATGACCCCTCTCAACACATTGGAACCAACCAAATACATCCCTAGGGGTCATAGGGCCCCTAGGGACATACGTTTCATGAAATACATTAATAGGGGTTATAGGTTAACCTATGAACCCTCTCAACGCATTGGAATAGACCAAATGTGTCTCTAGGAGGCCTAGGTACCCTAGGGACATACATTGTCATGAAATACATTGAAACCTATAACCCCTCTTGATGCATTAGAACCAACCAAATGTGTCCCTAGGGGTCTTAGGGCCCTTAAGGACATACGTTGTCATGAAATGTGTCAAGAGGGATCATAGGTTAACCAATGACCCCTCTTGATGCATTAGAACCCAACAAATGCATCTGTAGGAGTTGTAGGGACCCTAGGGACATACATTGTCATTAAATATGTCGATATGGGTCATAGGTTAACCTATGACTCCTCCTGATGCATTGGAACCAACCAAATGCATCCCTAGGGGTCCTAGGGCCCCTAACAACATACATTTTCTTAAAATACATCAAGAGTGGTCATAGGTTAACCTATGACCCCTCTTGATGCATTAGAACCAACCAAATGTATCCCTAGGGGTTGTAGGGCCTCTAGGGACAAACATTGTCATTAAATGTATCAATATGGGTCATAGGTTAACCTATGACCCCTCTCAATGCATTAGAACTAACCAAATGCGTTCCTAGGGGCCCTAGAACCCCTAGGAACATATGTTGTCATGAAATGCATCGAGAGGGGACAAAGGTTAACCTATGACCCCTCTTGATGCATTAGAACCAATCAAATGTGTCCCTAGGGGTCGTAGGGACCCCAAGGACATACATTGTCATTAAATGTGTTGATAACCTATGACCCCTCTTGATGCATTGGAACCAACCAAATGCGTCCCTAGGGAACTAGGACCTCTAGGGACATACATTATCATGAAATGCATCGATAGGGGTCATAAGTTAAGCTATGACCCCTCTCGATGCATTAAAATGAACCAAATGTGACCCTAGAGGTCCTAGGACCCCTAGGGACATATAGTGTAATAAAATCCATTGATAGGGGTGATAGGTTGACCCTCATTGATGCATTGGAACCAACCAAATGCATCCCTAGGGGCCCTAGGAACCTTAGGGACATACATTGTCATGAAATGCATCGATAAGGGTCATAGGTTAACCTATGACCCCTCTTGATGCATTGGAACCAACCAAATGCGTCCCTAGGGGTCGTAGGGACCCTAGGGACATACCTTTTCATGGAATGCATCAATAGCTCTTGATGCATTTCATAACAATGTATGTCCCTATGGCCCCTAGTGACCCCTTTCAATGCAATCCTAATGGGTCCCTAGGGGTTCTAGCACCCTTAGGGACATATGTTTTCATGAAATGAGTCAAGAGGGGTCATAGGTTAACCTATGACACCTCTCGATATATTTGGTGATGCATTTGAACCAACCAAGTGCATCTCTAGGGGCCCTAGGGCCCCTAGGGACATACGTTGTCATGAAATGCATCGATAGGTGTCATAGGTTAACCTATAAGCCCTCTTGACGCATTGGAACCAACCAAATGTATCCCTAGGGGCCCTAAGACCCCTAGGGACATACGTTGTCATGAAATGCATTGATAGGGGTCATAAGTTAATTTGACCCCTTTCGACACATTGGAACCTACCAAATGCGTCCCTAGGGCCCCTGGGGACATACATTGTCATGAAATGCATCATGCATTGGAACTAACCAAATGTGTCCCTAGGGGGCCTTGAACCCCTAGGGACTTACATTGTCATAAATGCATTGATAGGGGTCATAGGTTAACCTATGATCCCTAACGATGCATTGGAAGCAACCAAATGCATCCTTAGGGGCCTTAGGATCTAGGGACATACATTGTCATGAAATGAGTCAATAGGGGTCATTGGTTAACTTATGACCCTTCTCGATTCATTAGAACCAACCAAATGTGTCTCTTGGGTCATAGGGCTCCTAGGGACATACGTTGGCATGAAATGTGTTGAGAGGTGTGATAGGTTAACCTATGATCCCTCTCGATGCATTAGAGCTAACCAAATGCATCCCTAGGGGCCGTAGGGCCCCTAAGGACATACATTGTCATTAAATGTGTCAATAGGGGTCATAGGTTAACCTATGACCCCTCTTGATGCATTAGAACCAACCAAATATGTCTTTAGGGACCTTAGGACCCGTAAGGACATATGTTGTCATGAAATACTTCAACCAAATATGTCCCTAGGGGTGCTCAGGCCCCTAGGGACATACGTTATCATGAAATGCATCGAGAGGGGTCATAGGTTATGACCCCTCTTGATGCATTAGAACCAACCAAATGTGCCCCTAGGGGTCGTAGGGCTCCTAGGGACATATGTTGTCATTAAATGCTCGACCAATTAGAACCAACCAAATGTGTCCCTAAGGGGCCTAGGACCCCTACGGACATACATTATCATGAAATGCATTGATATGGGTCATAGGTTAACTTATGACCCCTATCGACACATTAGAACCAACAAAATACGTCCTTAGGGGCCCTAGGACCCCTCACGACATACATTGTAATGAAATGTGTTGTTAGGGGTCATAGGTTAACCTGTGAACCCTCTTGACACATTAGAACCAACCAAATGTGTCCCTATGGGTCGTAGGGCCCCTAGGGACATATGTTGTCATGAAATGTGTTAATATGGGTCATAGGTTAACCTATGACCCCTCTTGATGCATTAGAACCAACCAAATATGTCCCTAGGGGGCCTAAGACCCCTAGGCACATACATTGTAATGAAATGCATTGATAGGAGTCATAAGTTAACCTATGAGCCCTCTTGATGCATTGGAACCAACCAAATGCATCCCTAGGGGCCCTAGGACCCCTAGGGACATATGTTGGAATGAAATGTGTCGAGAGGGGTCATAGGTTGTCATGAAATGTATAAAGAGGGGTCATAGGTTAACCTATGACCCCTCTCGACTCATTTCATGACAATGTATGTTCCTAGGGGCCCTAGAGACCCCTTTTGATGCATTTCCATGTGTTGCTAGGGGTTCTAGGGCACCTATGGACTATGTTGTCATGAAATGAGTCACGAGGGGTCACAGGTTAAGGGTCATAAGTTAACCTATGACCCCTCTCGATGCATTTCATGACAACATATGTCTCTAGGGGCCCTACTAACCCTTCCAATGCATTCCCAATGGGTCCCTAGGGGTCTGAGGGCCACTAGGGATATATGTTGTTATGAAATGCATCGAGAGGGGTCATAGGTTAACCTATGACCCCTCTCCACACATTAGAACCAACCAAATGCATCTTTAGTGGTTGTAGGGCCCTTAGGGACATCTGTTGTCATTAAATGCATCGATAGGGGTCATAGGTTAACCTATGACCCCTCTTAATGCACTAAAACAAACCAAATACGTCTGTAGGGGGCCTAGGACCCCTAGGGACATACATTGTCATGAAATGCATCAATAGGGGTCATAGGTTAACTTATGACTCCTATCGACACATTGGAACCAACCAAATAGTTCCCTAGGGGCCCTAAGACCCCTAGGGACGTATGTTATCATGAAATGCATTGATAGGGGTAATAGGTTAACCTACGACCCCTCTCAATGCATTGGAACCAAGCAAATGTGTCCATGGAGTTCGTAAGGCCCCTAGGGACATATGTTGTCATGAAATGCATCAATAGGAGTCATAGATCAACCTATGACCCCTCTCGACACATTGGAACCAAACAAATGCATGCCTAAGGGCCCTAGTGACCCCTTTCAATGCATTCCCAATGGGTCCCTAGAGGTCCTAGGGCGCCTAGGGACATATGTTATTATGAAATGCATCAAGAGGGGTCATATGTTAACCTATGACACTTCTTGATGCATTAGAACTAGCAAATGCACCCCTAAGGGCCCTAGGGCCTCTAGGAACATATGTTGTTATGAAATGCATCGATAGGAGTCAAATGTTAACTTATGACCCCTCTTGATGCTTTAGAACCAACCAAATGCATCCCTAATAGTCCTACATTGTCATGAAATGCATCGATAGAGGTCATAGGTTAACCTATGACCCCTCTTGACACATTGGAACCAACCAAATGTGTCTCTAGTGGTTGTAGGGCCCCTAGGGACATATATTGTCATTAAATGCCTCGATAAGGGTCGTAGGTTAACCTATGACCTCTCTTGACACATTGAAACTAATCAAATGCATCCTTCAGGGCCCTAGGGCCCCTAGGGACATACATTGTAATAAAATGTGTCGATAGGGGTCATAGGTTATCCTAACCCCTTGTAACATATTGGAACCAACCAAATGCGTTCTAAGGGTCCTAGGACCCCTAGGGACATACATTGTCATGAAATGCATCGATAGGGGTCATAGGTTAACCTATGACCCCTCTCGACGCATTGGAACCAACCAAATGCATCCCTAGGGGGCCTAGGACCCCTAGGGACATACATTGTCATAAATACATCAATAAGGGTCATAGGTTAACCTATGACACCTATCAACACATTGGAACAACTAAATGCATCCATAGGGGCCCTAGGATCTAGGGACATACACTATCATGATATGCATCAATAGGGGTCATAGGTGACCATTCTTGATGCATTAGAACCAACAAAATGTGTCCCTAGGGGTCTTAGGGCCCCTAGGGACATACGTTGGCAAGAAATGCGTCGAGAGGTGTGATAGGTTAACCTATGACCCCTCTTGATGCATTAGAACCAACCAAATGCATCCCTTGGGGTCGTAGAGTCCCTAGGATATAAATTATCATTAAATGCATCGATAGGGGTCATAGGTTAACCTATTACACCTCTAGATCTATTAGAACCAACCAAATGCATCTCTAGGGACCCTAGGACCCCTGAGGACATACATTGTCATGAAATGCATCGATAGGGGTTATAAGTTAACCTATGACCCCTCTCAATGAATTAGAACTAATTAAATGCATCCCTAGGGGTCCTAGGGCCCCTAGCGACATATGTTATCATGAAATGCATTAAGAGGGGTCATAGGTTAACGTATGACCCCTCTTGATGCATTAGAACCCCCTCTTGATGCATTAGAACCAACCAAATGCGTCCCTAGGGGTCATAGGGCTCCTAGAGACATATGTTGTCATTAAATGCTCAATAGGGGTCATAGGTTAGCCTATTACTCCTCTCGATGCATTAGAACTAACCAGATGCATCTTTAGGGGGCCTAGGACGCCTAGGGACATACATTATTATGAAATGCATCAATAGGGGTCATAGGTTAACCTATGACCCCTATCGACACATTGGAATCAACCAAATGTGTCCTTAGGGGCCCTAGGACCCATAGGGATGTACATTGTCATGAAATGCATTGATAGGGGTTATAGATTAACCTATGAACCCTTTCGATACAATAGAGCCAACCAAATTCATCCCTAGGGGTCGTAGGGCCCCTAGGGACATACGTTGTAATGAAATGCATCAATAGGGTTCATAGGTTAACCTATGACCCTTCTTGACTCATTCAAACCAACCAAATATGTACTTAGGGGGCTTAGGACCCCTAGGGACATACATTGTAATAAAATGCATCGATAGGGATCATATGTTAACCTATGACCCCTCTTGACGTATTAGAACCAACCAAATGCATCCCTAAGATCCCTAGGATCCCTAGGGACATACATTGTTACGTATGTTACTAGGGGCCCTAGTGACCCCATTTGATGCATTTCCAATGGGTCGCTAAGGGTCCTAGGGCCACTAGCGACATATGTTGTCATGAAATACATCGAAAGGGGTCATATGTTAACCTATGACCCCTATCAATGCATTTCATGACAACATTTATTCCTAAGGGCCCTAGCGACCTCTTTCAATGCATTCTCAATGGGTCACTAGGGTTCCTAGAGTCCCTAGGGATATATTTTATTATGAAATGCATCGAGAAGGATCATAGGTTAACCTGTGACCCCTCTTGATGCATTATAACCAACCAAATGCATCCCTAGTGGTTGTACGGCCCCTAAGGACATCCGTTGTCATTAAATGCATCAATAACCTATGACCCCTCTCAATGCATTAAAACCAACCAAATGCATCCCTAGGGGGCCTAGAACCCTTAGGGACTATGCATCAATAGGGGTCTTAGGTTAACTTATGACCCCTATCAACACATTAGAACCAACCGAATTTATGTTGTCATGAAATGCATCAATAGGGGTAATAGGTTAACCTATAACCCCTCTTGATGCATTGGAACTGACTAAATGCATCCTTGGGTGTCGTAGGACCCTTAGGGACATATGTTGTCATGAAATGCATCAATAGGGTCATAGGTTAACCTATGACTCCTCTCAACGCATTGGAATCGACCAAATACATCCCTACTGGGCATAGGACCCCTAGGGGCATACGTTGTCTTGAAATGCATCGATAGGTATCATAGCTTAACCTATGACCCCTCTCGACACATTAGAACCAACCAAATGCATCCCTAGGGGCACTAGGACCCCTAAGGACATATGTTGTAATGAAATGTGTCAAGAGGGGTCATAGGTCAACCTATGACCCCTCTTGACACATTTCATGACAACGTGTGTTCGTAGGGGCCCTAGTTACCCCTTTTGATGCATTCCCAATGGGCCCCTAGGGACATATGTTGTCATGAAATATGTCGAGACGGATCATAGGTTAACCTATGGCACCACTTGATGCTTTAGAACCACCAAATGCATCCCTAAGGTGTAATGTCCCCTTTTTAGCATTCATAGCATGATGTTGTCGTTAGCCTATTTTCCCACGGTCCCGTAGGCTAACCAAGACATTAAAGGGACTTAGAGGCCATTTGGTCGAGATAGTTTCAGTTGCAAGTCTTTCTGAGGGGTTTTGAGGCAACTTTGGGCATGCTTACTATTTATAGTAAGTCATCTTGGACATGGTCGGACATCCAAGGGCAGCGGTATGTCGATGGTAATTGTTTAAAATCGACAAGAATATTTGTTTATCATTGATAAGATTTGTTATGCATTGATAAAGCTATTTTATAAAGTTAAATTTAAATATTTAACTTTATTAATGCATAGACTATAGTTTGTGGGAAATATTTAAATCAAAAGAGTCCCTTTTATTTTATAACACATTGGAGACATAAGTTACATAAAGGGAGTGATGTTTTATCCCACATTGAGAAAACGAAGGATGGAGCTCTTGTGAGAACACTATAAAAGAAATGGAAGAGCTTCTTTTATGCAAGCTTGGAAATATCAAAGAAATTGGAGAATTTTCTGGAGATTATATTTCAATAGTTTGAAGGATGAAATCCCTTCAAGCTGGAAATCTTGACGCCATTGAAAGATATGGTCTTGAGATTCAACATGGTAGCAGTCTAAAAAAGTAGATACGAAAAAGCAACCCGAAAAAAGTGGAAAAGAAAAAACAGGCAGAAAAAGCAATCTGTAAAAGCAGTTCAAAAAGTGGACCCGAAAAAGCAAGCCGAAAAAGTAGTTTGAAAAAAGCAAAGCAGAAGGGGCAGCATAGAAGGAAATTATTTCAGCCATCTACAACCAGGTTCTTTTGTTAGTATTGTTTTTAGGGTGTTATAAGCTTTCAGCTGTAAGTGTGCATTAGACCAGCATTATCATTTTGTAATCCTTGTAAATGCCAAAGTCTTGGCCATATTTCATGAGCATTGCAATTAAGAAGATAATAGTTGCTGGTGTCATTTAAGCAATTTAATATCATTATTTATCAGCTAGTTAGTTTGCATACCAATTGTTTGTAAAAATGCCAGTTGGCTGTAGGTGTTCATTTCTCATGCTTAGATCATATATATGCACTGAATATTGTCAAAATTAGTAGTACACTCATGTTAGGTCATTTGTGTAGTCCATTGTAGTCTTCTAGCACAAGATTTTCATTGATGCAAATTGTAAAAAGGTCATTTAAAGCTAGTTGAAATACTATATCAGTCATACGTCCCTTGCATGTGAATTGTTTGACAAAATTCTTTGAGCCTTCAATTAGCATTTTTGAGAGCAGATTTGGGGAGGGTCATTACAGTGGTATCAAAGCTTGCTTGCAAAGTGTTTGACGAAATGTCAAACAACTGAAGTATAAATATTTTTGGTGTTTGAAGAAGTTATAATCTATTGGGGTTATTACATAAGGGGTCTAGGGCCCCAAGGAACATACGTTGTCATGATATGCATTAATAGGGGTTATAGGTTAAGCTATGACTCCTTTCAACACTTTAGAACCAACAAAATGTGGCCCTAGGGGTCCTATGTTGTCATGAAATTCATCAATAGGTGTCATAGGTTAACCTATGACCCCTCTCGATGCATTAGAACCAACCAGATGCATCACTAAGGGTCGTATGGCCCCTAGGGATATACTTTGTCATGAAATGCATCGATAGGGGTCATAGTTTGACCTATGACCCTGCCTGACATATTGGAAGAAACCAAATGCATACCTAGTGATTATAGGGACCCTAGAGACATACATTGACATGAAATGCATCGATAGGTGTCATACGTTAACCTATTACCCCTTTTGATACTTTGGAACCAACCAAATGTGTCCCTAAAAGACATATGTTGTCATAAAATGCATCGAGAGGGGTCTTAGGTTAATCTATGACCACTCTTGACGTATTGGAACTAATCAAATGCATCCCTAGGGGTCTTAAGGCCCTAGGGACATACATTGTCATGAAGTGCATTGATAGGGGTCATAGGTTAACCTATGACCGCTCTCGATGCATTAGAACCAACTAAATGTGTCCCTAGGGGACCTTGGACCCCTAAGGACATATGATGTCATAAAATGCATGGAGAGGGGTTGCATTAGAACCAACCAAATGCATCCCTACGGATCTTAGTACCCTTAGAGACATATGGTGTCATGAAATGCATTGAGAGGGGTCATAGGCTAACCTATGACCCCTCTCGATGCATTAGAACCAACCAAATGTGTCCCTAGGGGTCCTAGGGCCCTAGGGACATACGTTGTTGAGAAATGTGTTAATAGGGGACATAGGTTAATCTATGAATGCATTGGAACCAACCAAATGCATACCTAGGGGATCTAGGATCCCTAAGGACATACAAATTCATGAAATTTGTTGATAGGGGTCATAGGTTAACGTGTGACCCCTCTCGATGCATTGGAACCAATGAAATGCATCCTAGGGATTGTAAGGCCACTAGGGACATAGCTTGTCATGAAATGTGTTGATAGGGGTCGTAAGTTAACCTATGAACCCTCTTAACGCATTGGAACTAACCAAATATGTCCCTAGGGGGCTAGGACCCTTAGGGACATACGTTGTCATGAAATACATCAAAATGGGTAATAGGTTAACCTATGACCCCTCTTAATGCATTAGAAGCAACCAAATGCATCCCTAGGGGCCTTAGGGACCTTAAGGACATACATTGTCATGAAATGTGTCAAGAGAGATCATAGGTTAACCTATGACCCCTCTCGATGCATTATAACAAGCCAAATGTGTCCCTAGGAGTTGTAAGGCCCCTAAGGACATACATTTTCTTTAAATTCATCTTTACGGGTCATAGGTTAACCTATGAAAAATCTTGATCCATTGATACCAACCAAATACATCCCTAGGGGTTCTAGGGCCCCTAGGGACATACATTGTCATGGAATGCATCAAGAGGGGTCATAGGTTAAGCTATGACCCCTCTCGACGCATTAAAACCATTCAAATGCATCCCTAGGGGTTGTAGGGCCTCTAGGGACATACATTATCATTAAATGCATCGATATAGGTCATAGGTTAACCTATGACCCCTCTTGAGGCATTGAAACCAAACCAAATGTGTCCCTAGGGGCCCTAGAACCCCTAGGGACATATGTTGTTATGAAATGCATTGAGAGGGAACATAGGTTAACGTATGAACCCTCTCAACGCATTAGAACCAACCAAATGCATCCCTAGGGGTCATAAGGCCCTTAGGAATTACATTGTCATTAAATGTATCGATAGGACCTATGACCCCTCTCGACGCATTAGAACCAACCAAATGCCTCCCTAGGGCCCTACAACCCCTAGGGACATACATTGTCATGAAATGTGTTGATAGGGGTCATAGGTTAACCTATGATCTCTCTCGATGCAATGGAACCAACCAAATGTGTCCCTACAGGTCCTAGGACCTGTAGGGACATATAATGTCATGAAATATGCTGATAGGGGTCATAGGTTGACCCCTATCAATGCATTGGAACCAACCAAATGTGTTCCTAGGGGCCTTAGGACCTTTAGAGAAATATGTTATAATGAAATGCATCGATAGGGGTCATAGGTTAACATATGACCCCTCTTGATGCATTGGAATGAACCAAATGTGTCCCTAGGGGTCGTAGGGCCCCTAGGGACATACGTTATCATGAAATGCATCAATAGGGGTCATAGGCTAACCTATGACCCCTCTCCACATATTTCATGACAACGTATGTCCCTAGGAATGCATTTGGTTGCTTCTAATATGTTGAAAGGGGTCATAGGTTAACCTATGAACTTTGTTGATGCATTTCATGACAACATATGTCCCTAGGGCCCCTGATGACCCCTTTTAATGCATTTCCAATGGGTCCCTAGGGGTCCTAGGGCTTGTAGAGACATATGTTGTCATGAATTGCATCGAGAGGGGTCATAGGTTAACCTATGACACCTCTCAACGCATTTGAACCAACTAAATACATCCCTAGGGTCCCTGGGGCCCCTAGGAATATACATTATCATGAAATACGTCGATAGGGGTCATAGGTTAATCTATGAACCCTCTCAATGCATTAGAACCAACCAAATGCGTTCCTAGGGGTATTGTGGCCCCTAGGGACATATGTTGTCATGAAATGCATCGATAAGGGTCATAGGTTTACGAATAAGCCCTCTCGATGCATTAGAACCTACCAAATGCATCCCTAGGACCCCTAGGGACATAGGTTGTTCAAAAATGTGTCAATAGGGGTCATAGGTTAACCTGACCCCTCTCGACGCATTGAAACCAACCAAATGCATCCCTAGGACCCCTAGGGACATATGTTGTCATGAAATGTGTTGATAGGGGTCATAGGTTAACCTATGACCCCTCTAAATGCATTAGAACCAACCAAATGCATCCCTAGGGGGACTAGGACCCCAATGGACATACATTGTCATAAATACATCGATAGGGGTCACAGGTTAAGCTTTGACCACTATCGAGGCATTGGAACCAAACAAATGCATGCCTAGGGGCCTTATGATCTAGGGATATATAATTTCATGAAATGTGTCGATAGGGGTCATAGGTTAACCTATGACCCTTCTTGAAACATTAGAATGAACCAAATGTGTTCCTAGGGGCCCTAGGGCCCCTAGGGACATACGTTGGCATGAAATGTGTCAAGAGGGGTGATAGGTTAACCTATGACCCCTCTCGACACATTAGAACCAACCAAATGCATCCCTAGGGGTCGTAGGGCCCCTAGGGACATACATTGTCATTAAATGCATCTATAGGGGTCATAGGTTAACCTATGACCCCTCTCAATGTATTAGAACCAACCTAATGCGTCTCTAGGGACCCTAGGACCCTTAGGGATATACATTGTTATGAAATGCGTCAATAGGGGTCATAGGTTAACCTATAATACCTTTCGACGCATTAGAACCAACCAAATGCATCTTTAGGGGTCCTAGCACCCCTACAAACATACGTTATCATGAAATGCATTGAGATTAGAACCGACCAAATGTGTCCCTAGGGGTCATAGGGATTCCAGGGACATATATTGTCATTAAATGCTCGATAGGGGTCATAAGTTAACCTATGACCCCTCTTGATGCATTGGAACCAACTAAATGCATCCCTAGGGGGCCTAAGATCCATAGGGAAATACATTATCATGAAATGTGTCGATAGGAGTCATAGGTTAACCTATGACCCCTATTGACACATTAGAACCAACCAAATGTGTCCCTAGGGCCCCTAGGACCCCTAGGGACATACATTATCATGAAATGCATCGATAGGGGTCATAAGTTAACCTATGACCCCTCTCGACACATTAGAACCAGCTAAATGCATCCCTAGGGGTTGTAGGGCCCCTAGGGACATACGTTTTAATGAAATGTGTCAATAGAGGTCATAGGTTTACCTATGACCCCTCTTGATGCATTGGAACCATTAACCAAATATGTCCCTAGGGGGCCTATGAACCCTAGGGACATACATTGTAATGAAATGCATTGATAGGGGTCATAGGTTAACCTATGACCCCTCTTGATGCATTGGAACCAACAAAATGGATCCCTAGGGGCTCCAGAACCCCTAGGGACATATGTTGTTAGGAAATGCATCGAGAGGGGTCATAGGTCCTCTCAACTCATTTCATGACAACGTATGTTCCTAGGGGCCCTAGTGACCCCTTTCGATGCATTTCCAATGGGTCACTAAGGGTCCTAGGGCCCCTAAGGACATATGTTATCATGAAATGCATCAAGAGTTGTCAAAGTTTTAATGTATGACCTCTCTTGATGCATTACATGACAATGTATGTTCCTAGGGGCCCTAGTGACCCCTTTCAATGCATTCCTAATGGGTCCCTAGGGGTCCTAGGGTGCCTAGGGATCTATGTTGTTATGAAATGCATCAAGAGGGGTCATAGGTTAACCTATGACCCCTCTCGATGCATTAGAACCAAACAAATGCATCCATAGTGGTTGTAGAGCCCCTAGGGACATCCGTTGTCGTTAAATATCTTGACACATTAAAACCAACCAAATTCGTCCCTAGGGGGCATAGGACCCCTAGGGACATACATTATCATGAAATGCATCAATAGGGGTCATAGGTTAACTTATGACCCCTATCGACACATTAGAACCAACCAAATGTGTCCCTAGAGGCCCTAGGACCCCTAGGGACATACGTTGTCATGAAATGAATTACTCGAGGCATTGGAACCAACTAAATGCATCCCTGGGGTCGTAGGGCCCCTAGGGGGCATATGTTTTCATGAAATGCATCAATAGGGGTGATAGGTTAACCTATGACCCTGCGTGATGCATTGGAACCAACCAAATGCATCCCTAGGGGGCGTAGGACCCCTAGGGTCATACTTTGTCTTGAAATGCATTCATAGGTGTCATAGGTTAGCCTATGATTGCTCTCAATGCATTGAAACCAATGAAATGCATCCCTAGGGGCCCTAGGACCCCTAAGGACATATTTTGTCATGAAATGTGTCAAGAGGGGTCATAGGTTAACCTATGACCCCTCTCGACGCATTTCATGACAACGTATGTTCCTAGGGGCCCTAGTGACCCCTTTCGATGCATTCCCAATGGGTCCCTAGGGGTCCCAGGGCCCCTAGGGACATATGTTGTCATGAAATGCATCTAGAGGGGTCTTAGGTTAACCTATGACACCTCTTGATGCATTAGAACCACCAAATGCATCCCTAAGGAACATACGTTGTCATTAAATGCGTCGATAGTGGTCATAGATTAACATATGACCCCTCTCAATACTTTAGAACCAACCAAATGCATCCCTAGGGGTCCTAAATTGTCATGAAATACATCGACAGGGGTCATAGGTTAACCTATGACCCCTCTTGATGCATTGGAACCAACTAAATGGGACATACATTGTCATGAAATGCAACCTATGACCCCTGTTGACGTATTGTAACTAACAAAATATGTCCCTAGGTTCCCTAAGGCCCCTAGGGATGTATATTATCATGAAATACATCGATAGGAGTCACAGGTTAACCTATGACCCCTCTCGATGCATTAGAACCAACCAAATGCGTCCCTAGGGGGCCTAGGACCCCTAGGGACATACATTGTCATGAAATGCATCGATAGCCTATGACCCCTATCAATGCATTGGAACTAAGAAAATGCTTCCCTAAGGGCCCTAGGACCCCTAGGGAAATACGTTGTCATGAAATACATCGAGAGGGGTCATAGGTTATCCTATTACCCGTCTCTACATATTAGAACCAACCAAATGCATCCCTAGGGGTCCTAGGGCCCCTAGGGATATACATTGTCATGAAATGCATTGAGAGGGGTCATATGTTAACCTTTGACCCCTCTCAATGCATTGGAACCAACCAAATGGATCATAGGTCATAATAATAATAATAGCAATAATAATATATGTTGTCTATAATATATTTAATAATTATAGTAAAAATCAAAACAATATAATATTATAATCACATATATATTAATATATTATATTTATAAGTTATAATAATAATGACATATATTATGTTATTATATTTAATAATAATAGTAATAATAATAATAATATAATATAATAATCATATATATTAATATATTTATAGATTATAATAATAATAATATATATTATATTTAATAATAATATAGTATAATAATCATATATAATAATAATAAAATATATTATGTTCTTATATTTAATAATAATATTACAAATAATAATAATATAAAATCATATATAATAATAATCCTATATATATTAATCATACATAGTAATAATCCTATATGTATTTAACATCATACATTGCCCATAATTCCCACCAAAATTTGGGCATCAATATCGGATATCCAATTTGAAATTGGATATTCGATATATTATCAAATATCCAATCTTAGATTGGATACCTGATTAAACTGGCATGATTTTCCTAACATATTCCCTATCATTCCAGACTCCGCAACATCACTTTTTGTGGGCCATTTTAATGGGTTTTGGAAAAAATGACTTTTTGAAGCCTAAACAATCGAAAAAAGTTAGATAATATATCATTAGGTGTCCGATATTGTCATATGAATGGGGAGCAGTAGTCATCGAAAGGCTAAATGGAAAAGGAAGGTATTCAATGAAGACATTGCAGCATATAGGAAAAGGGACAAGGTAAATCACCGAATGAAAAGACAAGGTATTTTAAATGTGAGTCAAGTTGATGATGTATTAGTCGAAGGTGAAATCATAGAGTCAGATAATGAATATGTGCAGTTAGGGAATGGAAATGTACCAATTGATAACAATAATTCTAGGATTGAAAATTTAGAGAATGAAAATTTGGAGGATGAAATGCTACTAGGTCATAATGTAAATTTCATGATTGACCATGTCGAACATGACAATGCACAGGAACCTTACATATCTCCTAATTATAATCAACATGAAGTTTCTAGAACACCAAAATGGATAATTGAAATTGATGAAATGATTATTTCCAGTTTGGAAGGGAAAAAATCAGAAAGAACCATTCGATTATGGGCTTCAAGACTATATAAGATGTTTTTTGGCAATTAGATAGTGGTGGAGCAATGTCAACTTTTTATGCACTTACTAAAGATGCAAAAGATGACACCTATGCTTTCCAAATTGAAGATTTGTGTCAATAAAAAATTGGAAAGAAATTCCAATATTGTGAAGAATCTTTTTAGTGCTCTCAATAGTATTGGAAAAAATAATAGGGGGATAAGAGAGTTGCTCGAAGGGTTATTACAACCTCTTTGATAAGTCATCATTTGAGAAAGGGTAGATATATGAGACAAACATGTATTGACTTGAACCTAAATTTTACTACTTTTAGAAGAACATTTAGTAGATGAGAGAGAATTGATGATCCTGTTCAAAATGAAACATGCACTTTTGGTGGGAGACTTCCACATTTTGATAAGAATCTATCCGATGATGTAAAAGAAGAAATTACACAATTTTGGCACTCTAGCTCTAGAGTATCACCCAATGCTAAAGACGTGTTAAAGTTGAGAATTGGCATTAGAGACCGCACATCACATCCTAAACATTATTTGGAGGTAAGTCAAAGTATGTTGTTCAAACAATTTAGAGAGAGTCATCCAAGGCTTCATATATCACAAAGGACTTAAAATTCAAAATACATGTTGCAAATATCATGTCAAGTTTTCTATACACCATGAACTATTACGCTCCATCCTTTCTACTTTGCAAAGTAAATAAATGTTGGAGAATTGTGGTGCTAGTGGGCTTCCAAAATCATTAAGAGGCTTGCTAGATCAATTTTTATATCATAGAGTTGATGGTTGTTTCTTTTATAGAAATTCTTACTTAAATGAGAAGTGTTTAGAATGTGGTGGCTTATCCAAGTTTGACACATGTTTCCATGAGGGGTGTGAACAATATCTTGGAAAGATAATAGTAAAAAAAAAGGTATATGAAACGGTGAAATACACATTGAATAGTGGGGGTGAGGGCTCTAGATGTAAATTGGTTGCAAAAGAAATCAGTGTGGCTAGTTTTATTTCAGATTTCAAGATAAATATTTTCTACAAGTATGCAAGACATAGTGATAGGTCTTAGTAGTTGGATCAACAATTTAGAATGTGTGAGGAGACTTTTCCTATTGGCACTATTATATCAGTTGTTGACTTTTCTAAGAACTACACATTGCGACCTCAAAATGAGACATAATCTTAGTATTATAACTCCATTCAAATTGCTATTTTTTTCCCACATAACCTGTAGACATGCCCTTGATATTGCGGAAGATAATTAGAAAATTATTTGAGAGTATCATTTTTATATGAGTGATGATAGATCTCACTCTCACTAGTTTGTGCAAAATTGTTTTGGGAATTATTTTGATTTCTTACAAGAGCATGCAATTGCTATGGATAGATATATCATTTGGTTAGATAATTGTATAGGTCAATTCAAGAATGCTCACATGTTTTATTGGTTGTGTAGGATGCACGTAGAGAGGGGATGCCTCATATTTGGAATTTTTTTTTTAATCCGACCATGGGAAAGGGGAACATGATGGAGTAGAGGCATGTGTGAAGAGAGCTCTTGTTAAGGAGCAAAGGAAGATTTCAGGAGCAGAGCTTCTTGATGCTCATAGCATTGTTGATTGTTGTAGTTTAGCATTATCATGGGGGGGCCTCTTGATTCAGTAGTACGCAGGTTCTTTTGGTTGGTTGAGGAAGGGTCCATAGGTGATAGATCAGATTGTGCTATAGTGAGAGACTCATCAAAAATGCATTCATTTTAGAGCTCTAATTCTAGTACATGGACCATTTGGACATGATAGCTAGCTTGCTTTTGTCCTAGTTATTTTCTGTGTGATTGGGATCACCGTAAGTCAAGTGAGTGGCTGGAAACATGGGCTCCATATTATCTTACTCCATTGTCTATCATACCCTCTATCAAAAAGGATGACATGGAAAGTTCACTTGAACATAACCATCTATCAGATCTTTAGCCAAGACATGTTTTTGCATTAGTTGCAACATAGGCGAATGATGAGAAATCAGATTATTGGTTAGCACGCTGTGCAAGAGGTAAACAAAAGCATGCACAACCAATGAAAAATGATGATGGATTCACATATCCTAATGGTTTAGTGTTTGTTGCTAGAACATGGCTGCGGGCATACATGCTTAGAAGGAATAAAATTCCTACATTCGAAGACTATTAGAAGCACAAAATAATTCTCATATATTTGCATCTTATTATAGCAAAAAATGTAAAGTTGTTGAAGCATCAAGGAAGACCAAAAATAAAAGAACTTTTTACTATTACTAATGTTGATCATGAAGCCCTGTTGGAGACCCCAAAATAGAGGGGACCCTACTAGAACACTCGAATAGGTATATTTACTTCTTATGTTATTTTCTTCATAATGATTCAGTGAATCAATGATTATCTTGTTTAATACAATAAGTTACTAATATTGTTTATGATATTGGAATTTAGGTACATCATGAAGAGTAGCCATGCATGAAGTTAAAAAGCTAAACAAGGAGTAGAATGAAGAAAAAAATTATTCTATTTTTGACAATACGATTTTTGAAAATACTTTTATTGACACTACAATTTTTGGTAGTTGTGTATTGGTATAATAATTATGAAACCCTTAATATATGGTAAATGTAAACTTGTTGATTTAATGTAAGAAACAAATATGATTTTACTTAATGTAATTTATGTGGTGGGACCTAAACAATGATGATTTTAATACATACTAACATCAAACTTGCATTGTGCCAAATGCCAAAAAATTGAGAGAGGTAAAAAATAATATTGTTTCTTTTAATACTAACTCTAGTAACACCCTTTTTCCAGCCACAGATAGCCTCCATCATCCATGGCCACCCTATACCAAGGAGTCTGCAAGGTGCTCTAAGTACATTTTGAGGTTGATCTTCTAAGGGTCATAACTTGAAGGTCATGAGGGTTATCAATGAAATTTTGAATGCTACAAGATAGTCATGCCAAGGCCTAAATTAATCTATCTCATTTTTGAGACATCACATTCTGTTTGGATTTGGCAAGTGATCTCGCTCGATGCCAAAACTCGTAGTGTGCCTTAGTTAAAAGGTGCACCACATCATAACTTTGAAACCATTGATCTTGGCATCAAATCATCAACACCATTAGCTTCAAATGGGTGGGTGAACCCTAGTGACACCCTTGTTCTAGCTATAGAGAGCCTCCATCATCCATAGCCACCCCATACCGAGGAGTCTCCAAGGTGCTCTAAGTGCATTTCAAGGTCGATCTTTTGAGGGTCATAATTCAAAGCTTGTGAGGGCTACTGGTGAAATTTCAAATGCAATAGGATGATCATGTCGAGGCCTAAAATAACCTATCTCATTTTTGAGAGATCACATTCTGTTTGGATTTGACATAGCAATCTTGCTCGATGCTAAAACTTGTAGTGTGCCTTAGTTCATAGGTGCACCACATCATAACTTTGAAACTTTTGATCTTGGGATCAAATTGCCAGTGCCATTTTTTCAGATAGGTAGGTGAACCCTAGTGACACCTTGTTCTAGCTTTAGAGAGCCTCTATCACTCACAGCCACCCTATATTGAGGAGTCTCCAAGGTGCTCTAAGTGCATTTTGGGGTCAATCTTTCAAGGGTCATAACTTAGAGCTCATAAGGGCTATTGAAGAAATATTGAATGCTATAGGATGGTCATGTTGAGGCCCAAAATAACCTATTTCATTTTTGAGAGATCACATTACTTTTGGATTTGGCACAATGATCTCGTTTGATGCCAAAACTCGTAATGTGCCTCAGTTCATAGATGCACCACAACGTAACTTTGAAACTACTGATCTTGGCATCAAACTGTCAGTACCACTAGCTCTAGATGGGTAGGTGAACCCTAGTGACACCCTTGTTCCAACTACAAAGAGCCTCCATTATTCGCGGCCACCCCATACTGAGGAGTCTCCAAGGTGCTCTAAGTGCATTTCAAGGTCGATCTTTTGAGGGTTGTAACTTGGAGCTCGTGAGGGCTATCAATGAAATGTTTAATGTTACACGAAAACCATGATAAGGCCTAAAATAACCTATCTCATTTATGAGAGATCACATTTCATTTGAATTTAGCACAACGATCTCGCTCGATGCCAAAACTCGCAGTGTAGCTCAGTTCATAGGTGCACCACAACGTAATTTTGAAACCATTGATCTTGGCATCAAATCATCATCTCTATTAGCTCTAGATAGACAGGTGAACTCGAGTGACACCCTTGTTCTGGTTGTGGAGAGTCTCCATCTTCTGCGGCCACCCCATACCGAGGAGTCTCCAAAGTGCTCTAAGTGCATTTTGAGGTTGATCTTTCGAGGATTGTAACTCATAGCTCATGAGGGATATTGATGAAACATCAAATGCTACAAGATAGCCATGCTAAGGCCTAAAATAACCTATCTCATTTTTGAGAGATCACATTTCATTTAGATTTCGCACAACGATCTTGCTCGATGCCAAAATTCACAGTGTGCCATAGTTCGTAGGTACACCATAGCGTAACTTTGAAACCATTGATCTTGGCATCGAATCATTAGCACCATTAGCTCTAGATGGATGGGTGAACCCTAGTGAAACCCTTATTTTGGCTATGGAGAGCATCTATCATCCGCCGCCACCCTGTACCAAGGAGTCTTCAAGGTGCTCTAATTGTATTTTGAGGTCAATCTTCTGAGGTTCATAACTCAGAGCTTGTGAGGGCTATTGATGAAATGTCAAATGATATAGGTTGGTCATGCCAAGGTCTAAAATAACCTATCTCATTTTTGAGAGGTCACATTCTATTTGGATTTGGCACAATGATCTCGCTCAATGTCAAAACTCACAGTGTGCCTCAGTTCATAGGTGCACCACAACATAACTTTGAAACCATTGATCTTGGCATCGAATCGTCAGTGCCATTAGCTCTAGATGGGCGAGTGTACCCTAGTGACATCTTTTTTCTAGCTATAGAGAGGCTTTATCATCTCTAGCCACCCCATACCGAGGAGTATCTAAGGTGCTCTAATTGCATTTCAAGGTCGATCTTCTGAGGGTTGTAACTCGGAGCTCATGAGGGCTATTGATGAAAAATCAAATGCTATAGGATAATAATGCTGAGGCCTAAAAAAATATATCTTAGTTTTGAGAGATCACATTTCATTTGGATTCAGCATAGCGATCTTGCTCGATGCCATAACTCGTAGTGTGCCTCAGTTCATAGATGCACCGTAGTGTAACTTTGAAACCACTAATCTTGGCATTGAACTATCAATGCTATTAGCTCTGGATGGGTGGGTGAAACCTAGTGACACCCTTGTTCTAGCTGTAAAGAGCCTCCATCATCTACGACCACCCCATATCAAGGATTCTCCAAGGTGCTCTAAGTGTGTTTCAAGGTCGATCTTTCGAGGGTCATAACTCAGAGCTCATGAGGGCTATCAATGAAATGTTGAATGCTATAGGATGGTCATGCCAAAGCCTAAAATAAACTGTATCATTTTTGAGAGATCACATTCCATTTGGATTTGACACAGTGATCTCGCTCGATGCCAAAACTCATAGTGTGCCTCAATTCACAAGTGCACCACAATGTAACTTTGAAACTACTAATCTTGGCATTGAACCATCAATGCCATTAGCTCTAGATAGGTGGGTGAACCCTACTAACACCCTTGTTCCAGCTGCAGAGAGCCTCTATCATCTGTGACCACCTTGTACCGAGGAGTCTCCAAGGTGCTCTAAGTGCATTTTGAGGTCGATCTTCTGAGGGTCATAACTCAGAGAGCGTATAGGCTATTAATAACCCCTTACCAAGTTTGGTGAACTCATCTAGTTAAGAATTTAAATTTATAGCAAAAATTTCTCGAAATTGCAATTTTGCAATTTTTACAACTTTTTCTTGCAAAGTGAAAATGAGTGCAAAGAGTTAGTTAGAGGTTTGAGCATGACCATACAAGGTTGGAAACACCTATATAAAGTGTGAAATGATAGAATGCATTAATGAAGTTAGTTTACATAATGATAAAATGAATTACTCAATGGTTGGATTGAGGAAATAAAGTATGGTTCAAAAGTTATGAATGATTGTGTTTGGGTCTGTACAAAGGACAACAAGAAGGTATGTATTAGATGATTTGGTTCCTAAGTTTTGTTAAGTGGATTAGTATGGGTAATATGATCAATGTGAGAAATGTATAGATGTTATTCATATGGATATGGTATTGGTGAACCAAGTTAAAAAGGTTTGATCCAATCAAGTCTCTTAAGTTGAGATATTTTGAGGTTATGTTGAAATTGAAAAGTTTTAGTATGAGGACAGTAACAAAGTGAAGGGCTAGTTATCAAAGATTATGAGTCTAGGAATGAGTTCATGGTTGGGAATAGAATCCATGGTTGAGAAGTGGAGTCCTTAAGTGTGTTGAGATTATATTTGAAGCCAAGAGTTAGTTTTAAGGTTAGAGGTGGAGTTTAAAATTAGATTTGGGGTTATGTGAACCTTGTATAGGAGGTTAACAAGTGTGTTTATGTCACGATAGCACTTTGAATTAAACATTGCATCCAAAATTAATAATAAAGGTTGTTAAAATGTTATTAAAAAATTGTTGCATTTGAATCAAATATAAAAAAAATGATCAAAATTAAT
This sequence comes from Cupressus sempervirens, assembly GCA_028749045.1. Taxonomy (NCBI): domain Eukaryota; kingdom Viridiplantae; phylum Streptophyta; class Pinopsida; order Cupressales; family Cupressaceae; genus Cupressus; species Cupressus sempervirens. The sequence continues at coordinate 190,512,995 of CM053785.1, forward strand.
GATATTCCATAAACACGAACAATACACATGATCCACAATAAATTGAATGATACTAGATACTAAAATAATATGTATATCATTGTGCACATAAATGAAAAAAATATATATCAAAATACATGTATCCATAGACAAATTACACAAATATATATCAAAGTTCATGTATCTATAGATAAATTACACAAATATATATCAAAATACATAGATCCATATACAAAATGTGGCTGATCATGCCATCGGGTGTATAATATCAATGTTTTTGTAAATAATGTGGAATATGCCATCTCAAAATGTCTCATGATGCATCTTATGACAACTATACTATCCTAGGCTACTGGTGGATGATCAAAATGTAGCCTCTTCACTGAACTAGGTGGACCAGATGCCTCCTACATAAACAAAAAAGGAAAATCCAAAGTTAGACTACTAAATTTATATGATTCTTTGTATCTAGCATTGAATTACTCAATTGCATAATGATCTTTTTTTTTTAATAAAGATTTATACTATTAAAATTTCATCATAGATACCTCTCTTTTTGACCTCCTATGCTAGATAGGAGTCCTCTCGTATGCCCTCGACAATGCCTGTACCTTGCTGATTGTGGCCTGTGTATGTTCAAATATGTTTGTTAGATGAATCTACAGCTTAAATTATAAAATTATAGTTTTTAGCATGCTAAATTTATAACATATAATCAAGAATTCAAACTACAACTTACTAGTGTACGCTCCTCCTTAGGATATAGTGGTTGCATCATCAAAGATACAAAACTCTCCCATCCAACCTCGTGTGCACTAGGAGTTTCCTATGAGATAAAAAATACTAGTTGTTAATATCATAGAAATTAGTTTTGAATTTATTTATGAAAATAAGGAAAATAAAAAGTAAATGATACTTATATATATAATGGGGCTCTCAGTGCAAATGGAAATGCCTGAGCATCTACGACGCAGAATCTGCATTGGCTCATCGCCAGTAGCCATGCCCTATACAATAAAGAATGTAATCAAATTTTATTAGCACAAACATTTTACAAGAATGCATTGATATTTAATCAAATAGAAAGCACCTAATTAACTTTCCTTTTTCAATGGGTCTTGGCTCATTCCCCACACTTTGTCCCCCAGGGAAAAGTGGCACTTGCAAGATAAAAGAAAGATTAGAAACCATATATGCTACAATATCAAATAGAAAAAACAATGAGAACGCAACATAATGTATCGTAGATGTCTCAAGGCAAAATGAAATAATTGAGAGCGTGGCATCATCAACCTGTCTCAGTTCCTCCTCAGTCATCAACTAAATATGAATGAAGATCACATACATGTATAAGTCAATATGACTTAAAAATTAAAATTACTCTATTATAAAGATTAACTTTAAATTGCATATGTCGTAACAAAAAAATGTATACACGTACTGACACAGAAGGAGTCCATGCCTCTACATGCCCCTTCTCTCTCACATCAGGGTCTGGTGCATCCTCATTAAATACAAACTGATACTTAGAATGATCACCTATGGGAGCTAGACAAATATTCTTGCACGTTATGTAAGTATGGGGCACACAAATATGTGATGAGCTTTCTAATGAAAAACTCATGCTAGCATCATCAATACGAGGAGGGAACACTGACCTAGCCTAGGATATTAATAGGCTACTCAATATATGGATGGCTCTAATAGTCTAAGAGCTAGCCTCTACAATGATATTGAGATGTTGCACTTGAGGACAGGAGGAGACATCAGTACAATGGACAAAAGTGCCAGCTTTCTTTCATTGGGAAGAGGGTCTATCCTAAGGAGCTCATAATTCTACACCCATGTTGGGCTTCATGCTCCAATAGTTTACCTTGAAGCCCAACACAAATTCTGCATATAATTTTCTATGGAAATAAAATGGCACCTCTAAATTTCTATGTGGAGGGATGTGAAAAACCATCCACCAATGATCCCAAAAGTTTGCATGTATGGCATCATTTGTGCACCATTTAATGGATAGTTTGGGCTTTTTGTAGTTCACTAGGAAACCAGTTTTTGGGTTTGCAAAAAGGGCAACCAAATCATCTTTACTTATATTGAGGGCTGTAACCTCATCATAGTCCAACCTATGATCAAACATCTCATGCATTTCATCATGCCAACGAAGAGCAAAATTTTGTTCCTCGGTAAGTGTTTCAATGTTATCCACTATGGTGTTTAACATGTATAACATAAGAGATAATGTGGGTACAGTATTATATGTTATTCGCAAAGCCCTCAATTCAGTGAGATTTTCAAATATCAAATCCTAATTCAAGGAGGGTTTTGAGGGGGTAAAAGATTGAATTTGGTGGACAATTTTGAGGAGGCATTGGATCATTTGGTGGGGCGTTATGAGGAACAATATTCCTTGCCTCAATATCATCATTTTGGTCAGCCATACCTATTAATTTGGGAAACATAATTTATATTAAAAAAACCTAAATTTGAACAATTTCTATAAAAAAAATCTAAATTTTTACAAATTCAATCAAAAATAACAAATGTATACTAAAATTTAATAAATTTATAATAAAATTGATTGATAACACAAAAAAAAACCTAAAGTCACTTACCTTATCACGTATTTGTTTTACAATTAGATATCCAAGCTACAAATGTGAATAACACTGTCAAAACAACAACCCTCGAGTTTTGTTTTTTTTTAAATAATAGCACAATTATTGGGTATTCGATTTGATATCGGATACTCAATATTACTGGATATCCAATTTTATATCAGATATCCGATAATATTGGGTATCCGATATCAAATTGGATACTCGATAAGGCTTGGGGCCTACTTTTTTAGCTTTGGTATCATGATGGGTGGAAAAAAGTTAGAGTGTATTTTGAAACACTATTAGACGTTTTCAAACTCTATTTTTTTCACATCACCACTTTTTGGCACACCATGATCCTGCACATACCCTCATGAAGTTTCTCAGGCTAAGAACTATGGATGAGTCAAACGAAAAAAACATTCTAAAGAATCTAATGAGTGCATATGACAAAGTGGGTTCTAACTCACATAAAAAAGATAGTAATATCACAAGATGCATACTTACATCAACAATAATAACCACCCAAATGAAGATAGATTGGATCATTAGAAGTACAAGAAAAATAATAAAAATAGGTAAATGTACTCTAACGAGAGCCATCGAAAGGCAAGAAAGAGTAGAAGATCCAACAAGAGAGTTATGGACATTTAGAGATAGACTACCACAAAAGGATAAATAAAGTAGTGAAGCTTTGAAATCATTGATTGAATATTTTGGAAGAACAACACACATGTTTTGCTCAATCAAAGAGATGTTGTAAGAAGGAGGATTGGTAGTAAAATCTATGATCCACATGAAATTTTTTTTTTGGAATCAACTTAGACACAACTCTTTGCAACATTTATCAGTATGTATCCTCAAAGTAAAATTAGTCAAAGATTTTTTGAAATGGGTAAAACTTTCTATGTGAAGATAAACCACAGATGCACAACTTTTTGTTGTAGGGTTCATATTTAATTTTCTAACCATTTTGATGTTTTAAGATATATATGTGTGTTTTTGCATTCTAAATTTTTTATCCAAGAGTGTAACATAAATGAGCCACATAGATCTTCAAGAGAATTAATTTCTACCATTCTATGTTAAAGCGGGGCCAATCAACTATTTCACAAGTTGTCATGCTTGAATGATACATGCCTAATGGCTTACAATAATTATCAACTTGTCAACATAAGGGTAGTACACATACAATTGGAAATTAAATAGTATATTTTGGAAAATACAAGATTGTGACATATGCTCTAAAAGATGGGAAAGAGGGTAAAAGATGTGATTTAGCAATTGAAAAGATTCCAATGTATAAGTTCATGGAGATATTTCATAAAAAAAAAAAATTATGAGTATGCATGACATACACATAGGGCATGATGGTGGATTTTTAGTTCAAGTTGTGCAAGGACACATTTGCACTTGATACTATTGTTTCAATTGTGGACTTTGTAGAGAACTACACACTACAATCAAAAAATGAGGTGCAATCAAAACATTGCACTTATCAATAGGTTTCTATATTTGTTCATATAACATTCATGCATTCAACTACAAGTATTGAGGAAGACATGAAGATATTGAGAAAGTACCATTTTTACATTAGTGATGATGAATCACATTCTACATAGTTTATACATGGTTTCTTTTAACTATTTAATGGCAATTTGGATAACAGGGGCATACCATATCATCTACACATCATTTCTTTAGATAATTGAGCATCTCAATTCAAGAATGCATGAATATTTTACTAGTTGAGCAAGATGCATAGGTTGACTAGTATTTAGTATATGTGGAATTTAATGGAGGTTGGTCATGGAAAGGGAGAGCATGATGGTGTAGGTGAATGTATCAAAAGAGCCTTATCTCATGAACTATTAAAGTACAAAGACATAGAAACATTGCTAGATACAAAAGTATCATCAATTGGTGTAACACCACAATAAGTATAGGTAAGGAAGGTGGGTCTATGGCTGATTGATTTTTATGGTTGATAGATAATACTAACATTGCACCATATGAGGATTGTTGTACATTGGCAAGATCAAGTGAGCTACATTCTTTTAGAAACTCCAAAGAAGGTTTATGGAGTATCCACACATGAAAAATGACATGATTTTTCTCATCATGTATAGAGGAATATTGGGATGGATGAGAGTCAAATGAATGGATGGACAAATGACATTTATATATTTTGATTCCTTTTGACACCTATTGTCCCCTACGAGCACTACAAATAATAGAGATGGAATCATCAATTAAATTTGACTGCTTGTCTGATCTAGTCCAACTAGGTAATATCTCTCTCTCTCTCTCTCTCTCTCTCTCTCTCTCTCTCTCTCTCTCTCTCTCTCTCTCTCTCTCTCTCTCTCTCTATATATATATATATATATATATATATATATATATATATATATATATATATATATATATATATATATATATATATATATATATATATATATATATATATATATATATATATATATATATATATATATATATAATTAATATGTAACTTTGTCACTTTTAGTTAAATATTCGATAAATTAATGAGTGCATTATGTTTCTATCATTGCAGGCCATGTTTTTGTTGTGATTGCACTTGAAGGTAATGAAGAAGGGACAAATTATCATTTGTGTCATTGTGTCAAGGAAAAAAAATGGATCACTCAATTAAAGATGGTGAAGGTTTAGAATACCTTATAGGTGTAGTGGTAGTTATTGGTACATGGCTTAGATGATATGGTACACAGAATCCTAACTTGTGGTCATTCAAGGATTGGCAAATAGAGAGGAAGATTCTTCATTATTTGAACATTATCATTGTGTCAAATATCCACTTGATCAAATACAAAGAAAAAACATACAATAGCTCTTTGGAAAGTTCATGAGTTGGACCACGAAAATTTTTTTGAGACAATAAAGGGTGGAATAGATTTGGTTGGTTCATTGGATTAGATGTAATTAAAAAACCATGTGATGTAAAATGTTTATAAATTTCATATATTTTTTGGGGCAAGACCAGAGGTTTTATCTCCTTAACTCTTTCCTATTGGTGCCTTAAATAGAGCTAATATGTAAATATACATTCACATCATTAATATAAAGACATGAATGCTATTGTGATTTTTCAATTAGGAATCCATTGTGTAGATTTTGGAATACATTCATTGCATTGATAGAAAGACATTCCTTATATCTCTAATATGGTTGAACACCAAATAACCTTCACACAATGACACAAATGGTTTGGTTTACTTACAAATGCATAAAGTAAGGTAACTGAAGAGGTTTTAGGAAACCAAGTGTTGATTTGGTCATGAATTCCTAATTTTGACCCACTAGGACAAGGAGCATAAAGTTATTTGAATTAGTTTGGCAAGGTTTTCATAGAATGGATACATAGAGTGTTATTGGATAAAAAATAATTGAAGAATCCTTGGTTTAGGATTACTTTAGGATACTATACAAAGTCATATAGTTGGGTGATAAGAATTCCTTATAATTACTTTGTAAAGAGTGGAGGTTTTCAAGACTTAAAAGGGGGCCCATTGTATGACAATAGGGACATGGTCCAAAAAAACCAACCCAATATTTTTATATGCTGAAGAGAAGCCAAATGGGTACCCAAATATAAAATTTATTTGTGTGATGTTATGAGAAAATTAGGAGAAAAATGTGGGGGAACAACATTGGAGGCCTAGCTAATTTAGGCTATTAGGCAGGCCTAATAGATAGAATTATTGGGTTTGGCCTAAGATATAGGAACTTGATACTTAAAGGATTGATCCAATAAGTTGGGTTGGTGAATTACAAACCCTTGGAACTAGGGTGAGTCATTGGGAAGAGTGCACACTTGGTTTGGGATATTTAAGCCTTGAGTTTGCATTGGAAACTTGTGGAAAAATACAAAGAAAGTACATGCAAAAAGTTTCACCAAACCCCAAAACATTGAACAATATCGTATTATAATCCTAATTAAATGAATCTGCAATCAATAAGGTCCCTTTGGATGTTTAAGCACAAAAGGCCCCATACCCTCCTAATTAGGCCCTAATAATGAGGGTTCTTCAATTGGCTTATCTCCAATCACTTATCTAATTATTTTAAGGTTCCTACACTTGTCTTCAACCTCAAAAAACATCTACAATCATAAAATATGTCCTCCTTAGGTATTCTACTACTATAGATTAGCCTTCATTCTAATGCACCCAAATACACAAATCTTATAGAATACACCTGCATTCACTCAATTTCTTGCATATACTTAATTAGTAAGGTATAATACATGCTAGAAAACTTCCAATCCTTGTGTATCATACAATCATTCAAGGAATGGGTCAAGCTATTATGTTAAAACTCAATATTAGTGTACTGAAAAACCCTCTAAAATGGAACCAATTAGCACTATGAGGGAAAATGAAAAGAGACATGATTAGAATAATGTCTAGGAATTGTTAGAAAGGTATTAGAAATATATATTAAAAAATTTCCTTTCAAATATTGTAAGAATAGATATAACTTGTAAGAAGACACAAAATTTTGCATTGTTATGCAATGAAAAGCTGCTAAATGGAGCATCTTTCAATCTGTTCATCATGGTAAAATTTTGTTAGCTTCACTAGGTTTGGTTGGCTAGGTAAATGCGAGAGGAAATCTTTTTTTCTCATTGAGCATCAAGAATGATTTTACACATCATACCAAGGTGTCCCCAATGTGCACTAAGTTGATCCAAACATCAATTTTTGAGGGCCAATGTCTTGGACCTCATGATGGTTATCAAATTTTTGTGAAGTGCATAAGGAAGGTGTTCCCAAGGTCTAAGTGCACATAGCTCCATTTTTTTATGCTTCTTATGGTTTGGTTTTGGAGAGAACATTTTAGTTGACACAAAATCTTGCATTGTTGCATAGTAGAAAGTTGTTAAATGGAGCATCTTTCAATCCATTCATTGTGGGACCATTTTGTCACTTTTGCTAAGTTTAGTTGCCTAGGTAAATACTAGGGGACATCTATTTTCTCTCACTGAGCATTGAGAATTCTTTCGTGCATGTAGTACTAAGGTGTCCCCAACATACACTAAGTTTATCCAACCAATTATTTTTGAAGGGTAATATCTTTGACCTTGTGATAGTTATTGAAGTTCTATGAAGTGTTCAAGGAAGTTGTTCCCAAGATCTAAGTGCATTTAGCTCCATTTTTTAATGCTCTAAATAGTTTGGTTTTGGTGAGAATTTTTTAGTTGACGCAAGATCTTGGATTGTTGCATAGTTGAAGGTTGCTAAATGGAGCATCTATCAATCCATTAGTCATGAGACCATTATGTTAACTCCATTAGGTCTGGATGGTTAAGTAAACACTAGGGGACATCTCATCTTTCTAACCAAACATAAATAATTCTTTCATACATGTTGTACTAATGTGTCCCCAATGTGCATAAGTTTATCTAAACAAAACTTTTCTATTGATATCATGGACCTTGTTATGGTTATCAATTTTTTGTGAAGTGCACAAGCAAGGTGTTCCCAAGGTCTTAGTGCATGTAACTCCATTTTTTGATGCTCCACACAATTTGGTATTAGTGAGAATGTTTCAATAGACATAAACACTTGTATTGTTTCATAGTGGAATGTTTCTAAATGGACCATCTTTCAATCCATTCATTGTGGGACCATTTTTTTAGCTTCATTAAGTCTGGTTGACCGGGTAAAAAATAGGGTACATCTTGTTTCACTCACCAAGAATCAAGAATTCTTTGGGCATGTGGTACCAAGGTGTCCCCAATGTGCACTAAGTTGATCCAAATAAGGATTTTCAAAGGGTGATACCTTGGACCTCTTGACTATTATCAAAGTTTCATGAAGTTCATAAGGAAGGTGTTCCCAAGGTCTAAGGGCATGTAGCTCTATTTTTTTATGCTCCACATGGTTTAGTTTTGGTGAGTACATTTTAGTTAACACAAAATCTTGTATTGTTATGTAGTAAAAAGTTGCTACATGTAACTGTTGGCATTATGATACATTTTTGTCATTAGTTACAACACTTATTGGATTTTGAATGCTTACCGAGCTCTCACCGGAAGCCAAGCTTTACCTAGTTCTCAGTGTTTACCGAGTAATCAAGGTGAACAAAGAAGTCAGTGTTTACCAAGTAATCAAGGTGAACAAAGCAGCCAGTGTTTACCGAGTGTTCAAGGTAAAGAAAGGAATCAGTTTTGACCGAGTGAAGATGTACTTAGTATTGACCGAGAACTTCGTGATAACCGAGCTCCTAAGGTTATCAAGGAAATTAATTTTACCGAGCTCAGACGGTTATCAAGGAAACTAACTATCACCGAGTCACAAGGTTCTATCAAGTGTTTCCTTTGATCACCGAGCTACAATTCAGATAGAAGTATTCACTGAGTGACATCTCTTCTACCGAGTCTCCAGTGGTTACCGAGTTCAGAACTACTCAAAGTGTTTAGTATGGACCATGCTTTCACTTCTACCGAGTGCATGACGATGCCGAGTAACACAGTGGACGCCGAGTATCAGAAGGACACCGAGTCAGTTCAGTGAACCCGAGTTTTTACCTTGGGCCGACTTTGTATAGAGATTTGCACTTGTTGTTTTGGCCGACCTTGCATGTATTGTTTAGCCGACCTTGCATGTATTGTTTAGCCGACCTTGCATGTATTGTTTATATGGATGGTATATATATGCAATGTATTGTATCATTCAAACATAGTTGTTATGGAAATGGTAATGAATGGAAATGTGAAAGTGTAAAAGTGTGAAAGTGCGAAAGAAATACATGCGTGCGAAAGTATGTGGGCTGAATTGTGAAGATATTCAGCAGGTCGAGTTTTGGAGCAGAAAAGTTTTATCTATCACATCAAGGTGAATCAGAGCATAGCAGATCTTATCAGCAATCAGTTGTAATCAGATCCACTATTTCATTCTAACAGGTGAATCAGTTTTTGTAAATCCTTTAACAAGGTAGACTTAACAGTCTTTTGTAAATCTCCTAACAGAGTGCATACTTTATTGTATGTTTGGAAATCCTCTAACAAGGTGGATCTAGCAATCCTTTGTGCTCCTAATAGGGCAGATCACCTGAAGTGGTCATTGTAAGCCTTAACCGGCCAACTTCATACTGCAGTAACGAAGCTTGTGGGTTTCATCCCCACCCCAGTTTTACTTTCTATTTGGAAGGTTTCTGGGTCACCAAATCTGTGTGTTCAAGTGTTGCAAATGATTTTGTTTCATGCTTACAGTAGGTTACTTGGATGAATGGTGAATATATCAGTATACAGTTTTATTGTTTGAAATTTTAGAAGTTACTGATTCACCCCTCCCCTCTCAGTAACTTGTCATATCTTGAATATTTCCAACAGTAACATCTTTCAATTTTTTTTTTTCATGAGATCATTCTGTTAGCTTCAATTGGTCAGGTAAATGCTAGGGGACATCTCGTTTTGCTCACTGAGCATCAAGAATTATTTCACACATGCCATACCGAGGTGTCCTCAATGTGCACTGAGTCAATCTAGAAAATTATTTTTGAAGGGCGATATCTTGGACCTCATGATGATTATTAGAGTTATGTAAAGTACTCAAGGAAGGTGTTCTCGAGATCTAGGCTTATGTAGCTCTACTTTTTGATTCTCCACATAGTGTGCTTTTGCAAAGAACATTTCCATTAACACAAAATCTTGCCTTGTTTTATGATGTAAAGTTTCTTAATGGAGCATATTTCAATCCATTCATCATGGGACCATTCTATTAGCTCCATTAGGTCTGGTTGGCCAAGTAAACACTAAGGGACAACTTTTTTCTCTCATTAAGAATTGAGAATGCTTTTGTGTATGTCATACCTAGGTTTTCCTTTGGGAACACAATGATAACTAATGGCTCAAGTAGTCAATCAGATTCATATATAATACCCTATATTAACAATTTCATGCTAAGATAAACTGGAATGTGCTACTACTAATAAAGTCACCACTCATACTAATATTGCAAACTAAGATCATAAAATGACTTCGAGGTTACCTTCAATTTTTGATACTTTCTTAGTGAAATTATATAATTTATTAGTAATCACTTAGGTGACTTACACTATTTCACTAGACTTATCAACTTGCTTCTAGATATTTGAGTTCACAGTGTGCAATGACAATATAATTTTGGTGATTTTCAACTCTAATAACGTCTCGGTGCCATGTCAAAATACTACAAATAGTTCCCAAATTTATAGTTTGAATTTTTAATGTGTTGATTCATTAAACGTTACTAATCCATTAAATGTACCCCTTTCTAGATATTTGAATTCACAATGTGTGACAAAAATATGATTTTGTTGATTTTCAACTCTAATAACATCTTGATGCCATGTCTGAAGACTACAAATCATTTCCATATTTATAGTTTGCATGTTTAATTTTTTGATCCATTAAATATCATATCTTCTAGATATTTTAATTTACAATGTGCAATAAAAATATAGTTTTGTTGATTTTCAACTCTAATAATGTCTTGATTCCATATCAGAATACTACAGATAGTGAATGATTTTCAAATCTTTAATGTTGTTGATCCATAATCATCTTCAAGTAGAGTGAATGATGATTTTATGGAAGATGATATATTGAAGCAAAATATGCCCTTGCCTATGTGAAGGGAACCATGGACTAGTATTTCAATGTTTAATGTTGTTGATCCATTAAATGTTTGATCCCTTTATAAGAAAAGAATCCAAATACTGGTGGATTGAACATGAAAGTGAGTTTGTGTGTAATGGAGAGTGATAGAGTAATGGTGTTAGATGACAATAAATCTCTTAAGAATTTCTAAAATGGTTTAGAGAGCTCAAGAGAGTGACTTGAATTATTAAGACAGTAACCAAGAAAGGAAAAAATAAAGTTAAAACTTACGACAAGGATTCCCAATATCGATGGACTATCTCGAGATGTGTTACCTTGCTAAAAATAGTAGGTCTAATGTCTCCATAGTCACCTCTAGTATTCATATTTACATGACTAATATGTGTCATATAGATGTCTTTGAAGTGTGTGCATGTATTGGACCAAATAGGTTGTTTCGTAAAAAATTGGACAAGAGAGATGTCTTGAAGCAAATAGGTTGTTGTTAATCCTTATAAAGGTATGATATATGCTAATGTTAGGCATCCACTAATCAAAATTTAATTAAAATATACTAAATTTAGTATTTCCACAATTCCTAATGGTTTGTCCCAATTTTATTTATTTTCTCACTTTACATGTACATGTAGCCTCTCTCCAACATTAATGTAGAAGTATTCCTAAAAAACATGTCACATAGAAGATTATATGCTACTATTCGTCACTCAAATTTTATTTTGTCACTTTCATTCAACTCCTTAAATTCATTGGTCACCCATATAATATCATTTTGGAACATAAGGAATATATATCCTTATAAGTTGTATATTGTTCAATTGGAGGGATATCAAGGTCTTACAACTCAAGGATTAGAACTCTAGAACTAGGAAGTTCATATTTCCTAAGAGGAGGAGCATCTAAACCCTCACATTCTAACCCTCAAAATTTGACTTAGTGATACACATGTGAACAACTCTAGAACATGTGAGAAATCCATATATTCAAACCATTCATGTGGCACTAGACACAAATTTCAACAAAGAAATCAACCAACACAAAGGTACTATATTTTGTAAACTATTGATAACTATTGATCTCTAAATGCACAAACATTCCCATAGGTCTAATACAATATACATTATGAAATTTCTTAATTTTCCAAACTATTGCACCTTAGAATTCACAACCATCAAATCTTAGCATCCAACCAACTTATCCAAGAACACAAGCATCAAATCCAATGTGATAAAAAAAACTCAAAGTTGTTTCCCTAAGGTAAAATCTTAACATTATTGAGAAAAAAATCCAAGGAACATGTCAATAATATCAGTAAATGCATATCAACAATATCCAACAATGTCTAATAATGTCATACATCGATAATCTGAAACATCAAGTCTATGTCTAATAATGTTATACATGAAATATATGTCGAATATGCCATGCATCAAATATAATATTAAAAAAAGAGATCAAATATACATCAAATTATATATGTCCAATATATGTAAAAAATGACATACATCAAAAGCAATATTCAAAATGTATGTTTGATAACATTCCAACTACACCCAAATATAACTCCAATCTCTCATAGGGGGTGGCCAACATTCTATACATAACATGCCCCTGGCTAATAGGTATTAAATGTGCATCCCTAGATATCTACTCCTTCCCACTAGGGAAAAAAAATCCCTAACTATCTTCAACCATTGTATAGAGGAAGATGTTGTGGATGAGGGGATATTCCTAACATGCTCGCTAGTCCATCAGTCTAGACTCTTTTATAAATCAACATATTACAATCAAAAGTATATGTGAATCAATAACTATTACACATAAAAAATGAAATATACACACACATAAAATAAAGTATTTTCTTGTCACTAGCTGATATTCCCTCTCTACATCCACCTTAGGGGCATGTGGACAATTGGAAATAATAATAACCTACAACATTGATTGAAATGATCACTTGGTCATAATTATGAGTATCATATATAATTTTAATACTACCTAAATTGTAAATAAAAAATAAAATTATACAAACTCTTTCATACCTTAGTTAGTGGCTCAGTACTAGCAACTACAACAACTCCTTGATGAATAGACTGACAAAGATGTAGAGAAGCCTTTGGTGTCAATAGCTGAAAATGATACAACATGAGACTCAGATGTAGTTATGAAGAATACATCTTTTCTTATGCCACATCATCAATTAAAAAATTTGGTTACCTCTATGAATGTAGCACCATGTCCTTCATTGTATGGTGTCGATGTCAAAGGTGCAACATTTAAACCTATTGCACATGTATGTAAATATATTAGACATTAAACTCATGTGAAATATAATGTACTAGAGACATACAAGTTAAATGCATTAGTATATATAGGGAAAATAAAGTCATCTAAAAGCTAGGTGATCCCAAATCAACATCACCATAACTAGTCTGACTTTGCATATAATCATGTAATAATACAAACTAGTTAATTATTTGTTCATTTCTTAAATAAACATATTCAATTGAATCAAATTAACATATAAATAAATATACCTCTACATGAGTGGTATCATGCCCACATTTAGGGTCCAATGGGAAAGTCGATTGTCCACCACAGAACTAATGTACATGGATAAAAAAAACTTAGTCAACCTTTTATATGATTACATTATAAATATATGTATTAATTTAAATGAATACATTGGACATACCTTTGGATTCATCGACGTGGTGTAAAATGAGGTGAGGGGATCGATACCAGTGCGAGCAACACTCTGGCCCTAGATTTTGAACAATGCCAAGACATACTAATTTATTAGTCATTTGTATAGATATGAGATGTGGTCAAAATAGCTTAAAATATAATTATTAATATTTACCTGCATACCAATGTCGAATGTGTCATTAAGGAAGTCATACATCATCATCCCATTATCATCATCCTCTAGATCAAAAGTGTCAAATATGCATAGACCTCCATGATGTGCATATGTGACCTCTACTAGATTGATGAGGCTCATACACAATCAAAGGAGTGGCAAAGTGAATGAGGCTCTGAGTCAAATCTCTTATAGTACCTAGTGTGTTGACCTATATGTGTTTCTTCACAATAGAAGGAACAATAACATGCTCCACCCATGGCTTGCCAGCAGGTGCTTTAACAACATTAAGGTCATGAAGTTCCCCTGACCTATCAAATGATGATCCCTGAACTCTACCTTGAGAAGGAAAAATATCAAAATAATTGGGGATCTCCCTAAGGAGAAATTCACAATACAATTTCATAAAGAGATACTTTATAGCCTTGTGATTGTTACAAGGAGGGGCATCAAACATGATCCACCACCTATCCCAAATTTTATTTTAAAAATCTTCATTAATGCACCAATGGATGGGAAACTTCTTAGCTATAGTTCTCAGGGTTTTTTGTTCTCCTAACTTTAAAAAAAAATCTTATATGTTATCTTTTGTAATCTTCTTATTTTTAACATCTTCATAGGACAATTTATCAGCATAATATATATTTTGTTCTTCTTTCTTATTATGTCATAGATTTAACTAACCACTAATAGATGCTACCCATCTCATAATGGGCTCAATAGATTGTGCCAATTGTGCCTTATTAGGATTATTTTGAAGAAAAAAGTTTAGCTTCCTAATAAATTTTCTAACTCAGTTCTCCATCTTTCAATTTTTATTCAAAAAAATTTCCCTTATCCCTAGAGAAGGTCTTTTTATTGCTGGAGATCATATAAATGGTTTTTCTTCATTTTGAAATCTTTTTGGTTGATTTAATGGAAGGTTTGGTGGTAAATATTGTTAGATTCATGGATTTTGTGGTAGGTTGTTCACTAGAGAATTAGGTAGTGCATTTTCTACATTACTTGACAATTAAACAATAATATTTTAAAAAACTAAACAAACCTAAATCAAAATTGATAAAAAAACATTAAAACATACCAAATTTAACAAAAACAAGAGTTAAGATTCATATTGCTCCCATCGGTTTGGGATTTTCTACTATGTGGAGCCATTTTTTAATGTAATTTGGTGTTGAAAATTACTTGCAACAATGTGTTCACAATCTTTGGATAATAGGAAGATGCCAAATTCTCTACAAAAAAAACAAAGAGAAATAAGGGGAAACCCTTGGGTTTTTATAAAAAAAATTTGTAACCCTTTTCAACTATGTGGTTGCGCTACCTTATTTATTTCTTTTTAAAACAACATGATCACGCTACCTTTTTAGTTTTGTGGGCTTGAGGCTTGTCCCACCCGAACCATAGTGTGATCACACTATAGCTTAGATAAGAAAAAAAATGTGGCATCTTTTTGGTACCACAACTTTGTGCACTTATCCTTAAATACATGCACATATATCTTGATGAGAATCTTACCATAATTTAGCAATAAGAAAGAAGAAAATAATGGGAAAATGTAAAGGTAGAAAGAGATATTGGAAAGTCGGCATGGTTACAAAATTAAAAATGCCAAATCAGTGAAATAATGAAACATAAGAGATAAGAACTCAGGCCCCTCCAAGAACACTTAGATATGGTTAGGTTGAAAAATAGGAGCTAGTTTAGTGCCCATAGGTAAAGGTAAACACATTATCTTTCTCATTGAGACACATGAACATGATGGATGCAAAGTACCAAAGTTTGAGGGAAACAAAAAACAAGTTTGGAATGAAAGAATAAATAGTGGAAAAACGCATAATGGAATTACAATTTTAACTAAGAACACTTGGGGTAGATTTATAAGTCTAGAGAAACAAGACTCAAACAAATAATAAATATGGAGCTTAAAATCACTTTAAATCAAGTTGTGGTTAGAGCGGCAACATTCTACTTTGTTATGAAAGGATAAAAAATACACAAGAAGAAGGACCTAGATCGGGAAGATCCTTCCACATCATTGGAAAAAGGCACCACTTCTTTTAACACTTTGGTTGAAGTCCTAATAATAGATAATTTTAATGCTAAAATAACAAATAATCAAGCCCTCAAATTGAAAAGAAATCCAAGGAAAGAAGTGATTAGTTTTTAGAGATGTCATTAGCGAACAACAAGGACAATGCCAAACATCATGGGACAAAATTACCAAGCTTATGCAACTTGTACAACATGGTAACATGTAATGGTATGAAAGTGTGGCCAAATTTAGGAAATATTGCCAGTAAAACATATAATGGGAAAAACATTGTTGATTATGTAATATGTTCTCTAGATCATGCTAAAAGGGTAAATAGATAGAAATACAATAATTTCCCATAGGGATAAAGTTATATCACAACCCATTTTTTTAAAAAAATGGTGTTTCACTTGAAGGAGAAACTAAGAGAGTAGACACATCTTAATCAAAAGAAAGTACCCTCACATGGCATAATTTCAATGACCTAGGAAATTAAAAATATATTTCTAGATGCTCTTAAAAGGGGTTGATTTGGAATTCTAAGATAGAATTTGACTACACAGATCTTAAAAATGTAAGAAAAGACACCTTAGTTATTGTTATCTCTAACCATTGTTGTCTATTAGTGTCAACCACATAGTCATTTGCAAGGAAGAGTGAGATGGTCATCACTGTGATTGAGCTACTCTATATAGGCCGAGTCATGTACATAAGCAATTATATATCGATATCTATAGGAGCTGAGTAAGTTTTTGGTCACAAAGTATTTTCTATATGAGCGAAGATCATCAGTGATTGAGAAAGTCATCAATGAATAAGAAAATTCCAAGTACTGAGTTATATAGTGTGTGTCAAACACAACACTTTCCAAGCATCAGAAGGGTAATACAAAACAAGCAACAACAATGTTGAGCATCAGGAAACAAGTAAAGATTGAGAAATGCAAAGTTTACATAAAGGTCATGAATGGAATAGAGTTTGAGGAAAAATGAATATCATGCTGACTTAGAAGGAATATTTTAGTTTGTAAGAGGTTGTTACAAAACATTTACATGATGCGGATCAAAAATACCTCCATTATGTGTTCTACGATGGGGATGAAGATGAAAAACATGGAACCATCTAGAAAACAGCTTATGAATCACTTTAAATATATATGATATTAACCTAGATCGTAACCATGAAAAGTAAGAGAAAAGGAAGAGAGGTTAGTGCATGCAAACAAGAAGGTTTGAGAATAGATCAGAAGTTAGTGAAAGGTTTTATGATCATCTAATAGAGAAAGTGACCTATTCATGGTAGTGAAGTGAAAAGGAAATACAAGTGATATCAGATTAGAGGAGAGGATTAGTTAGCAAGGAGAAGACTTGAAATTAGATTGTAGAGAAAACTGAGAGTCAAATACTTAATCAGTTTTAACAGGCTTGAATCAAGGTAAATCTCTTAACTGAGTGGCTTTAACAGATCTATGCAAATCTCCTGATAGATTCCTTACTTATTTGTAAGTGTAAAATTCTCTAATAAGGTGAGACCTAATAGTCTCTTAAGCCTTTAACAAGGAAAACTCCTCATAGAGTAGATCATATTTTATGGTCAACTATTGTAACCTTAATTGGTATGAATTTATTGTTGTAGTAATGAAGATTTTTGGGTGTCATCTGCACCCTAGTTTTACCTTCACCTTGGAGGGTTCCTTGGTAACAAATATTGTGTTATGTGTTTAATTTTCATGCATGTGATTGATCAGATTTATATGTTACATTAAATTTACATAAGTTCTACATGCACAAGTTATTGATAAGTGTGAATGAATTGGTGAAAAGTATAAATTGTTAAAGACTTTGATTCACCCCCCCCTACTATCTTGTTCATCCCATTTACTCCTCCATAAATCAACAATTGGTATTAGAGCATTGGTTCTCTAAGAGAAGCTTAACATCTTGGAAACTAGGTCTTGGAGATGGAGGCTTATAAAGTGGACAAGGTTATTGAAAATCAGGTGATCGACATCAAACTCATACTACATAAAATTGAGAAGGAAAGACAAGATTTGAAAGATTCCCTAAAAAGGAGAAAGGAAATTACCATCTAGATAAAATAATTTCCCTATGAATAATTTGAGACTGAAGGACTATTTGAACCAATCAACCAAATGAAAAAGCATATCTTGATCTACTTGACAAGGAAAAACTACTAAATAAAGAAGTGAGAGCACTAAAAAAGAGAACATGAAATCTAATCTGTAAGACTATGTGAAGTGATTGAACAAAGAAATAAAGATGAAGAAGACATGACTATGGATGAAGAAGAAAAAAGGGTAATGGATACTTGACTTGAAGAAAGGATGTCATATGTGTAGAATCTTACTAATACTCAATTGGACATGATGAATCAACTCATGCTTGAGAATCAGGAATTGAATCACAAGGATGTGGAAATTGAAAATCTCAAATCATAGAAGGACATACTAAAGAATAAACTAAAAGATGAGAAGGAATCCATGGAGAGATTCAAAAAACAAAAGGAGGCAATAAAGTACTTTGAAGAACTTATGAAGTCATCAAGATATTTTGATGGCTCAGGACATTCATGTACTGAGAAAGGAGAATCATCCAAGAATGGAGAACTTAGGAGTGAAAAGTCAAAGGACAAACCAACATTCTATCATTGTGGAAAAATTGGTCATACTGAAAATATTTGTAGAAACAAATATGGTATGCAAGATTCTAAACCTAAGTTTACTAGTTACTATTTTTATTACAAGAAACAAGGACATCAAATTCAAGAATGTAGGTCAAGAGTGAGAAATACATCTACTACACCTAGATTTGAAGGGCATTTCTATAACTATCACAAATATGGGCATATGAGTGCAGATCACAAGCAAAAACCTACTAGATAAATTAGAGAAATAATTATGCACCTAATATTGCATGTTCCCAATGTCGCAAGTTTGGACATCTAAGCAAGAATTACAGAACTCAAGTACACTCAACAAATCAGACAAAGGACAAAGGCAAAGACAAAGTGGATATTGAGAAAATAAAGAATGAGATGAACCAAAAATGGAAAAGGAAAGTAGAAGATATAAATGGTGGAGCTAATGGAGCTGAGGTCACCCAATCCAATGGAGAAGGTGATAATGTCATCTCAAACTAAGCAAGAGAGGTATGTATGGAATTTTATACTTAATCAATATATCATACATCATTTTTTTACATGTAAATGTGCCAAAAGTTCATATCTGCATATATGAAGATGTATGAGATCAAATTTGTGTATGTTTGCTAAGTATTGATAAAATTATCTATGTTGACTGAGCATTGTAATATAGACTGAGCACTTTAGAAGAGTAATGATAGAGACCAACCAATATGGAAGAAACCAAGCTATAATTCAAAGACCTAGTTGAAATACATCAACATCGACCAAGATAGCTAGCTTTCACCCATATAAGTACACAACATTAATAGAGACCCTAAATTGATCAAAAGGAGGTATATAATGAATTTCAAAGACATTATTTCATACCATGCGTTCAAATTTTTTAGAGCACAGAGTGATTGAACAACTCTAGTAGCCAACAAAGATGTGAAGAGTGATTTGATGAAGAAGCCTGAACAAGTGGTTAACTTGAACTGTGGCAAGCATCCAAAGAAGGTAGGACTTCAAAACCTAGTTAAGAACATGGCAACTTCATCAACCACTAGAATGAGTGAAGAGGTTAGTAAAATACAACTAGTGAAGAGTGATGCTTTTCCTCCACCTAAATTTCATTTTATTCTTGAAATTATTGTGAAAGGAGACTCAATGGGTGTGTTATCTTTGATACTACCTAAATTCATTATGATCCATGATGTCAAAAGCTATTACATGTGCAAAATTGGAGAAATAGGAGATTAAAAAATTAGGGAAGCTAATGAGAAGTTGTATAAGGAAGGAATATTGAAGGACATATTTCAAATTGTTTAGAGGAAAGGGCCAACCCCTACCCTAGGGTTCCTGATAAATTTAAAGATCGAGTGGATTAGGGTTATCTTAAGAAGATTCCATGACATGAAGTGTTGGATTTAGAATGGACTAGTGGAGATGAAAAAGAAAATGATACATAGGGTTATAGGCTATCCAAACATAGATAGACAGAAAAACATGCTATGTTTGAGCTGTGAAAAAAATTGAGGCTAACATAGGAGCCAAGTGAGATGGACATGGTCTATCCATTGCAAACATATTTGATCCCCTAATTGCTTTTTTAGTGAGAGTCATTGCTCATAAATTCTATCAATTGATCAGATTGAATAATGTGCCTTGTATGGCTATGGATAAAGTGTGGGATATTGTGATGAAAGATCATGAGTATGAGCTTGCTGAGCTACAAAAGTTACAACTTGTAGAAAATATGTCATCAATAAGAAAAGTGAAGAATTTAATGTGTAGGTTTGGATCCCTCATTGTTTTCATTTTCTTTTATATCTAGAAGTACTTTCCTAGTATCTATAATGTTGTATGGGAGCAAGACAAATTGATGATAAAGCATATCAATGAGGACATCACTCAATTGGGAGAAAATTTTGAAAATGTCACGAATGCTTACTGTGATGAATTTAAGAAAAGGATGAAAAGAAGAATGAGGCTATTTGAAGAATTGGTCACAAGATATTATAGTGACATGTGTTTTCTTGTAGATATGGAAAACACTTTTGTATAGGAAGTTAAGTCAAGGAAGGCTTGGTTACAACTTTTTGATTATGAGGTAGATAGTGATTTAGCAAGTGAAAATATTGAGGCACTACTAAAGGAAGAGTTAGACATTGAGGTTAAACCTTTTGGTAGATATGAAGAAGAAAAAGCAAGAATAACTATAAATTTCAAGATAGCTTCTAAGGAGAAGAAAAGGAAGAAAGTTATTGAAGATCTAGAAGCTAAAATGGGCACCCTAGGAAAGGGAAAGAAACCATTGAAAATTACACAAGGTCTTGGTGAAGATGAAGAACAAGACAAAGGTAATGAGGAAGAAGAAGAAGAATAAGGTGACAATGGAAAAGCCCTAGTTGTTGTCATGCCATCGATCAAGAAGGCTTAAGGAATATAGATGAAGATGATAGTGACAGCTCCACCACTTAACAAGCTAATGACTAGGGAAGTTGCTAGTGTTGAGTAGTCTAAAAAGCATAAATTATTAGAGACTACTAGACCTAGTGCCCCTAGAACTAGAAGAAGGAGATTGGTGAGAGGACTAGCTATTAGGAAGATAAAGACTATTGATGAGGTCTGTGAAAGATTAAGAAGATCTATAGGTTTATCTAGTTTTAGATATGTCAAATATGACACACTAGATAATAATGATAGAAATGAAGTTGAGGAGGCTATGGTAGAAATGATTACATATCAAAAGATAGATCCTAGTGCAATAGAGAAGAAGACACCCAAAGATATTTATGATAGACTAGAAATAAGATGGCATTAGGATGAAGTAGTAGAAAAATAGATAAGAACTAACACACTAGTTAGAGTTATGCCTAATTTGTCACAAGATCAATGAGACACATTTTTGGAAAATTATATGAGTAGTTTTGTTCCTAAATATAGAATCTTTTTGGTATTACACAATAAAGAGGAAGATGTATGAAAAAAAAATGAGTTGCTATGGAAGATCATTTTTGGGTTAATAAAAAAGATTGAAGAGATAGACACTATAAACATCAAAGATGATTGTAGTAGTGGAGAAATTTTAGGTGTGCTAAGTCCACAAGACAACATGTCACCTATATGTGTTGACACCCCTAACACTCCAAAGGCCAAGCAGTCAAGTCTCACAAACACAAAAGCATAAGGTGAAGACATAGAAACAAATGTAAATGATAATATTGTTTCAACACCTCATATTGAGGAAGACAAAGAACAAAATAAAGCTGAACTGAGTATTTTTGTTTCAAGAAAAAAATGCTCAAACAAGACGGAGTGGTTACACTCCTTCACACAACTCTTAAGGGAGTGTCGAGCAACAACACTCTTTTACCAAGTAGAAGATGAAATAAATAAAAGATGTTTCACCAGATATTGAGGTTAGTCTGGATGAAATCATTCAGATGCCAAAATTAGATCTAGAAAATATCACCTTGGAAATATTAACATTTTTTTAATCTCTATGCAAAAAATGGGTAGAAGTGTTGACTAGTCATTTTCATCTAGGGTAGTGGCCATAGTTCCTATTCTTCTTTTTAAATCATTAAATACCTTGCATGCATGAAAGGGATACACAAATTATTAATCATGTTTCATCTCTTATATCCCTAAGTTTTTCTAACTCATATTAAATTTTTTTATGCTTATTCCTTAAGCCTTGTTAAATTTTAAGTTGCAACCATGTGAAGAAATGTGTATTGCATGATCATGAGTAGTTATGGCTTAAACCACAATGCAGTAGTGATGATGTGATGCAATTATTATATAGTTAAAATCCTTCATGTTCGCATGCTCACAATAGGTTAATGAAAACCTGGGGTCAGTGCAACGATGCAACAAAAAATATTGTTTGCACAACTACAATGAGTTAAAGATAATCATGGGTTTATGTGGCGAGGATGTGAAAGCTTGTGTCACTTGATCACAAGAGTTAATGACTAGTTAAATTTTAATTTGTGATAATTTTTTAATGGATGAAGTAGTTAGTCAAACAATTAGATGCACAATCACAAGTTTAAATGCTAAAGAAAAGATGTAAGTTGTGAAGTAGCAATTTTTGTTTGATTGCAAGGTCACATTGAGTTAAATTTTATTTGAGGTAAAGGAAGTGATAATGTGATTCCTCCTTGGTTCCATGGTCATGAGGTTAAAATTTTAGTCCCTGGTTATGACTACGATGGTGCAAAGGAGTGACACTTGCTGGGCCCATCTTACTTTTCTAGACAGTTTTATCAATTTTTTCCTAGAACCATCAAATCTCTAAAGATCTACAGTCGACATATTCCCACTTTTACAAAGTGAGCAAGGTTTAGAAAATGTGGGGATATGACCATGTAACACACATCTTGGAGGAGCTAGATTGTGATCTTGAGCTACGTAGTAAGAAATGTGTCAGAGTAACCTAATGAGGTGGTAGTATCTAATTGGCTATTAGTGCTTATTATGAAAAGGTTTTCTAGATCTTTTAGCCATTGTCAAATCTTCCTAGATTGATAGTGAGTGTATGCCTACATTTTGAAGTTGATCATAGTTTAATGAAAGTAGACATATGCATAGTTGATGCGTGGTAGACTACAGATGATGGTAGGCTTGGTTTTTGTATGAATCTTTATGATCACCATTGATTAAGTTTTAATCTATTCATTTGATATGTCTCTCTATCAAAGAGGAAATGTCTTGTCACTCAGTCACAAGGCTTAAACCCATGGTTAGTAAAATAAGTTGCAATGATGTGCTATGCTTTATTCGCATGGTCACTTGGTTTAAAGTATGGTTATGAATTAAGGCTACGAGATTGTGCAACGTTAATATGTGGCATGAGGGAATTTTTTGATTAGTTAATAATGTAGACGAGATTGAATAATCTTCAGTGCTTCAAGGCCATTAGATGATAGAAATTGAGGATGGCTTTATGCTCGCATTTTGAAGATGTAAGAATGTTAATGAAAGCGAGGATACACTGTGAGGACGCATTTGCTAGAGAGCCCATACAGTGAACTTAGAGCAAGAAGTGAGCAAATCAGATAACAACACATGACATGCTCCAAATGGTTGAATGATCAAAAATGAAAATGGTGGGGCAGTTTTCAATGAATTTCATTGTATTTGGTTGTTAAAGTATATTATACCTTCATCTGATGCATTCATTCAAATATCAATTAACATTCAAGCCTACTACATGGTCACACTGGTTTAGGTTAACCTTATGTTAATGTAGTGAAAAGGTGACTACTTTGTCACATGTCCACAGGGGTAAATGGTTGAGTTAAGATATAAGTTGTGAACCTACAACACATACCATTTCAGTCAAAAATCAACATTCAAGCTCAGTGCAATGTCGTAGCTTGAATCCAATAGTTACAAAAGATGTTGCAAGGTTGCAACATGGTTAGTGTTTTGAGTTGTTGCATAATCACAATCAAAACTAATGTTAAGGGTTTAATTATGGCAATAGAGCAACTGAGTTTTGTTTATATCATTGGGGCTTTGCATGATTGCATGGATGGTTAGTTTCAGATATCAAATAAATTTTGATCGATACAGCTAATGTTTAATTCATTCATTTTTTTCATTCGACAGAACAATTTAGTGGTAAGTTGCAAAAGTGCAACTTTGTAGTTGTCATAGCATCATGTTGTTGTTGGGTTGAAAAGTGGGCCATTTTTAAGTTATCAAAGGAATATTGATTGTAAGGATAAGATGCATTCATCTGATACTTTTAGCTGAAAATGTGGAGTTATAGTCTTGTAGAGTATTCTGTGTTGTGAGATTGCAAGATAAAAGAATCAGGCTGAAGATGCTACAACAAGATCTGGGCCTCCAATGTTATAAGGATATGATGCCATGACAATGCCTTGTTCATGTGATCAGGATACTAAAAATAAAGGTGCTACAATATCACACAATTTTTGAAAGATCAAAAGGATGAAAGATGAAAGCTACCATCTTACTCTAAGTTGTAAGATC
Source organism: Cupressus sempervirens (assembly GCA_028749045.1). Lineage (NCBI taxonomy): Eukaryota > Viridiplantae > Streptophyta > Pinopsida > Cupressales > Cupressaceae > Cupressus > Cupressus sempervirens. The sequence continues at coordinate 190,537,768 of CM053785.1, forward strand.
ATCATATCATGACATCAGGAGATGGATTCATGAAGATAAGATGATAAAATTTGTATTGTAAGATCCTAGAGTGAGTTAAAAGGAGTCAAGAAGATACACCAGTGTAAAGAAAGTGATGATCATAAGATTGTAAGGATAGTGCTCCACTCCAAAGATGATACGAAGGGTTCCTTCTCCAGTGTAAGATCATAACATTGTAAAGTCAACTTGGTCATAATGAAATATAGTTGTGAGGATGCAAAAGGTGGAGAACCTTGCTTATCAAACAATGACACGTGGCTCTTGTTGGATAGTCAATTAAAATTTGACCAAAGATAACAAAAATCCAAGGAGAAGAAGTTTTCAAGAACCAATGGCAAGGAAATTTTCTTTCATCCCTTTCAATCAAGGGAGTCCATTACTTTTTTCTCAACACCATGATATTGTTCTAGCTGCTTTGAAAATTTACCAAATTTCATTAGAGAAGGCCAAACAACAATATTTGAACATATCAGGGATGTTGCAACATTATGCAATGTGCATCATGTCACTTAGGAAGACATTGATGTGAAGCTTCTTCACACCTCATTCAAAGGAAAGACCTTGCAATAGTTTCAAAGTCTTTCTATGGGTTCAATAAATTCTTGGGATGCATTGGGAGATGTCTTGACAAAACATTTTGAAGACAAGTCAGATTTTTTGTCTCTTGCTGAATAACTTACAACCATCAAGCGAGCTCCTCATGACAAGATGATGGATTTCAACTATAGATTTCAAAGAACATGGAGTAGGATACCAATTCAGGTAAGGCCTTCAAAAGAACATTCTTTTATATATTATTTGAGAAGCTTGAATAGTGATATCTCTATCATGATCCAATCTATGGGGGGTTATTCATTACCACAAGGTTGTGACATTGCTATAAGAGCTAAGAATAGTCTTATTCAAATGGGTAGTATTGCCCCTAGGCCTCTAATGTCCATATACCTAGATATCTACCCTAACACACCTCTAGTTGTGCCAACTTTCAATCCAGTACCAAGTATTCCAAGCCAAGAAGTTAGGGAGGCATGCCCTTCACAAGAATTGCAAGAGATAAATGATGGCCAAAAAAGGATTGAAAGCCTCATGCAAAGCTTTTCCAATGAGTTAGTAAAAATTAAGAAATGAGGTTATTAGGCTAAGCAACCATCCCTACCTTAGAATCATATTCCAAATCAACCCTCCCAACAATAGTTTCAAGGTCAATACCCATCTAATAGGAAAAATGATAATCAGAGGCCTTTTAGGCCTTATAATCCTAATCATTTGAATAGTGCTCCTCCTCCAAATACTATTAGAGATATGGTCCCTACTCAAAATAATAAAGTAGTAGACTATGATTGGCGGTACCCTTGTAATTAGCAACACAATCAGGCTATATTCTCCAATGGGATGATGAATCAATCCTTAATGGTTCAAGGTGCTTCTAGTGCACAATCTACATCTAATGTTGATGCTAAAATGCAACCAGAGGTTCCCCCTATAGATGCTACATTCATGAACTAGCAAGAAGAAGAACATTATAGTGTGAATAGAGATAGTACCACAAGTGGTGTCTACACTAGATCAAAGAAAAGAACCCTAGATGGTGAAGTAGAGACAAGTAAGGTTGTGTCAACTGAGAAGCCATCCTCACTTTAGGGATATAAATAACAAAAAATAAATCCTCCTATTTTCACTCAAGAACAACCACAACAACAAATACACATGTTGTTCCTAAGATTCAAGAAAAAGTACATGCTATTGTGCCATTTACTATTGTTGAGAACATGAAAAGGATGAGTATCACCATGTCCATGTGGGATTCTCTAGTTATTCTAGGAAAAACTAACATGTTGAAGTAAGCCTTGGTAGAAGATATACCAAATCAAGTTGCTAATGAGCTTAGCAAGGTTGTATTCACAAATCAAGGAACTATTTCTCAGGATAACAAAAAGAAGGTTAACCATATCCAACATAAGGATGTAAAACCTCCACCATTTTATGTTTCAATTATTATTGGAAATAATTTAGTTCACAATTGCATGTTAGATAGTGGGGCTACAAGCTTTGTTATGCCCAAGAAGATATCACACTAGCTAGGTTTAAAGTATGAGCCCTTAGAGAAAAGTGTAGTCCAACTAGATGGTTCATGTGCTAACACATTAATTATGTCTCATTAAGACTATGAGTTTAACATTCCATACATGTCCCACATTCTCCATTCCCCAAGATATCTTTGTGCTAGATTTGCCCCCATATTTTTCCCTTTTCTTATCAAGAGAGTTCACAACCAAGATACGAGGCTATTTATCAATAGATTGGTCTCACATGCTATATAGGACCAGGTATGGAACCAAAGTAATAGCCAGGTCCAAGTTTCTTGCCAAAGACCATATTGAACCTTACACACCTATTGTGATCAATGCTAATTGCATTGCACTTGATCAAGAAGAAGATCTTGTTGCCCAAGATACAAATACTCAAGTTGATAGTATCCCTAATAACTTGCTAGATGAGTGGGCAATAGAAAATGGCCCAACAACTGAGACCAATGACATTAACATTTAAGATATTAAAAATATTGGTCTAGGAAATTATGTCCTCCAAGAGGCTAGGTTAGTAATGCCAAACCTTGTCAAGGACACAACTAATCATCTTGAGCAGCAAGATCAAGTTTGGGAGTTATACTTTGATGGCTCTAGGAGAAATAATGGTTTAGGTGGGGGAGTGATGTTGATCTCTCCTTAGGGGGGTATATATTATACAACCTTCATTTCAATTTTGCAAGCACAAAAAATATAGTTGAATATGAAGGGTTGATCCAAGGATTGGAATGGGCCAAAATGAGAGGTATCAAATGCATAAAAGTATCTAGAGATAGTGAGTTAGTTGTCAACCAAGTGAGAGGGTTGCACATGACTAAGAATGAAAAATTTAAAGGCTATAAGCAAAGAGTGTGGGATATAATTGAATATTTTAATGCTTTTAATATAGTTTCTATTCCTAGAAGATTGAATAAGCATGCTAATAGATTGACTGCTATAGGAGCATACTTTGATATAGTTGAAAAAATTGGCAAAGAAGATGTACAAAGGCATATTAAAGTTGTGGTCAGACCTTCCATAGTTGACAATGATGTTAGCTAGAAATTTTTTGATAGTGATGAACAAATTTTGAATTTTCTATTTGAAGAAGACATGCATTCAACCTTCAACCAACATAAAGTGAAGGAATAACATGGTGATAAGGTTATACAACTTAGTTCCAATAAGCTACCCAAGGGATTGGTCACTCTAGAGTCTATCTTTAACATTGATGACCAAGTCAAAAGGAATAAAACCAACTTAGTGGTTTAGCAACATCACTATGAAGATCTTGAGATTGTAGAAGGAAAGAATTTAAAGTTTGGTTAGGCAATTCCTACTAAAAAAAGGAAATCTTACATCTAGCTTTTTCAAGAGTTCAATGATGTTTTTGCTTGGGGATATGTACACCTTAAGGTTTTTGATCCATGCCTTGCCCAACATACTATTGAGTTAGAATCCAATTCCAAAACCATAAGGAAAAAGTAGAGACCGGTCAATTCAAAGTTAGAGTCCTTAATGCAAAAGAAGGTTTTCAAACTCATTGAGAGTGGAATAATGTTTCCTATCAAACACACCAACTACATGTCAAATTTGGTTCCTATCAGAAAAAAGAATGGGAAGTTGAGATTATGTGTAGATTTTAGAGACCTCAATAGAGTGTTATTGAAGGATCATCACCATTTTCCATCAATGGAACAAATGCCTCAATATGTTTCAGGTTCAGAGAGATTTTTTCTTCTTGATGGATATTCTGGCTATAATCAAATTCTACTCAAGGAGGAAGACCAATTCAAAATTGCATTCACCACAAAATGGGGAACCAAAGCATTTAGAAGGACACCTTTTGGCTTGTCTAATGTAGGGAAAATCTTAGAAAGATGTAGAGAGTTTGGCATATCTCTTAATCCAAAGAAGTGTGTGTTTATTATCCATGAGGGAAAACTATTGGGATATGTTGTATCTAAGAAAGGCATCATCATTGATCATGAAAGGGTTGCAACCATCTTGGAGTTACCTTTCCCACATCATAAAAAGAGAGTGTAGAGTTTCATTGGGAGGATCAACTTTTTTAGACACTTTATTCCAGATATTGCTAGATTACTAAAGCCATTGACCTCAATGCTTAAGAAAAATATTATTTTCAGCTGGTCAAAAGAAGCCAAAGGTAGTTTTGAAGCAATAAAAGAAGTATTATCAGTTGTTCCTACTTTGGTGAACCCAATTTCTTGAAATATTTCACATTGTATGCATATGGTAGTATGGATACAATTTCTATAGTACTTGTTTAGCAGAATGATCAAGGTTTAAAACAATTTCATTAAAAACATGTGCTTGCTATGGTAAAAAGCCTAAAAAAATTAAGACATCTAGTTTCTAATAATAAGATTCATCTTATGGTAGCTCACCATAGTGTGAAAGAATTCTTGTTAAGTAGGGATCTCAATGAAAAGAGAGCTGGTTGGATAACTTGAGTTATGGAATATGATGTAGATATTCAGGTGACTAAGCTTGTCAGAGAAAAAGGTTTATATGATCAACTAGCAAATGAGAAGACTCAGACCACTGATGATATAAGAGAAATTGTCCTTGCTAATCAAATTATTCCACAAAATGACCAATTAGAGAGTTGGCTATAAGAGATGGCTCATTTCCTACAAGTTGGAGAATGTACTCCATCCCTAGATAGAGCTAAATGAAGGAATTTCAGGTTGCAATATGTACCTTACATTTTGGTTGATGGTCTTTTGTTCAAGAAAGATATGAATGGAGTACTTCTTAGGTGTATTGAAAATGACCATACCAATAACTTTTTGGAGAAATTCCATGATGAAGGAGGTCATTTCTCTTCAAAGAAAACAACCTATAAGATTGTAAGGGATGGATATTATTGACCCAACCTATTTAAGGATGCTCATGCTCGGGCAAGGAAGTGCAAATAATGTGCATTATTTTCTAGAAAAGAAATTTTGGTTGCCTTACCTCTGCTTCCTATTCTAATTAACCAACCATTCATAAAGTGGGGTATTGATTTTGTGGGCCCTATAAATCTAAATTCTAGTGCTAGCCACAAATAGATCTTGACTACCATAGATTATTTCACATGCTGGACGTAAGTAATAGCTCCAAAGGAGGCCAATGAAACTACTATTTTGAGTTTCTATGATGATCTAATTTGCAAATTTGGAGTTCTTGAATCCATCATGTCTGATAATGTCTTGGCATTTGTGGGGTCAAGAATAAATGAATAGGCATTGAAGAATGGAATATATCTCAATACTTCATCAAACTACTATCCTCAAGGCAATGGTCTAGCTAAGAGTAATAATAAGAACTTGCTAAGGATTTTGAAGAGAATTTTAGCAAATAACAAGCATGATTGGCAGTCCAAGTTGAAGTCCACCTTATGACATGATAGAATCACTCTCAAACAAATTCTTGGCAATTCACCTTATGTTCTATTATATGAGAAACAAGCCAAGCTACATATTTCTGTAGAATTTCCCTCATTAGAGCTAGTTGATAATCAAATGCTTTTTGAAGAAGACAATCTATTGAAGTTGAGGTATGCTAAGTTATTAGAGCTCAAAGAGGACATGAATAAATAATTTTAGACAATGGAATATCAAAAGATCCAAATCAAGAGGGTGTTCGATAAGAAATACAAGCTCAGATTTTTTAAGGAAGGAGATATGGTTCTACACCAAGATGTTCTGAAATGAAGACCAGGCCAATATAACAAGTTTGATCACATGTGGATTAGGCCATTCATGATTTTTGAGTGCAAAGAGCATAATGCCTACAAGATATCAACTATAGAAGGAGAATTTTTGCCAATCCTTGTGAATGGGATTCACCTAAAGCTTTATTTTGAGGTATGATCTTCAGGTTCCTTCTTGTATATAATTCCTTGCTTTTGTTTTTCCTAAGTGTTTTTCTAGCATAGGTGTGTTTAGTTCCAACTTTTTCCTGCTTTCAATCAAGTTCCTAAGTTCCAACGGGCTAAGAAAGAAAAGTGTTAGATTCATGCTAGTATAGAAGCGTCCTCATTCATAGCCATTTCTGTAGCTACTGATGACCCAACTACATATCTTTGAGCATGAGCGACTGGTTTTGAAACTTGTTAGCATAAATATTTTGACTCTATACCCAATAGATCACCCAAGGCCACTAGTTTGATGTCTAGTAGGCAACCATTCAATAGAAGTCACCAAAAGTGTTACCATTTTGTATCACTAGGCAAAAAATGGGTAGAAGTGTTGACCAGTCTTTTTCATCTAGAGTGGCGGCCATGGTTTACATTATTCTTTTTATATCATTAAGGCCATGCATGCATGAAAGGGATACATAAATGATTAATCATGCTTCATTTCTTATATCCCTAAGTTTGTCTAACCCTTGTATTCAAATGTTCTATCCTTATGCCTTAAGCCTTATTAAATTTTAAGTTGTGACCATGTGAAGATATGTGGATCACATGATCGCAAATGGTTATGGCTTAAACCCCAAAGCAGTGGAAATGGTGTGATGTAGTTATCAAATAGTAAGATCCTTCATGTTTACATGCTTGCAATAGGTTAATAAAAACCCAAGGTCAGTGCAACGTAGCAATGAAAAGCCTTATTCACATAGTTGCAGAGGTTTAAAGATAATCATGGGTTTATGTGGCAAGGATGCAAAAGCTTGTATCACTTGATCACAAGAGTTAATGGCTAGTTAAATTTTAAGTTGTAACAATGAGTTAATGGATGAAGCAATCAATCAAATAGTTAGATGCATGATCACAAGTTTAAATGCTAAAGAAAATATGCAAGTTGCAAAATAATGATTCCTATCTTATCAAAATATCACACTAAGTTAAAGTTGATCTAAGGTAAAGAAAACAATAATGTGATTCCTTCTTGGTCACATGGTCATGAGGTTAAAATTTTAATCCTTGTTTATGATTGTGGTTGTCTGAAGGAGTGACACCTCTCTTAGCAAGCCCATCTTACTTTTCTAGACAGTTTAATCATTTTTTTACCAAAACTATCAGATCTCTAAAGATCTATGATCAACATATTCCCACTTTTCCAAAGTGAGCAATGTTTAGAAAATGTGGGGATATGTGCATGCAACACGCATTCTAGTGGAGCTGGATTAAGATTTTGAGCAGAAAAGTGTCAAAGTAACCTAGTGAGGTGGCAACATCTAATTGGGCAATTGTGCTAATTATGACAAGGTGTTCTAGATCTTTTAGCCATCATCAGATCTTCCCAAATTGACAATGGGTGTATGCCTATATTTTGAAGTTGATCACAATTTAATGAAAGCGGGGAAATGGGTAGTTGATGCACGGTAGTCTATAGATGATGGTAGGCCCACTTTTCATATGAATCTTCATGATCTCCATTGATTAAGTTTTAATCTATTAATTCAATATGTCTCTTTATTGAAGAGAAAATGACTTGTTTCATAGCTGCAAGGCTTAACCCATGGTCAGTAAAAGAAGTTGTGAAAATGCAATATTCTTTGTTTGCATGGTTGCCTGGTTTAAATTATGGTTATGAATAAAGGCCATGAGACTGCATGAGGTTGACATGTGGCATGAGGGAAATTTTAGATTGGTTAATGATGTATATGAGAATGAAGAATCTTTAGTGCTTCAAGGCTGTCAAATGGTAGAAATTGACAGTGGGCATATGCCTGCATTTTCAAGATGCAAGAATTTTAATGAAAGTGGGGATACAAGATGTGTGTCCTAGAGGGCCCAAATGGTGAAGTCAAAGTAAGAAAGTGAGAAAATTAGATAATGACACATGGCACGCTCCAAATGGTTAAATGATCAAAGGAAAATGGTAGGGTATTTTTGAATGAATTTCATTGTATAAGGTCTATAAAGTATATTATATGCTCATCTGATGCATTCATTTGAAGAATAGTTAACATTCAAGCCTACCACATGGTTGCACTAGGTTTAGGTTAACCTTAGGTTAATGTAGTGAAAGGGTGTCTTCTTTGTTGTATGTCCATAGGGGTTAATGGCTAAGTTAAGATATAAGTTATGAACCCACAATCTCATACCATTTTAGTCAAAAATTAACATTCAAGCTAGGTACAGTGTTGTAGCTAGAATCCAATAGTTACAAAATATGTTGCAAGGTTGAGATGCAGTCAGTGTTTCCAGTTGTCACATGATTGTAGTCAAAAATAATGTTAAGGGTTTAATTGTGGCAATAGAGTGACTAAGTTTTTTTCATAGCATTAGGGCTTTGCATGCATGGATGGTTAGTTTCAGATATCAAATGAATTTTGATCGATAAAGCTAATGTTTGATTCATTCAATTTTTTCATTTGAAAAAATAGTTTAATGGTAAGTTGCAATGGTGAAACTTTATAGTTTTTGTAGCATCATGTTGTCATTGGGTCGCAAGGTGGGCCATTTTCAAGTTATCAAAAAAATATTGATCATAAGAGATAAGATGCATTCATCCAATAATTTTCAACAAAAAATATGGAGTTAATTTCTTACAAAGTATTCTATGCCATGAGATCAAAGATGAAAGAATCAGGCTAAAGATGCTAGGACAAGATTTGGACCTCTGATGTTAGGAGGATACAATGCTACAACAATGCCTTGTCCGTGTGATCGAGATGTTGAAAATAAAGGTGCTACAATGTCATGCAGTTGTTGAGAGATCAGAAGGATGAAAGATGAATGCTATGATCTTATACTAAGTTGTAAGACCATCATATCATGACATCGGGAGATGGGTTCATGAAGACAAGATGATACACTTTGTATCGTAAGATTGTAGAGTGATTTAAAAGGAGTCAAGAAGCTACATCAGTGAAAATAAAGTGATGATCGTAAGATCATAAGGCTAGTGCTCCACACCAAAGATGATACAAAGGGTTTCTTCTCTAGCGTAAGATCATAACATCATATCATTGTAAAGTCAACTTGGTCATAAAAAAATATAGCTATGAGGATGAAAAAGGTAGCAAACCTTGCCTATCAAATGATGACATGTAGCTCTTGCTAGACAATCAGTTAGAATTTGACCAAAGGTGGTGGAAATCAACGGTTTCAAGCTTTAAATTATAGAAGAAAATATGAAGATTAGCTGATATAGTTAGAAAGAGTTTCATGATTAAAGGAAGTGGAAGAAAAAAATCAGTTAAAGGGTCCCAACAACAAATATCACCTAGTGAATATCATAATGATATCCCTAGTTTTTACTAGAATAAAGAAGAGGTAAAAATATAATTTTATGAAAATATCTATATTCCTCCACTAGTTTTTTGACATATGTCACTCCCATCTGAAGCTTGTTACATTCCTTCTTTTTATAAGGATTTCCAAGATATGGAAAAGGGGTTGGCTAGTCAATTGAAGAAAGTTTCTAGGAAATAAATTATGTTGTTGTGATTTCTTCTAAAGTCCTTAATAGCTTTTTTGTATGTTTTCTTTACAGTCAGTTTGGTGAAATATTTTGGAACTATCTTTCAAGCCTAAATAAAGGAATAGTTTAGAAGTCCTTATTGTGTCTCTGTTGCTAAGATTACTAATATGACATAACTTTTGTGATTTATTTTGAATCCCTAAGTTTGTGTCTTAGTTTTATTTGCATGTAGAGTTTTGGATGTGTTCATATAGGTTGTAGGTCATGAATCTATACTTTATCTCAAATAGTTAACTATGAATGTTAGCATTCCCCTTAACACCTTGTTTGAGGTGTTTTTGTTCTTATGAAGTACTTATGCATGAGTTTGAATGATCAATATTGTGCTTATCTCAATGATTCAAAAGTGTTTCATCATGTCATTCCAGCAATATCCTCATATTAATGTTTGGTGCATCACCCCTTTTATTTTCAACATTTACTTTCAAGAAATCCTTCTATCCCTTCCCCCTCAAGTTTAATTGTAGTTTGAAGAAGTAAATAGGTGAACATCATAAGGAACTAGCCTATAATCTAGTGATTCACTCCTAACCTTGGTACACCCACTACCTAGGAGTGTTTACATGTTACTCAAGGTTGACTGGGTTAGAATCCAGTCTAGGTGCAACTTCTAGAGATAATAGGAAAAAACTATTTTTCTACAAGAAATTTTGATGAAGAAACAGGGACAAAAAGAGCTCAAATGAGAAAACATGCAGAAACAGGTACTACATGATGTAAAGAATATTTTTGTTGATGCTTTTTTTAACCAAAATTTTGAAGAATATGCACCAAGCATAAACTAGTTTGTAAATATAGTTGAACAAGTAAATGCTATAAATATGGAGTCAAATGAGGAGCTCATGGAATGGTCTAGTAGAAGATTTGAAACCAAGGTTGTGGAAAAAGTTTCCATGACTATTACAAAGTAGAAAGTGCTACTACAAGAGAAAGAAAAGGTTATGATTGAAATAATGTAGAGGGTACAATATTTGTACACAATTTTGACAGATGTTCAAGATTTTCTCACAATATTCAGGTACAAATAAGTTCAATTCAGGCTAAGATGAAGAGATCCAACTACATTAATTTAGAGTCAGAAAAATCAAGCATTGATTACTACAATAATCTATTGATTTCTCAAGGCACATTGGCCGAGCTTCAAGTAGCTGACAAAAATATCATATCCAAATTGATCACTATTTAGGCGATGATAATACTCATTTGGAGGTCATGTAGAGTCCTTACTTAGTTGTAAGTGTAAAATCCTCTAACAAGGCAAGACCTAACAGTCTCTTAAGCCTTTAATAAGGTAGACTCATCATGGTGTAGATCATATTTTATGGTCAAACATTGTAACCTTAACTAGTTGACTTTATTACTACAATAGTGAAGATTTGTGGGTGTCATCCCCACCCTAGTTTTACCTTCACCTTGGGGGGTTTTTGGATAACAAATATTGTGTTATGTGTTTTATTTTCATGCATGTGCTTGATCAGATTTATAAGTTACATTAGATTTACATTAGAAGTTCTACTTGCACAAGTGATTGGTAAGTGTGAATAAACTGGTGAAAAGTATAAATTGTTAAAGATTCTGATTACCTCCTTCCCCCCCTCTTAGTATCTTGTTTATCCTTTTTAATCCTCCATAAATCAAAATTAGTTCTACTAGTTTGTAGGGAATTAGGGAAGTGTAAAAGACCCAAACCTAAAGAAAAGAGACAAAAAATAATTTTTAGGCTAACCCTTGCTTTTCTGAAGACTACAAGTTAGCAAAAAGAAATTAGATAAAGAGAATTAGTGAAAAAAAGAAGTGTTTGAAAACTTGTTAAGAGGTTAAAAATAAATATATGTGAGAATGAGAAGGATCGAATTGATTTCTCTTGGAGTACAAAATTCCAATTGTTTTGGAAAGAGTTGTAGAAAACAATATTACAGGGTCCCAATAGCTTAAATATGCAAGGATGTTATGTGAGCATGAGAAGAATAAAAATATAACCCTAGAAATATTAAGCCCACAAATTTATTTTATTTCACAATTTAAGACATTCTCCAAGGTTTAAATATATTCCTAGGAGGAAATACCCAAGATATTGATGGGCTACAAGTTGAACACATGGAATGGGGCATTAATGTCCTGAAACCTCAAATTTATTGTATTGTCAATGATGTAAAAAATGAGTGGTCTTCTAAAAATTGAATGAATAGTGTAGTTATTCCTCTCCAAAAAAGTGGGAAAATAAATAGCTAATAAAATTATCATACTATTATGTTTAACCACCTTTGAGGAAGCTCTTTTGTATCATGGTTTAACTCAAAACTAGAAAACTAGGTGAAATAGAAGGTAAAAGATTTAAGTGGCATAAAATTTTGAAACCAAAACATTCCACTATTGATTATGATATCACATGTAGATTCTTGATTGAAAAAAATATAGAATACACATATGATTAGGATCTTTGATGTTTTGTTGATTTTAAAAAGGCCTTTGACACAATAGGAAGCAAAAAAAAAGGGATAGAATGGAAGAACATAAAATTTCTATTGAGCTCATGGATGCCTGTCATGTCTCCATTTTAAGATATAATTTTTGACATAATTAAATAACATAAAGGGTAGTTTACCTTTGAATATTCCTTTGCCTCTTAGTAACATCCTTGCAAGTAATGCTTCAATATCATCCAATTCTTCCTTTGATTCTGAATCACTTTCATCCTTACTATTCTACTCTTTCTTTGAACTTCCAATTTTTAGTGATAACCTGAATGCATTCTCAATATTACGTAGAATATTATCATAATTACTTAACTCAAATGTAGTCAAATGACTAATTAAACCATCAAGAGCTAGATCATTACCATGCATAGCTCTAAATTCTTGATTTGCAAATACTCTTACAACATAAACATGTAAAAGTGTAATGAGAAATTTACATACAACTTCTTCATTATTGATGACACCTATAATAGCTTTTATAGCACTAATAAGTTTCTTGATTTAGTTGACATACTACATAGTATTTTCTCCATCTTTCATCTTCATCTCATCATATTTTCCTCTTAAGATTTTGACTTTGGCTCTCAGCATAGTCTAATCTCCTTCATGCACAAGTTTCATCTTGTCCCATATTTCTTTAGCAGTAGCACAATTTTCACATCATCAAAATCAAGATCATTTAATGAATAAGTAATCTCAATAATGAGAATTTTATGTTCCCTCTTTTGGTTAATTTCATTAATTTCCATGGGTCTAATGAGAGGGTTGTACTGGTTGTCTTGATAGAATAAATAATTGTCTCCAATCCTAGATAGAAAAAGCCTCATCCTTATTTTCAATGAGGATACATTATCCCTATTCAGATTTGGTACCTCTCTCTTATATATATTTGGATCTTTAGCTCAAGTTCCTTCAAAATTCTTCCCTCAAGCACTCATATCTGATACTAATTATTATATAATTAAGAGGGGGCCGAATCAATTATAAGTAGTTATACTACAAGATTTAACACAATTCTATACCAACTTCAACTTCATAAATTTTCAAATCAATAACTCAAAAACCACATGAAATAACATAATTCAAACTTATAACTACTTCTCATAAATTTTTTATCTCACTATTTCTTAATATATTGAATATCAAAGTAATCATCTAGCTTATACTAAGATGCAACATTAAACAATTAATATGAAACAAAATTTTCAACACAATAAGTAATCACATATTTGACACAAGTATTTAACATGAAAATCATGTGAAGGGGAAAACCACCTAGGAACCAACAACCCAAATATTTTCACTCTTTTAAAGTGAGCTTTGTTAGGATTTAACCTTGTTAAAGGTTACATGCGCATTTTTAGCATGACCTTGTTTGAGGGTTTTCACCAAAGATCATCTAGACCTTATCACTCATTGACATTTCTAAAGAGTGGTCTTCTCTAAGGGCCTTATAGAAATTGCTATTGAATGTTACCATATAGGATTTCAAAGACTTGTTATTTCACTTGATTAAGATATTCTTATGCTACAATGGCAAGAAAGTAACAATGAAATGATCTATAAGGTTTTAGCACTACCTTGCTTGTTCAAATCTTTACTTCGCTCCATCCTTCCTTCTAATCTCTTTCTAGCTTATTCACATACTCACACTTCAACTTCGCACTTCATTTTCTTGATCTTCGTACTGCCATTAATTAAAAAGCCTAAGAGAGAAATTGGATACAACAAAAATTTGATACAATTGAATAGATTGTAATGAATGCATATAAAATCATAAAAATAAAATATAAATTAAAAAGCCTAAGAGAGCAATAAATTAGAGAATTAGATTTATATAATAATTTAAAAGTACTCATAAGTTTAACATAAGTGTAATAAATGGCCTATTTAAAGATAGCAAAGTGATTATCATAATCACTCAAATTAAAACAAGATAAGAAAATAATGGATAATGTGGGATTTATGGTAAGATGGACATGATGGAAAATTATAATGAAAGAGAGAGTAAAGGTGGGGAAAAAGGAAAAGAATAAAAACAAATAGAGGCCTGATATCAAGTTGTAGACAAGAGGAAAAAGAAGACATATGATATATAGATGATGTAGATGATATAAAATAATTAAGAATGGTGGTAAGAGAAATAGATGTATAATCAACCCTTTACAATTAGAATATATGATATTGTCCACATAGTCAAAGGGATGTAATGGAATAAAGAAAACCTATAGTACATGGATTCTAGGCCTATTGGAGTTGCGATCAAATCTTTATTCGTTATTATAGGTCATGTTGGTCCCCATGATGAAGTTTATAGATGGAAATAAAGGAATTAATCATCAATTTAGTGGAGTAAGAAGATAATTTAGTAATGGATGGATAAAGATAAGGACTATCAAGAGGAATAGTTCTAAAGGGAGTTGGAGTACATAAAACACTTAGAAGAGGATGAATTAGCATTGTATAAAAATATATAAATGCTTTCAAAGAGGGTTATAAATTTATTTTTTTATTAAGTATAATATTCATCAATTGGTTCCTTTTCACAGTTGATAAATCAAATCTTTATAATGACAAATTAATCAAGAAAAATATTACAAAAATAAAGACACAATAACATTTTTTTTCCCTAAGTGGACAGCCCTCAATACAAATAAAAACTACTCAAAATACCTTGTTGGCTTTTAACAACATCTCAATGGATTTCATTAATTCCCCACTAGTTGAGAATAAGAAATATGTAGAGCATGAGAGATGTTTCTATAAATCTTAAACTTCCTAAAAATCTCACAAAACTTAAAGATTCAAGTTCGTAATAGTATATAGGATATACATGTCATAGTGTGTTAACATTCAATATGTCATATATAAACTATATTTGTTTTATGCAATGTTAGAAACATATAATAGCGTCTTTTTGTAAAATAGAATAACACAACCAATATAATCAGTCCATAGGATGTTGTGCCATCTACATAGAAAACAAACCCCTTAAACCCCATCTACATTGTATAAGTGATAGATTATCTAGTTCTTATTGTTGTCTATTATATATATAGACCTATTATGTACATTTTAATAATTTTGAATGTCCATTATCAATAATACCCTTATTTCATTTTAATGCAATTATATTTCCATTATATTTTAAAACTTATCCTCATTTTTATCTAGTCTCATGGTTTTGTAAGGTCATGTAAAATGCCAACAATAACCCCAATAAAATGTAAGATCCCTTAATGAAGTTTCTCTATTAAAAAACCTTCAAAAAAATTCTCATTTACTCTGTCCAATACAATGAACTAAAAGTATTTCCTTTTATACTATGCAATCCTCGAAGGAAAGAAAAAAGTTACATTTTGAAAATTACTCAAAAACTAATTTTTGATATTGAGGCTTATACATAGCAAGAATGGCATTGAAAAAGATCATAACCAATCCATGATTTATCAATAACGAAATCCAAACCTTTCTTGCAAGTGTTTCAAATTAAACTAAAATTCCTTTTTCAAATTAGATTAGAAATACCACTCTTGAAGAACACCAAAATAGTTATATTTAATGACCAAGCTCAAAAAAAACTCCATATTACTATAGGCATACATGGTGAGTGTTCCCTAGTTTCTTTTTAGCAAAGGTTTTAAGAGAAATCCAAAAAAATATGTAAATGATGCCCAACTAATAATAATGAAATTTAATTGCACAAACTAAGCCTTTATGAATATTACTTTAATGATGCTTCAAGATTAACTTTGTTGGCTAATACAATAATTAATGTCTTATCAGTAATGTCATTTGACATTTAAAATAAGATGATGTTGACAAAGGTGTATAATTGTGTGGTAGGAAATGTGAATCAAGGATACAAAACCTAAGTTCATGACATAACCTACTCTACATATGCAAGTGTGTGATATAGAAGGAGGGAAGATAAGGAAGAGAAAACTTTCAATCCCAATTCTAAAGGACTAGGTTCAGAGAGATTAGTGCTAGCCAAGCAAACATAGAGAATTAATGCAAGCTAGAACTAGGAATAATAGGGAAAAATGACTGATTCCTTAAAGACCCTTAATGTGAACGAGTAGGCTAGATGTAAGATAAGAAGGAGCTTAGCTTTTGAAATCTATTTTGAGCTTGTTTTATTGATCAAAATGGAAGAAAATCTTCAGATACGGGCTTCAAACTACACAATAGATGAAACCCATATATCTTTCAATGATATATTAGTGGGGAAATTGTGCATCAGGGGTGTAGTGTGACCTTGATTAACTATTATGACACTGATTCTAGTTTCACAAT
Organism: Cupressus sempervirens; assembly: GCA_028749045.1. NCBI lineage: Eukaryota > Viridiplantae > Streptophyta > Pinopsida > Cupressales > Cupressaceae > Cupressus > Cupressus sempervirens. Next base: position 190,554,076 of record CM053785.1, read on the forward strand.
TTCAAAGAAATTCAAAAATGGTATTTTGACCTATAACCTATTCATCGATTTGATATCTCCAACCTGCAATAAAAAAGGGTTTTTGTTTGGGGGGGGGGGGGGTGTTGGTTCCTTGGTCAAACCCCATTTTACAAATTAAGCTTAAATTTAAATAATTGAAATAGCATGAATGTAAAGTAAATGTACAAATTCACCTTACAATTAAGGCATATCTCTTAATTTAGATGCAATGTGCTTAAATTCACTAATGGAATTGGACTAAGAAGATGAAGATGAATGAACATAGAAGATGCACGAAAGGATATTGAATAGATTAAGGAGATATTGAAGAAAAATCCTTCAATTTCTTGAGTGCTAGAATCTTTGATCATCGTTAGAGAAATGTTTGAATATCTTGAATGCTTGGAGAGAACTTGGATCCTTGAATGCTTGAACTTGTGGATGCAATTTCTTATGGAGGCTTGTATATAAAAAATGGAGCAAATAGAGGGGTTTATATAGAGATTAGAATCAACTAACTCCCATGGACTGACTATCCTAAAAGTTAACTCTTGATCATTTGAAACATGAGACTAAAGAAAAGGTGTCAAAATAGGGCCTCGTCAAGGGCACAATGTACCCTTGATTGGTCCATTAGGGGTGCAGTGATGGGGAGTTCTACACACTTATCACTTTTATAGTTCTATCTAGGGCCTTCTCTTAGCATTCTTAGGGTTCCTTTTAATACCATAACCTAGAGGATCTTTTCTTAATCCTCTTCAACCTAGGAACTCACCTATCAATTTCAAAACAAAATGCTCTCCTAACTCTTCAACCCCTAGCTAGGAAAATTTTGTGCTCAATAAGCTACAACCTCACCCACGTCCACAGATAAGGAAAATAACAAGTTTGAATCATTGTCCCAATGTTCTTGACACTTTACCAACCACTCTGCACCAACTCCCAAGTCTAAGTCTTCAAAATCATCAAATTTCTCTTTTTGGTGTTGTAGCCTTAAGAGCCCCAATTAGGCCTCCTAAAAATAAGGAAATTTTAATAACTTCAAAATCCCCTTAACAAGCCATGTTGGTGTCTTATTGATTTTTTTTCATAATCACCTAGAGTCAAGGATTTTATAGGTTTCAGACTTCCATGTCGTCTGTAGAATACTTTTCTAGAAAACCCTATTCTTGAGGGTTTCTAGGGCAATGACAACACTATCTTCTTGGTTTTCTTGGTTTTACTCTCTAGAACTTATCCTCTATCCTATCAACCCTTAACTCTTCCTACTTCATTTCTCCAATCAGTATTTCCTCTTCCCAATCAAGAAAACATGTTGAACCTCTTGCAAGCTTCCAAATGTCTAGCCAAATAACTCTAGGCTTGCCTAGGGCTCACTTGAAAAATAAGCTAACTTGATCTCCCAACCAAAAAATGCCATATTTACATAATTTACAAAGGATAATTCTTTAATTCCAAAGGCCATTAGGTTTTAACTATGGGCATTCAAGTTATAGCCATTTTAGTGCAGGATGCTATTTCTAATTAGAAAAACCTATTGAAATGAATCCAAAATTCCCCAACAAGTACAAATAGGTTAGTCATATGGTATGAAGAAACTAATCCATGAAAAAAAGTAGGAGGATCAATCCAAAATAGGAAGTCTTCAAGTCAAAACCACGTTTCTTATGTATTATCTTTCCACTCCACAAGAATAGTCCATACAATCCAAATTTGAACCCCATAGAATTGGTTGAAATATAATTATATACCTTATTTATAACTTTCCTCACCCTTGGTTTGAGTTCCAAACCCCTTTAGTGTCATTTTCTAATTTTGAGGAAATGTTGTCATGAGTAACTTTTGCAATTTTTGCAAAAATGACCTTGGAATCCCTCAAACCAATCTAGTTAGACTCAAAACCATCCAAATTGATCCAAGAACACCTATAGACCACATTTAAACCAAAATTTCACAAATTTGAGGGATTTTTCAACTTTGACCAAGGTTGACCCTATCAGGACCTAGTGACAAAAACTAGGACTTACCAATTTGAACATGACCCAAACTTGTACTCAACCTAATTGCTCACACTCCAACACACCTTGGGACTTAAAAATTATTCCTTATTTGGTAAATAGTTTGCTAAACCATTTTACAAGACAAAAATGACTATTAGGGTTTTCCTTTCCCCTCCTACACCATACTCCCCTACAAGGAAAAGACTAAGTTACCTATGTTGAGAGGAACTCCATGCTGATACCATGATTCTTAAAGTCACTCTCTAGAATTTGTGTTGCTTGAGCTTCAAGGGTGTCCTTCCATTTTACTAGATGCTCCTTGTAGACCCTATTCCTAGTACTCTTCTTCACCCTAGTGTCTACTATTCCTTCAACTTATGAATGCACCCTTTCAGGTACTTGGAGATCTGCCACATCCTTATTGAGTCCTATTTGATATTGTACCTCATCAACATCTGGTCCCCTATATGTTATGAGGTCTTGACCATTGAATATGGGTGAGATTGACATGTCCTTGGGTAGATCAACTTTATAGGCATTGTGCCTATACTTCTCAAACACCTTACATAGTCCAATCCTCTTCATTTGAAGCTTAGTCGGAATGACCTTTTTCAACCTAGACTTATTCAAGAATGCCATCACCAAATCTCCTATTTGAAACTATAACTCTCTTCTTCCCTCATCCTTCTTTTCTTTCAATTTTTGATTGGATTCCATTAATGTTTTCTTTACTTGATCATGAACCTCCTTCATTGACCGATAAAAGTCATATGCATGCCCATTGATCTTATAATGCCCCGGTATCTCTCTAAGCTCCATTATACCTCTTCAATGTGTACCATAGACAACTTGGAAATGACTTAGCCCTATGGTTCTATTTTTTCTATTATTATAGGAAAAACATTCTTGAGGAATAACTTTCTCCTAGCCTTACCCATACTCCTTAGTCAAGAATCTTAGTAGATTTCCTAGAACCTTGTTTATTACCTCTTTCTCTTGATCTATTTAGGGGTGATAGGAAAACCTATGAGCTAGATTGGTGCCTAACTGCTTTCAAAGGGTCTTCCAACAATACCCCATGAACTTAACATCCCTATCTACAATAATGCTTAATAGAAAACCATGTATCCTAACTATCTCCTTGAAGAAAAGGTGGGCTATATGACTAGTATCATGTGTGGTTTTACAAGGTATAAAGTGACTCATCTTGATAAACCTATCAACCACAACATATACACTATCAAATCATGTCTTTTTTATGGGTAGGCCAATTATGATGTCCATGTTGATGCACTCCCAAGGCCTATTAGGAATGGGTAGGGATTGATAGAGTCTTGCATTGGATGAAGTGCCTTTAGCCTTTTAGCATATTCTACATTATTCTACATACCTTCTTACATCCCTCTACATTTTAGGCCAACAATAGAATCTTTCAACTAGGTCTAGGGTCTTACTAATACCAAAATGACCACTCATACTTCCATTATGTTTCTTCTGAATAAGGTTTTCCCTCATCAACACTTTTGGCACACATAAGTGTTATATTTTAAACAATAAACCATTCTTTAAATTAAATCTAGAAAACTAACTATGAAAATGGTTTTCAAAGTTAGTACATACCTTCAATGCCTCTACAAAATTAGTGTCTTGACCGTAAAAATATTTTATCTCTTCAATCCCTATACTTTGCAACTTTACCTCTTGAAAAGTCATCAACCTCCTACTCAAGGCATCAACCACCTTTTTATTGAGCCCCTTCTTTTTTTAAATGGTAAAGGTATAGGGCTGCAAGAATTCCATCCACTTGATGTATCTAAGGTTGAGCATCTCCTAGGTGTTGATGAAGCTAAGTGTTTGGTTGTTAGTGTAGACAAAAAACTCCTTGGGAAGAAGATAGTTCCTCCTTTTATTGAGGACCTAAACTAATTCATATAGTTCCAAGTCATATGAAGAATACCTTGTCTTTTCCTCATTGAACCTTTCAATGAAAAATGCCATAGGCCTTACCTCTTGGGTTAACATTGACCCAACTACAATGTTTCTTAAATCACACTCCACAATAAACAACTTTTCAAAACTTGGTAAAACTAATATTGGTTGAGTAGCTACCTCCTTCTTTAGTCTCTCAAAACTCTCATATGCTACCTTTTTCCATACAAACTTGGTCTTTGTGTCTCCTTTTATGGTGTCATTCATAGGAGCACAAATCTCGCTAAACGTTCTCACAAACTTCCTATAGAATTGGGCTAACCCATGGAAACTCCTCACTTCAGTAGTAGACCTAGGAGAAGGCAAACATAGAATTGCCTCCACCTTGCTCTTGTCAATTTAAAAATTTTCTTGTTAAACTAAAAAGCCCAAGTAAACAATTTCCTCCTTCATGAACTCAATCTTCTCAAGATTGACAACCAACTTCTCTTCTTGAAACCTCCTCAACACAATATCCAAATTTTTTAGATGCTCCTCTTTTGTCTTGCTAACGATTAGGATGTAATCCAAGTACACTATTGCAAAACACACCTATGTAGTCCTTTAGGACTTCATTCATTACCCTCATAAATGTACTTGGTGCATTGGCAAGACCAAATAGCATCACCAACCACTTATAGAGTCTTCATTTTTTTTAAAAGAATATTTCCACTCATCACCCTCTTTCATCCTCGTTTGGTAATATCCACTCTTAAGATCAATTTTTGAGATGTACCTAGCCCCTTTAAGACAATCCATTAAGTCCTCTATCCTAGGAATACGAAATTTGTACCTTATTTTTATCCTATTTATTTCCCTAGAATTTGTTCACATTCTCCACTTGCCTCCCTTTTTAGGAGCCAAAACAAGTAGAATAGCATAAGGGCTTATATTTTTTCTGATTAATCCTTGGTTAAGCAACTCCTAGACTTGCCTTGTTAGATCTCCTTGCCTTGTTCAGGTGTCATCTTGTATGCAACTTTGTTTGGAAAAGAGGGACCTGGTATGAAGTCTATCTGATGTCTTATCTCCCTCTCTAGGGGTAATGTAGGTGGTGCTCCATCACATATGATATCTTCAAACTAATCCAACAACTGTTTTACTTTTTTTGGTATAGGAGTTTTCTTTGGTGACTCCTCCTTTGGTTTCACCATGATTGCATAACCAATTCCTTCCCCTAGTTTAAGATCCCTTAAGAATTCTTTGCTACTCATCAAAAGTGCATTAGCTTCAACCTTTTCTACACTATCCTCTTCAATCAAAGATTTTACCTTGTAAGTGACCCCATTCTTTTTGAATGGGTGCTTATTCTCCTTACCATGATGAACTACCTCCCTATCATACTGAAGATGTGACATGAATCCATGGGTATGACATCACAAAGTATCTTGTACTAATACTTTTCTATGGTAAACTCCACCCATACTTGTTCATTGAACAATATATTTTGTGCCTTGTTTAACCAAGTGACCTTATAAGGACACACATGAGGTATCTTGGTAAGTTTCAATTTTTGAACTACCTCCTTTGAGACAACATTATGAATGGATCCTAAGTTAGTAATGAATCTACATATCTTGTCAAATATCTTTCATTTGATCCTAAAAAGAGCCCTACTTTTCTTGTGTTCCTCTTTGATAGGTTCCTTTATCAACATTCTCCTAAGCATTAGTTTCTCCCCTTTCTCTGACTTCAAGCTTGCCTCTTTATGTTTGTAGTCCTCTATTGTACTTAAGTAACCCTCTTCTCTCCTTGTGAGGATGATGGCTTGTTAGGATTCCTATATGTAGGATTCCTCAACTGTCCACAATTATAAAACTTCATTGAAGAAAATTATGAGCTTCTTCCAAACCCTCCTGATCTATTTCTTCCACCACTAGAAAATCCTCTACTTCTATTGTAGCCTCCTCTATTATTGGAGTCATGAGATTTATCACCTAGTTTGGTCTCCCATTGGCTTCTATTTTCGAGTCCTCTTCCACTAGAACCACCTCTGTGTCCACCTCTTGAATCTCTACCTCTTCCTCTACCCTTGCTACTAGACTCTTGTTTCTTCTTTAGTTTTTCTTCCACCTTAAGGGCCATATGATAACTACTATGAATTTTTTTAAGAGAAAAGAGACCCAATTCCTCTTGTATGTTCTACTTAAGGCCATTTAGATACCTAGACACCTTGATACTTTCAACTTCTTGTATTCTAGTTTTTGAAATTCCCCTATATAGGCAGATACATCTAGGTCTCTTTGTCTTAGGTTTTTCCTTTTGTTGTGAATCTGAATATCATAATCTTCTAGTAGTTAATTTTTTTTTAATCTTAGCCACCATAGTCTTCCAATTAGTTATGGGCTTCTTGTGTTCTTTCTCTCTTCATGCAAGAACTTCCACAAAGCTAATGCTTGTCCCCTCAATCTTGATTTTCCTATCTTTACCTTTTGGGCCTCTAAAATGTCATCACATTCAAAGTGATTTTCTATGCCTTCAATCCATTCCATAACTACTTTTGCATCCATAATCCTAGTGAAAATAAGCATTCCCTCTAATGCTTTACCACTTAGTGCCTTCAAATATTTGGGGAAAGGTTACTCTGCTAATAGGGGATCTAGTATTGGTGTTATTTCCTCATCTTCTACCTCTTTGTCTTTTCCCTTGTCCTTCTCTCACTCTAATTGCTCCTTCACCTTATCTGAAATCTCAACCACTTCCTCTAACTTTTTCTTCATCTCATCCACAACTTCCTCAAGTAGTATATTCTTTTCTTCTTTCTCTTTCAAATCCCTTGCCAACTCTGCATTGGTCACCATGATAATCTCAACTATGGATTTTCCTTCCATTGATATCCACTTTTTAGTTCCAAAGCCTTTTATTGGCTCTGATACCACTTTGATGAGGATTTCCTCACACTTAGAGATTTTTTGGCTCTATGCAAGGCCTTCTCTTAGCCTTCTTGGGGTTCCTTTTGATACCCTAACCTAGAGGATCTTTTGCTAATCCTCTTCAACATAGGAACTCACCTATCAATTTTAAAAAAATGCTCTCCTGACTCTTCAAACCACAGCTAGGAAATTTTCTACTTAACAAGATACAACCTCACCCAAGGCCATGAACAAGGAAAAAACATGTTTTAATCATTCTCCCAATGTTCTTGACAATTTATCAACCATTTGGCACCAACTCCTTAGGTCTAAGTCTTCAAAATCATCAAATTGCTCTATTTGGTCTTGTATCCCTAAGAGCCCTAATTAGGCCTCCTAAAAACAAGGAAATTGAAATAACTTCAAAACCCCCTTAACAAGCCCTTTTGACATCTTCTTGACTTTGTTTCATAATCACCTAGACTCAAGGTTTTTCTAGGTTTTAGACTCACATGGCATTCGTATAATACTTTTCTAGAAAATCCTATTTTTGAGCATTTTTAGGGAAATGACAACACTATCTTCTTGGTTTGCTTGCTTTATACTCCCCAAACCTTCTCCTCTAGCCTATGATCCCTTAACTCCTACTTCATTTACCTAATCAATATTTTCTCTTCCCAATTGAGAAAACACATGTGTAAACCTCTTGCAAGCTTCCAAATTCCTAGCCAAATGACTCCACACTTGCCTAGGGCTCACTTGAAAAATTAGCTAACTTGATCTCCCAATCACCAAATGCCATATTTACATAATATAGAAAGGATACTTCCTGAATCCCAAAGGCCATTAGGTTTCAACCATAGGCATTCAAGTTATATCCATTTTAGTGCAAACTGCTATTTACAAACATCAGGAAAGACAAAATAAGATAATTAGTAAAACCTCTTAAAATGAATCCAAAATTCCCCAAAAAGTACACACAAATCAATCACATAGTATGGAGCAACTAATCCATGAAAAAAAAGTTAGGAGAATCAATCCAAAACATCAAGTCTTCAAGCCAAAACCACATTTCTATGTATTATCTTTTCACTCCATAAGAACAACCCATACAATCCAACTTCCAACCCCCAAAAATTGGTTTAACTATCCTTATATACCTTATTTCTAACTATCCTCACCCTTAGCTTGAGATCCAAACCCATTTAGTTCCAATTTCTAATTTTGAGGAAAAGTTGTCATGGGCAATTTTTGCAATTTTTGCAAAAATGACCTTGGAATCCCTCAAACCGATCTAGTTGGACTCAAAATCATCCAAATTGATCGAAGAACACCTATGGACCAAATTTTAACCATAATTTCATAATTTTGAGGGATTTTTCAATTTTGACCAAGATTGACCCTATCAGGACCTAGTGACAAAAACTAGGACTTGTCAATAAGAACACGAGCCAAACTTGTACTCAACATAATTTCTCACACTCCAACACACCTTGGGACTTCAAAATTAGTCTTTATTTGATCAATGGTTGGATAAACCATTTTACAAGCCAAAAATAATTATTAGGGTTTGCATTTCCCCTAAGGTGCTCCTTTACCATGCAATACACCCTAAAAGAATTAAGGGTGTAATGCACCTCTAGTTGTTAGGTGCACAGATCCTAAGGACATTCTTGGAACCTAAAAATAGGTCTCATAATCTAGAAATCATGTCTAGACTATGAGGAAACCTTATTTTAGTGCCAGGAGCCAATCCCAAGTGGAAAGGTGGATGGAAAGGAAGGACCTCGGAGAAATAGATCCTACCTTGAGCTTAACACCATGAAATAGGAGCCTTAAATAGGATGTATTAGGTTTTACCCATATTCCACTTAGGAGAAAGAATAGAAAAGGGAAGAAGAAATGAGAGAGGAAGAGAGATTGATGATCTCACATTAAAAAACTACTAAATCTTCATTAAATTAGAGTGCTTCCAATACAATAATAACATAATTCCATGCTTATGCATATGTAAATAATTAAACCATATGAATACCATCCTAAAATTAATATTTTTTGATACTCTCAAACTATAAATGTTATTCAAGTTGATGCTTTGCAAATATAATATATATGTCATTATAGTGTCTTTTGATACTTAGCAAGAATGGACAATATTGCCACGTTTTTACCAAATAAAATATACAATTGTTACTAGATTTTCATCACTACTACAATATGTCACTTTCCATTATGGGAATTAATTTCATACCAAATCAAATATCTTTTTACTATAGTGAAGATCTTATAAGTGAAGTAGATTGTGATTTTGACATGGTATCTTATCACTAGATACATCTAGTATTGTTTGTTATTAGATATCCAATATCATAAGAATTCTTTATTTAACAAGGGATTACTGATATATCAATGTATTCATTGGTGGATCATGCAATTCCATATTACAAAAATAATACATAGGATATTCAATTCTAATATATTCAAGCCTTATTTTGTATCAACCAATAAGATAGCATAATAAAAAATCATTAAAAATCCAAAAACATAAAGCAAAAAGTAAAAATACAAGTTGTCAACTTATGAAGAAATAACCATCAATAAATGTATAGCATACCAATTTAATAAAGAACCCACAACTAAGTATTAGAGTGGTGGTTGCCATTGCACCAAAAGATTGACATGCTAATACTTGATACAACCACTAGACTTATATAAGACATGGGTGGTTATTAAACCATGTTATGAAACTCAAATGGATACATTAGTAATTAGTCCAATAATCCTCCCTCTGCATCACTTGATCAAAGGATTAAAACTTGAGACCAAGCTCTGATACTACTTATATAGTTACTCCTTTTATTTAAGTCCTCTCATATGTACTTCATCATACATGTTCTTTCCTTGTATCACCTCATTCTCCACTTTTTATAATTATGCCAAAGGCACCAAAAGTACCTAATATCTTCTCTATTGAACCTAATTGACTAGAACATATTACTATAGTTTCCCTCTTAGGAGTATCCTTAGAACATAAATTCAAACACACACATTCTCAATGAATACTTTTGAATTGATGTCTTTGTAGCTAGTTCTAGCTCAATTCAAGTAACAAAATGACCCTTAACCTACCCCTTAGATACTCAAATGTATTCTTAGGAAATGGTTATGTGAATATATTTGCTACATGTTCCTTTGTTGGCACATACTCCATAATCAACTTGATCTAGACTACCTATCTATAATTAATTGTAATAGTAATTTACTCAGCTTTAGTTGTTGATTAGGATACACATTATGATTCTTTCTTATTAAGGATATAAGTCTACCATCAAGAAAGAATGAACCACCACATGCTCTTCTCATCACAAATATTACCTTCCCAATCAACATCAGAAAAAATATTCAAAGTGGAATCACCTTTATGTCCACACCAAAGACCATAATCTTTAGTCTCCAAGTTGATGAGGCCATGATAATGGTTCACACTCTTCATCACAAATAAATTAGATGAGAAGTGGAAAAAAATCATTCTAGGGCCTTCAAATGAAGCCCCCTAGGGCTTCATGTAAAGTTGTGGCTCTAGGATATTCATCCAAATCCTTAGGCTTCATTTGATGCCCTTTGTGCCAATTGGCATGGGGGGCTTTGAATGAAGCCTTAGGGCTTCAAATGAAGCCCCTAAGGCCAATAAGTGGATAAAAAGTAGGCCATGCAGCTTTACTTGAAGCCCCCATAGGGCAACCCAAATTACCCCTAGGAGGATTTGAATGCAACCCCTTCATTTGAGGCCTCTCTATGGGCTTCATTCGAAGGTCCCAAAATAGAAACTTTACAAACTTCTAAAATTTCTATCAAATTTTGGCTTTTTGAGGGCTCAAACAAGGGTTTAATAGGTCCATATTCGAAACTAAATATAGAAAATTGTTTTAATTTGAATTAGCTTTCCAATGACTATAAATTTAAGTATATAATGTGTTTATTGTAATGTTTTATTTTTAATTTTATTAAATATAGGTTTTGGTCATTGCACAAATCTCTTTTTGAAGCTTCAAAAAAAAAGAAAATGAGAGAATAAATTTTGTCAAAAAATTGTTCATCAAAGGTATGTATGTTACCTTTCTATCAAATCATGAAAATTTTCATTTTGATAAATAAAAATTAAATTATATTGATAAAAAAAAAACTATGTCTAAATTATCATTAGTGTCACTTTGTCACTGACTAGAATCTATAATCATTAATGAATATGATCAAAACCAACTAAAATTTCTAGATATCAATGTTACTATCCTAGCCTTGAATTTTTTTTATCATTATCATATTCTAAAATAAAATTTGTGTTGATCAAATGACCTACCACTCCTTGAAAATGTTGATTTTCATATAAAACACTTCTCAAATGAGAAGGAAAAATAGACTTCAAATGATTTTAAAAAAAATATTGTTAGAAACTAGCAATAAATTTCTAAAAATCACTAGTTTACATCATCTTCAAATTCTTTATTGGTTTCTAGTAATACGCATATGAAAATGAAGTTTAAAAAAGAAATTCAGTGTCAAAGTTGGCCAAAAAGTAGGAACCAATAATGTCATCTTAGAACCTTGAGATATTTGAAGATTGTCTTCATTGTAACCAAGTGATATTCCTTAGAATTAGAAGAAAATCTAACCACTAATCCAACCACATGTTATAAATCCACTCTAAGTTTATGATGGGGACACAACCCAATAACAAAATGGACACAATAGAAAAGGGGAATTATATTAACTGAGAAAATAAGCTAGTACAAATAGTGCAGAGAAAATAAACTTCAAAACATGCCCTACGGGCTTACAATAGCATAAATCTGGAGAATATTTCTCCTTTTAGCACCTCCTCTCAAGCTCCAATCCGAACTGCCTTTTACAATGCCAAAAATCTCCTTAAATAGACCTCAGAGGGTTAAGGACTAGGAGTACATTCTAGAAAGTGCTAGTAGGCATCCACCGATGAAATAGAAGGTTCCGGAAGCTGTGTTAGAAGTTGATGCAAATCTAGAAGAATCTAGAAACGATAATCGAACTTCCGAGAGGCATAACTTTTGAACCTTAGCTCCAATTGATGAACCGTTTATATTTTCGGAAAGCTCTCAAAGCTCTCTATAGCCCTATAGACCAGCTTCACTCGTCCCCCATTTTTTGACCCTTTTCAAGGTCATTTAATGCCCCAAACCTGACTTTGAAGCATTCTTAGGAGGTCTCCAAAACTCAAAAAACTACAATAACTTTCAAACCGTGGGGCCTATTGACCTGATTCTTTTTTTGGAATGCTCTAAATCATGATTACATTCATCTGGCCAATTCATACCTTCTAGTTTATCGAAATGATGGCCCAAATACATGCTCCTATTTTTTTGGGATTTTCAAATGCACTGATAGTTGAACTATGAGAGTTGGAACCTTTATTTGAGCCAAATGGGTATCCAAAAATGTAAAGACATAAAATAGAAACTAAGTCTAAGTACATTTTTTTTTTGGGTGACACAGGATTGCCCTTATACCTCTAGATGCTCCTGCATCAGTTTAACTTATTATAAGACTTAATATAAAGGAAATATTATTTCCTTGTGGTAGGGTGTGGTTTTTGTGATGAGATTGTGTAATATGTAAGATCTAGTGGACCTAATACTGAATATATTTTGACCAGAGAAATGTTTGGAGCATTTGAGGCATGATGAGATGAAAAAAGATTTTATATGGCAAAGAATTTGTTGTGGAAAGCAGTAAATAGGCATTATTTTGAAAAGGATAGTACTAAGGCCAATTGAATAGTGAGGTGGGTGGTCTTGCCCTTGAAGTTGTTTAGAAAATGGATCCTTCTTCCTTCCACAATTCCTAATAGGGTTGGCACAACTCCTAATAGAGTTGGAATATCCTATCATGGATTCAAAGTCTCCTAATAGGGATTGATATGTACTCAATGTATTTTATTGACTCCTAACAAGATCCATCATCTTACAAGGAGCTTATATATTGGAACATCATTTTTTGGGTACCATCCCCACTGATGTTTTACCTTTGATTAAGGGTTTTCCTAGTTAATAAAATATGGTGTTCTTGTGTACAATTATCTTTATATGGTTGTTGCATCTATTGTTTACATATTTTAAATTTAATAATGATATTGAGAGTTTTTCTAGTCAGATAACTAATTTACCCCCCACTCTTAGTTATCTTGGCAGAATTTACTTTCTAACAATTGGTATTAGGGCACAATTCTTTATCTAGACTAGATGCTTGATGCTTTATCTATAGGTGGGTATCTATGTTTGAGCCAAGTCATGAAGGACTCTTGGTATTGGTACTTAATAATATCTTTGGGCACTTGAGATTATTGTATATCTTATGTATTTGTATTGAAATAATGATGCCTTTGTCATTGGTGTTAATGGGGGAGAGTAGCACATGAAAAACATCCTTTATTTTAGAAAATAGAATCCACCAATATAAATGAGAGGGGCAAATAAGTTATCTAATTAAAAGAACTCTCAATATCCTCATGAAATCTAAAACATGTAAATAGTAGATGCAAAAACCATAGAAAGATAACCATACACAATAACACCAAATTTTGTTAAATAGGGAAACACTTGATCAGAGGGAAAAACCTTGGTGAGGATGGTATGTTAGCATGAATGCTAATGATACTACATTTGAGGAGTATCCTAAGCATTCAAGAGTATTGACATGTTGCATTCGTGACCATGTTTTTCATTGATCTCAACATAGCATGATTTCTATAAAGACTACATGAGTAGGAGAAAGAGATCTTGAGATCTTGATGGTATGAACAATGGTTTGATCATCTAGTGATGTGCAGTGATGGACATGTTCGACATAGTATCCTGATGATGTGGTCGAGTGTGCAAAGTCTAAGTCAAAGACATACGAAAGTTGTACCTAATTTACATAAAGCAGTTCAGAGTAGAGTATTGGGAAAGTAGTTCTTGATGTTTGTTGGCTATATTACATCTAAGATGTAGTAAGAAGATGTGTAGTCAAGAAGTGATAGAGGATAATTAGTTGATTATGTCAGCAAGTGTGTGAGCCCTAGTATCACACATGTGAAGTTTTGTATAGACTATGAGCCGACAATGCTATTATAATTGTAATTAATTAATTATCTTATTATAATCAATTGGGAAAGCCTCAAGGCTGACTGAAGGAATTATTATGAAGATATGGTATAAAGGAAAGGTGTTTTACTTGTTTTTAGTGTTTTGTGATCATTGCAAGAAGTGCGAAGTGTGAAAAGAAAAAGAATGCTTACTAAATGAATGTAAGCGATCCAAGGGATTATTGGATGTGAGATTTGTGATATGGGTACAAGATCAAGAGTAGAAGTCTGGTTGACAAGACACAAAAAGAGGAAGGAACAATATAGTATAATTCTATTATTCTACAAGGAATAATATAGAGGTCATTTGGACAATGGGTTCATTGGTCTTTCCCTTGAATTTATTAGGGTAGTGGGTCCAACTATCTTGCACAACTCCTAATAGGGATTCAAATTCTCCTAATAGGGACTCATATCTACTGAATGTATTCATTGATTCCTAACAAGGTCCATCCTCTAACAATGAACATTTATATTAGTACATCATCTTCTGGGTACCATCTCCACTGGGGTTTTCCCTTTGATCAAGGGTCTCCCTAGTTAACATATCTAGTTTTAATGTGTATGAGTATCTTCTTGTGGTTTCAATTGTTGATAATTGTGATAATTGTTGGATAAATGATTCACCCCCCTCTTACTTATATCAGTGGACTATATATTCTAACATAGTAACCAAAAAATGATGTACTAATATATAAGTTCCTTATAAGAGGATGATCCTAATTAGGAGTCAATAAAATAAATTTAGTACATATTAGTCCCTATTAGGAGACTTTAAATCCTTGTTAGGGTATTCCAACCCTTTTAGGAGATGTCAAAGGTAGAAGAACCCACTGTCCAAAAAAATTTAGGGGAAAGACCACCCAACTCACTATCTAATTGGCCCTAGAATAACTAAGAGTGGGGGAGGAGCTGAATTAGTTTTCCAAGGTCTAGATGTACCAATTGAACAAACAAACACTTAAATAACTTTAGATCTTATCATTCCATTGCTCGGTCTTTATTGTAGAGTTTCAATAACATTAGCTAGTTGTCCATTGTTCTAAAATAACAAACTTGTAGAATATAAACATTAACTAATAAAACATTATAATAATATCCACACAAGTTTTACATTAGGATTTAATGTGGAAACTCAATTTGGGAGAAATCACTAGCAACATGTCACCAATTTTACTCTTGTGAAGCGAGCTTTGTTAAGAGCCAACCCTGTCAAAGGTTATAATACACACTATTAAATGTGACCTTGTTAAATGATTTAATCACCTTTTTAGGAGTGGCCTTGTTAGAAGACTTTAAAATACTTTATTAGAATTTCATGCTATTAAAGGATTTACATATTATTGTTAGGTCTCTATGACTGTTAGGTCAACCTTGATTAAAGGATTTCAAATACTATTCACAATAGGTGGAAAGTAACATCATGTTTTGATCTATTAAGTACAACTCACTTTATACATATACATATTTTTTCATCTTGCATGTACAGGTTCATTGTCTAGCCTCCATTTTCATCTCAATCCCATATTCTCTTGGCAACCCTTCAAGTAGTCACCCTTCACTTCTTATCAACTTGATTCACCCTTCTTCATAGATTTTCTAGTCAATAACATTAGAAAAAATTCCAACTCACTTGAACTCCTTCACATGTGCATAGCCTCTTTGCCCATACAAAAAGTTCATCCTTGTACCTCCTTAAATAGGTAATTTTGATCTTTTGTCTCTTAAACACCACCATAGATCTTAGGGTTTACAATTTAATTCATCAAATACAATGAATTTGATCACCATTTTGTTTACCTATTTTTTCTAGAAACTTCTCTCTGAATCCATATCTTTGGTCATTTACCTAATCCTCTCTTGGAATTAAATGATCCAACTCATCGATTTTTATCTTCAACATGCTTTCCATATCCAAATAAATCAACTTAGTTAGGTGGAAATTATGATTCCTCACAAATTTTTAAGATGTTATTCATTGGCCAATACTGTGTTTTGACACTTGGTCATCATTGTGTTACTCAATTTCTATTAAACTTCTTGTTTGGCACCAACACTATCACTCAGTCGATATTGATGCTTGGTCAATACTAAATTTTCTTAAAACCTACTATGGCTCAATGGACACTAGCATCACTCAACATATACATCACAATTCTTTAGTCTTCTACTCTATTTCTAGGTCAAGCCTATGCATATCTTTGTTCAAACATTCAAGACTTGAATATTACTATCTTCTCCACTTGCAACATGATTTAAACCATCAATTTATCTTATCAAAGTCCAACTAATCAAATGTCTATTTGTAGTTTTCTCATCATAACTCAACCTATCCTCTATATTCTTTTTTTATGAACAACTTCTCAATTCTTCTTAATCAATCAAATAGATATGACACTTAGATTAGATAGAAAACTATCTCACCAATAGATTTGACATCAATGAAAACATAACAATTGTTCCAATTGTAGTTTCCAACAAGTACTATCCTTTTCATAATAATAAAAATGTACTATTATCCATAGAAATTTCTTTTCTGAATACACTCACTTGAAAGCTTATTGTGCCTCAAATGTACCAAACACGTCTCTAATTGAAAGATATTCATATCAAGTTTACTGGATCTCACATATAAGTTCACATACTCACCTTATAAAATCTCAACACAAAAACTAGACTCTACAATAAGAAAATAATATTTCCTTGATACCTAGTCCTAGAATAAGTTATTGATTTGGCCTTGAGGCTTTCTCAAATTATAATAGTAATATGGAACCATCTTAAGATATCACATTTACACGTTACATTATAGTATTACAACTTTTCACAATTACTCTATTTGAATGATGTCTTCATATTTATGTATGTTCTCTTAACCACATTGTGATAAAACTTTGTAAAATATGTCCTCAACTATGCATAGCCTCATTGTCAATCCTTGAGCTACGTGACCTCTACCTATGTTTGTTGATCGATCAATCTCACAAAACAACATGCATGTTGACATAAATGACAAACACTTCCATGAATGAAACATATGATCATTTTATAATCTCTCCAAAAATAATAGGATACCCTTGTTGGAAATCTTAATGGGAAACAAGATATTGAAAGGGGGGGGGGGGGAGGTTTGTAGTAGTGAATCAGGATCTATAAAATTTTTTAGTGATAAAACTATTTACTGTATTCACACCTTAACCATCTCATATATTAGATCTCATACCATATAATAATAAACTTGTAATGCTGAAATGAAATCTATCTAAGCATAATACTATGAAAAATATCAACACATAACACAATGATTTTAGTAACCTAGAAACACTTCAAGTTGAAGGTAAAAGTGGGGTGGGGATGAAACCCATAGATCTTTATTGGTGCAACAACAAAGTTTTTTCTATTAGGGCTCTAATTTGAGCATATATAATGATCTACCCTATGAGGGGTCTAGTCTATTAAAATATTTTAAGACTATTAGGTCTTACCTTCTTAAATAATTATATACTTACATTAAATATGGACTCTATTAGGAGATTTAAATAAGGTCTATTAGAAGCACTCTATTAAGAGATTTTCCCTAACTTAATTTTTCAAAACTAATTCAATACCCAATCCTTCAATTTTCTCTTAAAGCTATTTATGGATCTTCTCTCTTCAATCAATCTGATCTCCTTATCTAATATCTTTGTTCTATCCTCCACTGCTTTGGTTTGTCTGTCTAATCTCCTTTTAGACTTAGTCTTCATTTGCTCTATACTTAGCTTTTTTTTTTCCTTCACACTCACTTTCACTCATTCTTTTGATCCTGGGGTTGGAAACCTTCCAAATAGATAATCATATAAAGTTCTAGATTGGGATCAACAATCCCTATTTCATCCCTTTTTTGTTTTACCCTTCTAATTTTTTGATTGGTTAATCCTCTTTTCTTGGGATTAATGCCTTTTGACAAAATGTGTAATCTTCTCCTTAATTTTCTATATGATATTTAAATGTCATGTAGAAGTCTGCTAAAATGATTTACATAAGTTTTTGTGTAATTTTAAACTCATGTCAAAATTGGTTTACTTGGCACCTGAATGTTCTGACACTTGGTCATAACTAACATTCATGTTGCTACTTGACTTCACATAAAATGACTCACTTGGCATTAACTGACTTTCCAAATGCTTGAACTCTTTTGTGTTTCTCAACTTGTATGTTGACTTGATCTCTACTGGGGTGCTTAGAAACCTCTAACTTCCTCAGCATATGATAAAATATAAACAAGTCCTCTATAACTCAACCTTCTCTAGATGGTTCAATTATTGTGATGGTTGTTAAACACTACCTTATAAATGACTAAGTGTTTGAAACTAATAGGAAACTTAGGATTAGAGATCAACAATCTCCCCCTTTGACATTGGTGGAAAAGACACCTTTTTATGAATTATATTTCCATGCAAAAATAATGCTCCCCCTGAGACTATAACATAGTCCTCAAAATTTTATCTTTGCTACATAGTATATACATGTTTGTAAACTCTAACGTTGACTCATCTAGTAATGTTGTATTTGATTTCTCTCTATCTCCCTTTGTGTCATCATCCCTCTTGTTAGAATACTTCCCCTATTGATGTGTGTTATGAAAATATTTCCCCCTTGTTTTTTTCACTTATAGATTTGAGTTTGTAGGGATTATCTTGTATTTATCCAAAAAAAATTGATGAATAGCCAAAATTTCTTCAAGTCCTTTATTCCACCTGTCTCTTGCTGATTCCATGACTTGAATATGAATCTCTAGCTTAAAAAATTGATCAATCATGCTCTTTCTTGTTGAAAGATGTGTATATTTCTTTGTTAAATTATGAGATATAGATAATTCCCTCTAAATTATCTCCAAGTGGGGTAGTAACATGAATTGAATTGAAATCAATTTGTTCCTTATGCCACTATCTCTAGTTGTTAACTTGGCTAATCTCTATTGATCAAATGTCAACTTATTATATGAAGGTGAGCTTGAACTTGTGTTTTCACTTAATGAATGTGTACATGCCTTCATATATGCCTATATCAAATCAATGAAATGTTGATTCTCCAATGTGAAGAACTCAACATCACAAAGTTTCATATACAAATAATTAATGACTTTAAAAATTCCTTCTAACTAAGTGGTAACGTTAGAAAGATCAACTTGCCACATTGCAAGTTCTGATTAAACTTTCTCCACAACTTTGTGCTCAAATTCTTCTCAAACCATCTCATCAATTTATCATTGGTCTCTATATCTTCAGTCTAAAATTTATCAACTATATATACTAGCTAATCCAAAATTTGACGTTGCTCATTAACATTAGAAATCTCAAATGCATCAACAAAAATATATTTTATATTATGCAATACATGTTTCTTTTTGTGTCCTCTTCTCAACTATTCTTGCTTTCTCTTGTGACTTAGAAAGGTTTGAAATTCTTCCATCTATTTCAATGTCATGTTGTTCAAGTCATAAATAAAAAATGTGATGACTTCATATAAACTCATTGTTTCCTCTATTGTATCATCTTCATGTGCCATCATTTGAGATTGAGGGGTGCTATCACTAGGTAGTGATATCAACAGTTGTTTTCCCTTTGCACTTAATCTAGGCATCTTCTCATGTTGAGTTGATTTAACTTGTACAGGTGTAACAATTAAGGTCTCTATAGGTATGGCACTCAATAGTTGTATAAGAGCTTGGATAACCTCTTTTTCTTTGGGTTTTTCTTTCTTTTCCATTTCTTTCTCTTTTTCCTTATTCTCATATGGTTTGACATCTCTAACATGGGTGAATTATGGAAACACAATTTTTATCTTACCCTATTGCTTGACACTCATGTCAAAAACCATTGCAATTGATGTAACATTAAAACCTTTAGTACTTGTCCTCTTAATCCTTGGATAGTCTTTTATTTGTAGTAACACTAGATTGGTGCATGTTAGAGAGGGATCTAAGGCATCTAATGGAACATTTTTTAGATCTTCCTCAGTCATCACATTTTGATTATGTGGGGATAAATTGGGAATTTCCTTAATTTTGACATCTTTTTGTTCACACCCTTCTAACAATTGTCTCATTTCTTCTACAAGTTTTACAACTTCTCCTATATTATCATGCTCTTCTTTGACTTCTTCATCTCTTCCTTCTTCTTCTTCATCCTTGTTAGCCAATGGAATAAGAAACCTAAATGCTTCCTTCCATATACTTATGCTCTCTTGCTCAACTTCATGACCTTTATTCATCAAAATTTTGTAAGCCCTCTCATTAGGCCTAAATTTCTTCACCAAATCTTTCAATGCTATAGACATATGTGTCTTTCCTAAATCTAGCATTGTCTGAGCTATAGTGGTCTACCTAATCTATCTTTCAGTGGATAATGCCCACTACCACTTATCATTAACTTTATGTTGGGTAGTCATTTTGCATGAGGTCAATGATAGGAATCCATTGTGTAATTCCTCTCTTGAAAAGCTAATCCTTTTGGGATCAACTCCAAGGTTTAGTATTGGTCTTGTGACGTACCAAAATCCACTCAGTTGAAGATAAATGTGATTGTTCAAGAGGAGGCCTTTGCTGGTTCTACTATGATCTCAGAATGAAGTAAATCTATTTTCTATCTCAAAATAACACACAAAAGAACAATATTCTTTTGTATTTTCTGGTTTTTCAATGAATGCAATCTAATAGTGCAGCTAAAATTAGTTCCTATTCTAACAAGGGGTTAGAAAAGAAAATAATTAAACTGAAAGCAAATAACATGAAATTGAAATCCTAAAAAGACATAAGCTACATAAAATAACACGCTGTGAGTTAAACTTTCGAAGAAATCGGTAGAAAACTAATGAAAACAAGAGAAATGCTTCCTAGAATCCACTAATGCAATCGTCAATGGGAAATTTTAGTGACAGAATGATGTTTCACTCTTCATCAAATTGCAAGGCCATGGGAAGTGCACTCATACGAGACAAAGAGTTATGTAGGCACAATTTGTGATCTCTCCTCAAGCTAGATACATTAGCAAAATTCATAAATCTGTAGCAAACACTAGAACTAAAAGATTGCACAACCAAAAACAACACAATAAACCTTTGGCTCAATAACAATTCCATGAAAAAAATTCACAAAAAAATGACACATTTAGGAAAGAATGACTACACTCCAAATGCGAGCACCAAAAGCATAATTTTATTGCATAATAATATTGGCCTTATTTACATTTTACAATGGGGTATTCATAAGAAATTGTCTCCTCAATTTGTGTTGAGAGTGAGAGATGTCCTCATGCAATAAAATTCTTTTAAAAAATTTAAACAAAACTAAATATATATAGATTAACAATTAATCTGGTGCTTAGAGGGACTCCATCCATATTTTATTCATTAATTGGATGTATGATCCCTTTACATGTCAAAACAAAGAAACCATGAGAGGGGAAGTAGGAGGAAGCCATCAGTCAAAGTGGAAGTGTATGGAGGTGCCAAAAATAGAAGTTGGTCCTTCACTAGGTGTGTGTCAAAGTTAAACTGCCATCAGAATGTGTTCTCGATGCATGGAAGGTGCTATTTTTTGAACTAGTAGTTACTTGTGAGCGCACTTCTGAATTGCAGAGCTATGGACATACGTACCTATGCACCTAGAGACCTATATGAAAATGCAAAGCTCATGTGAACCTATGGAGCTACATGAAAATGCAGACCTACGAAGTTGTGAACCTGCGTACCTCGACTGGGTCAAAAAATTCAAAATTTTATTGAGTGTCAAAATTGAAATTCTGGCATCTAGGTTTTGTTCTTCTTCATCCAAAGCTATGTTTGGATGTTTTCCCTTGAATTTCTCTATCATCTCAGTAATTTTAGCCACATCTAGAAGATCTAAAGCCTCATATTTATCCTTTACCTTCTGCTTGTAGTTGTCCACCTCAATTTGAGTCTCTACAAAATCTCTAAGTTTGGTGTCCAACTCTAACAGTGCTTCATCTATCTGAAAGGCTTTCCTAATATCTTCATCACTAGATGCTTCCTCTAATGTCTTCTTGAAATTTTGTACTACTACCTCAACTAGCAATAGCTTCTCTCATTCTTCATTTTCAAAAATGTCCAAGCATGCATCATTGTACAACTTTTTTGCTTCCAAAATTTGCTCTCGGGCTTGGTCCTTGAGCTGATGGATCTCTTTGTGTAATGTTTCCATTTCTCTATTGCCATTCGATATCTTCTCTATCCAATCATCAATTATTTCTAGCTCTTCTTCGATATATACATCGATCAAAGTGCAATACCTTTTCCCTTTTATGGCTTGTAGACTCTACAAATCCTTTCTCCATGCCTGTACCTCATCCATGATACTAAAATCCTACCTCAAAATTGCTACAACCTTATTCATGTTCTCTTGTATAGCATGTAGTAACTTCAAATTCCTTGTGATCATGGTAATGCCTCTATCCTCAAGGGTTTCTTGCCACTCTTGACAATATTTCAAAAATGGATTGAGCCATACACCTTCCCCTTCTATAAGAATGGTATTTAGAGTCTACTCCAGGTGCTCAAGATCAAGAGGACCAACAACTTCAGCTAGATATCCCTTTAGGATCTCAACTTACCTTTGAAGTGTTTAGAGTTCAATCTCATCTTGTTCCATATTCCTGAGAACCTCATTGACTCCCATAGTCATCATATATCAAGCTAAATCTTGTGTAGGCCTTCCTAACATAGCATCTTTTACTTCATAATCCTCAAGACTAACGACTTTTGCATTTATACCTTCAGAAGGGAGAGCCACTTGTGCAAATAAATCCTAGTTCCATATGGTAGTGACAAATGAAAATGACATTGCATCATGTAATGGAGACTCAAGTTTTTTAAGATCACTGCAATATCATAAATGTTATCCTCTAAAGCATGGAATTGAGGCTTAGCACTCCTCATTATATCCTTTCGGAACCATCTCAGAATGTGTTTCTCTATGACCTTGGCTCTTGATGATGAAGGGGTGTGTTCAACTACCTCCTTCCCTTTATTGCTCTTGCTTGGAGTTATCTCCTATTGTGAGGACTCTCCTTCTATAGCCCCAGTCTTTGTAGATCTTGTATCTTGGTCCTTAGAATCTTGGGAAGGTTGTTGTGCATATTCTACCATCTATCCCTCTTTTGATGATTCATCAATAGCCCTTGGCTCTAGTTGCTCTTGTGGTGATGGTTCCTTTTGAACGTGTTCCTCTTTTGAACTCAGAGGTGGGGGAGTTATTAAACCCTTATCTACCACCATAATCTGTGGTGGAGATGGAGTAAGATCAAGACCATGTGTATCTAGCAGCATCTGTGTCTAGTCTTCCTATTAGAGTTCACCTGTAGGGGTGTCTCTAATCTTATCTCCAACCAACTCTGTACCCATGAGCATGAAATCAAAATCTCTCATGGAGAAAACATCCTCACCTTATTCCCTTTGCTCATTCACCTAGTGCTACACTTCATCTTCCAAAAAAGAGAGTTCTAATGGTTCTACTTGGGTGGATGGAAGGGTACCCATGGCACTCTTTCTTCTTTCCAACTTTGTAGCTTTTGCTAACTAAGTTCTTCCCTATAGGGGCACTTGTTCCTCCTCCTCTTCTAATTCTATTTCTTCCTCATCTTCTTCTTCCTCCAGAATAGTTTTAGGAATAGATGGATTAGGTACTAATCTTCTACTGATCCTTTTCCTTTTCTTCATCTTAATCTTGATCCTCTTATGTTTCTTGGGGATATAAGGAGAAGGGGGCTCTTCTTGTATAGGAGGAATGGATGCTTCTGGAATTTCTCCCTCTTTTGGTTGGCTTGGCACAATAGGAGGTAGCTGAGGTTCATCCTCACTTTGAGTAACTCTAATACCTTGGGACTCTTGTGAGCTTTATTCCTATTGCTAAGGAGACACATGTTTTACACCCTATTCTATTTGAATCCTCTGAGGAGAGGTTCTCTTCCTCTTTCCCTTTCTCTCTGGAGGGTGATAGTATCCAACTAGGTGATCAAGCTGATAGACTATCTCTAACCTAATAGGAGACTAGAGAGCAAAGGTATGAATTATGACTTTCCTTCCTTTACCCCTTTTTGGGTGAGCATGTGCATGGAAGATCACTTTATCCAAAATTGGATCAAGTGGAAAAGGTTTCTTGATCCAATTCTTGGTCATTCGGATGACATCCCTTGCTCGATGATTAATGTCATCTCCTTCTTCCCTGTCAACCTCTACATTCAGAATAGGTCTTTCACCAATTTTATTTTCATTGAATAGGGGATCCAATAATTCTTTAGAGTCTTGTAGCCTTATCTCATCAGGGATATTCAAATGGAGAGCCTTTTTTGCTAGATACAAAGTCATCCTACAATAGTCCTTGATGTGGACATCATAGCCGTTTGTGGCATTCATCCAATAATCTTCAATGGCATCCTCATGATGGAAGTCCTTTCCTACCAATATTTCTACTTTACCAACATTGTCAAAGTATGGCCAAGGAGAGTTGTATTCTTCAAGAGGATAGATCTCCCATTCCCACTCGAAGGTAAAAAATCCTGTTTTTGCTTCACCTAATATGGCCCAATGACCAATGGCCATTCCCAATAGGGTCTCCATTGCCTCTTTATATTCTCATAGACTGACTCAATTTGCTTAGAGATCTCCAATAGTACCAACTTGTCACTTGGGTATTTCAGAAGCTTCTTAGGATTTATGGATGCACTAGCTACCTGTAAATATGTGAATGTCTTGAACTGGATGAAGTAGGCTTCGAGAGCCATGATCTATGCTTTGGCTTCATCAGATAACCTTTTCCCACAGTCACCTTCAATGAATCCCATGATAACAAAGATGAACACATCATTCACAATCCTATATTCCTTGCTCTATGCTGAGAGCTTCTTCTTCACCAACTAAGGATAAACTATTAAGGCCAGGCATTAGGGTCCTGCATATTGTCTCTCTTGTACAACTAAGATAGTTTTTTGCCCTCACTGCATGTAGGTACACTAGGTAAGAATTCATGTAAAACTTCTTCTTGTCCTTCACCATCCTCAATTGCTCACACAAGTTTTCACTTGGTGTGGTGGCCTAGTCCAATGGTATCTTCACCTATCTTATGGTCTCAATGAAGTTGACCATGAATGTGCTAAGGTGACTTGTTGTGAGTAACCCCATGACTCTACTCAAGAGAATAGCGGAGTATCCAATGTCTTCCTTCATGTATCCCCAAGTTATATCCACTTTTTCGATTATCCTTCCTCGGGGAGGCTTCTCAATCAAGTACGATGATTATATAATGTTAATGGCCTCCTACTGATGCTCCTTGTACCATCTCTTAGCCACTTCATAGGAAATTCAAATGAATTGGTCTACTCCTTGTAGGTGGAAAACCCTCTCAATGTTATCAGGTCACAAATCTAATACCACTTCCCTTGTGATGCTCTTGACCACCCTCTCATTGGGCATGAAGTGTTGCAATAGGGCCATGATTAGTTCAACTGATTGCACTGACACAAGATGTGATGCTACATTCACCAATCTAGAATGGATCAATGTGGATACCAAGGCTGACCTTTCAGTTAGCTTATTGCAAATTCTCAAGAATTCACCTAGGTCTGTGTGTCCGAGGTTTGTATCTCTGATCTTAGCATAATCATCATGGAATCTTCACTTTGAAGGTAAACCTTGGAGTTTGAACATGACTGGCTTGGGTGCTACTCTGGATGTGGATGCCATTTAGTTACATTACTTGTGCATTGCAAGAGAGAACATTATTAGTCTAAAGATAGCATAAAAGTTTTAAAAAAACATGAGTTAAAAAAATTCCTCTTTAAGTTTTTTTTATTATATTATTACTATTTTTTATTTTTTTATTTTTTATTTTTAAACCTTTTTTAAAAAAATAATAATTTCAAAACAAAAAGAAAAAGGCACGCAGTGCGGGTGAGCAAAACCCAGCATGGGCGCACAGTGCCCAACGCGCATAGTGCGGCCGCAGGGCACCATGCCATGGAAGAAAGGGAGGGGGTGCTCATTTTTTATAATTTTTTCAAATTTTCTATATTTTTATGTTTTTTGAATTTTCTAATTTTTTTTCCGACTCTAAAATCTAACTCCAACAGAATTTTCTTCTCCCACTCTTGAACTGTGAGTTTGGGAGTCAAAAAAAGTAGGGGGTCCCCATTCTCAGTGAGGAATGGGGTGTGTTGTGGACACCACAACACTTTATTATTCAAATTCTTAATAATACCTTGACCTAACTCTATAGGTGTAGATTTGAACTATATCATCATATCGATCATAACTTTTTCAATATTCTCTTTGTCTTTTTTATTTAAAGAATCAAAATTGATTGTCTTGAATGCTTTTATACTAGCTAATTCTTTTATCATTTCACATGCCTGGTCAATAGTCATTGGTAGCAGTTTGGCTACAATCTGAAGTTTGCTAAGATCATCAAACTCTAGTTCTTCATCATCTTCTTCCTCCTCATATGTCACAACTGATTTTCTCCTCATCCTCTTAGGTAGATATTTCTTTGGTGTCTTGATTGAGTTCCTCTTTGTTGGGCTTCCTTTCTTCTTTACAGTTGGGGGTTGAGCTTCCTTTCACCTTGTGATTTCTCTTCTTTTTGGCTTTAGCTCAAGTGTTTTGACAACCTTATTTAGATCCTCTTTTAGTTTTGGATCAACAATTACTATTTTCTTCTTCTTTATTCCCTTGGACTCAGAAATAACTAGCTCTTTTCCCTTAGATGACTCAACTTTAGCTTCATCATTGAATTCCTCACCCTCTCCTTTTCCTTCGGTAATTTGAAGTTTACCTTCACCAAGTTTTCTCTCAAGATATTTAATCATCTTCTTTCGTTTCTTATCTATATTGGGAAATTTTGTTTCCAATGTCATTCTACTCTTGGCTATGTTATATGTGTCGAATGGCTTACTATTCACATCAATCTCTTTAGATAGTAATGTAGTCATTGCTACTATGACTTCATTAAGGTTCACTTCATATTGCATCGGCCTCAACCATGCAACCATCGGTAGTACTATCTACACACAGATAAAAATTTTATCTACCATAAAGCATATATCATCAAAATAATTTTCTATGACCAAATTAGGTATCCTCATTTGGTTCTTCATCTTGTTCTTGAATTCCTCAAAATAATTATCCATTATAGCTTCAAAATTGTCTCCTAATTGATTGATCAAATCACTTATTTTCTCAAAAGTTATTATGATTCTATCTCATGAAATTGTTCCTACTATGAGAATGAATTTTGTACATAAAAAAATATACAAACAAGTAGGGAACCAAAATTACATGATGTATTCTTGGTTTTCCTTACCGCTCCAAGACTATCTGACAATTATTAGAGTTACAACTTGGCAAGATCATAAGTATGATCTTTCTTCACAATTTTGTATCCCAAGTCCACTATAATGCAAGACATGCTATTTAGTCAACTTGATTGATATAACTTGTGTTCAATCACACATACTCCAAACTCAATGATAGGTTCATCAATTCCATAGATTGACATACCATGACCATTCCACTTTGTCTTTGTTTATTTCTCAAAAACATACCTTGCAACAGTTCTTATTGATTTAGGTTTATCCAAAGTAGGACAATTAGTAACTCAACATATAATAGCCATGTTAATCTTAAACGGTCCTCCTTCTAATCATGTCTTCATATCATGTACTTGCCTCAACACAATTCTTATCCATTTGAATTTGAAAACTTTTGAAAAATCTAGGGCACGGGTCAGCCCTTTCTTGACGATGATCTTATCTTCATCCTTCAACACTCCATTAGAACACAATTTCTCATATATTGTACGAAGTTCATAGTCTCCAATTTCTCCTACTTTACACGTATAACATGATCTTACATTGTGAATCATCATTGCACTTGGTGGTATTGATGATAGAGTGCCAAATTTATTACCTATCAATACAATGTTTGGATATTCTTTGAAATTTGGTGGACACTGGTCTTTACTCACAATGTGTGTGTTACTCTCCTTTAACATTTCCTTCGTAGATTCAAATGTAGATGATGCAATCTCTAAACTAGGGTTCAAAGAAATTTACTTTAATAACTTGGAAAATAACTTACTTGGTACAAAAAACTTAACTTGCTACGATCCTTCAATTTGCCAATGACATGTTGTGATTTTCTTGCTATATCATTGAAATCAACTTTGAATCACTTGTGCACTGATAATCGCTTGGTAAAATAAAAATTATTATCAAAATTCAATATATACCCTTTAGTCTATTCAATTAGGTTTGCAATTAATGCATTTGTACTATGATAGGTGCATGAAAGTTGTCTTAGCCTTCTCAAGTTGTGTTGGCACTTCTTTCTATTAAAATACGTGCTCACTATCACCTTGCTCAGTCAACATCAATTCATTTGGCCAATATATCAGCTCAATCAATGTAAGCTCTTCATCTATATTGCAATGCTTAGTCAATACAGACTATATTACTAATCCTTGACACTTGATAGTGATTTTTCCTATGCATCCTTATTCATGTTGATATGGAGTTTTACTCACTTTACTTGTTAGGAACTAATGTATAATATATTATTTAAATATGTAGTCCCTCACATACCTCTTTTTCTTAGTTGGATTTGGTGTGATCACTTGATCCATTGGATTGGGAAATCTCAACTTTTCTTTCTCCACCACTTCCAACTTCTACTATCTCTTTCCATGTTTTTTTCATCTCAACTTTCATTTTCCTTTATTTCTTTCATTGTTTAGAGCTAGTGCTTAGGTCTTGTAGTTCTTACTAACATGTCCAACCTTAAGATAACTGAAACAAACTAGGTTTGCATTCAACCATTTCTTGTAATTTCCTCTGAACTATGTCTTAATGCTACTCTCTAGAATGTAAACATACTCTCCACAATAATAACAATTATACCATGTGTTAATCCTAGTTGTAAGAGTTACCTTTCTTAGGTGCACATGTTTTCTTTTCAGATGTCAATTTAGATTTTGCCTTGGATCTGCATTCATGAGCTCTCTATCCATATTTTTGATAGTTATAACAATGTCCTCCAAATCTAGGTGTAGTAGCTGCATAACTTTTCTTTGAACTACGTTCATGTGCTTGCTATCCTTGTTTCTTGCAATTAAAATCCTTACAAGTAAACTTAGGTTTAGGTTTTTGCATGCCATTTTTTCTTGTGCATATGTTAGCAGTATGTCCAAGTTTACCACAATGATGACAAATAGGTTTGCCTTTGAATTTTGCATTTCTTTTCTCACCACTCTTTGATGACTCCCATTACTTAGTAGATGAAGAGTGCTTGACATATCCTAGAACAAAAGTATCGCTAGATGAGCTTGGTGATCTCATCAAATTTTCAAAGTATCTAATATATTCACTTGGTTTGTTCATTCTTTCCAGAAGTCCTTTCTTAGATCTCAACTCATTCTTTAATTTTTCACTCTATAATCTCATATTTTTAATCTCCATGTCCTTTATGTTCAACTCTTGATTTGCAAGTAACAACTAGTTCATCATGTCCAATTGATTGTTTGTAAGCCTTTTTACATGAAATGATCTTTCTTCAAGTTTAGTAGCAATTTTTCTTTTGTCTTCTTCTACCATGATTTTGTCTCCTTCAACTTTCTTCTTTTGTTTAGTCACTTCACATAGTCTTACTGATTGAATTTCTTGTTCTCTTTTGAGTTCTTTGACTTCTTTGTTCAAAATTTTGTTCTTCTCTAGTAAATCTTCTATTTTTGCATCACTATCATTAGTTGTCCCACTGTTAAGCAATCCTCTTACACCAAATTCCTTATATAGTGTGTCATTTTGTTGAATGGCCATATCTTTCCTTTTCTTTAAAGATTTCCTTAACTCATCTTTTTCTCCTTCAAGTTTTTACAATATGAATCAGATTTCAGTCATCTAGTTCTCAATGATTTTTTCCATTTTGTATTCCTCCATTTCAAGATCTTGTGCTCTAAATCTATTAGACTTAATCCAAGAGATCTGAGCTTTGATACCAATTGTTCAAAATCTTAATGAGAAACAAGACATTGAGAAGGGGGGATTAGGATCTATAAAAAATTTCATTGATAGAACTATTAATTGTATTCACACCTAATCCATCTCAAAACTTAGATTTCATACCATATAATCATAAACATGTAATGCTGAAATGAAATCTATCTGAGCATAACATCCATGAAAAATATCAACACATAACACAATGATTTTGGTAACCCATAAACACTTCAAGTTAAAGATAAAATTGGGTTGGGGATGAAACCCACAAATCTTTACTACTGCAAAAAAAAAATTCACCTATTAGGGCTATAATTTGACCATATCTAATGATCTACCTTGTGAGGGGTTTTTTTTGTTAAAATATTTTAAGACTATGAGGTCTTACCTTGTTAAAGGATTTTACACTTACAATAAATCAAGGACTTTGTTAGGAGATTTAAATAAGTTTTGTTAGAACCACTCTATTAAGATATTTTCCTTGACTCAATCTATCAAAACTAATTAAGTACCTGATCCTTCAGACTTCTTTGAAAGATATTTACAAATCTCCTCTCTTCAAAATATCAATTTGATCTCCTTATCTAATATCTTATTTATGTCCTTCACTACTCTAGTTTCTCTATCTAATCTCCTTTTATACTTAGCCCCTTTTCTCTATACTTAGCTTGTTTGCTTCTTCATGCCTACTTCTACTCACTCTTTTGATCATGGGGTTGGAACTCTTCTAAATAGATAATCATAGAAAATTCTAGATTAGGATCAATGATCCATATTTATCCTTTTTTTTTTGTTTTACCCTTCTAATTTTTTGATTGGTTAATCTATTTTTCTTGGGATTAGTGCCTTCTAAAAAAATGTGTAATCTTCTCCTTAATTGTCTCTACAATCTTTACATTTCATGTAGAAGTTGGCAAAAATAATTTACATAATTTTTTGTGCAATTGCAAAATCATATGTAAAAACTGGTTTAATCGACACTTGTGTTGGAAATATAAGAGGAGTAACTGAGAGGAGAGGGGTGAATCAATTACTATAAAAATAAATCCCAGATCCCTTTTGATGTCAATACAAAATGCGAACAGATAACTAAATATTGTTGAAGCTTGGTAAACACACAAAATGTTGTAACTCAGTAGTAATGAGATTGGCTCAATAGAAGATTAACTTATAAACCACTAGATGTAATCTATGATTATCATTACTTTAACTTAGTTGAAAACACATAAATAAAATAGCATGAACACATTTGACACTAGGATTTAACGTGGGAACCCAATTTGGGAAAAACCACTAATAGAAACTAGTTACTGATTTTCACTCTTCTAAAGTGAGCCCTATTAAGAGTCAACCCTGTTGAAGGTTACAAAATACACTATTAGGTGTGACATTGTTAAAGGATTTAATCACGCTATTAGGATTGGCTTGGTTAGAGGTCTTGAGAACAATTTAATAGAATTGCCACCTTGTTAGAGGATTTGAAAATAGCTATTAAGCCAACTATGTTAAGAGATTTAGATCACTACTACAATGGTATGAAAGTAACAATGAGTTGATCTAATTTGAATGCAACTTGATTAATGATTTTATATCTCTATTTAGGCTTGTACTTGATCCTTCCTAATCAAATATGACTTTGATGCACCACAACGATATTTTTCTTATCCTTCAAATTTGCTTCTTCTGCATACCAATAGATCTTCAATCACATCACCATAATTCACATATTCTCATGCACTCACTTGCACACTTCCTTCCACACATTCATATCAAAACTTTACCTTGTACTTATACCTTTCATTATGTCAAGTCAGCTCAAATAAAATTTACAATAATCAATATTCATCACCTCAGTCAGCTGCAATCAATAGATAAAAAAATAGGAAAATCCTTTGCTAGTCGACCTTGCTCAGTAGAAACTAACTATGAAATGATTTCCTTCATTAACCAAAAAAATCTCAATTAACACTAAAATATTATGAAAATCCTTTGGCAACTGAGTGATCTAGGTTCACTCTCTTTCTGCAACTTTTCCTTCAATGCCCAAGTGAACTCGATAGACACTACCTTCTAAACTAGGCAAACATAGGAATGCTTGGTAAACACTAAGAACTATCTTCACTGCCCTAGTGAGCTTATCATATACTAATTGGTAATGATTATGAAAATTTTTTAACATCAAAGAAAATACACAATTAACCAATTGTATTCAACAATCTCCCTCTTTGACATTGATGGCAACACAACATATCCTAGCACAATGAAATTTTGGATTTGAGAACTCCCTCTATTAGTATGAGCTCTTCCTTTTACTAAATTTTATCTACAATAGCTATTACCAAGTACATTCAAAATATTTTCCCTCTTTTAGAGAACTTCTTCCTCTTTGATTTCTGACTTCATACTAGTTCCAAAGATTTCTTAAAGATATGATAGTAAACTTCTCCCTCTTTGACAACACATGCCAAAGACAATAACTCTATAAATCCTAATGTACCTCAAGTACTAATTCATCCGCAATATGCCCTTGCCAATTTTGCACCAACTAATTGATCTTCAATAGGTTCTAGTTGATGCATTCACTAAACTTTATTTAGTGAATTTCAGATAGGGGAATGACCCCTAGCTTACCTCTTAGATACAAAAATGCATCCTTATGTAATGGCTTGGTGAATATGTCTGAAATCTATTCCTTTGTATTCACATATTCCAATCTGAATTCTTTATCTTGCACCAATTCTCTTAAGAAGTGATATTTTATAGCAATATACTTTATTTTGGAATATATCACTGGATTCTTTGATATGTTGATTGCATTGGTGTTATCACAATATATAACAACTGGATCTTTGATTTCTACCTTCATTCCTACCAACAGTTATTTGAACCAAACAATGTTAGAACAATTGACTTTTGTTGCTACATATTCTGCCTCTACTGTAGATTGAAAAGTATAATTTCACTTCTTGCTTGTCCAAGAGACTAGTCTTTTACCAAGAAAGAATGCTCCACCACTAGTGCTTTTTCTGTCATCAAGACTTCCTGCCTAATCAACATTAGTAAATAAATTTAGGTTCAAATTGCGTCCAATTTTGTACCATAAACCATAGTCTTCAGTACCTTTTAGATATCTCATGACTCTCTTGTTTGCCATCATGTGATTTTCTTTGGATTTTGCTAAGAATCTTACCACTATTCCAACTGCTAGAACAATATCAGGCCTTGAGTGAACTAAATACTGCAATTTTTCAATCATTGATTTGTAAGTAGTCTATCCACTTCTTTGGAATCATCATCTTTGGAAAGCTTATGTCTATTAGACATAGCTGTTCCAATAGGTTTTGAATCTTCTATTTCAAATTTCTTCAATATCTCCTTGAGATAATTAGATTGAGTGATGTAGATACCATTCTTGTTCTTTTTTATTTGCAATCCAACAAAGAATTTTATTTCACCAAACATGGGCATCTCAAATTCTTTGCTCATTTCTTCTAAGAATTCTTTGCATAGATCATCAATTCCTATGAATAAAGTATCATCAACAAATATTTCTACTAACATAATCTTCTTATCTGGTCCTTCCTTGATATATAAACTACTATTATCATTAGTTCTTTGAAAACCAATGTGTACCAAGTAATTAAGAAGTATTTCATACCAAGCTCTGCGAGCTTGCTTGAGACCATATAAAGCTTTGTATAGTTTGCAAACCATGTCTCCTTTGCTAGGATCTACAAAAACTTCTAGTTGCTCAATTAAACTTCCTCATCAAGGCTTCCATTCAAGAATGTAGATTCAACATCCATTTGATATACCTTAAATCCTAAATGTGTTGCATATGCTAGTAAAGTTCTAACATCTTCAAGTCTTGCTTTGTTTCTTGATACCTTTCCATCTTCATTCAGCTTATTTCTAAGTACCCATTTTGTACCAATTACATTTTTATCCTTGGGTCTAGGAACAAGAGTCCAAGTTTTGTTCTTCTCTTTTTGTTCTATCTCTTCATTCATTGCTTCAATCCAACTTTCATTTTCTAGAGCATCTTTAACACTTCTAGGTTCAAATTCAGCAAGTAAACATGTACCTTTTAATTTTCTTCTTATCATTGTTCCATTAGATTTATCTCTAATGATCTGATCAGGTACATGATGTCTTCTAACATATCTTGCTAATATAGGCTCCTTGGTCTTTGAATGAGTTCCATCATCTTCTTCTTGAATTTTAGTTTTAAGCTTCAGACCTTCTATTTGTGACTTGGGTCCATCAGGCTCGATTTGAATTAGCCTGACAGCCTCTGATTGTGACTTGGGTCCTTGTAGCTCAGGTTGCACTGTCTACAACTTGGTAGCTATTGGAGTTTCTGGGGACTTGGGATTTGAAGCATCTTTTCTTTTAGATAGATTAGGAAGAGTATCAAGTTCATAGTAAAAAAATCTTTTGTAGTCTTCAAGTTCCTTGCTACTTTCTTCTTTACTCTTTTCTACATATTCATCAATTCTGACATGTGCATTCTTTATGATTTTGTGAGTGGATAAATTTAAACATTTGTATGCTTTGCTTCTACAGGAGTATCCTAGAAATATGCCTTCATCACCTTTTACATCAAACTTTTCTTTTCTAGATTCCTTCAATATGTAACATTTTTTGCCAAATATCTTCAAGTAACTTACATTGGGTTTGTAGCCATACCATAGTTGATAAGGTGTCTTGTTCAAATCTTTCTTTAACTAAACTCTATTCAAGGTATGAACTATAGTGCTAATAACTTCCTTCTAGTATTTGAGAGCAATATTCTTTCAATCATCAGGGTTCTTGCATAATCTATGATAGATCTATTCCTTCTTTCTACTATACCATTCTACTGTGGTGTACCAGGAGTAGACACTTCTCTTTTGATTCCTCTTTCAATGCAAAAATTGTTGAATTCATGGAAAATGAATTAACCACCTCTATCTGATCTTAGACATTTCAACTTCTTTCTAGTTTCTTTTTCTACTCTCACTAGATACCATTTGAAATTTTTAAAAGCTTTTGATTTTTCTTTTAGATACATTATTGTCATCATCCTAGAGTAGTCATCAACAAAGAGAATGAAAAACTTTACTCCACTATAGCTCTCTATTCCAATAGGTCCACATAAGTCTATATGAAAAATTTCCAAGACTTCTTCTAACTGATAGTCTTTGCTTTTGAAGCTTGTCTTTTCCATCTTATCAATTTGGAAATTCTTGCATAGACCCATGTCAAGCTTCTTTAAACTAGGAATACCTCTTACTCTTTTATGTTTTCTTGTCTTAACTAGATTATCAAATTTCACATGACATAGTCTTTTGTGACATAACTAGCTTTCTTCTACTTGAGAAATAAAGCATGAACAATCACTAAGATCAAGATAAAATAGATTACCTTTTGTTTTCTTGCCAAAACCAACCAAATTCCCTTTCCCATACAATAGTTTGGCTTGTCCATTCAAGAATTCTACCTTGATCCAATGTTATTCAGTTGTGCCACACTTAGTAGATTATGCTTGAGTCCTGCAACCCAATAGGCATTATCACACACAAGTTCTTTAGTTAACAAGATACATCCTTTTCCTTTTATATTACAAGGTTCATGGCTTCCAAATCTTACACTACCTCCATCATAATATTCCATATGCTCAAATTTGTTTTGTCACCGGTCATATGATGTGAGAAGTCACTATCAATAATCCATATATCATTTTTGCTAACATGAGAGAAAAGTACCATCTTATCTCCTTCATCATTAGATTCATCTTTCACAGCAATATAAACCATTTCATCTTCACTATTATTAGAATCTTTAGCTATGAAGTAAGATTTCTTACCTTTTTCCTTGAAGTTCTTGTAGTTCTTGGAGTCGTTTCCTTTATGCTTTTTGTTTTTTTTTTCATCCATCATTTCCTTGTTTGGACACCTAGCAGAAATTTGACCAATTTCTTCATAAGAAAAGTAGATCAGAGGAACTTTACCTTTGTACTTCCCTCTTCCTCTGGAGTACTTTCTTACAAGCAGGGCTTCAACAACTTCAAGATCACTGTCTAAGCTTTCTTCTAATGATCCATCTTCTTCACTTCCTAATTGACTAGATTTTGAATTTTGTCCCTTTCCTTTGAGTGAGAATTTATCTTTAAATGTAGATTCAATATTCTTTGAAGCAGAAACATAGTTATTATGATTATCTAACTCAAAAGTTGTTAATCTTCTAACTAGAGCATCCAACCCTATCTTATTAGTTGGAATACATCTCATTTCTTGAATAGTAGATACTCTACTTACATCAATAGGAAGAAGAATTTTGAGCACTTTACTTAAAATAGTTTCCTCCTTGATGTCTCCTCCAGATGCTTTGATTGCAATAACGCTGGCCTTGATTCTTTCCACATATTTCTCAATGTTTTCATCTTCTCTCATTCTCATTTGATCAAATTGTCCTTTAAGGCTTTCTGTTTTGTCTCTTCTTACATTGTCATCTCCTTCATAGATATCTTTCAGTTTGTTCTACATATCATAAGAAATTTTTCAATCTTTTATCTCATCAAATTCAACATAATTGAGAGTAGATGCAATATCAATCATCATGATATTATGATTCTTCCATTTAGCAATATCTTCAACTAATAATGTTCAAGTGGGGGTCTTATATTCAGAATCAAGATACTAGCATCCTAAATCACTAATGGTAGCCAAATGCAATCTCATCAGTCCTTGTCATGTTGCAAAGTTGTCTCTATTTAGCTTGGGAATCTCTCTTTTATAAGACATCCTGATCTTTAGCTTAGGTCCTTGAAACCTTCTCTTCAAGCACCAAAAGCTCTGATACCAATTATTGGAAATATAAGAGGAGTAACTGAGAGGGGAGGGGTGAATTAGTTACTATAAAAATAAATCCTAGATCCCTTTTGATGTAAGTACAAAATGCAAACAAATAACTGAATATTGTTGAAGCTCGGTAAACACATAGAATGTTGTAACTTGGTAGTAAAGGGATTAGCTCGATAAAAGATTAACTTATAAATCATTAGACATTATCTATGATTATTATTACTTTAACTTAGTTGCAAACACATAAATAAAATAATATGAACACATTTTACACTAGAATTTAACATGGAAACCCAATTTGGGAAAAACCACCAATAGCAACTAGTTTCTAATTTTCACTCTTCTAAAGTGAGCCTTATTAGGAGCCAACCATGTTAAAGGTTAAAAAACACACTGTTAGGTGTGATACTGTTAAAGGATTTAATCACCCTATTAGGAGTGGCCAAGTCAGAGGTCTTGAGAACAATCCAATGGAATTTCCACCTTGTTAGAGGATTTGTAAATAGTTGTTAAGCCAACTCTATTAAGAGATTTAGATCATTGCTACAATGGTTAGAGAGTAACAATGAGTTGATCTAATTTGAATTCAACTTGATTGTCAATTTCATATCTCTTTTTAGGCTTGTACTTGATCCTTCCTGATTGAATATGACTTTTTTGCACCACAAGGACATCCTTCTTATTCTTCAAATTTTCTTCTTCTGCATACCAATATATCTTCAATCACATCATCATAATTCACATATTTTCATGCACTCACTTGCACACTTCCTTCCACACACTCAAATCAAAACTTTACCTTATACTTATACCTTTCACTTTGTCAAGTTGGCTCAAATACAATCTACAATAATCAATATTTATCACCTCTATTAGTTGGAATCAATAGATAAAAAAATACAAAAATCCTTTGCTAGCTGACCCTACTTGGTAGAAACTAACTTTGAAACAATTTTCTTTGTTAACCAACAGAAGCTCTGTTAACACTACAATCTTACAAAAGTCCTTTGTCAACTGAGTGAGCTTGGTTAACACTCTCTTTCTACAACTTTTAATTCAACACCTGAGTGAACGTGGTAGACATTGCCTTCTGAACTAGGCAAACATGGGAATGCTTGATAGACACTAAGAACTGTCTTCACTGCCTAAGTGAGCTCAGAATATAATGACTGATAATGATTATGACATTTGTGTAACATCAAAGACAATCTACAATTAACCAATTTTATTCAACAACTTGAATTTTCTAACGCTTGGTCATAACTAACATTCATGTTGTCACTCAACTTCTATACACTTGGCATAAACTGACTCACTCAGCATTAACTGACTTTCCAAATTCTTCATCTCTTCTATGTTACTTGGCTTGTATGCTAATTTGATCTCTACTGGGGTGGTTAGAAACCTTGGACTTGCTTGACATATGATTAAATATAAACAAGTCCTTTGTAACTTGACCTTCTCTGGATGGCTCGGTCGCATTGATTACCATCCAACGCTACCTTGAAAATGACTAAGTATTAGACAATAATAGGAAACTTAGCATTAGAGATCAAAAATTCCTCCATAGGGATACTAACAATATTAATTTTAACAATCTCCCCCTTTGGCATTTATGGAAACATACATTAAAAACATCTAAGTTCCATGAATACCAAATGCCTCGGTTGCATCTTCTCCCCCATCCATGCTGCCCATGAATGTTCAATGTATTGTAATCATCTTTTCAAATCCTCATCATCAATTGAATCAATCTCTCACAAGAACACCAATCTCCCCCATATATATTCTTCCCCCATTGACATCAATATATATATATATATATATATATAATTCATGTATTATTCTCCTCATAAGATATCTTCTATTATCCCAAAAATACATACACAATGGATATTTCTCATGTGATGATCTCCCCCATTTACATCAATGACAAAAGCATCATTATTTCAATGCAAATAAATAAGATGAATGATTAAGGTGATTATAGTATAATGAAAATTCATGGGCAACATGAATGGGGGAGAAGATGAAATAAAGAAATTTGGTATTCATGGAACACAAATATTTTTCATCTATTTTTCCATGAATTCTAAAGTTGGAGATTGTAACCATGAATTTTATTGGTATTCCTATTGAGATAATGGGTGTTGCACACATTGCATAATATTGTTATATTGTATTATTTTATTTTATTATGTAATGTTGCATCTAGATGGACATGCAACATGTAAATATTCCCATGGAATATTCTTGATGAGTTGTATTGTAATATTGTGATAATATTTTATGTAATTATTTAATATTGGGGAAAAAAATTAAATGCCCAATATTAAATGTGGGATCAATGGATTAGAAAGCATATGGTTTTAGCACATCGTTTATGTAATACCACTTGCTGGTTTTGTGGGACTTGCTACTTTATAAGTAGCCACAAGGGTAGTTGTAGTGTGAGAAGGGAAAATGGCAATATTCAAGTGGGACAAGGCTTGATAGCTTAGCCAAGGGAGCATTTGTGAAGGTTGGAAGTATGGCATGGGATGTGTGGATTCATGCTTATTCACATGGATTACTTGGTAGTGTCTATGGCTTTAAAGGCTTTCATGGTTGTATTGCACTGGTGTTTTTGCTGAATAATACATGGTGATGGATGCTTTTGGAGGCTGGGTTTTTTTTTTCCTCAATGAGGGTTTCCCAGGGTATATCTTGTGTCACATTTTTATGGGTATGTTGTCTATTTCTTGTGTATGGATTTTAATTCCATGTTTATTTCAAATCTATTATGGGTTATGTGGAAATAGTTATATTTTTTGTTGTAAATTTCCTTACAATTCCTATGGGGGAGTTGTTGGAAAGTACGATTAGATCAATCATTATGTTTTATTGATGTCAAACCTACTGGAGATACATTTTCTAATAGTGTAGAGTGTCATATCATTTGATTGATGAAGAGGATTTAAAAAGAGTTAGCAACGTGAGCTAGTCAAAGTTCTTTAGACCAAAAGTTAAGTATCATGGAATTACAATGGAACTTGATAAGTTTTTCATTGACAAGATAATGTGTTATTTTATCTCTACATGAATTAAAAAAGACAAATGAAATGATGTATGCATGAAAGGATGAGGAGTTGAATAAAAATCTAAGCTTGACTGAGTATCAGTATTGGTCAGTCAATGAAGGAGATGAAATATAAGATTAAGGAACTTAAGAAGAAGCCAGACATATAAGTATAATTTGAGTGTTAGTTATGGCCAAAAAAATTGATGAAGGAAACTTTCTTATTGAATGAGTTTCAGAAGCAACTGAGTGAGATAGAAAAGTGTATGTCAAGATACATAGTATTAATCGATAAAAAGAATTGAGTGATTGTTGAGTGACAACAAAAGTTACAATTTGTGAAGAATCAAGTTTGAGACGGACAAAATTCAAATTTTTAATGCGTGAATGAGTTTTTAAACTAATCTATGGCATGTATTTAATAAGAAGTTTCTAGAAGTATCAAGAAAGGAGAAGGCAAAAAAAATGATGGAAGGATTTGATGAATCTGACCTAACCATAAAATCTATGGTGATGTTTAAGACAAAGGTATCAAAATTACCTATTTCAGTAGGCATAATAAATAATTTCTAAGGTTGGCTCATTGTTTATTGGAAATCTTAAGGAGAACTTGTGAAGAACATAGTAGTAGAGGAGAAGTGAAGAGAGTAGTGAAGTGTGATTTCTTGAGGCAGTACCAAGCATATCAGTGATGGAGATGATAATGGAGGCCGACCAATGAACCAACAAATAAGTGAATGGAGATCTAAATTTGTAAAGTGAGTTATCTTTTACAGATCAAACCTGTAGTTACTATCTAACCATTATGATAGTCAAAATCTTTTAATTAAGTTTGACCTAATAGTCATTTTGAAAATCCTTTAATCAAGGTGACATTCTAATGGAATGATCCAAATTTATCTAACCAAACCACTCTTAATAGGGTGATTAAATCCTTTAACATAGTCACATTTAATATTGTTTTTAAAACCTCTAACATAGTTGGCCCTTAACTAAGCTTACTTCAGAAGAGTGAAAACATGATAGCATGTTACTTGGTGGTTTTTCACAAATTTCATTTCCACATTAAATCCTGGTGTCATTTACTTGTGTGAATGTTATGTTATGCATGTTATGTTTAATGTTGTTTATTTTGCTACTTGTTGGCACACATATACAAAATAGAGTGTTAAAGAATGTTAAGTTATTGATGATATGTTGTATGGGGCAAGTTGTTAATTGAGGTTGATTAAGTTATTTGAAGTTTTTATAAGTTAAATTGGACAATCTGGACCTGAGGATAACTGATTCATCCCTCCTTCTTAGTTATTATAATCATTCTAACAATTAGTATTAGAGAAATGGTTCTTGTAAGGAAAGTTTGAAGGAACTTATAGTCAAAGATCAAGATATACAAGAGAGAGATATCCAAGTTGAACAAGGAGAACTTTCATGCATGGAAACTCTTGATAAGATTGCACTTATATGATACTGAAGATTCCACAACATACTATCTAGACAATGAATGCATTGAGGTACCTAGACCTATGATAGTTGAACAAATGAAAGAGAAGCAAGAGAACAACCAAATAATAATTGAACTTGTAGTAGCCTTAGGTTAGTTGAATTTGATTATGTGGAGGATTGCACTACTATGAAAAAATGTGGGACAAGTTGGCACAAATCCATCGAGGAGAAAAAAATGTGTTGAGAGCTAAGGCATAAATCTTGAGAGGTAAATTTGATGATATGAGAATGAAAGAAGGTGAAACTATTGCACAATATTATGGCCAAATCTAGGAGGTTGTGAATGCTATCAAAGGAGATGGAGGAGATATATATGACAAGACTTTGATAAGTAAGGTATTGAGGACTTTACTACCCATTTATGCAATTAGAGTCTCTACAATTCAAGAGTTGAGATACACTCCTGGTAATGATCTGACCTTGGATAGATTGGTTGGTAGACTCACTACACTTGAATTGTCAAATTTTGATAATTATTCCCCACTAGTGTTGAATTTTCTTTTAAAGTTGAATAGAACGAAAATAGGGGCTATCATCAACTTGAACTTCAAATAGGAATGATCCAAATTGATTAAGCACAAAAAAGTGATCAATGCAAAAATGGATCAGGCAATGGAGAATAGGGAGAATGGAGGTCCTATGATCCTACTATTTGAAAATTATGTGCTAAAATATTGAATAGATAAAAGAGAAATACTAACCTTGAAGTAGAATAATTTTTGAAAATTTTGATTTATGGTGTTTGTGTATAGTTTCGAGGATCTCTATAACCTGTTCTAGACTAGAAATGTTGAGACGGAGAAAACCCAAAAAAAAATTTTCTTTTTGAGAGGAGGTCGACCTTGACCATGATAGTGGGACACACTCTTACCTTAGGGAACAATTGTACCTTGAAAATTTGACCTTGACCTACACTGCTCCAAATTTTTTTATATTTACAGATCCCATAAGTTCGATGAAAAGGGTATCCAAATCTACTCTTCAATTCATTGTTCCACACCTACATTTGCAATAAAAATGGTTTGTTTGTTTGGATGGGGCATTTTCCTTGGTCAAACCCCAATTTGGAATAAACCTTGAAATATAATTGAAATTGAAATATATATATAAACAAAGTAAATAGAACTATTCACCTTACTTATATTGAAATCCTTGTGGAGGATTTGAATCCTTGAATTCGCAATTATGGATGCTCCAAATGAATGTAGTATGTCTCAAATCAATGGCATTAGATCTTCAACACCAATCTTGAATGGATATTTGCATAGGAAGAGGCTTGGATGAATATGGATGGAGAAATATTCAACAAGAAAGCTCCATAGAGATTGAATTCTTCAATAGTTAAAAATAAACCACCTTGATGAATTGGATGCTTGAACACTTAAATGCTTGAATGCTAGTAGATCTTCACTTTACAAAATAATGGATGTAGAAAGGTAATAGTTCATCCGATATCACAATGCATCTTAGAGAAAAATGAGAGGAGGCTTCCTTATATAGAGATCTAGGGCACACACTCCTAGAAAAGACTGACATGGGAGCATTAAATCCCATTTAACCTTAACCCCTAGAAGCGGACCTAGATTAATGTAATTTAAGAGTCTACCATTCTAAAACCCAAAATAGTTGACCTGGAAGTGGGAAAAAAAAAATCTCCAAAGTTCGATGTCTTAAAACTCCTAGAAATTAGAAAATTGACCTAGGGTTAGGAATGAGGTTGAACTTGCCCTAGGTTAGGGTTGAGGTTGACCTTGACCTAAAAGGTTTCCCTTGACCCAAAAAGTCAAAGTTCTCAATTTCATAGAGAAAGTTGTTAGAAATAGGCTGGAAATAGAGAGAGAGAGAGAGAGAGAGAGAGAGAGAGAGAGAGAGAGAGAGAGAGAGAGAGAGAGAGAGAGAGAGAATAGGGGAAAGTGACCAAATCCATGAAAAGACCCATTCAAGGAACTTGGCATGACTCTAGATCACTTACTCAGAGGGCTAAGCACTCTTAACATGGAAATGCTTTCATTTTAAGATGATACATTTAGCCCCACTTTAGAAAGAGTATGGGCTTGATGCAAACTCTTGGTAAAGTAGATTGTAATGAAAAGATAATCTTATTAAAATCAAAGGGACAAATAGATCCTCAAACCCCCAGAGACTCAAATCTTGATCAGCTCCAAGATCACAATAAGAGAGACATCTCTATAAAAAGAAAAAAGAAAAAGAGTGTGATTATCTTGCCTAATGAGAACTTATGTCTCATTGTGAACAAAACAAGGAAAAAACACAACTGGAAAGATGGAATTGAACTACCTAGTGAATTTGGCTACTCACTAGTCAATCCATCATCAATTTACTTTTAAGAATATTCTATTCTATAAGAGTAGAACCAAAAAGCAAAAGAGATCCAATCTGAAGGACACCTTTGACGTTAAGGGATCAAAAATATTTAAAACAGGAGGTATCAAGAGGTCCTAAAATATAAATCCATTCTTTGAGGATTAGTCACTAATCCAAAAAGGGAGAAAAAGTATCTTGAAAAATAATATATATGTTTTGAAAAGTGTGCGTGTGCAATAAGTGAGCAGAGCGTATGCCCCCATGTTAAAGTCATTGCTAACACTTTAATAGGAGCAATGGCTTTGATAGAAACATAAACAACTCTATTGATTATGTTTCCAATAAAAGATGCCCCCAGATGAAGACAAATCAAGGGAAATAGTACATAAACAAATAGATAACATAGAAGGGATCTACCTACTATGGGGTTAGTATGATCATATATGTATATATATAAAATTGCAAATGAATTGACATCATTCCCCAAAGAAAGTAGAACTACAATCACAAAGGAGGAAAGATCATATAAGAGATATAAAGGAGAATCTTTTCAAACCATGATCTAGAGACCAAAAAGAATCAGTACTACCAAGTCACAAATCCATATAGATTACACAAGTAAAACATAACATAAAACAACATATGGAAGAATAGAGATACATATATAGAGGAATAGTACAATAGTTTTGATTCTTTTATAACCTTGCATGAACAAAGCAACAAAGATTGTATAAAAGAATCTAACAACATTTAGAAAACACATCATGGAAGAAATACAGTACAATAGAAAAAATATACAACACAAATACCGTGAAGGACTAGTCAACCAACCATGCCACCTACCCTCCACATCTCATTCTATATCATTTAGGGAAGGTGGGTAGCTCGCAAGAGGGACTATATCCAACATAGTAGGAATGATAGCTAGTTCCAAACAAGGATCCTCTTGAGAATCACAACGTTCAATACTAGGTGTAAGTGTCAATTGTGAGGAAAGCATATTAGGTAAATCAATATCAATGTCAATAGTTTCATATTCATCATTAACATCATCAACATCATTAAGAGTATCTTCTTCATCTAGATTAATCAAAAAAAGATCTAAGATACAAATAGAACCATTAGAATCATGC
Organism: Cupressus sempervirens; assembly: GCA_028749045.1. Taxonomy (NCBI): domain Eukaryota; kingdom Viridiplantae; phylum Streptophyta; class Pinopsida; order Cupressales; family Cupressaceae; genus Cupressus; species Cupressus sempervirens. The sequence continues at coordinate 190,598,962 of CM053785.1, forward strand.
ATCCTAACATTAATATTAGCAACAACTTCTTCTAAAACATCATGCATAGTTGTATCCAAAGAAGATAAATATTTTTGAAGAACATAATTACAAGCTTTAGCTTTAGCAAGACACTTTTTGTGGCATTCATTAGTAGATCAATTACATTTTTCCTTACTTGAAAGCTGTTGAGAACTAGGAGGAAAAATTACTGGATCCTTCATAGGTTCTATAGGAGGATTAATAGGATTATAAAGAGATTGACAAGCAACAGGAGGAGTTTGATTAACATATGTAGAAGCCATAGATGAAGGAGGTATGGAAGGCATAGGAAAAAAATCACAATTAAGATCCATAGGAGGTAAACTTAACTCAAGAATATTATGATGCTTATAGGCTTGATATGAGAAGTCAAAAAGGACATGAATTAGGTAATGAAGGGTAAAAGAAGTTAATGGTAGCAGAATCCTTGGGCCTAGAAGTATGATATAAACTATGATTAACCATGTTTACTTCATCATCATAAATAAACTTAAGACATTTATGAATAGGTAAGGAAACAACATGCATGACATTTAACTATGGTAAACCAAGTTTAACTTGAAACTAATTAGAAGTAGGAACAACAACAAAGGTAACATTCACCCTTTTCCCCCAAAGTTCAACTAGTAAATCAATAAAACCAAATGATGGATAAAGAAAACCATTACAATTTTGAATCCACACATTTGATGTATCATAAAAATCATGTTGTAAACCTTCCATAAAAATATTTTCCTCTATAATTACATTAACTAAAGAGGTAGGATCAAGAAGACAACCATGAGTGGGTGTCTCAAAAATCTTAGCATAAATATAAAAGGGACCATCAGGAGCTTTGATAGTCTCAGAATCATCAAAGGTAATCAAAAGTTCTTGAGGTCAAATTTTCTTAGGTTTTTGTCAAGTTTTAGGTTGAGGCTTCAATTTAGGCTTAGGTTTTAGTTAAGATTGAGCTAAAACTTGAAATTGAAGTGGAGGTTGAGACTATGGTGGATATATAGATTAAACCACATACTCCACTTGATTAACAACATGATTAAGATCATCCATCTTTGAGTCATACACAATATCCATAGAAGATGGTTGAGCAGTAATATTGGTATCTTGTGTAGGTAAAGGACTCGTGTAGATTTTCATATTTTGATTAGGAGAAGAAATAGACTTATTCCCACTACCATCAAAATTATCAATAGATAAATCATTAGAATCAATTAAGTCTTGAATCTTATGTTTTAAGAATAACATTTCTTAGTTTCATGACCATTCTGACAATGATATTGATAAAAAGCTTTTGGATCAAAAGATTTAGTCATTGTAGCAAGTAAAAGAGGTCGAATAGGAGGTAAAGTAATCATATTAGCAATTAACAACCTATTCATAATAGAATGTAAAGATTCAAAAAGAGGAGTAAATTTATGATTTAATAAAAAAAATAGTAGATGTAGAAGTGGCATTATGAGATGCAACAACAAACTTGATCAACAATTGGATTTTCTTGTTTATTTATATTGACATAATTGTTGAAATTTTTAACTTTATTTGGATTAGAAGAAGAATCACTTTTATTAACAAGAATAAGAGCCATTGGAGTGGTGCTCTCAAATTGACTCACTTGTAATTGATAATAATGAAGCATTACACAAAGTTGTTGAAAAGAAGTAAATTTAATAAGCAGAATCTTATTTTTTAATAGTTTTTTGCAAATTTGAAATAAACATACATTGAATATCAATATTAGGAACATAATAGGAAATCTTAGCATGCAGATACTTAAATCTACCAATAAATTCAATCAATTTTTCTTTAGAATTTTGTTTGCAGTGCATCAAATAAATCAAAGACACTTGCGGGCCAATGTTGTTTTGAAATTTTTGAATAAAAAAATTAGCAAGTCAAGGAAATGAAGTAATAGAATAAGGTGTCAAGGAACAAAACTGTAAGAATTTTCCTTAGGGAAAAATTCACCTAAGAACTAAGAACTCAAACACAAGGACAATTGTAGACCAAAAAATGGATATGATCAATTGATCAGAGTATGTCCTAATGAATTGCTCTATTTAGTATATGATATACAAACACACTAGGAGTGCCTATATATAAAGGCCTCTCAGGAAGCACCTAGAATGTCTCTAGAAAGAACTAGGAGATAAGATAAGCATCATGACAACTAAGCACATGCCTTATCCATAATTCTAGATGAGTGGATAAGAATGATAAGGTTGTAGACACCATGTACTTAATTAGTGTGCCAACTCCTATGTTGTCAACATGACAACTCACAGGAGTACACATACTCCTTAGTAGCTAATAAATAAATTATAAAAAATATGAATTAACCTAAGTAAACTTAAGTAAGTGTAAATAGTAAATACTTATTTACACCAACAACCCCCCTTAAGTGAAACTTAGGGGAATTCCCTTAAGCTTATGAAAACTAGGATGAAATGCAAAATGGGTCCCGTCTACTAGGCCATGTTAGGTACCCATGTACATAATGATATGCAAATCTCTCATAAAGTAGAGAAAGAGGGAAAACCTCATGGGAAAAACTCTCTCCAAAAAAGAGAGATGAAAAGGGATGCATGGATGGATGGAGTAATCAAGACCCCCCTATTTCAACATACATCGAGTATATACAAGAGAAAAATGGAGAAGGAAAAAACCCCCTAAGAGGAAAAAGTCCCACCAAAAATGAGAAGAAGAAGATGAGGTAGTCCCCCCCCCCTAAAAGTAGTGTTCCAATTAGTGAGGAATGCTCTAACGTAGAAGCTAATCCATGACCTTTGAATGATGTTCCTCCCCTTTGGAAGAAACAAATGTAAGGGTACAAAGGAGATTCATCCCCTATATGGAGAAGGAATCTCTATGATGAACAGTGTCATTGAAACCTACTCAATTGTCCTTGTGTCGATACTAATAATGTATTTGTCCAAAACTATTGAGAAAAAGTGTAGATCAAAAAAGGAGTGATGTAGAACCTATTTCAAAAAACTAGTAGTCTTCTCAAATGACAAAGAGACCTCCTGTAGATGTTCTAAATAAGTATCCATAATCACATCAGCCCAGAAAGACTAATCATGTAGAGAATGGACACGAGGGTTAGAGTGGGCCCTCACAACAACTATAGAAGGATCATTCTCAACAAAGAGAAGCAATAGATCATACAAGAAGTCTTCCAAATTGGTTGTGTGTGACTCCAAGGATAGAGCTAAAATGTATGGCAAGAAGTCATCACTAGAGGCTGAAAGACCATATGTACCTTGTTGTGCTAAAGTACCTGAATATGTCACTGCGGTAATGAATGAAGAATTTTCCTTAATGTGAGACTCCACAAATAGGCCTGCAATGGTAGGAAGGAAGTTGTTGTATGAAGGTAAAGTAGGAAGATATAAAGGGTCCTACTACACTGAATCCAAAGCATCTGTGGCTAGAACAGGATTAGTAGGAGCAACAAGAGCTAGAGGTGTGATCTGATTTGAAGAGTCTACTACAACTAGAGGTATGAGGTCTTTTCAGAATGGAGGAATGTTTAGATCTACATATATCTCCCAAAGATACATCCAATTATCATATGGATTAGATGACTTAATGTTAGATATTGTATCCAGAATGTCATCATCCATAAATAGAAAGAGAATACACCAAATGATGTTAATTTGGTCAATATCATATTGAAGGTCTCTTACATATGGCAGTGCATTGCGCTGATTGAGAAATTTGATAACAAGTTGACTCCATTCTTGATAGTTTTTTGGGGTCAAGTAAATCAAATCATCCTCTTCCATGGTGGACTAATCAATGTAACCTCCAAAGAATCAAAGAATCCCCCCCCCCCCCCAAAAAAAAGATGCTTTGGCACTTTATAAGAAGTGTGTGTATAATGGGCCACTTGTCAAAATGAAGAAAGTGGACTTTCTAATTTTTACAACTACATTTTGAGGCCAAAATCTATCACTAAGTGTTGTAGCTCAGATTTACAACAATTTTGGAAAGTAGTCAAAGCTTTACAAAATAGAAAAAACCCTAGTTCTAAAAGTGAGAATTCTACCAACACAACCCTAGAATCTGACTTCAGATCTAGAAAGTAGATGAAAAAAATGCACTTCCACAAAAAAGAGAACCTAAAAAAGTGAGTAGATGTGCCCATACGGAGTGTTTGAAGTTGCAAAATGTAGGATTATCTAGGTATAGTCACCAAAAGATGCAATTTCTAAAAAATCCTTGCACCAAAACTAGAAAACAACACCACCTCTAGAAAATTCAAGAAATTCTACCCAATTTTTTTAAAAAATCACACCTAAATCAGAGTCTGGATGATTAAGATATGGGCTCACAAAGTCAGGCTACAAAATTGAAAAGCAATCTAGAGAGGGGTCTAGTAGGAAAACTATGTTCTTAAATTTGATAGTCAAATGACCATCATAGCAGTTAAAAAAGGCTAGGTTTTGATAGTCAAATGGTTGTCAATTTTAACCTAGCAAAATGTTGACGTCAGCAAAAAAATGGGGCCCCTTCCTGATGTGTTAGTCTGATTGGGTGTCTATATGGTACAGACTATACACATGGCAGAAATTGTACAATGTATAGAATTGATGTGTCAACATATGGATGGCTAATGTGGCTATACACGTGGCTACGCAGGTGGTGGGTGTATGTGCTGATGTATCTTTTACTATGTGTCCATCGTACACTACTGACTATGCATCTATAGTTGATGATGTGGTAGGTCAAGCTGGCTACTTTTTTGGCAAACTATGTGTCTTGAGGATGTGGTGGGTGTAGATCTTTGGCCAATTGGCAAGTTCTTAATAGTCCACGTAGATGTCTCTATCAGTAGGTGTCTTGTTGCATGGACTTTAGAATATGTGTCGCATGGCACCAGAGGGATGCACAGGTGATCAAAATAGGCTAGGCCACACATAAAATATTCTATGGGAGCTAGAAACCTCTCGCAGTGGGTCAGAAGTGATAAATTGTGTTGGGATCTTAATGTAGTGGCCAAAATATATTTTGATGCCATCGATTTTTAAACAGTGTAGGGATTTGGTTTTTTCGGTGCCAAAGTTTTTTGAAAAAGATCCCACATGTGTGGGAAATACAGGCACAATGTTGTATAAAGGAAAATTGCCCACAATATTAAACCAAATAGTGGGGCCACATGTATATGGATTAGACCTGCCATGAAGTTTGTCAATTGTTGGGTATTATGTAGAGTCGGTTGATATTAAGCTCACTACCCAGAAATGTGATAAGCCACAAGTGAGTATGACCACCAAATTATTTAGTGGTGTCAAAATTAGTAGGAATAATGCCCTACGAAAAAAATATTCCTCTACTGTATGAAAATATCACCTGTGCAGGGCCAGGATTTGATAGCCCAATACTTGCAAAAAAATTTCTCTGCAACCTACCCAGAGGGCAAAAAAAGTTTGCAAAAATACTGACAAAATAATTGCATGAAAATAAATTACAAACCCAAATTAATTAAACTATAGATCTAAAAATTACCATACTCGAACTGCAAATCAAGGCCTCTAGGTGCCGATTTGCAAAAAAAAAATTGCCTCACAGTCGACTTTGGGCTAAGGTAGCCAAATTTATAGTCAATTTTTACTGAACTAGCATTTCAAACATAATGGCAAGGTTAGATTTGGCTCTAGATGCTCCCAATTTATACAGTACTCTAGATTTGGGCCGAGGTGCTAAAGCAACAATGGTCTCGAATGGCTATGTGATGAGAAAATCTCCAAGCTCTGATACCATGTAAGAATTTTCCTTAGGAGAAAATTCACCTAGGAACTAAGAACTCAAACATAAGCACAACTATAGACCAAAAAATGGATATGATCAATTAATCAGAGTATGTCCTAATGCATTGCTCTATTCAGTATATGATATACAAACACACTAGGAGTGCCTGTGTATAAAGGCCTCTCAGGAAGCACCTAGAATGTCTCTAGAAAGAACCAAATATAAGATAAGCATCATGAGAACTAAGCACATACCTTATCCATCATTCTAGATGAGTGTATAAGAATGATAAGGTTGTAGAAACCATGTGCTTAATTAGTGTGCTAACTCCTGTGTTGTAGACACCATGTGCATAAAAGAGGTGTGAACTCATGTGTTGTCAACATGACAACTCACAAGAGTACGCATACTCCTAGGTGGCTAATAAATAAATAATAAAAAATATGCATTAACCTAAGTAAACTCCAATAAGTTTAAATAGTAAATACTTATTTACACCAACAAAAACCATTGTAAGGCCTTGTCATGAAAACTTTGAGCAAACAACTTAGTTGAAATCCTATGATCATGAGCATAATCACTACAAAGGATTTGAAATATTTTAACATGATGAACAAGATCTCCTTTACCATTGTAATTCTCATGATGAGGCATATCAACTTGCTAAGGAATGAGGGTATGAAGGATATCTTGAGACAAAGGACTTCCCATGTCACAAGTAGGAATACTAAACTTGTTTTGAGTCAAGGATGCAAGTTGTTGTTGTAAAGATGACACAGTTTGAGCCAAATTGATAATTTTTGAATCATTAGAAGAAATAGGAGAAATGAGAACATTATAAATAGTAGGAAAAGTGTATGAAGCTACAAGAATGGAAGACACAACTGGAGGAACACTAGTAACTATAGTCGGCATAGGATTAGAATAAGAAAAAGGAACATTATGATAAGAAGGTTGTGATGTTGGAAGGGACATATAAGGAACACTCATAGGGATAGAAGGAACTTTCATAGTCACCAAAGGAGTATAAGTAGGAACATTAGGGAAAGGAACAAAAGAAGGTTCTACACTAGTGATAGGAGGAAACAACACTAAATCTTGAGCTTCTTGAGCTAAATGTTTAACATTGAAATGCACAAGGTGAGTAATACCATGCAAAAGATTAACACCTTGGTCACTATAATGAAGAAGTTTCTTAAGAGCCTCAATAGCTTGAATAAAATCTTGATTATGGTTTTCATGAAGAAATCATTTACCCATTTTATCAAGTTCATTTGAAGGTTTTTGGACTTGTTCAGGAGGAAATCTTAAAGCATCATCCTCATCATCAGATGAGTGAGATGAGTTTTTCTCCATAAGAGGATTAGAATCAAGAAGAATCAAAGTCTCATCCAGAATCCTAAGGAAAGGAAAAGAAGATTCAAGCTCAAAGATACCCATAAGTTTATGATTTCATCTAATCCTAAGATTAGAAGTAGGACTAGAAGTAATAAAGCTCATAAACCAATACAATGCAAATGAACTAAACTTAGAAAATATAAAGAATAAATATTTTTGTATTTTGAAAGAAATTTTACAATATTTTTGTATTTTTGAATTAAAAGGCAAGAGCATAAATGAAATCTAATCTTAATGCAAGAAAATACATAACAAATATAAAATGAAATATAACAACATAAAACACAATAGGGTATCTAATTCCACAAAAGAAAAGAGTGTAAGCATGTTGGGTTCACCAAAATGAATAGAAATAAAATAGGGGCTATCCTCAACCCAAATTTCCAATAGGAATTATCCAAATTGATTAAGCACAAAAAAGTGATCAATGTACAAATGGATCATGCAATAGAGAATATGGAGAAAGGAGGTCTTATGATATTACTATTGGAAAAGTATGTGCTTATATTTCGAATAGATAAAAGACAAATAATAAGCTTGAAGTAGAACAATTCTGGAAAATATTGATTTTTGGTGTTTGTGAACAATTTTGGGGATCTTTGCAACCTATTACGGACTAGAAATTTTGAGATAGAGAAAACCCAAAAAACTTTTGTCCTTTTGAGAGGAGGCTGACCTTGACCTTGCTAATAGGGCACAATCTTACCCTGGGGTACAATTATACCCTGAAAAGTCAACCTTGACCTGTACTACTCTAATAAAAGATTTTTTCATGAGTATTCAAATTTGTTCTTCAATTCATTGTTCCACACCTATATCTGCATGAAAAATGGTTTGTTTTTTTGGATGAGAGGTTTGCCTTGGTCAAACCCCAATTTGGAATCAACCTTTAAATGTAATTGAAATTGCAATTTATATAAACAAAGTAAATGGAACTATTCATCTTTCTTATGTTGAAATCCTTGTGGAGGATTCAAATCCTTCAATCCATAATTACAAATGCTCCAAATGAATTTAAAAATGTATGTATGATGTCTAAAATCAATGACATTAGATCTTCAACACCAATCTTGAATAGATCTTTGCATAGGAAGAGACTTGGATGAATATGGATGGAGAAATCTTCAACAAGAGGGCTCCATAGAGATTGAATCCTTCAATAGCTAACAATAGACCACCTTGATGAATTGGATGCTTGAACACTTTAATGCTTGAATGCTAGTAGATCTTCACTTCATAAAATAATGGATGTAGAAAGGTAATAGTTCATTTGATATCACAATACATCTTAGAGAAAAATGAGAGAAGGAGGCTTCCTTATATAGAGATCTAGGGCACAAACTCCTAGAAAAGGATCACATGGTAGCATTAAATCCCATTTAACATTAACCCCTAGAATTAGACCTAGATTAAATGTAATTTAAGAGTCTACCATTCTGAAACTTGAAACAACTAGCCCAGAAGTGGGAAAAAGAAAATTTTTGAACTCTGATGTCCTAAAACTCCCAGACATTGAAAAATGGACCTAGGGTCAGGGACGAGGTTGACCCTGCCTTAGATCAGGGTCAAGGTCATCCTTGACCTAGGTCAGGGCTGAGGTCAACCTTGACCTAAAAGGTCATCCTTGATCTAGAAATTCAAATTCCTCAGTTTCACAGTGAAAGTTGTTAGAAATAGGTTGGAAATAGAGAGAGAGAGAGAGAGAGAGAGAGAGAGAGAGAGAGAGAGAGAGAGAGAGAGAGAGAGAGAGAGCGAGAGGCAAAATAGGAGGAAATAGCCAGATCTATGCAAAAATCCATTCAAGGCACTTGACATGACCTCAAACCACTTACTCAATGGGCTAAACAATCTTAACATGAAAGTGCTTTCATTCTAAGATGATACAAAGCTTCAATCATCCTTGATCTAGAAATTCAAATTCCTCAGTTTCACAGTGAAAGTTGTTAGAAATAGGTTGGAAATAGAGAGAGAGAGAGAGAGAGAGAGAGAGAGAGAGAGAGGCAAAATAGGAGGAAATAGCCAGATCTATGCAAAGATCCATTCAAGGCACTTGACATGACCTCAAACCACTTACTCAATGGGCTAAACAATCTTAACATGAAAGTGCTTTCATTCTAAGATGATACAAAGCTTCAACAAACCCTTGATGGATCAAAGAGAAGGAAGAAGGGTGGACATGTGGAAAGTGATAGTGAATTTGACAATGATCTTGATGAACTTGAAGCACTATTGGCCATAAGTGTGCCAAGAGGAAAAGGCAAATAAAAAGGTAAAATTCCTATTAAATTTCTACACATAAAAAAGTTGGTCATATTGCTGCAAGGTGTCCTAATAGAGATGAGAAGGAGGAAAGGAAAGACTTCAAGTACTGAGGAAGGAGAGGCAATAGAGACAATTGAGATAACAAAGAATACAAAGACAAAGGTAAGAAATCTTGCTACATTATAGAAGAGGATGGTTCTGATAGTGATTATGATGATCCGATGAATAAGTTGTTGATGTTGCAATGAAATATGATTCTAATGAAGATGAGAAAATCTCATTGATTTCACATGTAAGTAAGATAGATGGATAATTGATAGTTGTTTCTCCCATCATATGACTGGTGATACAAGTAAGTTTGTGAAGCTAGAACATTATAATGGAAGCTATGTTAGCTTTGGAAATGATTCACCATGTTATGTGATGTAGAGAGCACTAGAAAAAGTTTTCTTTATGGGTCTTCCACAAAATTTCAAAGTTATAGTACCAATTCTACTCCAACACTCCTTAACCCTTACTATGTTCACAGACGTAATAGGCCTAATTAGGCTTCGATTACAAAGAAAGTACCAAGGAATGGGTACATAGAATCAATCCAAAACTTAAAATATATTATTACACTCAATACTTAGGAAGGGATTCACATTTATAATTCTTTCCAACCATTGAAATGAATGCAGGAATGGTGCAACTTTTAAGAACAATTTATCAACAAGGGTAGAATTTAAAACCCTAAATCATTCATTAATAACCTCCATAAATGAAAGATTTAAAACAATAATTTTATTGATTTTTAATAGCATTAAGTTGAGACATTATCTCCAAGTCATATCCAATTACAAGAAAGGAAATAAAAATTATTGCAATTTGCTCAAAATTGTTCATATTATGATAGAATTTGAATAGTCTTCACTAAAATGGTCATAACTTCTTTCAAACATAGTTAAAATAATACAAACACAAACCAAATAAAAGGTAACTAATATAAATTTCTGAAAATATAAGTTTCAGGTCTACATCATTCAAAATGAGTTTTCATCAACCAAAACATCAGTGATTTTATAGGAAACCATAACCAGAAAAATGAAATATACAACATCAAAATAAGTTTTCTTTCATTCCAAATCATTCCTCCAACTTCTCCAACTTACAATTTAGTGTTTTGGAGACAAAATATATATGATTTGGAATCACATTAAACTCTCCAATCAACCTACAAATACACATTAACATCTTTAAATCAACTTTAAAAAAGTTGTTACCAAGTTGTAAAAGTTGTCATTACAATTTTGACAACTTTTGAACAACTTTTACAATTATTATCCAAATGACTTAAAAATTTCCATAAACCCTTAAAATATTATAAAGATGAATTTAAGACTCCAATTAAGATATTTCCACTCTATTTTGTTACATCTTAGTGGTTTTATCACGTGACATTTTTTAGGACCTTGTAAGCCACTATGCTTTTAATGGATTTTATAGTCTTACAAAAAAAATTGAATGAACTCTAAATGGTATTTATGTACTTACATAATATTAAAACCATATCAAAGATAATGTAAAACATGAATTTATCCATGAGACATCCAATGAATAGGTGTTGTTGCACCATTATGTAAAAGGTAAAGGATCAATTGTACTGAATGCTAAGATCAGATGTGAGAATTCTTATTGGGTTGATGGTTTAAAATATAACTTGTTGAGTGTGGCATAGTTGAACATTTTAGGATACCAAGTTAAATTCCAAAAGAAGAAGGCAAAGATCTATGATACTACTAGTGAACTAAATGGAAGTGGAGAGAAAACAAGAGGTAACTTGTTCTATCTAGACCTATCTGAAGATACTTTTCTACTTGCATAATTTGAAGATTATTGGTTATGACATAAGAGGCTATTTCATGTGAAATTTGATTATTTGGTAAGCATTAATAATATGAAAAGAGTTAGAGGAGTAGCAAGATTGAGAAAACCTAATAAAGTGATGTGCAAAAAATGTGAGATGGGTAAAATGACAAAGTCTAGTTTCAAGAGAAAGACCTATTATTTTTATGATATTTTGGAGTTGGTTCATACTAATTTATGTGGTCCTAGTGGAGTGAAAAGATATTATGGTGACAAATATTTCATTCTTCTTGTTAGTAACTTTTCTAGAATGATGATTGTAATGTTTTTAAAAGAAAAATATGATACATTCCAAATGGTTTAGTGCTATTTGGCTAGAGTTGAAAAGGAAATAGGAATTTTTTTGAAGTACTTGAGATAATATAGATGAGATAGAGGAGGTGAATTCATATCAAATGAGTTCAACACATTCTAGAATGACAAATGAATCAAGAGATAAAAGAGTGCACCTAATACTCCACCATAGAATGGAATAGCTGAAAGAAGGAATATCTCAATCATGGATTGTACAAGGACATTGATTATGGAGAAGAAAATTTCAAAAAATTATCGGAGATAAGGTATAAGTACTTCAATCTATACTCTGAACCAAGTTCAAGTGGAAAAAGGGAAAAAGAAAATACCCTTTGAACTTTGGTATGGATATGCACCTAATGTGAATTATTTCAAAGTTTTGGAAGCAAGTTTTACATATTAAAAGATGCAAGAAAAGGAAAACTTGATGCAAAGAGTGATGAAGGAATATTTCTAGGATATTCACTAAAATCAAAGCTTCTAAGTGTTTGAATTATGATATTAACAAAATTATGGAAAGTGCAAATGTTAGAGTTGATGAATTTGTAGAAAAGAATGAAGAAGAATGCAAAAAAGAACCTAAAGACTATAGAAACTTTGTCTATTTTTATGAAGGTGAATCTATCACCTTACCTAAACTATAGAAAGAGGTTGCCAAGCATTAGCAACCAGGAACTACTAAGGTTCAGCAGAAGAGTTATGTCAAGCATCATCAGACTCCCAAGCACCAGGCTATAGGAGTCAAGTTATAGATAGAGATTGTCGACCATGAGAGAGAGGAAGCCAAGTTTTAGCCAATAATATGCAAGAAAGAAGAACAAGAAAAATCTAGTGAACCATAGTAAGAAGAAATAAAATTTGAACATGTCCTAGAAAAGTATGTGAGAAGACATCATACACCAGATCAAATCATTGGAGATAAATATTTAGGATTCATGATAAGAAAAAGAATAAAGAATGGTACATGTTTATTATGTGAGTTTGAGTGCAAGTCAGTTCAAGATTGTTTGAAGAATGAAGATTGGATAGGAGCAATGAATGAAGAGATGAGAAAATAGAAATGAATAGGTCATGGACATTGATACCCAAACCAAGCCTTAAGAATGTGATTGGAACTAAGTGGGTTTTCAAAAAAAGATAAATGAGAAAGGTGAATTCATAAGGAACAAGGAAAGACTAGTTTGTAAGGGATATTCACAAAAAGAAGGAGTTGACTATGGTGAGACTTTTTTCCCAGTTGCAAGGTTGGAAGGAGTGATAACTTTAATTTCATATAATTCTCATAAAGGATTCAAAGTATACCAAATGGATGTCAAATCTTCATTTTTGAATGGAATCTTGGAGGAAGAAGTCTACATTGAACAACCTAAAGGATTTGTTGATCTTAAAAAGAGGAATATGGTACGTAAGCTGCATAATGATTTATATGGTTTGAATTAAGCCCCTAGAGTTTGGTATGATAGGTTACACAATTATTTGGAGAAAATTAGTTTTGCAAGAACTAATGACAATAACAATATGTACTTGAAAAATGAATCTAAAAGTAAGATATTGCTAGCTGAATTTTTTGTTGATTATATCATATTTGGAGGAAAAAATTCATTGTGTAAGTCATTTGCTAATGAAATGAAGAAGTAATTTGAGATGTCAATTTTTATAGAGATAATAAAAAATTTGGTTTGCAAATGTATTAGATGAATAAAGGCATTTACATCACACAATCCAAGTATATCAAGAAGATATTAAAGACTTTTGGAATGGAAGATTCAAGACCAATTGGAACACCTATGGTTGTTGGTCATAAATTCTGAAAGAATGATGATCTAGTCGAGGCAAATCAAAAACTATATATGTCAATGATTGAAAAATTGCAATATGTTTTACATAGTAGACCTAACATTGCATTAGTAGTTGAAATTATTGCTAGACTCTTTGCTAATCCTAGAGAAAATCATATGATGCTAGTAAAAAGTATACTGAGAAATCTAAAAGGAATAGAATACTATGATTATGGTACAAGAAAATGATAGTTTGAGTTGAAGGTTTCACTAATGTGGATGGGTTGGAATTGGTCATGGTAGGAAGAGTACAAGTGGTGGCAGTTTCTTTCTGGAAAGAAGATTGTATTTCTCAATCCACACTAGAGGCTGAATATTTTTCTACAATAGTTAATTATTCTAATATTGTGTGGATCAAGGAATTGTTAAAAGGTATGAAGGAAGAGATTATTAAAAATGTTGCTATTTATTTGATAACACAAGTTCTATAAACATATCAAATTAGAACCCTATGATGAACACAAAGACTAAATATATTGAGATTGAGTATCATTACTTAAGAGATATGGTAAAAGATATAGAAGTGAGATAGGACTAAGTAAATACAAAATAATAGATAGCTAACATATTCACAAAGGTATTACCTAAAGATGCTTTTGAGTATCTAAGAGGTGAGTTAGGCACTTGAGAAGAGAGACACTAATGCATCTATTTTCATGATTATAATATCTTATAGATTGATGCAAGAGGTTACACTTTAGGATCCTCCTAAAGATTGTGAAAAGATGGACTAAAGCATGGAGTAGATGAGACAGTAAGGAGTCAAGGAAAACAAGTGGAAGTGATTTTTTATATCATTCAGAGCAGTGACATCAAGATTTATGTGAATGATTGTTATCTTTGGCATTTTTGTCAAAGAGGGAGAATATATTTCTAAGTTACAATACAAATACATATAAAGATGGAGATGTTATGTAGTTACCATTCCTATCTATTTGAGGGAGACATATGTTTCTAAGAGGTATTTTCATCTAGAGATTAGAGGGAGAAGTTGAATTACAAGAAGAGATATACAATTGGTATCATAGAGGGAGAAGCTAGAGATTGCATGAATGAGAAATAGAATAAAACTAAGAAATAGAGAACACAAACACATAGAGAGATAATAGTAAGATTTCAAAGAAACCATAGTGAAGATTTTGGATTGCATGGTAACTAGAGATGTTACAATCAATGCCAAAGAGGGAAATTTTTGGAAACTACAATTGAAACAATTGTTATGTTGTCATTGATGTCAAACCTACTAGAGAGACATTTACTAGTAGTGTAGAGTGTCATATTTTTTGATTGATGAAGAGGATTTGAAAAGAGGAGATAGTAAGGTGAGCTAGTTAAAGTTGTTGAGAAGAGAAGTCAAGTATCATTGAATTACAATGGGAACTTGATGAGTTTGTCAATGACTTGATAATGTTTTTTTAAATCATTACATGAAGTAAAGAAGTGAAATGATGAGGAGTTGAGCAACACTCTAAGCTTATCCAAGTATCAATATTGGTCGGTCAATAAAGGAGCTAAAGTGGAAGATTATGGAACTTAAGAAGAAGCCAAATAAACAAGTATAAGATGAGTGTTAGTTATGACCAAGAAAGTTGATGAAAAAACTTTCATTATTGACCAAGTATTAATAACGACTGAGAGAGATAGAATAGTGTGTGCCAAGCTACATAGTAATGACCAAGCAAAAGAACTTAGTGCTTGTCAAGTGACAAAAAAAGTTATATTTTGTGAAGAATCAAATTTGAGGTCAAAATAGTTGAATTTTTGAGATGATCATGTAACGCCCCGCCAAGGGATCCAAAAGAATTAACCTAAAGTTTTACTAAGTTTGCTAAACTTTTTTTTTTTTTAAAGTAATAAAGTATAACATACACATCAAACACATAGTAGCGAAAGCAATAACATGTAATCATCAACAAGCATACATAACAAGTTACATTCCTTAAGGATCCCAAGACGTTGAGTCACATTTAAATTTAATTAATTCTAAGTCTAACAACTACTACATCCACATGAAAGAATATTAAGAAAGTTCAATGTCCATAATATACAGTTGTTCTGAATGCCTCCTGGCAAATTAATTCGAAATGTTCAATCATCCACTATACATGTCACAAGGTATGAAAGGCTTAAAAGAATATACATATGTAACAATAAAGATACATCATCCTCAAATCCATGATACAAAGTACAGTAAAATAAATGAAACCAATCACCATACATGATACATCCATACATCCATAATGATAAAATATCCATCATAAAATCTAACCATCCATCCTAATAATCCATGAACAGAATGAAAGTAAATGCCAACCAATAAAGCTCTAGCCACGGTGACCACGGACGGATCTCAATGGTAAGAGTAAAAAGCACTACCACCCGACCGCGTGGAGCCTAAATGGTCCACTCCCACCGCACTGAGGAGATAGTCTCAAGTCCCAAACAAGATATCAAAACACAAAACACAAGTACTCTCTAAGTCTAGGAAATCCTAAAAGTACACTAACTCAAAGGTTCCAACATAGATAAACAACTAGACCCAGAGGCACACAAAGACACGTAGGAAACCTACTATGCAAGTGGGAAAGTGTCATCGCAAAAGTCATGTTGGAAGTTACCCGAGAAATCCCTTAGGAATCTTGGGTCCCCTATGATCTTGCGGCCACTAGCATCCTCTCGTACTGACGAGGCATCCTACAGAATGCAAGGTCATAACCAAGCATTCTCTCTACCCCATCCTAGTCTGTACTAGCACTTAAGGCATGGGAGAGAACATACAGTTATCTTATTAGGTTCATTTAAGTCAGTATTTAGGTGAGATGTTTTCACTTATTAAAACAACTTACAATGGGTTTCTCCAGGTAGCCTCTTAGGGCCCTAACCTCCATTGCAAGCCACTTCCCGACACTACACATAGATAACCTACCCTAGGCTCATGAAATCACAAATCAAAGAATCATAATAAAATCACCTCAATCCTATACAAGCGACTGAAAACATCATAAATATAATCCGAAATCATCACATCAGTTCTCCATGAGCAACTGAATAACATCAAATAATAATCATAATGATCACAACAAATCTCTATCAGCATATGAAGGCATCAATGATAAATCACAATATCCAATGGTTCTCCAACAAGCAACCAAAAAAGATACCAATAATAGAACACAAAACTAATCAAAGACTCCAAAATGGTTAAGTGAAACATGTCACAACATGACATCATCAAGAGCATAGCAAGACACTTCAATCCCATCAAGGTGATTGAAAAGCAACCCAAGTATAACTGATCGATGACTCAAAAATGGTTAAGTCAAGTAACTCAAATACATACACCATCAACTTCTCACTAAGAAACTAGAAAACAATAGCAAATAGTAAAAACATCCATCATAGAGCACTCTGATCACATCACCATGGTTGGGTTTAAAAGATCGAGATCAAATCATCATAACATCACAATCACATAACCCTTGACCTCTAGTAACAAACTAAGCTAGTCGACATCTAAAACAACCCCAAAAACATAGATAACATAAACAAAACAGTACAGTTCATAGTTTGGGTTGATTTCAAAATACATAATAGGGTTAACAGTAAAGTTTTAGTTTGTGTTTCAATGTACGTTCCAAGTGTATGAGATTCTCTGCTTAATTTACAAGTCAACCCATTAATTTATTGGCTCAAATATATATATAAAGTTACCCTTATTATTAGATTTAACATCCTAAAAATAGTCTAGGAATAATCCTTTAATTATTTAAGTTATGAAATTAACAATTATTGATCTTAATCGAATAATTATAATTTTAGTAAAAATCAATATTATTTATGATTAACAACAATAACTAAATTTACAACTTCGTTAAATTCTTTCGTTATTGGTAATCTTTAATTAAATCAAATTTAATTAAATTAAATAATAATTTATTTAACTATATTTCATTAATTAATAATTTATTTAATTATTAATATAACTTAATAATAAAATTTGATTTAGTAATAATATAAATTTATTAATAATTAATATTATAAATTTAATATTATTTAAAATTCAATAAAGTGATTGCGATTTTTTTTAAAAAACTTATTAAAAAATAAAATTTAAAAAGCCCTTTTTAGAGGCTGTCAGCCTCTGTGCCACAGTACCTGCTGTCGTAGGGCGTACGACGGTCGAGTACAAAGTACCCTACCATCGTAGTACCTGTGACGCAGTGTACTGGTCGCAGAACAACGATAGGGGGTGGGGCATTGGGGTAATTCCCTCCCCCCCATAATTATATATGCATTTTTTAATTTTTATTTATATATAAATTTTTTTTTTAACAATTCAAAAAAACACAATTTATATGATCAATCTTTTTTTTTTTAAAGAAATAGATTCCAATTTATTTCATTATGGTTTGTAATCAACAAATTGTAATAAAATAAATTTAATTACAGTATATATGTATATATATATATTTTTGTAATTGTTTTCATCTTTACTCTGATAGAGAAATTATTATCAACCCTCCAAATTTTAATTTAAAATTTCATCCTTAAATTCAAACCCTTCCCATTTAAATCCTGTGTATACAGAAGTTAATTGACAAGCATCTAATAGATTCCAATATTGAAATCTTTAAACATTCATCATAGAGAATTCAGGTCTATAATCCACAGACACGAAGAAGATAGGAAATAAGGAAATTGTGTAAATAATCAGCGATCAAACACAAGACCCTAACTGATCCTAATGCTAATACGAAGTCCTCAAAAACCTATGAGAGAATTCGCTCCCCTTCAATAAATTTTCTCTATAAATCTTTCTTAGAATTCTCCTTCTGAAATTCGCTACCAAAAGATGTCTCCCAAAATTCTTGTCTCCAAAATTCTTGGTCCCCTGAAAAATGAACCCCCCAAGTTGTGATAAGAAGTTTTCTCCTCAAATTGGGGCACTAATTGTGTGTTCACCCAAGAGGACTCCTTGCTCACCAGACTCAAACTCCAAATTAACTTTATTAATCTTTGCTTTATCTTTTAATACACCTTAAATGAATTATTAAATAACTTTTTTTTTTTTTTTCCACTTGACTTCTATTTTTAATCATTTATTATTTTTAATCCCATGCACACTTTATAACATTATTATTTTCACTTATTTTATCTTTTAATTAATTTCTTTTATTTTCAACTCATGCTCACATCATGCGATCTAAAATCTTTTAATAATTTAATATCTTTTACTTTTAACTTATTTTAGAAACTTAATTGATAAAATATTTAATTAACGTAAATAACAATAATATTTAGCATTTATTTAAAAATGAACTCTAAATATATTATTATTAAATTAAATAAATATTAGCACGTTCTAAATTTATCTTTAAACTTTTATCTCCAAATTTAATTAATTTCTCAATTAATTAAATATAATTAAATATTAAAATGTCATAATAATTTTCTATTAAATTAAATCATTAATTAAACTTAATTAATAGAAAATACACCAAAGACTCATAAAGACAATCATACAAAAACTCATCATAGCAAAACACATACAAAATCAACTAAAGGGTTATAATCACGAATTAACGTCATCTGACACATTCGGAGGGTACTCAACTCAAATACTTGTCCTAATTATCAATTAGGACAAATGGCTAAAGGGTTTAGGATTTGGACTTAAGATTTATCTCCCCTCTCTTACCATTGAGATAATGTGATAGGGTACGCTCATCCTAGCAATTCAAGGAAGTCGATACCCGGTACCTACAACCTGCATAAAATCCATGCATGTACAGATACAATATTCTAAACTAAACAAGAAATGGCAAGAAGTGGTGCATCGTGTAGATCCCAACTAGCAGGTGACTACGACTCCCTTCCTTAACCACATCAGACACACCATACATAAAGAAAACAAACACACACACCATACACATGCAATATGGGGTAAGTATCCATAAGAAAGCACATGTGATAATAAACCATCTAACTAATCATCATCGATAACTGAAAACACTGAATAATCATCATACATACATGAAATATAGAGTACCAAGTAATCTCACTATATAATAAACTGAATGTAAAACAATATCTGATAATCTGAAAGTAATGCTACTAAACATCAAGTATAAAACTGGCCTAAAAGAGTTTGGAAATTAAAACAAAATGTGAACTAGGGGCAGGCACTATAGATCAAAACATGTGGATGATAAGGATTGATGAGATAGCATATTTAAAGCATAAATTGAGTTTTTTAATTAATCTATGGCAAGGATTTAATAAGAAGTGTGTCGAAGTATGAAGAAAGGAGAAAAAGAACAAAATGATGAAAGGATTTGATGATTCTAACCTAACCATAAGATCTATGGTGATGTTTAAGTGAAAATACCAAAGTTACCTATTTAAGGAGGCATAAGAGATGTTTACCAAAGTTGGTTCTTTTGGATTGGCAAATTTAAGGAGAAATTGTGAAGAAAAAAGTAGCAAAGGAGAAGCGAAGAGAGTAGTGAAGTGTAATTTCTTGAGGAGGTACCAAGAATATTAGTGATGAAGATGATAATGGAGTCTAGACAATGAAATAATAGATAAGTGAATTGAGATCTAAATTTTCAAAGTGAGTTGTGTTTTACATATCAAACCTATTGTTACTTTCTAACCATTATGACAATCATAATCCTTTGATCAAGGTTAACCTAACAATCATTTTGTAAATCCTTTAATCGAGGTGATATTCTACTAGAATGATCCAAAGTCCTCTAATGAGGCCACTTCTAACATGGTGATTAAATCTTTTAATAGAGTCACATTTAATCATGTGATTGGTAACCTTTAATAGAGTTGGCTCTTAACTGAGTTTACTTTAGAAATGTGAAAAAGTGGTAGCATGTTTCTTGGTGGTTTTTCCCAAATTGGGTTTCCACATTAAATCTTGGTGTCATTTACTTGTATGGATATTATGTTATGCATGCTATTTTTTCATTTATTTATTTTACTATTAGTTGGCACACATATACAAAATAGAGTGTTAAAAAATGTTATTTTGTTCATGATATGCTATATGGACTAAATTGTTTAATAAGATTGATTAAGTTATTTGAAGTTTTTTAAAGTTAAATTGACACATCTAGACTTGAGGTAATTGATTCACCCCCCATCTTTATAGTCAAAGATCAAGATGTACAAGAGAGAGATACCCTAGCTAAACAAGGAGAACATCCCTTCATGTCAATGCTTTTTCAGACTGCACTTATCTAGTATTGGAGATTCTATAACATACTAGATGATGTGGTTAGGAGTGTGTGCAAAAATATAAAGACAGTGGATAATTATTCAATATTTATTGAAGACAACATTCAAACAGAGTTCATGTGTAGAAGTTATTGATTTTTTTATTGTATCTCCTAATAGAGATAGAATCTAGTTAAGAAAAGTTGTATAGAGGTAAAAGACAAGCTAAAGATGATGTGGTTAAGTTAGCAAAGTTAGAGGTTATACATGTGAAGAGCTACGAAGACTGTGAGCTAACAATTTAGTTGTAATTATGAAAATTTGTAATATTGTAATGTATTGTAATGTAACATGTAAATGTAATATCTAAAGATGGTGCTATAAATTATTTTATATTGAGAAATCTCTAAGGCCACCTCAATAGCTTATTCTAGACTTGGTATAAAGAAAATATTATTTCCTAGTGATAGAGTGGGGTTTTTGTGATGAGATTGTGTAATGTGAGTATACAAAATTATATGTGAGATCCAGTGAACCTGATATTGAAAATCTTTTGATAAGAGAAGTGTTTGGTGCAATTAAGGTACATTGAGCTGATAAGAATTTGTATTTGGAAAAGAAGTTGTGGAAAGTTTTACATTGGTATTATTCTAAAAAGGATAGTACTCAAGAAAGTTGGATAGTAAGTTTGATGATATCACCCCAGAAACTATTTTCACAGCGGGTCCTTCTACCTTCCACAACTCCTAATAGGTTTTGAACAACTCCTAACAAAGTTGAAACAACTAATAACACGGTTTCAATCTCCTAACATGGACTCAAAGTCTCCTAAGAAGGATTGATATGTGTTGAATGTATTTCATTGATTTCTAACAGGGTATATCCTCTTGCAAGGAACTTATATATTAGTACAATATTTTGTAGGTACCATCCCCATCAAGATTTTTCCTCTAATCAAGGGTTTCCCTAGTTGACAAAATCTAGTGTTATTTTGTATGGTTGTTGCATCTAATCTTTACATGTTTTGGAGCTAAGTTGTGAAGGACTCTTGGTATTAGTATTTAATGTCTTTATAGACTTGACCTTATTAACTATCATATGTATTTGTATTGACATAATGATGACTTTTTCATTGATGTCAATAGGAGAGAGTAGCACATGAAAAATGTCATTTGCCTATGTAAGTTTGGGAGAATAGCACATATCTTATGAGGAGAGTAATACATGAAATTTATCTGTATAAATTTATGTCAATGGGGGAATAATATCTATGGGGGAGATTGATATTCATGTGAGAGATTGATTTGATTGATGAAGAGGATTTCAAAATATGATTTCAATACAATGAACATTCATGGGTAAGTATGAATGGGGGAATAGATGCAACAGAGACATTTGAGTATTTGAGAGGTATGCTTAGGGTCATGCCCCAACCTTCTTTTCAGTAGTTGATGTAGATATTACATCATTCCAATAATAACAGAGTGTTATTCTTTATCTAGATTGGATTCCTTATTCTTCCTCTATGTGGGATTATTTGTGTTTGAGCAAAGTCATGATGGACTCTTGGTATTAGTACTTAACAATGTCTTTGGACACTTGAGATTATTACATATCTTATGTATTTATATTGAAATAATGATGCCTTTGTCATTGATTTTAGTGGGGGATCATAGCACATGAAAAACATCCAAATTGTTAGTACGTAAAGTTCACCAAGATAGCTAAGGTGGAGGGGGAAGGGTGTGAATCAATTATTCAATTAAAACAACTCTTAATATCCTTATTAAATCCAATGCATGTAAATAATAGATTCAACAACCATAGAAAGATAACCATACATAGTAACACCATATTGTTTTAGCTAGAGAAACTCTTGATTAGAGGGAAAACCCTAGTGGGGATGGTACCCACAAAATGATGTAATAATATATAAGTTCCTTGTAAGAGGATGGATCTTATTAGGAGTCAATGAGATATATTTAGTACATATCAGTCCCTATTAGAAGAATTTGAATTCATATTAGGATATTCCAACCCTCTTAGAATTTGTTCCAACCCTGTAAGGATTTGTGGAAGGAAGAAGTACGCATTGTCCAAGCATCTTTAAGTGAAAGACCACCATACTCACTATCAAATTGGCCTTAGTACTATCCTTTTTAGAATAATACCAATGTAGAATTGTTTACAGTAACTTCTTTTCCAAATACAGTCTCTTGTCATCTCACCATGCCTCAATAAAACCAAACACTTCTCTAATCAAAAGATAGTCAATATCAAGTTCACTAGATCTCACATTTAAGTTTGCATACATGCAATACACAATCTCATCACAAAAACCACACTCAACCAAAAGGAAATTGTATTTCATCTATACCAAGTCCTAGAATAAGTTATTGATTCAGTTGTGGAGATTTATAAATTTACAATAATAATATAGGACCACTTTAAAATATTACATTCACATGTTACATTATAAGATTATAACCTTTCACAATTAGAACCAAATTGTCGGCTCATAGTCTTCATAACTCTTCACATGTGTAACCTCTAACTTTGATAACTTAACCATGTCATCTTCATCTTGTCTTCAAACTTTTTAAAACTTCATTTAACCAGATTCTATCTCTTTTAGGAGATATAATCAAAATATGAGTAACTGCTACACAATAACTCTATAACTCTATCTGAATGTTGTCTTAAATAAATCTTAAATAATTGACCATTGTCTTCACATTTTTTCACGTACTATTTATGACATCATCATGAGACTTTTTAAAACATGCCCTCAATGGTGCATAGCCTCATTATAAATTTTCAATCTGTGTGGCCTAAATCTTTGTCTGTTTCTTTTTTAATCTCACAAAATAACATGTATGTTGACATCGATAAAAAACACTACCATGAATGCAACATATGATCATCGTGTCATCTCTCCAAAAATGCTAGGGTATTTCCCCATTATATTATCAACAACATTCATGCTAATAATCTCCCCCTATTTTATTGATGAAAATATAGATTAAAAATATCTAAGTTCCATGAATACCAAATGTCTTTGTTGCATCTCCTCCCTTATTCATGTTGCCCATGAATGTTCACTACACTGTAATCATCTTTTTGAATACTCTTCATCAATCAAATCATTATATCATAGGAAAAACAATATCCCCCATGTATACTCTTCCCCATTGGTAGAAATATATATATATATATATATATATATATATATATATATATATATATATATATATATAATATTTCATGGAGTACCCTCTTCATAAGAATGTTATTGGAACTAAGTGGGTTTTTAGGAATGAAATAAATGAACAAAGTTACGATGTGAGAAACAAAGAAAGAATCAAACAACTCTGTCTAAGCATTGTCTTCAATAAATCTCAATTAACTATCCACTATCTTCATATTTTCCACATGTTCTCTTAACCACATCATAAGGACACTTTGTAAAACATGTCTTCAACTATGCATAACTGCATTGTAAATGCTCAAATGGTGATATCTCAATCTTTATTTGTTGCTTTGTCAATCTCATAAAATTACATGTATGTTGACATTAGTGACAAACACTACCATTAATTCAGCATCTAATCATTGTATCATCTCTACAACAATGCTAGGATACTCCCCCATAGAATTACCGACATCAATATACCCCATAGATATTCTTCCCCCATTGGCATCAATATAAATAAATAAATTTCATGAATTACTCTCCTCATAAGAATGTTATTGGAACTAAGTGGGGTTTTAAGAATAAGATGAATGCATAATGTTAGGTTATGAGAAATAAAGAAAGACTCATATGTAAATGTTATTCAGGGAAAGAAGATGTAGATTATGAGGAAACATTTGCACCTTTTTCTAGAATAGAAGCAATTATAATTTTTTTGGCATATGCAACTAACAAGAAAATAAAAGTGTATTAGATGAATGTCAAATCAATATTTCTTAATGGAGAACTATAAGAAGATGTTTACATTGAGTAGCTTGAACATTTTCCTTTGATTGAGGAAGGACATATGTTTTGTAAGTTGAAGAAAGTATTGTATGGATTGAAACAAGCACCTAGAGCATGGTCTGTAAGATTGGACTAGTATTTCTAAACATTGGGATTTTCTAAAGGTACTACTTACAACAATTTTTATTTGAAGTGAATGGAAAATGGTTTACCAAATATTGAAGTGTTTGTGGATGATATAATCTTTGGAGGTGATGATGAAGCAAGTGAAGCATTTATAGTAGAAATGAAGTGTTGTAAAATTAATAGGAAAAGTAAGATTATGTAGAGGGGGGAGGGGAGTGTGAATGAGGGTCTATAAAACTTCTAGTACATCAAACATGAATCACATTCATACTTAATTCATCACACACATCTCTTCCCGAATTTCAACATTGCAACACCATATAACAATATGTAATATTAGATCTAATGGCTAATAACATGAATAAACATATAACTTATAAAACAACACATGACACCAGATATGGTAATGTAGAAACCCTCCAAGGTGAAGACAAAAATTTAGTGGGGATGACACCCACAAAATCTTCACTACTACAACAATAAAGTGTGCATGTTAGGGCTACAAAGTTTGATCACTTCTAATGATCTACCTTGTGAGGGGTCTACCTTTCTACGAGCTTACAAGACTATTAAGTCTACCTTGATTAAAGGCTTTTTATATCATAATATAGTGAGCACTCTATTAGGAGATTTACAAAAGGGATATTAGGACCAATCTATTAAGAGATTAACCTAATACACTAGTTAGAATGTAATCAATACCATGATCCTTTGGTTTGTACTTTGATTGTTGATGACAGATCTTCTCTTTCCAATATATAATCACCTTAATGTGATAGATATGATTTACCTCCTCTTTTCACTGATTAGTTGAATTAGTCCTTCAACCTCTAATTCACCTTCAACTACACAATCCTTTCTCTTACAACTTAATTTAGGAGCATCCTGGGTGTAAGAGAAATCTTTCATAACCCAAAAATATTGCATTTTAGTTGTTTGAATAAGGGTTGTCTTTGGATTCTTACTACTTATTAAGTTACTCATACAAGGTCGGAATGTCCTAATTTCATAAGTGGATGTTCATCTTGGATATATCATCTTACTAGTTGAGGATAAGTGACATATCATGAGTATTCATAGATTTAGTATAGATTTTTGGTGTGTAATTTTGGTATAAAAACTTTACACTACTACATTTAACCTCATTTTTCTACCAAAATTTTTGACCATCATCTAAATATCTTTAGGTTGGTTAGAATGTTAAGGAAAAAATTATTATCTTTTACATGTAAGCCTCGTGTTGATCAAAATTTCAACTAACACAAGGGTGGTGGTTGAAATTTTGACCAATACGGGGCTTATACATCTAAAAAAAAGAAACACTTCTCATTTTATGTCTTTCACGTGTGCGGGTTCATTTGGGTTTTTTGTGAATTTTCCCATGGTTTTTGTACAGGGCAGGGATAGTGTTGAAAGTGGATCTGGACCCTGCTATGGCTATAACAAGATTAGCAAAGGGGTGTTAGCTCTCCTAGGTCATCAACTGGTGAAACCCCATTATTGCTATGGTGCTTCAATATACAAGTTGGTCTTGTGCACTTCTTCCTCTGTCTCCACCTTTATCTATATCTTTGTACCTGACCCATCATACTCCCTTACTAGGGATTCAACTACTACTTCTACATGCCCATAATATATAATTTCAGCTATAGCAGGGCAGCTACAACCAGTAGATTTAACGGAAGAGAATGTTAATCAAGTAATCACCGAGGCAAAATCAGAGACTGCAAGTTATTTCTTTTTCCTTTTTTCTTTGTTTCCCCATTTTAGGGTTTATTTTATGTAGAGGGTTTTGGATTTATAAAATTGTTCTAACCATTCATAAGTTTTTCAGGTGTGGTTTTTTCAGGTGTGGTAGAGCTTGCAGAGTTGGATGGGCCATTTGTGAAGCTCCGTCTAAAGGGCCTCTTTTGGCACAAAATATCCATAGTGTTAGTGAGGCTTGGTACTTACCTACAGAAGAGAATACCTGTAAGTGACTTAATATGTATTCTTGAAAAGAAAAACGTGAATTAGAAAAACATACTAGTAGAAATGTTTGCATTCTCCTTTTTCCAAATCCACTAGAGCCTCATTAAATTGGTTTGCAATAAATGGGGAAAATTTATAGTTTTTGATGAAGTGAGGGTGCTAGATTTGAATAACCATATAAATATACTCAATTAACATGATGGACCCTTCTAGACTATCCAACCTTAGCCAAATATGCAAGCAATAGCCTTTCCCTAATCATTTCTCTAGTTTTTTATATTTGGCTACAAAACCCTCAAGCTCACTTTCTTGTATGAAGATTATTGGATTATTGGCATCAAAAAATTCCTAAGTTTCTTCTCTAGCAATTCTCAAAAATTCCTCACCACTATTATCCCTCAGAATTCTTGTGTTTGGATCACATGTATGAGAAACAAGCAACAAAAATTCTACATCTAAAAATATTGTTGACACCACAAATTTTCCCAAGTCATACCTCCATGCATTTTACTCTGAGTTTTCAAGGTTTCCCTACCCTAAAATTGTATAAATAGTTGTAAACCCTTGGATGGTATAGGGGCATCTAAGATAAAACCATATTTATCAAACAATCCACCTAGTTTTGGACCATCATATTTATCATTGGTCAATGGATTTAACCAGTACAAGAAATCATAAAATATTTTCCTTTTATGTAATTCATCTTGGTGGAGGATTGATGAATTATAGGGCTTCTACAAAAATAATTTAAACTATATAAACTAGGGCTTGTATAGAAAAAATTTAAACTCTATAAATTAAGGATTTCTAACCTCATAATTTCAATCGAGTAAACAATGTACACCAATTAAATAAATTCACTCACTACAATAGTTTACCAACCAAAAAACCACAATCCTCCACCAAAATTCAATATAAATTTGCCCAAGAATTATAGGAACAAACTCTAAGAGAAAATCCTACTTACAACTTTTTTGCTTAATCTTGCATTGAATTTTTCTTAGAAACACCACCTCAATAAAATGGATAGCTTCGGATAAATTTTAGGACTTGACAGAATGTAGCATGAATTCAAAATTGGGAACTTCATGTCTTTTTATTACCTTTTATAATACATTTTTGTCTTCTATTAATTCATGTGAATGAGAAATGAACTTGAAACCTTCAATTCTTCTATTTTAAATCTCCACCAAATTGGCTTGATCATACAACAATTAAATTCCGAACCTCTTTTGACCACAAACTTATTAAACATTCCCTCAATAAATCAACTAGAATATTCACATTATAAAAACCTCCAATACAACATCCTTGTTAGGATCAAGCAGTACTATGATGGGGGTAAATCACTATTGCAATACTTTGCACCAATCAATAAATTTGAAACTTGGTCATAAACATCCACATATAGAAATATATACTTTTTATTGCCCCTGACTACTCTAGATATACTCTTTGTTTAGGGCTTGATGTTTGACCAATACTATTTTGGGCAATAAAATTCAAGTAAGCAAGAAGATTGAGTCCATATTAAGACCGATCTGTAGGGCTATCCATTTATAGGAGACACTTGATCCTATTAAGAATACTTTTCATGAAGACACAATGATATAGTATTCACATGAATGCTTCACATTTCAAATCAAAAAGCCTTCATGTTGTAGTTGGTTGTCTTTTTTCAATATATCTCCAAAGCTTAGTCGAAGAAATAAATTGCCAAAACAAAGATTTTTCGTTATTGAGTAGATGATAGTTGCATCACAAAACTTCAAAACTTATAGTGTTGCGAGATGGTGGGGTTTTGATTGAAGACTTTCATTAGTCCTTGAATGAATGTGTCATGTTCTTGCACCCTTCAATTTTTCAAGGATTTTGTAAGTCTGAATGCACATTATGAAGGCACTTGTTTGGTCAAAGACATAATTGTTTTAGCAATCAAGATATGTGGCTTGTCTCTTAAGGTGAAACAATTACTATGATTGCCGGATTGAGGTTTGGGTTAGTCAATGGGAAGTCTATGGGACATGTTTGGTAGAATATCAACACCATCAAACAAGAAAATTCTAAGTTCATTTGTATTGGTGAATCATATCACCATAATTGCACCATTGGGCATCTAAGATATTAATGTTTGATTGATCAAATTCAAAGAATAAACACCTACAAGAGCTCACATATAAAAAATGGACCTCAATTGGTAACAATATGAGATATCTAGTCACAATCTTCTATGAGATGATGTGACAAAGAACGCACATATTGTATCAAAGATAGAAGCATGATTGCCACATGAATTTGGGATTTTCCACGTTTCACAATAATCACCTGAATAATGTAACGGATACATTCTCATGCTTCCTGGTAGAGGTGTCAACTCTTTGGCTTACTCTAATCAATGATAGATTGAGTAACTACATTGTGAGTCATTAAAAGTCTTCAAAGGGGAGAAGATCCATAGCCTGCTATTTCAAAATCTGATGTGATGAGTTTAGGCATCTCGTATCATACAACATAAAGTCTCTATTATTTATACGTCCAAAGTCATCTTCTTTCCAATAACCAATCAATACATATCATTAAATAATAATGTTTTATTCTTTTATAAGAATAAAATATTATCATATCAAACAAAAGTAAAGTAATTTGAAGAATTGGTTACATAACCAACAAATTATCAAGAACAATATTTATTGTAATTGGAGGGGATGTGCCATGGTTCTTTCAGGGGTTTCTGTACTTGAAGGAGGGGGTCTTTTTGTTATTTTTTTTCTTTCAATAGAGATACTCATTTTTTTAAATTTCATATATTGTTAGATTCTGAAAATGTGGATTCGTTCTTTGAGATTGGATAAAAGGGGAAGCATTATTGAGTCTATGAATTGATTACTAATTCTTTGGATGATGTTGAGTTGTGTCTTATTATAATCATCTTTCAGTACCATTGATAATGCAAATATGCAGCTTAGTTTGGATTTTTTTTAAAGATAAAGTAATTCATTCTAAGGTAATATAAACTTTCTTGTGTCTTCTATTTAATCTTCATTGGTGAATGTGAGGGAGGGAGCTATGTACCAGTTCCTTGTGTTCACTTTCTTTATATTTAAGCTTATTTCACATATATTATGTGTTTACAAGTAGACGTGTGTAAGTCTTTATTGCTTTCAAGTTTAAAGCATTCCCAAAATTTATATTTATCTAAAGAAGGGAAATATAATTTCACATCAAAATTTAGAGAAAATTTGCATGCAACCATTGCAAATGTCTCAACTATTGGTTATAGATCTTGTCTTAGGTTTTAAGCATTAGAGGGTAATTTTCTTAAGTTTGTGAAAAGAAAAACCTTCAAGGATCTGATTTGTCAAGACTAACTTCAAGACTCATAAATGAAGGATTTGGTTTTGTAAACTTTAAAACACTTGGACTCAAGGTTTCTAAGGTTTGTATTCAATTCAAAGACCCCCAATCCACACAACTCTTCATCAAACTATTCAAAAAGCCTGGTAGGTTGTTTAGTAGACTAGCAACAGAACAAAAAACTAAATAACTTAGACTTCTTCCAAGATACCTAACAAGGTAATGATATTTATGGATACCCTTTTCAATTTTCTAAAACATATCAATGAATTTCATATAGTTATTTTGGACCAACACACCTGTTCAACACTGATACCCTATTTTTAATGTATAAAAATGACCCAATTTACAAAGGAAGTACCCCCTGATGATCTCTTATCAACCCCAACTCCTAGAAAGTGTCTTCTTATGTCTTCAAATTATTAATTCCAAAAGGACTTAGACTCCAACACTCTGCAACCTAGAAATCCCCAAATTGTGCCCTCAAACCCTTGTAATCTAGGGCTTCCTCAATCTTTTGATTCTCCACACTTTTCAGCCAAATTGGGGATTGAATCACCTTTTAGTCTCTATACTAAAATGTTCCAAAGAATAAAATGTATGCCTCAAGTGGATAGATCATCCACTACTACACATTGGTGTTCAACTTCAAAAACTTTTCCCACTATCCCAACTGTGATCACCTCTATTCAATCCAACTCTGCATATGCTCGGTTAGTCATTTATAATACAAGTTAAATTTATTCATTCCATAAATATTAGGCCTTCATACTCATGGAATTTAATTCATTACTCTAAGAACCCTACTACAATAATAAACTTAAACAAAAACCTAACTAGTAACAGTTAGTGGCACAACATCAAACTTAAAATAAATTGTGAAATTGGTCAAATAGAAAGTCAAATGATCAAGAAAACTCTATCAGCACATAAGGAATTCAAACCAATCCAATTGAGATTCTAGGAATCATACAATTTTTTGAAAATGGAGTAGTTGTATTGCTTCATTCTCCAATTCAATACACCAGTCTTCTCATACCAGTCTATCATGTAACAGAGACTTCACAAAAATATATAAAAACCTTCAAAATAACTTCTCCAAACTGCTTCAACCAACTCTCATCATTGAGTTTAATAGTTCAGTCTTAAAGCAATAACAAGTTAAAAATTTCCTCAAAACTTCCTAAAGTAGCCATTATGATTTAAAAATTTGAATTAAAACATAAAATGGATTTACTAAACATTAGAGCCTTTCTCATTATTAAAACCTTTCACCTAGTTTCCTAATACCCCTCCTAGACTTCTTAAACACAATTTAAGGCTTGGACATCATTAGTCCATAACAATCAAGTTCTTAGTCCATAAGAGGACATTATAAAATGAAAAGTAGTCCTTTGAGGAAATTGTAAAATGCTAATGTATTGTACTATTTGAAAGTCATCATAGGTGTTAGGATCCTCCAATTAATCTATTGACCCTAATTGTGCATTCCATCCTTCGAATTTTCTTTGAAGGTCTTGAAAGTCTGCATAGTCTCATTTTCCAAATTGGTTGTGTGAGGTACTCTGGCACCAATCTAGTTCATTTTGAAGGGGGGGTTAATTTTTAATATTACAATAGAAAAAAAAAAAAGATTTGGAAGTGCAAGTTGTAAATTATCCACCATCAATTGGCCATACCTTTTCCTCAACTATCTATCCCACTTTTAGGAGAGACATGGGAGTTTGAGGGCCAAGTAAGTAGGGTTTGGGTGGTTTCTTTCCATAATTGACAGTACCTAGGTTTGGAAAATACATGGATATTAGCTGTGAGGAGAAGTGAAATTTTGGAAGGATTTGAACCATCATTGGAACCCTAGTTTGCTAGTTAAAGTATTGCTTCATACCTATAGCAAAATCAAATTCTAGATATGAGTTGAACATGTTGATTATTGTAAAACTCCATCTAGAGTCCTAACTTAACTTATCTATTTCAAACATAACTGCTCTTCATGAATTTTTGGGCATCAAACAACCTATATATTCACTGCTTAAATTGTATTAGATCTAAACTTGTATTGCAGCCTATACATAATGTGATTAGTCCATCTAGGTATTGGACAATATTGTTCTATTTGAATATTGAGAATATCTATTATTGGGAGCCTCTATAAGAAAATTAGTAGTAAAGGTGTTCCATTTGCTAGTTTCCTTATTGGCTGAAGGAGAACATTATCTCAGAAAAGACACAATAAAAATTTAGCTAGAATATAACTAAGAAGAAGATAATAAGAGGGTTGGAAATCAGTCAAAATTCACAAGAAGTTGTCATGGGAGTAATAAAGAATTTGTGATTAATCTCCTCCATCCTGAAATATCATTTACTATAAAAAATTTAATGACCCCAAATTAGAGTCCCATATCCATGATTAATCACTGATATCTTTCATAAATACATGCATCATAGAGTAAAACTGATCACACAAACAAAAAAGCCAGATATTCCACTGAGATAAGCCTTATCAATTATATGCTTTAAACTAGCTAAATTTTGACACATTTTCTGATGTTCTGGATGAATATTGTTTTTTGCCCCAAAAGATCTAGCCTTCTTATGAGCTCATTGTAGATGATTTGATCGCTCTTGTAAGTTCTATGCCACTCAAATTAGTTAAGCCTATGGTTTACCATTACATCTCTATTGCGTATAGTTAATATTGACATAATTGACATAGTAAGGATTATTCCACTAAGTGCAAGAATTATCAATTCTTTTTAACATATATATAATTGTATATATCAGAGATAGCAAGTGAAATTGTTCATTGTTATTTTCCACACAATTATATTCATAGCATCCATTACATAGTTTAATTGTGAACTCAAATATTCTAAGTTTAGGGATTGTAGTAATTATCTTATAATGAAATTAAATAGGGATTGCAGTAATTATCTTATAATGAAATTAAATTCAAATTATTTAACAATGATTCCTAAGAGTTGCGATAGATCTCTATAATTATCTAATGACTACGAAGGGTATAATTCTCAATCACATACTGTGAACCTCACCTGATAGCAATCCATATTGAGCACAATATCAAGTCCCAAACTTGTCTCCTAAATGAAACTTAACAAAACATATCTTATTCACATTTTTTAGCATCAAAAAGAAAATCAAAGTAGTGAATCAAAAATTTCAAAAATGTTTCTCATGCAAAGCACCATTCCAAAGCGAGAAGCTGAATTGAGATAAGCACCATCCACAACATTACTATATTGGGAAAATAAACTATTTAACATAATTCCCTCAGCTTCATCATCACCAACATGAGCCTTAAATTTTTTCAAGTTGTCCAATGAGAGACCTTAGGTTGACAATATAATACCATTCTGCATTTTGAAGCTAAACAATTGAAGTTTTAGGGAAAGATTTGCGTTAAAATTTTTTTCTCCAAATAGCTTGTTTAAAAAATCACAAATATTTGAGACAATTTATCTAAATCTACATGATGAATCTTAGATTCTACAAGACAAAGACCAATGATAGCCTTGGCTCTATCATCTCTACTACTCCACTCCAACAATTTACTCCACTTTTCCCTTCTTGATGATGGATCAACTCTACCTCTACCTATATCACCACTCTAACCACTCATGCTAATATATTCAATTATAGTGTAATGTTGCAAATCAAAACACAACTTAATTGATCGCTCCAAAGTTCAACTACCAACTAACGTAAAAGCTCATGACCAAGGGCTTTCCAGAGGAAATTATATGCTATGCTACCACAATGTGCAGCTCAATGCTGACCACTCTAATAGAAAAATAAAACTCAAAGAAGCTACATAATACATCATAAATAATCATAATTATATATTAATATGAAAAAAATCAGTTTGTAGAAACCACAAAGCAGTGATTTTTGAATCATTGCCACCATAAAAAGGAGTTTGCAAACAACATACTCAACTTCCACTCACCTAGACTGCTAATAAAACATAGACTTAAGCTAATTCATCAAGTTTCCCTAATCTCCCCGTAGATTAAATTATTCCACTATTGTCAACTTTTTTTAATTCACAATACTAGTAATGACAACTTTCTTTAATTCACAATACTAGTAATGAATAGATAACTTGAGACTTGGATAACTTTTTAATTTCAAACTTAATTCACAAATTGGTCACTAATTTGTTTGCCTCAAAGGTTACTTGGTGTTTAAAACTTACATTTGTTGGTCACATGTCAGATTCCTTGGAGAATAGCAATGTGAGGCAACTTTCCACTCAATGGAACATATTTTCAACATAATGAGGTTTGCTCCACTTCTATTAAAGAAAATTTTCTTTTCCATAATATATATGTTGAGAAGTAATAGAATTATTGTGTGTCAACACAAGGAGAATGAGTAGTGACAAGAAATATTAATTGCCCTACCAATTTTACTTAACTAATTGGAAAAATTAAATGTAAAAATAGAATAGAAGATTCATTAAAAATTCCAACTTTTTGTTTATTTGGTTTGAGTGGGCCGGAAGGGGTGTCTAATCAATATTAGCACTTATTCACCACTACTACTAAATAAGTTCACCAATCTTTATCTAAAATTCCATGATGAGGGGATGTAGTGATACAACCTGCAAAAAGTTTCCCAAATTCTGACGAGCTAACTAGTAGGAGCAGCTATTAAATTACTGTAAACAAATTAAAAGCTAGGGGAAAAAATGTTAATGCAGGTAAAATGTTGGTTAGAATGTGTTTTTCACATGTTTTTTTAGCTACAAAACCATGCATTTTATCTTTTAAGATGTCATTTTAAGTACAAAACCATGTAATTCAATTCCACTTTAAGGGTCATTGGATGTCAATGAAGTAAAATATGTTAAATCATCAAACTCATAATGAGGAATGGTAGTAAAAGAATAGTATGGTTTGTAAATGTTTTCCATATTCATTAGCAGATGTAACTAGTGATAAAAGTTATGCCAAATAGATCTTGCTGCAATCTTATTTTGTGCACTAATAGATAGACCTTCAATTGATAGAGCAATAGAGAGCAGTACTACTGAAGCTGATCCATTTCCTAGAGTAGTCCATGTGATTAGTATTGGTTCATATGCAAGGACATTGTTGTTGAACAAGAAAACTATGTTTCCATTAAAAGAACAAAAGCTTCTAGGTGCTTTAAAATTGTTATTATTTAAAGTGTATTTAGTTTACTTTTACATTACTCATTTTGGATTGATAATCCCTTTATGCTTTTTTAGATAATAAAGCTTTCTTTGATCATCTTTTTTATATGACATTGAGACTATTTGGACCCACCATACAGAAAAGGTACGTAGTTTCGTATTATCGCTACATAATTTTTCTTTTCTTCCATTTATTGTACTATATTAAATTTATTGATCTAACAATCTTTTTTTTTTTTAAGGTGGAATTTACAAGTTGTTGAATTAAAAAATTAGTTGATTACATCTTTTGAGGAGAAATTTGGAAAAACATTTTTGACACTAGCCTACTTCTCAAAAGAGCATCAAAGCATATAAAGACTGTGAAGAATCAATATAGAAGGGGTCTTAAGGAGAACCCAAAGTATGACCATCCTCTTATGATTCCAGTGATGGAGTGGAATGAAATAATAGAAGATTTAAGGGAGAAAAGGCTATGTGAAAATAGAGTAAATGAAGCAACACAAGGCAAAAAAAGGTATGTCATGATAGTATTAAGTACATTGTAATCATGCACTAATTAGTGATATTTATTAATATATAATCTAAGATGTTTGAAATTGGTCATAGATTGCAGGACACATCCACAACTACAAAAGTGAGACTACAAAAGGTTGGCCAAAACAAACTTGGCTCTGGTGGCTATATGAATCTCCAGTCTCGACTTGTAAGTAGGAGAAATGAAATTTCATATTTATTTTTTTATATATGTTGCAAAAAAATTTGTTTAATGAAACCATACATGGAAAAATAATGATATTAAGAAAAAAATATAGGGCACAAAATTAAATGTGGAGCTCACAGTTGAAGATAGAAAAATTACCTTGAAGGAAGGCTATAAAGTTGTGGCTAGACACCTACACAAAGAATCTGAAAGCCTTGCCCAAGAATCCAGTGCACCAAATGATATCTCACAGGTAAATTGGTCAGATGAAAAGTAAATGAAATTGAATAATTGAGAAAATTATTTTTTGGTGTTACTTTTGAACATAAATTGACTGCATAACAATGTGCATAAAATTTTACTACAACCTTCATATTCTATCATAGAACTTTCTCGTGACGAAGGCCATGTTGTGCATTATAGTGGTGGAGGTATTAATTTGCTATTGGAAATTAATTATGCAATTATGAATACAATTTAACATCTTCAATTTCAATTTGACGTGTATCCTTTTTTTGAATATTTCAGAGCATGTTGAACATCATGGTGAAGGAGTGGAGCATTATCCAAGTGTTCATCATGTTGACATGGCAGTGGATCAAAATGTTAATGTACATGATGTTGCATTGTCAGGTAAGAAAAATGCATGTTATGTTGTACTAGTACTTAATTACAGACTTGTAACAGTTAAAAAAAGAAAAAGAGTATGCCAATTTATCATGTTTACTTGTTCTTGCAATAGATCACTAGTACATTTGGGTTTATTTTTTGACCTTTATTGGTCGAATTTTCGATCCAAATTTTGACCAACTTCGACCAACCCATTGGTCACTATTTTTTTGGTCAAAATTTTGACCAACTCACTGGTTGGTCAAAATTTTGACCAATGCATTGGTCGAAAACCTACCAAACCCATTGTGTAGGTTCAAACATGAATTGGTTGAAATTTCGACCAACAAAGGTAGAAAAAAATTTAAGCTTTGTTTGAAATTTTGACCAATGAAGGTGGAAATTTTGACCAACAAAGGTAGAAAAAAAAAATTAGGCATTGGTGGAAATTTTGACCAATGAAGGAAATTATTTCGACCAACAAAGGTAGAAAAAAAATTAGGCATTGGTGGAAATTTTGACCAATGAAGGTGGAAATTTTGACCAACAAAGGTAGAAAAAAATTTAGGCATTGGTGGAAATTTCCACCAACAGCTAGGTGTAAATTTTTCTCAGGCATTCTGTAAAACAATTCACATGTCTTGCCTATGATATGACATTTTACATGCATCTTACATGCTCTCATCTAGCTGATGATGGATTATGCAGAGTGATCTGAAACCATGATTCTAAAAAAGGCACACAATAAAATCCAAAATGAACTTGCACTACAAATGGACTATGGAAATCTGATATTCTTAATTTTGCATGCATGTCTACCAAGACAAATATGTGTTTAAGTTGTGATTGTCCTAGTAGACATGCATGCAATTTTACCAATATCAGATTTCCACAATCCATTTGTAGTGCAAGTTCATTTTGGATTTGATTGTGTATTTTTTAGCATCATGGTTTCAGATCATTTTGCGTAATCCATCATTAGCCAGATGAGAGAGAGTGCAGGATTCATGCAAAATGTCATCTCATACACAAGGCATGTGAACTATTTTATAGAATGCCTGAAAAACATCGACAGTAACTAATATGAAGAATATATAATTATTTATATGATTGAGACAAATCATGTACCAGTGAGTTGGTCAAAATACCAAAAAAAATTTGACCAATGGGTTGGTTGAATTTGGTTGAAAATTGGGTCAAAAATTCGACCAATAAAGGTCAAAAAATGAACCCAAATGTACTAGTGCAAGTATGCTCACCAAGTTGACTCTTTGAGTTTAGTCACCAAGTCACCCCACCAAAGTGCCTCATCAAGGTCAATCTTTAGGTCTACTCATCGAGCTTGCTCACCAACTCAACTCGCCATGTCACTTCTCTAAGTGGCCTTGCTAAGTCAACTAGCCAACTTGCCCCACCAAGTTGTCACTTTAAGCCCACTCACCATGTTAGATCACTAGGCCAACTCCCCAAGTCAGCTTGCCAAGTTGATAATTGAAGTACGCTCACCAAGTCGACTCTCTAAGTTCACTCACCAAGTTTGCCCCCTAGGCCAACTCTCCAGGTCAGCTCACCAAGTCACCCCCACCCAGTCACCTCAACGAGTTGACTCATTAAGTCAGCTCATGAAGTTGACTCACCTAGTGGTTTTACCACCTTGCCCCAACAAGTGGGCTTGCTTAGTGTGCTTGCAAAGTTGCCCCATAGAGTTGGTTTTCTAAGCCCACTCACCATGTAAACTCACTTGGTCAACATGCAAAGTTGACTTTTCCAATATGCTCACTAGGTTGGCTCACGAAGTCAACTAATGAAGTCACCCCACCAAGTCATGTCACCAAGTCATCTGTTCAAGTACACTCATCAAGTTGACACTTTAAGTTTTCTCATCAAGTCACCCAACCAAAGTGCCTCATCAAGGTCAATCTTTAAGTACACTCAACAGGCCAGCTCGCTAAGTCACTTCGCAAAGTCGCCTCACCAAGTGACCTTGATAAGTCAGCTCGCCAACTTGTGCCACCAAGTTGCCACTTTAAGTTGACTCACCATATCAGCTTGCCAGGTTGACTCCCATAGTCAGCTCACCAAGTCAACAATTCACGTATGCTCACCAAGTTGACTCTTTAAGTTCGCTCACCAAGTTTTCCCCCTAGGTCAACTCTCTAGGTCAGCCCACCAAGTCACCCCCACTAAGTCACCTCAATGAGTTGAATCTTTAAGTTAGCTCACCATGTCGACTCACCTAGTGGTTTTACCACCTTGCCTTAGCAAGTTGGCTCACTATGTGTGCTTGCCAAGTTGCCCCACTAAGTTGCCTCTCTAAGCCCACTCACCATGTCAGCTCACTTCGTTAGCTCACCAAGTCAACTATTCAAGTATGCTCGCTAAGTGGGCTGGCCAAGTCACCCCACCAAGTCAATTGTTCAAGTACGCTCACCAAGTTGACTATGATTTCATTCATCAAGTCACCCCACCAAAGTGCCTCATCAAGGTCATTCCTAAAATCTTCTCACCAAGTCAACTCACCAAGTTGCCTCACCAAGTCAGCTTGCCCACATGTCCCACCAAGTCCCCAAGTCCGCTCGCCAAGCTAACAATTCAAGTGCACTCACCAAGTTAACTCTTTAAGTTTTCTCACCAAGCCCATCCCCTAGGTCAACTCTCCTAGTCATCTCACTAAGTCACTCCCACCCAATCACCTCAATGAGTTGGCTCTTTCAGTTAGCTCACCAAGTCTATTGTTCAAGTATGCACACCAGGTCAGCTTGCCAAGCGAGGCCACCAAGTCATGTCACCAAGTCGACTGTTCAAGTACGCTCACAAAGTTGACTCTTTAAGTTTGCTCATCAAGTCACCCCACCAAAGTGCCTCATCAAGGTTATTCTTTAAGTCTACTCACCAAGTTATCTCACCAAGTCGTCGCACCAAGTTGACTCACCATCTTGTCTCACCAAGTGGACTTGCTAAGTCGGCTCACCAACTTGCCCTACCAAGTTGACTGTTCAAGTATGCTCACCAAGTTAACTCTTTGAGTTTGGTCATCAAGTCACCCCACCAAAGTGCCTCATCAAGGTTAGTCTTTATGTCCACTCATCAAGCTTGCTCAACAAGTTAACTCACCATGTTGTGTCTCTAAGTGGCCTTGCTAAGTCGGCTCGCCAACTTGCCCCACCAAGTTTTCACTTTAAGCCCACTCACCATGTTAGATTGCCAAGCTAGCTCCCCAAGTCAGCTTGCCAAGCTAACAATTGAAGTATGCTCACCAAGTCAACTCTCTAAGTTCACTCACCAAGTCCGCCCCCTAGGCCAACTCTCCAGGTCAGTTCACCAAGTCACCCCCACTTGCCCCACCAATTCACCACTTT
Source organism: Cupressus sempervirens (assembly GCA_028749045.1). Lineage (NCBI taxonomy): Eukaryota > Viridiplantae > Streptophyta > Pinopsida > Cupressales > Cupressaceae > Cupressus > Cupressus sempervirens. The sequence goes on from CM053785.1 coordinate 190,638,935, forward strand.
AAGTTGACTCGCCATATCAGCTCGCCAAGCTGACTTCCCTAATCTAAACTCCTTATATAGAAATAAATTTTATAATTGAAATCTACAAATCATGTGTATTTGTTCATTGACATTTTTACATTTTAAAGTTAATACTAGCACCACCTTTGACTGAAGATAACCACAAAATGTTTGTTGAATGAATGTAGTCACATGTGCTATTGGATGAATGGCTTCCTCTCCACTAGCTTCATCAAGGCATATCAACTGCATAGTATCAACTGCAAATCTAAAAGGGAAAAGAAAAACAAGATATCAATCTATGTGTGTGCATGCGCGCACGTGAGCATGCATCTGTGTGCCATGTAAGTATGTTTAAGCACATCAATGAAGATTAATTTTAAAAATTTCTATGAGCATTTCTATCTTGATATATGTCAGTATGATTTAAAAATTGAAAGACTCTAAGCACTTTTCAATTCATATTACCTTAAAAACTCATGAGCATCCTCTTGTTGTCCATATCCAAGGTGATTTACCATTACACACACACAAGAAGAACAATACCTTGACGCACTACTAATCAAATCTTCATTAATAGGTGGGAAACTTTAAAAAATCAAGCATGTCGACTCTAAGAGGTCCTGATTAAAGAGGGTTGCTAAACTACATCCTGGGTGAACCAAAGCAATAAATATATTAGACTAAGAATATCCAACATTTGCATATAGAGCAGCTGCAACACCAACTTCCTAATAAAACACATGAATAAACTATTGAAATGCTAAAAAGTATATGACATCATCTTTATGGTAATCATATTATGGTTTTTCTTGTTTTCTAAACAAGCAAGCCATGACATTGAGATATAATTTACAATTATCTGTAGACCTACAAGACAAGGAAGACTTGTATTTGAAAATCAACTCGTTTTTGAGTTGATTTGATTTATGTGATTTTGAAATAAATCAAATCAACATGGTTTCGTACATTCAACTCAAGCTCACTGATTTAGCTGGAAGCCATCCAAATTTTCAATTAGAATTCCAAAGAAATTGATAACCAAAAAATCACATAAAAAATGCTCTTCAATTCCATGGACTACAACAAAAAACTTTAAAGTAAAATTAGGCCATGTTCTAGAATCCAACCAATTGGTGGAATAGGTATCGTGATGTTATTTACTACCTTGACAAGGACTCAAACCCGCACCCTGGTGGCATGACAGTATAGTTTTATTAGGAAATTCAAAGTTTAAATCTAATCTGTTCTGATTGGGGTAGCTAATGAATCCCACAAAAAATCAACACATGTTGATTTAGAAATATGAATGCAACTACTATATCTCTAAAACCTAATAAAATATAATTTTACATGTAAATCATTAACGAGTTCAGCCACTTGCACTTTGCAGTATGATAAATGATAACCTATTAAACAACAGCACAGAGAGTTGAACCGATTCTTCACATACTAATATGTTCCTTTAAATTTCATGGATGGTATACTCTTTTTGTTGTAATCAAATCAGATATATCAAAAAATATGACAACTATAGCTAGAAATTCATTGTCAACAGTATTAAAAAAATCATGATTTTTACCTCAAGTCTCTTCTATAGATGAGTATCTATGGATAAATTATCAGAATCATCATTAGAATCTTGCATTCTAACCACTAGAAGACGATTAACTTATTTATGTTTCTATTTTCTCTACTACCTTTCTAATTTTTTAGTTCTTCCAAATACTGTTGTTCTGTTCTAATTTTTTAGTTCTTCCAATTTATTAACTCTATACTAAATCTAGGCCTAATTTCAGAAGTAACCAATAATGAGTTTGACCAGAGACTTTGATTTAGGAGTCAAAACATCAATGTGCAACATCTTGCACTTGAGCACTTTTCAAGCTTTTATGAGACAAAAGATGTTGGAAATATTTAACACATTGACATCAGTGCCTACTCATGTTAATATGATGGCACTAGATTCGCAATGATAACTGTATGTTATGGGTATGTCATTGAAAAAGTTTCATTAAACTTGAACTTAGGAACATATCAATCATCCCAACGTTTTATCCAAATAATGTTACAAAATAATATATTTTGAATCTTCTTCTATCTCATTCCAAAGAGAAAACTTAATAAATATGAACCTACAATTCCAAATTATAATTCTATATTAATTGTTTTCTGTTTACAAAGTTCTACTTTTACAACTTGTGTTATTTCTGGGATTGGGCCTTCCCATAAACATTTATTAAACATTCTACATTAATAATTTTCTATTTACAAAGTTCTACTTTTACATCTTGTGTTACCAGCATTGGACCTTCCCATTATCCTTCAAGAAACAGGAAGATTGACCAACAATGGGTTTCATGGTTTAGGTGGATCACTAGGTTCAGTTTACTCCTGATCTTGAGAAAAAAATCAAATCTTAAAGGTGTGAAAAATTCTAATATTGAGTGTAATATAAATGTTGGAAAGTCTACTCATTACCACATTAAGTCATATACGAAACAGAAGCATACTGCTAGGACTGAGAATTACAAAATCAACATTACCATACTAGAATTTACATACAATATGCTTGTCCACAGAAATTAATAGTAACACTCTAAAAAGTGTCTTTAACCTTTGTATATTTCTTTCAAATATGCACTTATAATTGCCACTAAAACAAGTTTTTCCCAGCAACCTACTCTATTTTGAACTTTCTACATTTTTTTGGCAAATTACCTATTTGTGAGTAACCAAAAAAAGAGCCAATCGAGAGTTGAGGCCAAGCAAGCATTACTATCACATTCTAGTAGATATAGAGCACAACCTGACACAACAAGAATGCAAATTAAAAATACAATGAGAACATAAAGCAAGAGAATATCTATATACTAAAAATGAGACTTCAAGACAACCTGTGAGTGATAAATATGATAGGTCGTTCCCCAATATCAGCTACAACCAATTTCTTCAGCAACATTAGGCTCACTTCTTGTTGACAACGTTAAATTTTCTCTATTGATATCCATAAATATAGACAGATACATCTCTAGAGCACCTCACATATATCATAGATCATACCTTTCACTACCATCAATGCTAAAAGGGAATATATGTCATAGTCCACTATATTCTAATGTAGATTAATCCTTTTAAATTAGAAGTCAGCTCTTAATTGCAATAATGAAGACACCATAAAATACAAAAGTTTAAAAGAAAGCAGTGTGGCAATAAAACTTGATAAGATCCCATGTGTCTTAAATAAGATGGGTAAAACCAATTTTTAATGGTTAAAACAAACCTTGTTTTTTATACCAACAATCTTATTGGAACTGTTGCCTGGTAAACCCCCAAATTCTAGTTCCTGCAAACAGATATGAAGAAGCATGCCAACTCTTTCAATAAATCAGAAAGATAGTACAAGATAAATTACTTTGAATGCAACAAAGTGCACAACCATAGCTAAACAAAACAGAAAGCCTCCTTTACCACAATCATGTACACTAAAGTTACTAAGTAAAGAAAACAACATGTATTGAACCATGCTATCTTCAAAAAAAATTAAAAATAGAAGAAAAAAATGGTCTGTTTGAAAATAAAAACCTTAAAATAATCTTACTACTAAATATACTTGAGCAACTGTAACACAATTATTGTTGTTTTCTAGAGAGCCTTAAAGCATCTACAAATGTAGGAAACTGAGACAGGAAATCACATTTTAATATGCAATAACAAATGATTCATGCTTAAAAAACATAAAATCTACTTTGTTATTGTGTAGACAACATCTAGAAAGTCTGGTCTGTTCTAAAAAATCCTATTGGTTCAATAGTAAATTTCATTGGCCACTCTTAAAAATCCTTCATACATCAGAGAAATTTATAATATTATTCAATACTAACCGTCAGAGAAAGAATGATCTGGATCTTAGGATTCTTATTGGCAATGTGTTTCTTAATTGCTTTGATTACTTCCTTTGTATATCTGTTCAAACACAATCATATTGACCAATATAGACCTTTCATTAATATCACCATATCCAAATGTCCATTTAAAAGAAAGAATTTAGAAGATAGAGTTGTTAACTTGCTCTATAAAAACCATACCAACATCTCTTATGTGAACTCTATTCATATAACAAAGATGGGATTACATTCTTTGAACATGGACTACCATTAATGCATAATACAAAGAAATTACCAATCAAACCAATCAAATAATGTCAAATAATGTCAAATTGGATTTTATCACCAACTCAAAATCAAACTGAAAAGGAAACTTGGCAAATAAAACTAAATAAAAATAGTCTTCTTGAGTAAACATCAACATTGTATGAACAATACCATTACAATGCACTATATTGGGTACAAATATATTGTTGGCTGAGTATAAAGAACATTGGTGGTGAATTCAAGTCCAAGTTGCAAAAGCAAAGACATTTACATAAAAACTAAGCAACCATGTCTGGCAAGAAAAGATATATAGAGATTTTTGACTGAAATTACAAATTGATGCTAAAAACCTTAAACCATAAGAATTGTTCTGTAGAATAATAAAGAAGAAAGATGAAGAATCAAACACCTGAAGGATACAATGTTGATGCAGCTTCAGAAAGATTGTCTGAAGGACATGATATGCTCAGGCTGAAGGAGCTTTGAGATTCATTACTACACTCGAGAATGGGCTCATCTTCAATCTTCTGAAGATTGAAGATGAGCCCATTCCCGAGTGTAGTAATGAATCTCATATAAAGCAATCTCATCTATGAAGTGTATTAAAAGCTAACAGAGCATCTTCGCTAGCTAATCTCCCTTATGAGCCATAGGAGAATGCCAAAGATAGTCATGATGCCAATAGGCACATCGTGACTATCTTCGACATTCTCCTATGGCTCTTGTGGTTCTACTCTTATAACACAAGGCTTCCTCTTATTTTTTCAAGCATAAGGCTGATGCGGCCCTATAATAAGAAATAAATAATTTTAATTTGGATTATGTACAACACAAAGAAAACAAAAATGTAACAGCAATTTTTAATAGAGAAATGAACTATATAAACTTATAAAGCTCATAATAATAATAGGCCATAATTAAGAGCTAAATTTTGAGTAGACAAAGTCTGGACACATGAAGCGTCCTTAATTGATCAAAATCAAATCACTGCCAAGCCTTTTAACCACTCCTTAATAGCACTTTCTCTATCACCAAGTTTGCAGCAGGGTTTTTGTTTATTTTTGGATCTAACATTAATATGGCATCTTGATCCATAAATTTCTTCAGAGCCTGAAAGATTTATACATGAAGTGATCAAAAAATCAAAATCTGTCATGAGAAATAGAGCTCCAACACTGATAGTTTATACATCTGCTAAAATCATAACAACCATGTTCAAGGAAAAGCATCATTTAATTCAATATGGTTCACAAGAAAAGACTCAGTTTATAAAATTAGGATGAAAAAAATTAGTAAGGGACATTGATTGCGAGCACAACAAATATATTGTTCACGAAAATGGCCAGGTTGTTAATGTGTTGACAAAAGTTTGTTAGAATTTTGAACAGAAAAGGGGTAGCATCTTTCAGTTTGGAAAAAAAAATGAGGACAATGGCTAATCAGAAAAGTGAGTTGTTCTCTGAAGCATTCAATGGTACATTCAATGTTGAACAGCTAAGGGACTTGCAAAATAAAAAATAAATAGAAAAAATTACTCTATATAAGGGTACTACAACTGGAGTCCATGAAATTTCCCAATGGTTTTCTCTGCAACATGGAGAAATTGGATTCATATTTCTCCAAAGTGGACCAGCCAGATTGCAAGCTTCTAAATTGAGCCTTGTAGCCCTGATTGATTTCTTTGGTTTGGTACAGGCTTTTGTAACATCCGTGCTTTAGTTTGGTACAAGTATTTGGAACATCTGTGTGAAGAAGTAAGACTTGCAATTGCTTCTTGTTATAATGAGATCATAAGAATAACAGCTCCTGTAGCTCCCCTATAATGATGACATACTAAGGAAGGTTCCACAGTTGATTGTGGAGAGCCTTCATGGGTTACATGATATGAAAGCCCTTAATTTTGGAAAGAGGGCTAAGATTTGAGAAACTATGGCAAGAGCTAGATCATTTATATTATGTTGGATCTCAAGTGTGAAAAAAAATGATTTTTCATATGTTTCAATACTTCTTACTAAAATCAGGTATTAGTTGATTGTGAAGTCTTCTTTAGAAAAGCACTACTAATTGTTCAAGAAAATGCCCTATTTTTTGATGGAGTGAAAAGGGTTTGCTAAAATTTAGGAGAATAAGGGTAGCATCTTTCAATTTAGTGAAAAAAATGAAGATAATGGCAGATCACAAAAGTGATTTTTTACTCAAAGCATTCAATGGTGAACAACTAGGAGACTTGCAAAAAGTAAAAGAAATAGGAAATTAAGTCTATGTAATGGGACTACAATTGGAGTTTGAAATTTCCTGATGGTGTTCTCTCCAAGCTAGAGGAATTAGATTCATATTTATCCAAAGTGGGCTAGTTAGACTGGAAGCTTCTAAATTAGGCTTTGCAGCCCTCAATGCTCTCTCCTAGGTTTTGTACAAGTTTTTGGAACACTGGTGTGAAGTAAGACTTGCAGTTGCTTCTTGTTACAATGAGATTGTAAGAATTAAAGCTCATGTAGCCCCCTATATTGATGACATACTAAGGAAGGATCTACAAGTGAAAGTGCAGTGCCCTTATGGGTTACATGATACTGAAGCCCTATCTTTTGGTGAGAGGGCTAAGATTTTAGAAACTATGGAAAAATCTAGATCCTTTATCATTATGTTGAAACTCAAGAGTGAAAAAGTTATTCTTAAAATTTTTCAATGCTTCTTGAAAAAAATTAAAAAGCATTGTTCAGACAAGGTGAGAGTTTGTATGCAAATCATTATGTCCTTAATCTTAAATGACAATGATAAGCTTCTATTAGACTTGTTGGCCATTTGCCAAAAGGAACGGGCTATATCACCTATAGCTTATAGGGTTTCCAAAAGATTGATTGACCATAAAATTAAAACATTCCAAAATCACACAACCAAAAATGAGCTAATTTCAATGGGCTTACAAGTTGCGGGGTCTTTAAAAAGGGTAAGAAACAAATGAGAAAAGCACAAATTAGTTTCAAGTGCAGATTAGTTTCAAGTGTCACAAGACATGGACACTATATCATATTTGTAAAGGAAACAAACATATTGCAGCCTAGTGATGAGGGCAAAGATATAGGTGAGAATAGTACCATGGCTCATCAAGAGCAAACTAAATCTACAACTTTGAATACATCTATTATGCATGAATAGTAAAAAGGATGACTTTAAATTGGCTAAGATGAATAATGTGGAGGAAGAATCAATTATCATAAGTGAGGAATTTTCAAAACTCTTTATCGGTGAGTTGTAGAACTATATTGATAGAATATGTGAAGAGAGAAACTTCTTTTATGAATCCACCCTACAAATCTTATGCAAGATCAACACAAAAAATTTATTTATAGATCTAGACTATCTATTGGCTCAAGGGTAGTATGGGCTTGACTAGTTACGAAATATTTGGAATTTGGTTGTGATGCTCTGAATGATCTAGTTCACAATCACTAGTGGGAGATATAGTTATGCCAAACTGTCTCACAATTTTCTCATTTATAAATCGTGTTGTGTATAATGGAGAACTTAATGGTGCATCCATACATCAAGTATATGTTTAAAATATCAAGTTTAAAAACTCTTATTTTACAATGAACATTCTCTCAAGTATAACTATGGATCAATTCATATTAACAGACTTCATACTAATTTATAGCATAAAGGATAGCAAATGATTTGATGTATTAATATTCTCTAATCTATTTTATCATGGCATTCTAATACAACTAGGATTTAAAAAGAAAAAAATGCATGCTAACCTCATCATCTTCATCTCTTCATTTTCTTTCTTTGATCTCTTCTTTTAGTTTCTTCAGTATTCCATTCCATCAGGGTTGTGCTTGTATTTCCAATGAACAATTTTCAACATCATTCACTCAAAATTTCACACATGTGACTCACAATTTCAAGTTACAAAACTAAAACTATAATCAAAATGGGAGGAGTAGAAAATGGACATCTCTCTAAATGAAGAATCCAATAAGTGGGATGGAGGTATTACATCTATTTCCAATTTAATTATGCAAACCTTTGAATGCCATAAAGACCCATTAATAATATGCCAAGATTTTATGTCAAAGTAGGGTATGGGATGGAACTACTAATAAAGAGATTATTGAACATAATAATAAAGAGATTATTGAAATACTAACATCTAAAACCAAGGAATACTTTACTAGTAATCTATTTTGATCAGCATGTGAATTTTGAATATGGAATCTTCTGCTTTCACATCTTCACATCTTGAAAGTTATTTTTTGAAAAACATGTATCCCTAGGCTATAGATGAAGATTTCAAATATTTTCTTGGAATCGTTGACTCATGGGTTAAACTGAAAAAATGTAGCCTAGAAATCATTGCAAATTTGTTAACATCTAATAAGTACATATATAAACTCTTATAGGTAACTGTCTTAAAATTATAGATACCAAGGCTATAATCAACAGAGATTTAGCATCATTGAATTGCTAAGCCAAATAATTACCAAGATTGTTTTATGGGGAAGTACAACATTGAGTGCAGTGAAAAAAGATAAAAAGTTGTGAGATTGAAAAGAGATGTATTATGCATGCATTGGTTAAACTTAAAAATGTGACCCACCTTTCATGGGCAACAAGAAGTTGAACGCTAATATAAAATGTGTATGTATTCCAAGTTATTTTTGACATTTTTATATGTGTCACAACTTTATAAAACTACGTCTCAATTTTACATGTTTTAACTGCTATGTTTCTATTCTTAAATGTTCGTATTACACGAACTCCATAAATATGCAATTCAGGCAAACTAATTCCTGAAGCAACTCTTTAAGTAAGATATAGGTAGATGACCTCAATAAAGAACTACTTTTTAATAGACATTTTCAGTGATAAGAATAGTGTGCAGTAAGTACAAATCTACGTAAAATGACTCAAAAATATCATATTGTATTATCTCTAAACATATACTTTACTGTTTAATATCATGTGATACAATGTGAAAATGTGCCTGAGTGCAACCACAATAGGAAATTAAATCAATATTTTACAGATAACCTAAGGATACTAGAAATGAAGTAAATATTTTCTCATTCCCCCTAATAACCTAAGGATACTAGAAGAGGCCTAAATTTAATAATGTGATGCCTACATAGATAGCTTTGATACATTAATGGGGTTTTAATTTGATTTTAAAATGACAGAGAGGCCCAGATTTAATAAAACTACGAATTCAATGAAAATAAGAGTGATTATTAAATGTCTGATAATAATGATTAAATTTTTCTAGAACTGAAAGGATAGAATCACTCAAAGAGGGCATCTCTATATAAATAAAGTCATTCATTCATTTCAAAATAGTTTTTTCTAACTAATTGCAGGCAGATCTAAGAAATCCAAACCATCAAGACAAGGATTTTGGAAGTTTTTCAATCATATTGTGGCAGATCTAAACAATGGAGATGATGCAATTTGACACACATATTTCTCCTCCAAGTTTTTGGGTTGAAGATGAACTGATTACCAGCATTCATCATCAACTTAAGGTCTGATTGCAGCTATCTACCAGCAAGTTAGGCTCTAATTATCAGCATTCATCAGAAAATTAAAGACCCTATTTACATTTACTAGCATTAGAACTCTAATTCCATGCACCTACAGGCATTCACCAGTGTAAAAGTTCTACTTTCAAGCAAATTGGGGTCTGATTGCAACAAGAGGACTCAGATTTCAAGCATTTTCCAGTAATAAACTTTAGTCTCAGGCTTTTACAATCAAATTGGAGTGATTACCAGCAAATTAGAGCTTAATTTCCATCATCACCAATAAGTGCCAAGGTCTCAATCAAACAAAATCAATCAAGCTCTTGAAGCTTCACCTCCAACAACTTTATTGTTGTTGTTAACAGTGGTTTGCAATTACTTCCAGATTTATATAATTCCATATCACAATTCATTTTCCAAATCTTAGTCCTCTTTGCCATTTCCACTAAGAGTGAATTAAAACCAAATTGATAAAGGTGACATGAGGCCTAGTATTAGAAAATGACTACATTCCTAAGTGTTTAAGCCATTTAGACCTCTAATTCACTAATTTTAAAAATCTATTGTAAATGTCTAGGATCTAGTTTTAGGTACTTCAGCAGCTATTAACTTTAAAATTTAGTCCAAGTTTGATGAAAATGATTTGAAATCTAATTAGAGGTTTTTGTGACAGGATTATTCATGGATAAAGGAGGTGAGAACCCAAAATCCAAATCCAAATCCATAGCCAAAGCTAAGGAGAAGAAAGATCCACCTACAAGAGAGAAAGAAAGAAATGAGAAAGCAACTATAGGAAAGGGAGTTAGAAATGATGAAAGTGTTGAGGCATGAAGGTTGGCACAGTTGAAAGATGATACACAAGAAATGACACATCAATCCAACTTCACCTCTACATGGGAGAAAATTGGAGACACCAATCTTGGGCCATTTGACATGAAATTTTATAAGGGATAGAATGTATGGAGTTAACCAATCCAAGGTGATCAAGATGATCATTATGAGTGGCATCACACAAGCAGTGGTCTTCCCTCCTATACATCAATGGATAGAGTTAGTTTTAGAGATGGAAAAAAACTATACTCTAACAACAAAACAAGTCCTCACGCCGAAGGGAAATGTTGCAGCTCCACTCATAGTGGATGCCATAAGAGAAGCCTCCAACATCCCAGGACATAAGGAAAATGTTAGTAAGACAAAGATGGAGGCAAGAGGTGGATTCTCCCCTCTAGCAGGACAAAGAAAATCAAGATGAAGAGATTGAGATTATTGATTCAGAGGCACAATCAGAGGATGGTAAAATTCAGCCACATGAGGTGGAAGCAAATCAAGAAATCAACAAGTTCAAGAACAAAACCAAGAAGAGAACAGAGAGTATGAACTAGGAGAGATCACAACACTAGCATGGCTAAATTGAATGATGAAGAGACAAGTTAGAGTTGAGAAAATGTTGATAGTGTGGAAGAAATAGTGAGGAGAAATGATGATGAAAAGGATAATGTGCCAATCAAGAGATTATAGTTAAACACTTTTGGCAACTCTGAGCCATCTTAAAATCATACACAGTGGGAATTATTTGAAACTGAAGTAAAATAAGGTGTGTCGTTGTCTTATTATCTCCAGGAGGATTTCATTTAACTTGCTTAAGTAGATGAGTGTATCTAGATCTAAAAAAACCATGTAGTCCAGAGGAACCTAATTTTTCAACAGAGATTGTATTTTGAACACTGTGGACTTAATAGCGGGAAGAGTTACAATTTTCAATATAAGAACTTAAATGATGTCTTCTCATGAAATGCAATGATTACAAGATATGTATGAAATGGATTAGTTGAAGGGGTCTATAAACATTCAATAAAATGAAATTAAAATGTGTAGACATAGATTCTACAACTTATGCTAACATTCCTTGTTCTTGTACTAAAATAAGATCTTTGGAATAGTGCATGGGTATACATCAAAGTTTCAAACCAAGTTTCCTTTTGTGCCAAAATAAGATCTTTTAGCAAGTTTCTAGTTATTGCACTATGGATGATAGGCACAAAACATAAAGCTAGGGCCAAGTTAATCAATTTACTTAGTTAAAATGATGGAATGGTGGCTATGGTTAATCACTATCCTAATGGATAACAGTTAGAAAACCTGTGAAACGTAGAAAACTTTGTACAGACAAAAGAAGATTTATTGGTATCCAACACACCATTCAGTAACAGCTTACAGCTACTTAGCAATCCCAACTACTCTTTGAAATAGATAGGCCTCAATAGGGAGCCACTCTTATTGAGAAATCAAAGGGTTTAATTCGATTGTTTGAAGGGTAGAAGTATCTTTCATTCAATTAGTAGAGAACCTAGGGGATTGGGTATGAAAAGCTCTCTCAGTTTTGGAGATTAGGGCACAATTTGGGATAAGGTAAAAGTTTAGTACAAGATATACAAAATGACTATTTCATATTTAAAAAATATATTAAAAAAACTCAAAATTTCCATTTTAAAATATAACTAAATGAAAATATCTTGAACAACCTAAAAGAATATGAAATGTTTTAATGTAATACTAAATAGTATATGACATGCATAGTAATAATCCACTAGATATATAATTCTTCTTATAGTTATAACATGTATTAGGATTTGTGTTGCATTAACTAAAGTTACATAACAAGTAGTCAAAAGCATGAGCTAAGAAATGCCAAAAAAGAAAAAGAAAAATATTTGTACCTACCCCATGAATTTATCCAGTAACAAGCTCCAATATTTTAGAATATCATAAAAGAAAAATAAGTTTTGCAAGTGATAGAAGATGAGAAAAAATTGAATACAAACAAAACAACATACTCCACAAGGTATATTCCCATCATACCAAGTAAAAATACTTATCAACCATCTTATCACAACTTCACTAAGACATTATATAAGGTATTTTTAGCTAATTTTAGTATGTATAAATATTCATGGCATAATGGTATTTTGCAAATCAGGGCAGGGGCACAAAATTTTACATTAAAATGGCCAGCCAACCTCAAGGCATGATACTACCTATTGTCCAAAAAATTTAGAGGGATTTACTCAAGAAGCAAGCCTTGTGTTTTGGAAGCAATTGCAAAAATAGGACACTACAGTCAAAATGGGATGTAAGTAAACCTTCAACCAAGACAAAATTAATTTATATAATGTAGGCCCCATATAAAAAAAATGGGTATTTAATAATCATGTAATAAATTTGTATTGGCCCTTATTATTACAAATGATTCGATGAATATAAAATAAAATGATATGCAAAATTACATTGTGCTTTAAAAAATCCAGTGAAAAAAAAATTCAATAAACTTGCTTGTATGTTGTTGAATACCAAATGCATACAGTACCATCTTCAGAACCAGTGATAATGATAGGAAGTTCAAGATGAAAGCAAATTGTTGATACATTATGGGTATGTCTGTCAAGAGTGTGGATTCAACTTTTTGTCTGGTAATCCCACAGCTGATAAAAGTACACCAAATAAAATGAGTAGTGGACTATTATTCAAAAAGATCCATACAAAAAGTAACAAATGTCAACCAGGAAGGAATTTGTAAAGAGTACCTTGGCTATATGATCATCTAAACCTAAAATTAGATATGATCTGTCACCTCTTATAAAGTGAACCCCAAACAACTCCATGGCATCAACTTTTTTTGGCCTAGATAGGAATGAATCAACCTTCTAGCTATTATTGACAATGATATTAAATAGACAACCATTATAGTTATCAGAGTAGCTATTCTCTTGAGCATCAAAATACAATCCCAAACTCCCTGAGAAAGTTTCTATTACAGATGTAGAATTGACCAGATGAGGGTTCTTGAACTTGACATAATGTGCCTTGTAGAAAGCATATCACCTATATGACCCAAAAGTGAGAGGCCGTAATTATGCAATGTATACGAATTACTTTGCACTAAAATTTTGTGTTTTTTACTTTGCACCGACACTGATGTCAGAAAACTAGTTGAAAGCCAATGGTATTTCACAAATGGCTTACCCTCTGCTACCATATTCTAGAATCACTCAGTAGATTAATCTTCACTTGACCCATGAAAAAGGTGACAAAAGCCAACGTGCTACAACTACTAGACATTAAGGACAAATCTTTCTTGTGTTCCAAACAATGCTCTAGCATCAAAAGCTAGGAAAACCCACACGAATGTATAAGCTACTGTAGCTTTGAACTTGTTAACCCTGACCAGAAAGTGAAACATCAAGAAGTGTATCTCAATGTTGTGGGTGAAGTCATTCTTCTGTCCAGCCCAGTTGAAGAATTTTCTGGCAAGTACGTGGTCTCTATGGGTCTTGAACAAAACATGGTTTACTCATAACAGGGTAAATGTAGAGGCAATTTGAGAGAGAAAATCCCAGTGGGCATGAATGAGGTTGTTGTAGGCCACATTGATGAAGTCCATGTCTGAACCCTTGGCCTCAGAAATGCTACAATTTGGAAATGGTAATGGGAAGAGGACTCCCATCGTCCTTAGTTTTGAACCCCAAGCATCTCCCATGTGGGTGGGAGTAGCAGTCCTCATCACAGAAAACTCACGTGCAGGAAAGACAAAGTGAAAGTTACAAAAAAAATTTTTTTTTTTTATGCATAAGCCCCATGTTGGTCAAAATTTTGACCAACACGGGGCTTACATGTCAAAAATAAAAAATTTTGCCTTAAATTTCGACCAAATTAAACTTATTTAGTGAATGGTCAAAAATTTTGGTCGAAAAATGAGGTTAAATGTAGTAGTGATACTACACATTATGAACTAAATTTGATGCTCAATAATGCTAAATCAAGTAATGGTGTGAGATTCGCATAAGTCATTAAGATTATTCACTCTCTCATGCACATTTTTTCCATTGTTTCTTAGACCATCTTCTATACATTTTTAACATGGGTAACAAGTGATTCTTCAAAATTTTATGGGTAAGAGTTTAACATTTAAGCACACACTTTTAAGTTGGTTGTTTTGGAATTTCTTATGCTATGTTATTGTTTGCACAATTATTTCATAATTTATCAGGTCATTGAAAACATATCATTGTTATAGACACATTGACCTACAATGGTTTTTTAACAGATTCTCATTACTATCGAAAGGTTACATCACTTTCACTTTCATGTTCTCCAATATTATTCTTTCAGGCATTAATTTCCAAATATTTTGTAATCACAAAGCAACTCCTCCATTTTGAAAATTTACCTGTTTACCATCTTAAAGCTGATACATTTGTATATTTGTTTGGCATATTGTTTCAACTTTGTGGTAAAGTCGCGATGTAGTCTTTAAATATGACATGATAATATAAACAATCCTATGAGCCTAGATTAAGGATTAACATTTCTAGTCATACTTGACATTACGATCTCTTTTGTGATCAATTTCTAGTAATTAGTGCATCAACAGTGCAAGTGATTTGAACTAAGGAATTGCTTTTGGCTCTTGGAAGGCTGTCTTTCTCCATTTTTTTATGAGACTGGAATTTAATAGTCAATAGTAATGTGTCTCAAATAGCCCTTTGGATTGTTTGAAGAAAGAAAGATTAGTCTTAATAATAAAAATTGGGAATCCTCTTGTAGGTTTACAATACATTCAGCCATGGATCTCCATGAATGGTCAACATCCTTGGCAACATAAATCCTGTGCACATGCATTGTTTCCTACTATTGAAATTGAGATCATGCTACTTGAAGAGTTGAAATAGAAAATAATTGATGGATTTGTGATAGTGTTACCCAGTTTGCACCTTTCAATTATAGTCAATGTTTTCTCCACCATCATGTGACTTACTGATTTAGTGATTTTCCTTGACGATCAAAATACTTAGAAGAGAAAATTAGAGGACCGACTTAAAAGAAATATTACTCATTTTTGCAGGTGCAGAACATAAAACATGAATTCTAAAAGTGAATTTGTATTCTTATACCTTACTGTTCAAATAGATTTATAATCAATGCGGGTGTATTGATTTTAGTTTTCCATTTCAAACATCGCATCAACAAGATCTCCTGGTAAGGTGGGGAGGGGTGAGTGGTAAGGCATTTACAAATTGTATTTGATAGATTTGTGCCAGTTTCAAGCTTCACAATTTATTTGAATATTTACGAATCAAAATCTTCTTTTCTAGCATTGTGACTGTGTGATCAGAATTCCTCATTACAAAAAAAGCACAACCTCTCTATGGAAACAACATAACCAATCGGCTACTTGGCATGAAAACAACATGCAACTGCTAGTTATTTTAGGATAGGGATTTCTTTAGCAATTGAATACAGATAATTTGATTTCATATGAAGCCAATTTCCCAAGGTTTGTTGACACTGTGCATGGAAGTGCATGTTCAAAGCTTGCAGTAATCTACTACTACAAAGCTGACTTTTTTGTGTTGTCAAAATATTTTGCATGTTTCTATTTGTTTTACATTAATATGTTAATATTCAAGTATAGCAATTTATTTTTTGGTTCTATGTTGATGGATTAAATGTAGCTTATGCTCCTTGATGATAGAAAGAAATAAACAAGTATTAAAAATAGTGACTGATCAGGTCATGTTTACAAAAATGTTGAAAGCTATTCCATAACAGAAAATGAAAAACCTTTCCATTGTTAGAGTCATGTAAGATTGCATTATATAATTGTATATAGATGAGAGGAGAGTTGGCAAAATCCCAATACATGACATTAAAGAGTCGTACTATATTCTTAGTTCTATGATCAATAAATTAATAGATGCATTAACAGAGAATCGTAACATCTTGCATGCATGGTTTTAAGCCATTCATAAGTGCCTGATTTCTGGATGTGTTTATATGAAACACCCTAGTTAATGGTATGATTTTCATTCAAGATGCTAAAGACATAGTAAAGACATAGTCAGAATTGTTGTCTTTGATACAAATCTTGAACACCAGTATAACTCTTGCAAGGAGTGTGGAACTCGATTTCTCATATGTCTCAATCAACACTCAAAACACATACAAATCTAAAATATATAACAACAAAGAAAAGGAAATGGGCAGTAGAGTTGCAGGAAAAAACCTTCAAATTCTCCCAAAAAGAACTTCAAATCTTTCCCCAAAATCTACCCTTCCTACGAATGCTGAAAAAATGATCACTTTATCCCATGCTGATTTACCTACTAGTTTCATTTTCGTGCTAAATATATAGTCAAAGTTATAATGTAAGAGTGAATGGTTATTTAAAAAACTTTGCACAGCTCCCTCCACGTGGATATCCCTGCATCAACTCTACATGAATTTGAGATTGTTTTACTCATACCATTTACATAAATAATAAATTGCAATTCTTGTACTTTTTTTGTTGTTCTTCAATGTTCAAAAGTTAACCCTTCATTGTTTCTATATTATTTTTATTGACATCCAAAAAATGTTAGTAAATTCATCTCTGAAACCCATCAGAGTCAGCCTGCCCCAAGTTTAGGGTAACACTATTTGTTTCTATATTACTTTTTCTACCATCTAAAAAGGTGTGAGAAAATTCACCTCTAAAACCCATCAGAGTCAGCCTGCCCCAAATTTAGGGTAACATTGTTAAAAAACAATTTTGAGAGAGGGTGCATTTGTGGTAAACTTGCAAAAAGTTAAAACTTGAGATCAACTTGCAACTCGCAAAGACCTGAGGTCATGTACTTATTGCATTCACTCAATCAACTCATGAATTTTGACAGAAACTGCCTTGTTTTAAAATGTCAAAATGAATGCTACAATTTGGAAATGGTAATGGGAAGAGGACTCCCCTCCTCCTCATTTTCGAGCCCCAAGCATCTCCCATGCAGGTGGGAGTAGAAGTCGTCATCACAGAAAACTCGCTGACGAGAAAGACAAAGTGAAAGTTACAAACATTTTTTTTATTTTTTTATGCATAAGCCCCATGTTGGTAGAAATTTTGACCAACATGGGGCTTACATGTAAAAAAAGAAATTTTTTGCCTTAACATTCTAACCAAATTAAACTTATTTAGTGAATGGTCAAAAATTTTGGTCGAAAAATGAGGTTAAATGTAGTAGTGGATCCCCCTTTAGTGCAACAACCTCCTACTCCTCCAAAGAGAAGGAGGCATCATAATTTGAAATTACATGTGCTAGAAGAGGATGAGAATGAGGAAGATATGGATGCTCCTATGAGCACTTTTCTTAAGAGAGCTAAGAAAAACAAAAAGAAGAAATGATGTTTTAAAAATGCTCTTTGATAAACCTTGTTGGATAATGAAAGAACTTTTTTTAAAGTAATTATCTATGAATGATGCATACTAATACTAGTTTTTATTTTATGTTAATGAATATTGTTATGTATTAATGAAGTCTTGATTAGTATTGTTTATTAATGAATGTTATATCATATTAATGAATGTTATGTGATTGTATTGATTGAATGTTATAGTTCATAAATGGATGAATGAATGAATGAAGTATGTAATTAGATGATAATGGGTAATTTAGATTGATATTAGGGGGAGGGGGTGAGGCTAGATGAGCTTCCACCTTTATGTGGTTGGCCTTGTTAAGTAGAGAATATTATAGTATTCTTGAAACCAAGTGAAGCTTAAACTAACATACCAAGGAATCGCAAACCCAAATCCATATACCTCTCATCTTCTCATCCCAATAAGTCATCTTTTCTACCACTTTTATTTGGAAGAGTCTAAAGCCTAATCAATTCATCATTTGCATATCTTGAAATCATAATGCTCCAAAGAAAAGAATGATGTGCTTGAATAATGCACACTATTTCTTTCACCCAATTTATTTGGATGCCAATTGCTTGCATCACCAAGTTGAGGTAGTGTAACTTGTAAGGTGCCCAAAATATGTGCTCATATCTTTCCTTAACTAATGTAGAGTCTACAACCTTAATCCACCAAAATCTTCTTAAGTGCCTAATAGCACCCAACCCACTGCAAGATTCCAAGCAAGGTTACCAGCCTTTACCCAATGTTGACCTCTATTTGTCCAAGTGGACTCCACTTCTCTAAGGTCTTACACGCTCTCTAGGGCTCTCAGCAAACTTGGGTAAAATTAATTCTTTAGAGACACCAGCCCTCAACTAGGCCAAATATGGAAAATTAGGTAAAAATGCTTTCAAGGCTTCAAACAAAGACTGGTTTTGTCATTCCTAGTCCTATATACCTTACTTTTTATTAAATACAAATACTAGAACTCCACCACTTAACCTTTGATTCAAATATGACCCCATTTTCCAACAAGATTATCTAATATGAATCCTAAAATCTCTTCCCACGATAGTGGTTGGCTTTGACATGATTTTATTAAGTTCATTTTGTGTATACAGGTTGGAATGGAGCATTGAGCTCGTTGGGTTCACCAAAAATTCTGGCATGGTGCTCTCTGGAATATCCATGAGGTATGAAATTAATGCTATTGTAGTTTGAGCTAAAGTGGATGAAAAAATTATCTTCAACCCTAAAATTCCACTATAACAAAAAAAAAAAAAGGTTTACTTACTCTATTCTAATCAAACCTTCACTTGGTTTTGTAGTCTAATCACAGGCCTAGAGATGGACCTTTTTGAAATGAATGATATATTTACCGTCCTCAATTCCATCCCTGCCAATGTCTTACTCACATACAGACTCTACTACAAAGACCTTGTGCCATGTCTTTTTTTTGGTGTTGTATGGATTACCCCTTACCTTGTCTTCTATATTTTTACAAATTCAATATTGGAAAATGGTGCAATAATGTTAAGGATCCTGAACCAATACAACATCTACTCATACAATCCAAGGATTAGTTACCACTTACTAGAAAGGCCTTTCAGCTTGCATTCAAGAAAAGTAATTTATTTGCCTCTTTCTTTGCATAGGTTACCTTAACTGTTTACTGATTTGTTTATAACTAATACATGAACTTGTCCTCATGGAAATTTCTTGAATGTTTTTCATATTCAAATTTGATCTATTGCATTGTAATATTCCAATTTTCTTCTTGCACTTTGTTGACAGTGAATCTAAAGAATACTTGGCTAGGGAGAACTCATATGCATATGTACGTGTTTATAATTTCAAAATAATTTTATAGCATAAGCTATAGTAATTTCTTGTGATATTGTTGTTTTAAACCTTGTCTTTTAGGAAGGACTTGTAGTTCCACATCTTGGTTAATACCTTTTATTTTTTATATTAGAATAGTTTAATCAATGGATACAATCAGTTAAGCTGGATATATTCAATAGAAAAGTATCAAAATTCTAGAAGTTGCTTCAGGAATTAGATACAATAAAGGAATGCATCTTATTACATATCAAGATCTTATCCCATGGAAACAAAAAGGAAGTATATATAGCACATAGAGTTAAGAGTAGCAGTATAATCATCAAAGCACATCAAAAATTGATAGTATCAAACTTGATAAAGAAGTAACTAACATCCTTCATGAAGGCCCCAACCATCATTACTTTCCAGAGACTCCAAAAAGTTTGTAGCAAATAGTTCATCATTCTAGCCTGCTAGGACATATTCCTTTGGTGCATTATCATCAAGGCCCTTGAAATCTTCATGTTTATTCATATTAGGAGCAAAGTTCTAGGTGTCATTGGAAATATTCAGATCTTTCATCATCTTATCTAGTTGATTTAGTTCAACAGGATCCACCATATCTTTGTATTGACTTAGATAGTGGATAGCTTTGACATCTTCCTTGTGAATGGGAAGCATTCTATGTCAAACTAGCATCATAAACTGAGCCACAGAAATCTCCAAAAATTTATGAGTTTACTTGTAAGCCTAGTAAGTCTTCTGGAGTACTTGGACAGGGAGAACTCATATGCATGTGTACATGCTTATTATTTTAGAGAGTCTTTATAGCATAAGCCGTAGCAACTCCTTGTGATATTGTTGTTTTAAACCTTACCTTTTAAGAAGGAACTATAGTTCCATGCTTTGTTGACTACCTTTAAATTTTGCACTATATACCATATATTAAATATCCACTCCACTTACATTGTTTTAATAATTTATTTTTCTCTTAAATGAAGGATTGGTAGCTTCACTGATATTTCTTTCTAGTTATGTCAACTATGCAATCTAAAATATGAAATAGTGAGCAAGAAGAATGGACTGAATAACATTGACAAGGTGATAAAGCAACAAGACCTTCAATATATGAACACAACCTTACTATTTTCCATGGCATTGAAGCATTGCATGAATAAGGCTATGTTTCAATTGCAAATTCTAATTTTCCTAGCAACATTTAATTAAAACCCTATTAAAATGAAGACAACAACTTTCATTTCAGCTGGAGAAATCACAAGTGTTAACCAAATGAATAGGGCATAATATGTCACCACCAAGCATGGTTAAAGGCTCCAATAATATTAAAACACTTTAAAATAAACTCTTTTGAAATTTCTCTAGATTTCCAATGTCTAGTGTTGAAAATGTCCAACTTTCAAGAAATCCAGTTTAAGGTATTCAAGGTTCAAGACCTCAAAGATCAATGCTCAAATACAAATGTAGAAGGAATCATGTAATTTGAAAATCCAAGAGTCAAGTAGTTCTTGTCAATAAATTCCAAAACAAAAAAACATTAACTTTTTCTAGACGTTATAATCAAGAATGCCCTGGTGTATATGTATGAAAAATATAGAAGGTTGCAGAGGGCACACAAACTATTTGATAGAAAGCCTAAATGAGAAGTGGTTCCATGGAATGTAATGATTGTGGGATATGCACAAAATGGTAGTTTTGGTGATGCTTTAATTATTTTTAAAGATATACCTAAACCAAATATGGGATCATGGAATGCAATCATTGTTTGATGTCCTCAAAATGGGGTTGTGGAAAAAGTCTTGGATGCTTTTAGTCAAATGCAACAAATTGGTAACAAACCCATTCAATTCACTTTTTCTATCATCCTCTCAACTTGTGATAAAATTGAAGATTTGAAAAAGGGCATGAATATCAATCTAAACATAATAAAAAATGGAATTTTTTCTAATATCATTGTTGGGAATTCCCTAATTGACATGTATGAAAAATATAGAAGTATAGGGAAGGCATGTGCATTGTTTGACTGAATGCCTCAGTGTGACATGGTCTCTAGGAATGCAAAGATTGTAGGACATGCACAAAATGGTGATATCACTAGGGTATTAAGACTTTTCAAAGAATGGCCTCAACCAAAAGTGCTCTCATTGAATGCAATAATATCTAGATTTGCACAATATGGACTTATTGAAAAATCTATGGATCTTTTTGAACAAGTACAATAAACTAATATCTAACTCAATTAGTTAAACCTCATTAGCATGCCCCTATTTTGTGCTAAAATGGGAGCTTTGAAAAAGGGCATGCACATCCATGAAAACATAATTGAATGTAGATTTTTATCAAATGCAGGAGTTAGGAATAGGATAATAGACATGTATGTGAAATATGGTAACATACAGAAAGCACATAAAATATTTGACAAAATGTGTCAACCTAACATGTCACATAGATTACAATCATTGTAGGATATGCACACAGTGGGTTTTTTGAAAGGGATTTGGAGCTTCTTAAAAAAGTACAACTATAAGGTACAAAGTGCAACTTTGTAACCTTTTCCAGCATCATCCCTATCTTAATCCTATATCCAAATAAAGGAGTGCATTATTTCTTTGTGCAAAAATGGGAGATCTAGTAATTTTCAAAAGGTAAGAGGATTGATAAAAGATAAAGGAATAAAAGAGCTACCTAGATGCAGGTGGATTGAAATCTGTAAAATGGTCCATTATTTTGATATAGGGTTAAGATTTCCCACAAACATATGAGAGTATGCAAAGTTAGAAATTTATCTTGCAACATGAAGACAATGGATATATTAGTCTTTTAGTTATTCATTGTTTTTTGGTTGGTTAAAGTAATTAGAAATCTTCTACTTTTCTTTGAGTTCCTCATATTCTTTTGCAGTTCCGTAGTTTAGCTTGTTATGAAGATATTCTTGGTAGCATTTCAATGGTTAGTTGTTAATGACTGATGCATTTCTTTATTACAGTAAATTATACTAAGAAGGAAAAAATTTTAACCGTACATGTAAAATTCTCATGAAAGTGATGCTTGTATGAGGAATCCTCTTTGTGCAAGGTAGTGAGAAGGATTAGTCATGGAAGGAAAATAAATGAGTTCTACGATTTCCTACTACATAAATTTTGACACATTCTCCATGGTAATTACTTTTAAGAGCAATCTCGAAGGAAACCATAAAAAATCTAACCTAAAATATTTTATTGTGTTATTTAGGTACACTGTATTATGTCTGACTCTAGATTTTTTTTGTGAAAAATGGGCATGATTATTAGTCCTAATTTGTAATTGGGTTCTTTTATATTTTCATTTGGGTAACAAAAATTCCAATTTCTTATATTCTACATCATTTTCCATCATTTATCAATAATTATAATAAAGACCTAAAGAGACCTCAAAAAAATCGTTGATTGTAGATCAATAAACTAAAAGGAAATAGGAGGGGATGTCAGCCAAGGTTATAGGGAAAGGCCTTTTGGTTAACTATCAATTTTAGAATGGTCATTTGTCTGTTGAAGTAGTGGCTTATAAAATAGGATTAATCTACTCAACATTTAGGTAAATTTGATAATGAAAGATTATTTGAATAATTAGGGGTCACCACATTTCCTCTACTCAAGATTCAGGTAAATTTAATAATGTAAGATTATTTGAATAATATGTTACATTGAATAGTTATAACTATATTCATAGGCTTCAATCAAAACATAAATTTAGGAACAATTTCATTTTTTTAGAATATGGAAATCATAGTACAGATTTGAAAGAATAGCACTTCAGGGTAGCACATAAATTCATGCCTTTACAATTTGATGATGAGGGAAGGCATGTTTCTCTAACACATTCTTACCCTTTTCGGTAGGCCTACGAGTTTATGTAGGATTATATTTTTCAAATACTAAGAAATTACTAATTGTATATCATTTCATTAAGATATTTTCAAGCTTCACACTAATCAACCCAAATGAAAAAATATTAAGTTTTCCTATAAAAAAATTTTCTAGATCCTAGAGTCATTTCATGGAGCCAACCAAAATACATTTGCAAGTCACTCAAGTGTTATTTTCAAATTTTGGTAGCTCACATATGCCTCATAAAATAGGATTACTAGATGGCTTGGAAAATATGGAAGGTGGAGAATTTTTGTGGGAAACAAGGAAGATTGAAATCTTAATGGAAAGGCCCTTCTTTACACAACCAAAGATTTTATTCAGTGGACCAAAAAGAAGCACCCTCTCCATTCCTCTAAGAAGACAAGAATGTGAGAGTGCCTTGATTTTTATCCTGTTTCTCCATTGGGAAAACATGGTCTTGATACTTATGTTACTAGGCCTAAGATCAAACATGTCTTGAAGGCATCCCTCGATGAAACAAGATTTGAGTATTATACAATTGGGACTTACTTCACAAACATTGATAGGTATGTTCCAGACAATACAAGTGCTAACAAAAAATATGGATTGAGATATGATTGTGGAAAATTCTATGCATCCAAAATATTTTTTGATAGTCATAAGAATAGAAGGTTCTTATTGGGATGGATCAATGAGTTAGACAAAGTTCAGGATGATATTGCAAAGGGGTGGTCTAGTGTTCAGGTAAGGTTTGACCCAAATTTTCACTTCTATATATTTATGTAGTCTTATTACCTAGAAACTAATTGTATTGAATGTGTTTTGATGACTTTTAGTCTTTTAGCTATTCATTGTTTTTTGGTTGGAATATGTTGTGTACATGTATATTTGTTTAGTTATCATTTGGTTGATTCTCTATTTTTTTTTTGTTGGTTCATTTTTATTTAAAATTGATGAAAGATTGTAGTAATGCAAAAATGAATATTGTTCCTCATCTTATACTATTTTCACATTAATATCTTGTGGAGATTATATTTTTTTGGACTCTACAAGGTTTTCATAAGTGACCCAATATCTAATTGTTTTGCAAGAAGAAGTGACAGTGATTCAGAAAAAATTCTAAAGATGAAAGTGACAAGGATGTGAATCAAATGATACCCATGGTATGATGATGAATTGGAAGGCTTCCATTTGGGAAGGTATTATTCTATTTTTTTGTTCTAGCTTATAGCTCATTTAAGACCTTCTTGATGAAAGGTTGAGACTGCTAGCAAGAAGAGGACTTTGTTGGAGTCATCTACTAAACCTAAAATTATTGTTGATAAAAAGGAAAAGACAACAGTAACTGGTGAAGTAAAAAATTTAGATTAGTGCTTAAATACTTTCTCATTAACAATGTGCTGATATTTTGAAAAATAATTTGATATTGAAACTTATCTTAAATTATGAAATTGGTAACATGACTAGAGGGAAGTTTCAATTATTTGAAAGAAAATTACTTACACTCATTTAATAATAAATCTAAGTGAAGATGAAGTTATTTTAGACTAAATTCTAGTTGATATGGGTGATCAACCTTATTTTTGTGTACTTGGTTACCTTCTACATCACTATTCTCTAGTAGATTTCATTTTCATGGAGCATTTAAGGAATTTGTTAGATTTCTCAAATGTTAATGATTGAGTAAGTAGTTATAATTCCAATTGAATTATATTATAGGTTTTAGCATTTGTAAACAATCTTATGTATTCAGTATGGATGATGAATTTTCCTTTGTGCTTGGTTAAAACACGAGGAATATGCTAGTGGCTTTTCTGACTATAAGTGATATGAAATAGAAACACAACGAAGATTTGTGTGTTTATTGTTGTTCCTATTATGTTTAGTTTTTATGATGACAAAGAATTTCAAACAAGGAGGGACCCATAGTGGATACATTTACATCTTTTTCTGCCTTAGTCACTGATTAATTCTTTTTAAATGTATATGCATTTGAAGTACAAATATTTTCAACCAAGAAAGAGAAATATGGAACCAAACAATAGAGCTTTAACAATATCACATTGTTAAACAATTAAGATTCGTGCAGGCATCTTCTAAGCTTGCTTCTATTCATAGATTTGTCTCCAAAGATTCAAGGGAATGTTGGGATGTCATATCTTTTTTGGTCTAAACTTGTTGCGACACAAGAAAAATGGCAACCTATCTAAAGGTTTCACTTTGGCTTCATTAAATCATTTTTCTAAGCTTACTACACTGAACTGAGGATATCCAAATGAACTCAAAATCTTTGTTGTTGTCATGTGTCTGAATGGAATGTATTATATATATAGTTTTCTTCTGGTTCTTGAGATTGACTCCATTAGTACATACATTTGGTGAATAGTTATTTTCTGCATTCATACGCTAATCAATTGAAATTGTAGAAGCTACTGTGAACTTGGGAATATTTGATTGAGCTTAGTCTTTATTGTAGTCATATCCTTCTAGGCTAGAAGAAGCAGCCAACAACTTATTTCCTCCTAGGGTTGTACATGTAATAGTTAAAGAGGATGCAATGCTACCCCTAATTGCCAAACATTGAAGAATTTCCCACTCCATAGCCCTTAAATAAACAATGTTGACCAAGTTGAGATTAGAAACCTTATTCAACACACTTTCACCTATTTTTTTCACTTTAGCTTCTACATCAGCACTCACATAAGGGATAGGAGCCCACAACAAAGATGAAGATTATCAGTATGTGGTGCAAGTTAATCAGTGAGGAGGAGTTCTTAAACCATATTGTGTGATCAACACATATGAAGTGCCTCACACCCTTGTAAGTCTTTTAATAGTCTTAGCTTCCTTGCGGCATTCTATAAAATGGTTCACATGCCTTACCTATGATTTGACATTTTGCATGCATCCTACACTCTCTCATTTGGCTAATGATGGATTACAGAGAGTGATCTGAAATGATGATGCTAAAAGACACACACAATCAAATCCAAAATGATTTTGCATTACAAATGGATTGTGGAAATTTAATATTGTTAATTTTACATGCATGTCTACCAAGACAATCACAACTTAAACATATATATATATATATATATATATATATATATATATATATATATATATATATATATATATATATATATATATATATATATATATATATATATATATATATATATATATATATATATATATATATATATGTTTAAGTTGTGATTTTCCTCGTAGACATGCATGTAAAATTAACAATATTAGATTTCCACAATCCATTTGTAATGCAAGTTCATTTTGGATTTCATTGTGTGTGTCTTTTAGCATCATTGTTTCAAATCACTTTCTATAATCCATCATCAGGATGAGAGAGTGCAGGATGCATGCAAGATGTCAAATTATAGGCGAGGTATGTGAACTATTTTATAGAATGCCTCAAAAAAAAATTGGTCAACCATTGGTCAAAATTTCAACCAATGGTTGGCAGTTTCCTACCAAGAATTGGTCAAAATTTTGACCAATGCCTGGCAATTTCCTACCAAGCATTGGTCAAAATTTCAACCAATGCCTGGAAGTTTTCAACCAATTCTTGGAAGTTTTTGACAAAACATTGGTCAAAATTTTGACCAATGCCAAAAAAATTTCTACCAAGCATTGGTCAAAATTTTTGCCAATTCCTGGTAGAAATTACACTAGGGCTCTAGAAATTTTTTGACCAATGAATTGGTCAAAATTTTGATGAGAAAAACTTTGACCAATTGGTTGGTTCAAATTTTGACCAACCTGAGTCAAAATTTTGACCAATATTGGTCAAAAAATGGGTTCAAATGTACTAGTGTTAGGCTCACCATTGAAGGCTTAAACATGCTCGGATGAGGTCCAAAAACTTAATGGATGGGTGCTTGATTCAATCCAAGCCTATAGATCAAAAGTTGAGAATTCTGAAAAGTGCTTATATTAGCCAATCAGAGGAATGGTTTGAGAGTTATGGCCTTCCAAAGTTGAGCCAACCAAAACTTCTAAAATGAATGTCAAAAATTATTTGGCCAACTCTACATATATTGTTAGGGTTTGGCAACCCTAGGTATTAATATTGAATTTCCAAGACCTTCCCAAGTGGCATATATTTTCCTATTTAAGAAATATTCATATATTATCTAGGACAACTCTATGTGATACCTCACAACTTTGTCTTGTAGATTACTATAATGAAGAAGCTCATGTGGGTTAGCATGTTGTAATTCTTAGTTTATAATTTTGCATTTGTGGTGATAATAAGAAGCCCAAATTTTGTTCTTAAAAATTACTTTTTTTTTTTAATGTTTTTATGGTATTAAGGGAAGCATCCTTCATCAAGTGGTATCAGAGCTAGATTTCTTGAGTGTGTGGATAGATCACCAACTATGAAGTAGTCCACAACAAGAACCTAGTTTGGGATAAGTGTGTAGACCAATTGCCAATTCTTAGGCCATTTTTTCTTAGGTTTTAGTGGAAAAGAAAAAAATTCTCCATGAAGAGAGCATGGTGGAAGATTTGTAGGTATTACACTTGAAGGTTTTAGAGACCTCTAGAGGAAAATGAAAGCATTGCAAGAACAAATGCATAGAGGAATGAATATTTTCGTAGAAGAGGATGAAAGTGAGGATGAAAGAGAAGAAGAAGGAACTGTTGATCTAGAATTAGTAGATGAAGTTCTTAACCCAAAGGAGGTAAATATTTTTAAGGCCATTTCCAAGATTGAAAAAAGTCCTAAGTTTGATGTTCCAACATTTTTAAGGAAATCTAAACGCAAAAGAATTGATTGATTAGATCAATGAATTGGAATAGTAATTTGAATATGAAGATATTGAAGATCTAGATAGGGTCAAGTTTTTGAAGGCTAAACTAAAGGGTCACACAAAGATTTGGTGATAGGAGATCCAATTGGAGTAAAATAAAATGGGGAAGGAAAAAATCACCAAATGGGATTGGACGATAGCTAAAATGAAGTGATAGTTCATTCTTGTGGATTATGAGCTTGATCTACTAAATAAAATGCAAGGGTTGAAGTAGGAAGGAATATCTAGTCAAGAGTATACTGAGGAGTTATATTGAGTTCTCATTAGAACTAGCCATGTAGAAGCTAACAAGAAGAAAGACATTCATTACCTTAATGGGTCAAGGCCAAGAATTCAAGATGAGATGAGTCTAGTTTGAATGACCATTATTGAGGAGGCATACTAGTTTTCCCTGAGAGTTGAGGAGAAGCTAAAAAAGTTTGATAATAAGAATAGTGAAAGAGGTCGTGGTGGATGATCTGGTGGATAGTCTTATGGAGGCTGAAATGATGATCAAAAGAATAAGGATGAGGTGAGAATTAGTAGTCAAAACCAGTGGGAAAATAATTCCAATTTTTCCCACAGTTAGAACAATAGAGATCAGAGAGGAAGAGGAAGAGGAAGAGGGAAAGGATCTGGAAGATGAGGCTTTTGTTCAATATGCTTTCATTATGGAGAAAAAGGGCATAGAGCATTTGAATATTCTCATTGCCAAGAAAGGATAGATTGGAGAATAAAAGGCCAAGCCAAAGTTATGCATGTTGATTAAGATCCCAGATCACCATATTATAAATATATTAAAAGAGGAGAAGTCTTATTAAATAAACGAGTCCTACAAAATGAACCTAATAAAAGAAGGAGCTTGTTTCACACAAGGTAAAAATGTGAAGATGAGTGTTCTGATATGATCATTTGTGGTGGTAATATGTTGTCAGAAAATATGGTCACAAAGTTAAATCTCAAGAGGTAGAAACACTCATGTCCATATCATATTTCTTGGGTGTAGGATGACCATAAGGTCATGGTCAATGAGTAATACCTAGTGAAGTTCAAGATTGGAAGTTACCAAGATGAGGTGTTGTATGATATCGTACCTATGGACATATGTCATATGTTATTGGATAGGTTGTGGCAGTTTGACATGCATGTTGTATATGATGGGCGAGAAAATACCTACACTCTGACAAAGGATGAAGTGAAACATAAGTTGAAGCCATTAGAGGAGAAAGAAGAAAAGGTGTGTATTGCTACAATAATATGCTTTATTAATAGAAAGGAGTTTCTCTAAGGTATGAAGCATGAGCATATGTATTTTTTGTAATTTAAAAAGATGGTAAAGAAGAAGTAGAGGAAGTACCTATAGAAGTTACAAATTTTTTGGGAGAGTTTCCTAATATTGTGTCTGATAATGTACCTAATCGATTACCACCAATAAGGAAAATTAGTCACTAGATGGATTTGATTACAAAAGCCAGTTTGTTAAAAAAGACAATGCACAAAATGACACTAGTAGAAAGTGAAGAGTTGAATAGATAAGTGCACAAATTGTTGTAGAAGGAATTGATTTTAGAGAGTTTGAGTCCATGTGTTGTACCAGCAGTATTAACACCAAAGAAGAATGGAGAATGAAGGATGTGTACAAATTATCGAACTATCAATAAGATAACAATTAAGTATAAGTTTTCATTACCATAGATAAATGATATTATGGACTACTTCAGTGGAGCTATGTGTTTCACTAAGATAGATCTAAAGAGTGGGTACCATTAGATTTGCATAAGAGAAGGAGATGAATGGAAGACTACCTTCAAGACAAGGGAAAGAGTGTACGGGTGGTCATTCATGCCTTTTGGGCCAACCAATGCACCAAGTACTTTTATGAGGCTCATAAATGAGGTATTGAAGGATTTTTTAGGTAATTTTTTTTTTTTTTACCTAGATGATATATTGATCTTTATTAAGACATTCAAGGATCATTTGACACATATTCAAAAGGTGTTTGATAAGTTGAGAGAAGAACACTTTCTGATAAACCTGAAGAAGTATAGTTTTATTAAGATGGATTCAATGTACTTGGGATTTGTAGTCTTATAAGAAGGTATGTAAATGGACCCAAAGAACATGAAGGCTATCCTTGAATGGCCTACTACAAAGGGTGCTATAGCATTAAGATATTTTTCATGGATTGGCTATTTTTCACAAAAAAATTATAAGAGGTTTTAGCAATATTTGTGGACCCTTGACTAAAATAATGAGAGAGGATAGGAAAGAATTTAACTAAATTGTAGGAGTAGATAAAAGTTTTTATCTGTTCAAATAGAAAGTTATAGAGTAGCCTATTTTAACACTTCCAAATTTTAACAAGGTGTTTTAAGTAGATTGTGATGTTAGTGGTACTGGAATAGTAGCTATTTTGAGCCAAGAAGGTAGACCTATTTCTTACTTTAGTGAGAAATTGAATCATGCCAACAGAAAATATTCTATTTATGATTAGTAATTATATGCTATAGTTCAAGAATTGAAAAAGTTGAGACATTATATTCTTCCTAAGGAGTTTGTTTTATATACTGATCATGAAGCTTTGTAATATTTGAATAGTCAAGGAAAATAAACAAAAGACATTTGAAGTGGGTTGAGTTTTTGTAGAGTTATACATTTGTTTGAAACACAAGAGTGGGAAGTCTAATAGAGTTGCAAATGATCTTGGTAAAAGACAACTTTTGATGACAAAAATGCAGATTGAGGTGGTTGGATTCAAGGAACTCAAAACTTTGTATCCAGAGGTTCCTAATTTTGGTGAAGCTTGGAAGGCTTTTATAGAACTTGTTACACTTGATAGGACAAAGTGGTTGGATTTGATAATCCAAGATGGTTGGATTGTGCATTCCTAGAAGTTTAATGAGAGATAATCTCATCAAGGAGAAGCATAGTGGAGGATTGGTTAGATACTTTAATAGAGATAAAACTATTTCTTTGGTTTCCAAGAACTATTATTGCCCATAGTTGCAACAAGATGTGATGCAGAAGCATCCAAGAGGTAAGAGCAATCTTGCATCACCCAAAAATATTTTCTTTTTAGTCTTTTCTATTTTAATAAAGAGTAGTAGATAGGGTGGTTCGTATTTATTGGAGCTTTCTATTTTTAAGTAAGTTTGTCATACAAGATCAGAATGTTCTCATTTTCTACATGAAGATTCATTTTAGAGTTATAATCCTACCATAAAAATCTCATTGCTCTAGCTTAAGTATCAGAGAAGTTATTGCAGATTTTTGGTGGAAATATTTGTTAAAAAATCATCAAACTCACCATTGGAGGCCTTAGAGTTCCTAGATGAGGTCCAAAAATTAAACAAAAGGGCACTTGAGCCATTTTGAGCCTATAGATCATAAGCCGGTGTTTTCAAAAAGTGGTTATAATAGCCAATCGAAGCAACAGTTTGTGAGTTATGGCCTTTCAAAGTTGGGCTACCTAGAATATCTAAAATAAATGTCAAAAATATATTTGGCCAACTCTATATGTATTGTACAAGTCTTTCAGCCCTAGGTATTAAGTCTAAGCATCTAGAACCTTCCCAAGTGGCATAAAATTGCCTATTTAATAAAGGTCCAAACATTGTCTAGGATAGCTCTAGGTGGTAGTTCATAGCTTAGTCTTGCAAATTACTGTAATGAAGGCACCCATGTGGGTTAGCATTCTATACTTGTGAATTTTTTAATTCCACATTTGTGGTGCAAATAAGAAGTCCATTTTTTTTTTCTCACATTTTCTATTGTTTCTTTGTTTTTGTTATGAGTTTATAGTTTTAAGGGGAGCACCCTTCATTAAGTGGTATCAGAGCTAGAGTTCTTGAGTGTGTGGATAAATCACTGACTATAAGGTAGTTCACACCATGACCGTGGTTTGGGCTGAGTGCATAGACAAATTTCTAATTGTGAAGCATTTTGCACTAGGGTTTTAGTAGAAGCCCAAAAATGTCTCCATGAAGAGAGTGTGGTGGAAGAGTTGTAGGTGTTGCACTTCAGGGTTTCCTAGCCCTCCAAAGAAAAATGCAAGCATTAGAAGAAAAATTGTGTAGAGCATAAATAGTCTCATAAGAGATGAAAGGGAGGATGAGGACAAAGTAGAATAAAATATTGCAATAGAGGTAGTTCTAGACCTAGAAGAAGAGAAGCTTTTTAGGGCCACCTCGAAGATTGGAAAAAGACCTAAGTTTGAGGTTCCCATGTTTTCAAGAAATCTTAACCTAGAGGATCTGATTGATTGGATCAATCAACTAGATGAGTACTTTGAGTATGAAGATATTGATGATCCTAATAGGGTTAAGTTTGCAAAGGCAAAACTATAGGGACATGCAAAGATCTAGTGGTAGGAGGTTTAGTTGGAGAAAAATGGAAAGGGAAAGAACAAAATCACTAGATGGGAACGAATGGTAGCTAAACTAAAGTGAAAATTCATTCTCATGGATTATGAGCTTGATTTGTTGAAGAAAATGCAAGTGTTGAAGCAAGCAGAAAAATCTATTCAAGAGTTTATTAAAAAGTTCTACCAAGTTCTCAATAAAACTGGCCATACAAAAGTTGATAAGGAGAAAGTCACTCAATATCTTAATGGGTTATAGCAAAGCATTTAGGATGAGATGAGTCTTGTTCAAGTGACTAATATTGAGGAGGCATACCAATTTTTCCTATGGGTTGAGAAAAAATTGAGCAAGAAGTTTGATAACAAGAAGAGCGAAAGAGGTTGTGGTGGAAGATCGAGTGGATAATCTTATGGAGGCCATAATGATGATCAAAACGAAAAGGATGAGGCTAGAAGCAGTAGTTAGAACCAGAGGAGAAATAATATCAATCATTTCCATGATTAGAACAATAGAGATTTGAGAGGAAGAAGCAAAGGACGAGGATTTGGAAGAGGAGGCTTCCATGGGAAATGTTTTCACTATGGAAAAGAAGGGCATAGAACATTTGAATGTACCCAGTACCAAGGAAGGATAGATCAAAGAACAAAAGGCTAGGCCAAAGTTGCACATGTTGATGAAGATGCCAGATCCTCACATTTTGAAGATGTTGAAGGAGAAGAAGTCCTAGTTAACAGAAGAGTCTTGTTGTAGTGCCTGCTCCTAGTTCGCATTTTGTTATCATTGCTGAACTCTTTTAGAGCTAGTTTTATGTTATTGGTTAGCAGCATTCTTTTGAGATTATCAGATATTATGCTATGGATTCAATTGATATGTGATGAGATCACTTAGACTTTATATGTCATGTATGCATGATGATCATTACATTGCTTTTAGTTATTAATGATGATTAGTAAGATGATTTATCATATGTGTTTTCTTATGGATACTTACCCCATACTTGCATGTGTATGGTGTGCGTGTTTGCTTTGCGTGTTTTCTTTTGTATGGCGTGTCTGATGTGGTTAAGGAAGGGAGTCGTAGTCACTTGCTAGTTGGGATCTACACGATGCACCACTTCCTGCCATTTCCTATTTAGTTTAGTATATATTGTGCTTGTACATGTGTGGTTCTTATGCAGGTTGCAAGTACCGGGTATCGACTTCCCTGAATTGCCAGGATGAGTGTACCCTATCACATTATCTCAATGATAAGAGAGGGGAGATAAATTCTCAAGTCCAAATCCCAACCCTTTAAGCCATTTGTCCTAATTGGAAATTAGGACAAGTATCTGAGTTGAGTACCCTCCGAATACGTTGGATAGCGTAATTCATGATATTAACCCTTAGTTTGATTTTGTATGTATTTTGGCTGTGATGAGTTTTTCATATTTTTACCTTATGGGTGTTTGATGTATTTGCTATTAATTAAGCCTAATTAAAAGATTTAATTAATGGTTTAATTAAATGAAAAATTAATATAAAAGTTTAAAGTTTAAATTTGGAATGTGACAATATTTATTTTAATAATAATATATTTGGAGTTCATTTTTAAATAAATGACTAATAATATTATTATTAAAGCTAACAAATATTTTAGCAATTAAGTTTTGGAAAATGAAATCTAAAAGTGAAAAATATATTTAAAAATTATTAAAAGATTCTAGATCTCATGTGATTAAAATATAAATATATTAAGATTGAAAAGTGGAATTATTAAAGTTAGTGCATGAGATTTAATAAATTAATTAATTAAATTGGAAAAAAGTAAATTAAATATTATATTAATAATTGTGCATTATTTTAATATTTAGGAGTTTGCAAATTCTCGAGAGTTGTCATGTAGACAACACGGAAGTTTGCACTCTAAGAATGCACTAGTTGTCTACACTTAGAAGTTAGCATTTTATTTGAGCACATGGTGTCTACAAACTTAAGAATCATCTAGAAAGTCGGAGAATACCCATGCTTGATTTTCATGCTTATCTTCTAGTTGTTTCTAGAGACACTCTAGATGCATCTTAGAGGCCTTTAAATAGAGGCTCTCCTAGTGTGTTTGGACAAGTTTAATGGAAGCTACAAGCTTAAATGAAAGCTTAATGGAAGCTTACAGCTACAAGCTTCAAGCTAAAATGGAAGCTTCAAAGCTTACATGCATTAGAGAAGCTCATATGCTCATATGTTTCTATATGCTTTTATGCTTCTTCTAGCACTTCTAATCACTTGGAGGATTCAGTTGGCTTGGATCATGGAGGAATTGCGAATGTTGGAGAAGGAAGAAATTTTCTATGGACTTCTGAGGCAAGGCAAATTAGCATCAGTGTCCAGGTGCACTCGTGATATTTGCATATTCTCTTGCATTATTTCTCTTCCTGTCTTCATCATATCTGTTGAATACTCTTTTGTTTGAATCTACAATTAAATTGGAATCTAGATATGTAGGGTTGCAAAGAAAATAATAGAAAACCCTAGTTCTACATGAGAAAAAAATTAGATCTAAAACGGATTTGGGTTCGATTTGGAATCAAATTGATTAATGGACTTTAAAAAAATGGTTTCTAAAACTATAGCCAGACCTATTAGAAGAATTGGATAAATTTAGAGAACAATTACCTTTTAGGAGAAATTCTTAATTCATCACAAACTACCCTATCGCTGCCCCTTGGATAGACCCGAACTCAGTCATTCATAACTTTTTATTGTGATCGAATTTATTCGATCGCTCTAGTCAAAATTGGCGCAACTTGGCCCTGTCCAACATATTTCAATTTCAGCCCGATCCAATGGTTCATTAGGGAGATATGGCCGTCATACTGAGACTGTTTTATTCAAGGACAGATATTTCTCCATTTCCCATAACCAAGAGTTTTTTTATGCTTAAACTTCACAAAAAATAATATATCAAAGCATGGAATAAATTAAAGATATTATTGAAATCTTCCCTTATTAGAATCTTATTAATATGCATTAGTTTTATATGGTTTATTATCTAATCTAATTAAATCAAATTTAATTAAGATTAGTTAATAGTAGAAAAGTATAATTAATCTATTTATCAACCAACATAAGAGGTATTTAGTTGAGATATTAATATTGGAGATTTATTATAATTTTTATTGGTAAAGTAATAATTTGAACATTGATGGAATGATAAATAGTTGACTTAATAAACGAAACTATTATCAGTTGATAATCATGTAGTTATTGACATAGCTACTAGTTAATTTAATCGTAAAATTAATTAGATTTAATTGATAATAGAGTTTTAATTGTTTTATCGAGGGAATATTAGTATTTATTGAAAGTATGATGAATGTGGTCATTATAGATTTATTAATAAGATTCCCAATATAGCTTGTTATTAGATATTAACAAATTATTATTATTGAATTATTAATATGATCATTTGAGTATTGAATTATAGTTGACTTTTATCTTACAGAATTCTAGTTAGTTATTAGTCAACTGATATTAATTGGAACGTTGCTATGGTTATGCAATTATTAATTAAATCAATTAATGAGAGTTAATTAGATTTAATTAATAATTAAGTTATGTAATAGAGATTTAATTGGTATAATTCTTTTAACGAGATTGTAGATTATCTATATCGAAGTTGATAAGTCTTATGACTTTAATTATGACTTTAGATATTATATCGTTGTCAATGATGATAACGATTAAATTAAAAGAATCAAAATTTAGTAATACTTAATTAAGTTTCTAATTGAAAACTAATAAGATGTAATAGGTTATGGATGGTGTACCTATTTTAGTGGATTGAGATAAATAAAGTTATCTTCTTCTTATTCAAAGATTGATAATTGGTTCTTTTATAAATGAATAATGGTCCTTGATTTATGTTGAAAGTTGAAGTAACATTAAAGGAGAGTTAATCAATTACAATATGGATCTTAGTTAAATATAGAAGGTCAATGATGATCAGTTTAGTGAATAATTATCCTTAAGTTATTCTTAGGATAATGCTATCGGGGAACAATTGGGTTGACTTGTAGGTCAAATGATGAAACTTAAGACACTTGAAAATATACTTGCAAACAAAAAACTGGAAACCCCTACAAATTATTCAACTATGTGAATTTAGTAAACCAAAACATGTGTTTGCATCATGTATTCTATGTGCTTCTTGTTTTGGGTTTTGGGTTAACTAGTGTTGACCAGTCCTAAGATGTTACCAGAGGCTCGAGGGTTATGAGATGTGATGGCATGTTGATTTTATTTGGTCTTGATCTTTATAAGCCCAACCATGGTTATGTGATCATATGCTCTATGAAATGTTTGTATTTACTGATTGTTATTGTTCATCAGTCTTCATGTGTGAAGCTAAGATGTATATGAGACACTTGAGCTAATCATTTTTGAGTCATCGATCAGTTATCCTTTGATTACTTTCTAGTCACCATGATGGGACTAAAGTGTTGATTTATTTCTTGATGATGTCATGTTGTGACATGTTTTGACTCAACCATTTTGGAGTCTTTGATCAGTATGATTTTGAGAGATTCTTGGTTGCTTGTTGAGAACCAATGGATATTGTGATTTATCTTGAGATATATTTTGGTTATTGAGAACCAATGGATACTTATGATTACGAGTGATGCCTTCAGTTGCCAATAGAGAACTGTTGTGGTCATGATTTTCTAATGGATGCTTTTTCAGATGCTCATGGAGATTTGATGATTCTTATCTTGGAGATTTGATGATTCTTATTATGGATATTTGATGCTTATATTGTGGATATTTGATGATTCTTTTTTATGGATTATCTTTTGAATTTTCTTTACAGTCGCTTGTACAGGACTATGGTGATTTATGATTTCATGAGCTTAGGGTAGGTAATCTACTTGTAGTGTCGGAAAGTGGCTTGCAATGGGGGTCGGGGCCCTAAGTGGCTGCTAGGGTAACTCATTGTAAGTTTGGTTAATAAGTGATAACATTTACACACTAAATGGGGATTAAATGAACTTAAAAAGATAATTGTTTTGATTTTCTTGCCCATGCCTTGAGCGCTTGTATAGGCTAGGATGGGAGTAGAGAGAACACATGGTTGCGACCTTGCATTTCGTAGTAAGCCTCGTCAGTATGAGAGGATACTAGTGGCCGCATGAGATTAGTATGGACCTGTGGAGTTTAGCTAACTACCAGGATAACTTGTACGTGATAAATGCGATGACACTTTCTCGCTTGCATAGCAGGTTTCCTACATGTCATTTTTGTGTCTCTGGGAATTAGATGTCAAATTTTGTGTTTGGAACCTTTGAGTTAGTATACTTTAAAGATTCTTGGACTTATGGAGATTTGTGTATGTATTATGGATAGCCTGTTTGGGACTTGAGATTATCTCCTCAACACGGTGGGAGTGGACCACTTAGGTTCCACACAGTCGGGTGGTAGTGTTTTTCCACTCTTATCATTTGAGATCTGTCTGAGACACCGTGGCTGGAGTATTCTTGGTTAGTATTTATCTTCATTATGTTCTTGGAGCATTATGATAGATGATATACTTTATGATGGATGTATTTATTGGTATGTTTCTTATATTGATGATTTGAATATGTTAGATGATGGTATCCTATGCTTTACTTTGCATGTTAGTAGGATATTTTAGGAGTGACATTCCTACTATGTTAATATCGATGATCTCTTTGGTGCTTTGGAATGTTACGCATGGAGGGATGGCTAGGATCCACGATGGTCTAATGATGCTATTTACAGTTGGGTGGAACCATGCACTTACTTTATTATGTTTGATGATTATCTTTTATGATGGTTGTTTATATCTTTTGTGATGATGTATCATGTATGACATGTGGTTTTATTATGTTATTGCATCATGGATTAATATTGGATGATGATGTACTTTATTTACATGGATGATTATTCTTTTAAGCTTTTCATACCTTGTAACATGCACAGTGGATGATTGAGCATTTTGAAAATGTAATTTATGAACATTGGATGTATCATTGTTATTTCATAAGGATGTGATGTGATTCAATGTTAAGGAATCTTTAAAGAATGTAACTATCATGTATGTTATGTTTACTTTCAGTTGGATGTTACTATTGCTTCTGCAAATGTTATGAATGGTTTATCTTTCATGTTTTAAAAAAATTTATTTAGTAAACTTAGTGTAATTCTTTGGATCCTTTGGCGGGGCATTACACTTGCTAAGTGCTAAGAATGAACCTAATCAAAAAAGGAGATTGTTTCACACAAGGTGCAAATGTAAAGATAAGTGTTGTGATGTTTTCATTGATGGTGAAAGTACTAACAATTTGGTGTCAAAAATAATGGTCATGAAGTTGAAGCTAAAGAGATAGAAACACTCGCATCCATATTGTATTGCTTAGGTGCAAGATGACCACAAGGTCATGGTCAATGAGTAGTGCTTAATGTAGTTCAAGATTGGAAGCTACCAGGATGAGGTACTATGTGATATCATACCTATGAACATATGTCATATGTTTTTGGGTAGGCCATAGCAGCTTGACAGACATGATGTACACGATGGGTGAGCAAATAGCTACACTCTAATCTAGGATGGAGTGAAAAATAAGTTGAAGCCATTGAAGGATAAAGAAGAAAAGGTATGTAGTACTGTCAAAATATGTTTTGTTGATGAAAAATAGTTTTTCAAAGGTATGAAGTGTGATCATATGTGTTTTTCTATAATTCCAAAAGATAGTAAAGAAGAAGTAGAGTAGGTACTTGCAGAAGTTGTAGATATGTTGGAAGAGTTTTTTGATATTGTATTAGATAATGTACTTGATGGATTACCCCCAATGAGGAAGATCAATCATCAGATGGATTTGGTTCTAGGAGCCAGTTTTCCAAACAAGGCAGTGCATAGAATGACACCAGCAAAAAGTGAAGAGTTGAACACATAAGTTCATGAGTTATTTCAGAAGGGTTTGATTCAAGAGAGTCTGAGTATGTGTGTTGTACCAGCCATATTAGCACCAAAGAAGAATGGAGAATGGAGGATGTCTAAAAATTCTCCTGTAATCAACAAGATCACAATCAAGTACATATTTCCATTTTCAAGGATGGGTGATATTATGGATTGATTGAGCACAGCTGAGTATTTCACATAGATAGATTTGAAGAGTGGGTACCATTAGATTTGTATTAGAGAGGATGATGAGTGGAAGACTACTTCCAAGATAAAAGAAGGACTGTACAAGTGGTTAGTCATACCTTTTGGGCTAACCAATGCACCAAGAACTTTCATGAGGCTCATGAATGAGGTACTGAAGAATTTTTTGAGTAAGTTCATTATTATTTATCTAGATGATATTTTGATCTTTAGTAAGACATTGGAGGAGAATTTGATCCATTTTGTAATATGTTTAATAAGTTGAGGGAAGAAAAGTTTCTAATAAACATGAAGAAGTGTGATTTTTAAAAAAAGGAGTTGGTGTACCTAGGATTTGTAATTTCAATAGAAGGTTTGAAAATGGACCCAAAGAAAGTGAAGGTGATCCTTGAATGGCATACTCTAAGGAGTGTGATAGAGGTAAGATCTTTTTATGGATTAGCTAGTTTTTACAGGAAGTTCATAAGAGGTTTTAGCAGTATTTGTGGACCTTTGACTAAAACAATGAGAGGGGATAGGAAAAAATTTAAGTGGACTATAGGAGCGTATAAGAGTTTTAATTGTTGAACTAAAAAAGTTATTGAGCAACCTATTTTAGAACTTCTTGATTTTAACAAGGTGTTTCAAGTAGATTGTCATGCTAGTGGTACTAAAATAGGAGTTGTTATGAGCCAAGAAGGTAGACCTGTTACTTATTTTAGTGAGAGATTGAATGATTCCAAAAGAAAATATTTAGTTTATGATTAAGAATTTTATGCTATAGTTCAAACATTGAAGAAGTGGAGATACTATCTTCTTCCAAAGAATTTTGTTTTGTATACTAATCATCAAGCTTTTCAATATTTGAATAGTCAATAAAAATTAAACCAAAGGCATTTGAAGTGGGTTGAGTTTTTGCAAAGTTATACATTTCTTTTGAAACACAGGAGTGGGAAGTCTAACAAAGTTGCAGATACTCTTAGTAAAAGACAACTTTTGCTAATAGAAATGCAAATAGAGGTGGTTGGGTTCAAGGAACTTAGTACATTTTATCTAGATCATCTTCATTTTAGTGGAGCATGGAAGGCTTGTATATAACTTGTTACACTTGACAAGACAAAGTGGTTG
Source organism: Cupressus sempervirens (assembly GCA_028749045.1). Lineage (NCBI taxonomy): Eukaryota > Viridiplantae > Streptophyta > Pinopsida > Cupressales > Cupressaceae > Cupressus > Cupressus sempervirens. The sequence goes on from CM053785.1 coordinate 190,679,962, forward strand.
GATTTCATCATCCAAGATAGTATGTTGTTTAAAGGAAGCCAATTGTGCATTCCTAGAAGTTCGATGAGAGAGAATCTCATCAAGAAGAAGCATAGTGGAGGATTAGCTAAACATTTTGGTAGAGATAAAACCATAGCTTTGGTTGCTGAGAATTATTACTGGCCACAGTTGTAGCAAGATGTGAAGAAGTTTGTACAAAGTTGTAGAGTATGTTAGATGGTAAAAGAAGTGAAGTAGAATACAGAGTTGTATCAACCATTACCTATATTAGAGAAGTCATGAGAAGATGTCAGCATGGATTTTGTTCTTGGATTACTGAGGATGTGTTGTAGTTTCACAACACATGCCCCATTTCACTTAGAAATGGGGACCCCCTACTTTATTTTTTATTTTTTTGGATCCCTAGTGTTGGGTTTGAGTTATTTTAGGGTTTTTTTATTGTTTTTATCCTAGTCATGGTCTCTATCCAAAAAGCTAGATTTCCAAATACTATGTTCTAGAGAAGAAAAGTCATTTTGTGAAAGTAAAAAATGTGCACCTAGCGCACCTCACCAGGTGCGCTAGTGCACTAAGTCATTAACAAAAGCACTTCCCTCTCGTAAGTTCATAGTTGTGCACTTGTGTAGCTCTTGAGGTGCGCCAATGCACTCACTCGACCCTCTACCACCTGCACACACAACACATTAAAATAAGCTAAAAGCTAAGGTGCACAACTTGTGCACCTTAGTATAAAAACTTAAATAGAAATAAACCTAAACTAATGCAAGCTCAAGTGAAAAGTATGTAGTTGTGCACCTATCCAAGGTGCATTGCTATGCAACTTTATATTGATTAAGCATCTCCAAGTGGGTTAAAGGGTGCACACCTAGCGCACCTCTGAGGTGCGCTAGGTGTGCAATTTTGTTTTTCAAAGATTTTAATACTTTTTTTAATGTTTTTAGTCAATTTTGGTAAATTAAGGTTTTTGGGTCATAATTTTTCATAATTAGGGTTTGTTTTAGGTTATATCTTTCAACTCTCTAGACTAAGGTTTGCTTCTTTATACAGATAAAAATGCATCCTTAACTTTTCAGGTTCATAACTTTTGACCTAGAACTTAGAATTCAAAACTATTTACACTATTGGAAAGAAGAATTAAAAATCGAATTCTAGTCCCTAAATAGTGAGCTTTGGCTACCCAATTTTAGGGACCAACAAAGGTTTCAACTTGAAATTTTGACCAGAAGAGCTCCAAAAAAGCCAGTTAAAAAGACCTATACAAACTTGTAAAAAAATATGAAAAAGTTTCAAACATTTGATCATTTTGAATAATCTAGATCACTTGGTCTCTAACCAAGAAAGATCAAGTAGTTAGAGAGAAGAAAGAATCAAACAATTTATTGAAGATCAAAGATGGTTGGATTAATGAACCAGAACAAGTTCTTCATCTTATGCAACTTTCAATGACAAGATTTAACATAGGTGCCTTAGGATTTTAGAAGCAAAAGGAGTTTAGGTCTATGAATTTTTTTGGCTATAAAGAGGGTATAAATCATCAAAAGGATCAAATTAAGTACACAAAAGTGATTTAAAACCCCATTTGAGAAAAACCCAAAAACCATTTTCAAAAGCAAAAACTTTGATTTTTTGGTGAATTAAGCACCTTGCACAAATTTCTCCTAGGTGTGAAAGTGCGATGGTGCATTGGTGTGCTGGTGGGCTAGTGTACAAGGTTTGATTCTCCCAAGGTTTTCTTCTTTTGAGGTGTACTTACAGTTAATTGCCAGTTCTAAATTTAGAGGTTTCCATGCATTGGAAATGCCTTTCGATGACAATTTAACTCCTACAAACATCTAGAGAAGGTTGAGCTTCTATTTTTGGCATCTCTAGAGACTCCTACATCATCTGATAGCTTTCTTCTTCTTATTTTCTCATTCTTTCTTTGTTTTAAGATATGTAAAGACTCATGCACCCATTAAATGATATAAACAAGGGTGGAGTCCTACTAGCACCAACTAGAGAGTTAGTTTGTACATAAATAGATTTGTTTTATTAGTTTTAAGCATATATGTGCATGAAGGAATCTCTCACTCTCAACAAAAATTAAGGAGATAATTTTTTATAAATTCAAGAATGTAATATGTGTTCCAAGCTGCCATTATTTTGATGCAATAATATATGTTGTTGGTGCTCGCATTTAGTGTGTAGTGATTCTTGCCTAAGTGTGTTATATTTTGTGAATGTATGTTCATGGAATGTAATCGATCCAATAGTTTTATTGTGTTGTTTTGGTTGTGTGATCTTTTAATTTTTGTGTTTGCTATGGGTCTACAAATTCTGCTGATGTACTTAGTTCGAGAAGAGATCATCATATTGTTCCTGCATAGCTTTTCATCTCGCATGAGTGCACTTTTCATGGCCTTGCAATTTGAAAAAAAAAGAAACATCTTATGGTTACTGAATTCTCATCAATGATTGCATCAATGGAATTAAGGAAGCTTTACTCCTATTTTCATTGGTTACCCACCAATCTTTTTAAAATATGAACTCATAGACGTGTTATTTATGTGGCTTCTATCCATTGGGATTTTACTTTTCATGTTATTTTTTTTAATTTCTTGTCACCCTATCTTCATTATTTGCTTTGCTTACCTCTTGGTTAAATTATGAATTCATATAGGTGCATTGTTAGATTGCATTCATCATAAAATAGAAAAATACAAAAATATATTTCTTTTTTGTGGTTATTGTTTTGACACAGCAAGTAGATTCAAAATCTCATCTGAATTGTTTAGAACCAGTAAAGGCCTCCTCATGAACATTCACATTTATATTCAATTGAGTAGATTCCAATAGGTCAGAATATCATCTAGAAGCTTGGAGTTGATCCCATATTAACTTTTCAAGAGAGGATTTTAAAAGGATTCCTATCATTAAGCATCATGCAAAATGATAGCTCAATAGGATGCAGCATGGGCATGATTCTATTTTTGTGGTGGTTGACAGGTTTTCAAAGATGGCACATGTTATTCCTTGCAAGAAGACTAGTGATGATGTTCATGTGGCAGAGTTATTTTTTAGAGAAGTGGTGAGACTACATGTTCTTCCAAAGAGTATAGTTTTAGATCAAGATACCAAATTTGTTGGATATTTTTGGCATACATTATGGAAGAAATTGAAGACTGAAATTTAGTTCATCGAATCATCCACAGACTGATGGATAGACAAAAGTTGTGAATCACAATTTTGGAAATTTGTTGAGATGTTTGGTTGAGACAAGCCAAAAGGATGGGATCTAATTTTACTATAGGAAGAATTTTCATATAATAATTCTATGAATAGGAGTACTAGAAAATCACCATTCTAGATTGTATATAGGAGTAGTCTTAGAAATGCTTTTAAATTGAGGCAGTTGGATAAAGGAGAGATAAGTAGTGCTGAAGCAAAAGAATTCACTAAACACTTGAAGAACATCCATGAGGAGGTGAGGAAGCACATCATAAAGATGAATACATAGTATAAAGCTAAGGAAAATGTGAAAAAGGGGTATAAGGAATTTTAGACTGGAAATGTAGTCATGGTTTATTTGAAAAAAGAGCATTTTCTAGTGGTACATATAATAAGTTGAAGATGAAAAAATTTGGACCATGCAAGATAGTGAAAAGGAATGATTCTGGAAATGCTTATGAAGTGGAATTTTCTATTGAGTTGAATATTTCACTAGTATTTAACATTTCAAATTTGCAAGAGTATTATGAAGGAGTTGATGGAGATGACATTGTAGAAGCACAGTGGAGTATTCTAGTAGCTAGCCTAGCTACAAAGGAAATTAAGGAGATATTGGATAGTCATGTTGGAAAAAGTACAAGGGACAAAACTTATGAGGAATACCTGGTCAAACGAAAAGGGAGGCTAGTAGAGGACTCATCATGGCTAGCAAGGGAGGAGGTTAACCATCTTGGTTTTCCTCTAAAAACTTAAGACATGATGGGGTTACTTCTCAAATTACCCCAGGTGTCTAATGTAGGAGCATCCTAGGTGAAAGAGCAATCTTGCATCAACCAAAAATATTTTATTTTAAGTCTTTCTATTTTAATAAAGACTAGTAGACAGGGTGCTTATCATTTATGGAACTTGCTATTTTTAGTAAGTTTTTCATACAAGCTCAGAATATTCTCATTTTCTACATGAAGGTTCATTTTAGAGTTATAAGCCTACCATTAAAATTTCATTTCTCTAGCTTAAGTATCAGAGAAGTTATTATGAATTTTCAGTGGAAATATTTGCAAAAAAATCTTCACACTCACTATTGGAGGCCTCTGAGTGCCTAGATGAGGTCCAAAAACTCAATAGAAGGGTGTTTGCACCGATCTATGCCTATATATTAAGAGTTAGAATTTCTAAAAAGTGGTTATAATAGCCAATCATAGCAACGGTTTGTGATTTATGGCCTTTCAAAATTGGGCTACCTAGAATATCTAAAATAAATGTAGAAAATGTATTTGGCCAACTATATATGTATTGTTAGGTTCTATCGGCCCTAGGTATTAAGTTTGAGCATCTAAAACCTTTCTAGGTGGCATAAAATTACCTATTTAATAAAGGCCTGAATATTGTCTAGGATAGCTCTTGGGGATAGTTCATAGCTTAGTCTTGCATATTACTATAATGAATGTGCCCATGTGGGTTAGTATTTTGTACTTGTAAATTTTGTAATTTTGCATTTGTGGTGCAAATAAGAAGTCCATATTTTGTTCTTTCATTTTCTATTATTTCTTTGGTTTTGTTATGAGTTTATGGTTTTAAGGGGAGCACCCTTCATCAAGATGTCAAGAAATTTGTAAAGAGTTATAGACTATGTTAGATGGAAAAAGGAGTGAAGTAGAATATGGGGTTATGTCCACCATTACCTATACAAGAGAAGTTGTGAGAGGACCTCAAAATGGATTTCATTCTTGGATTATCAAGGAATTAGTGAGGGCATGATTCTATATTTGTAGTGGTTGATAGGTTTTTAAAGATGGCACATTTCATTCCCTACAAGAACACTAGTGATGTTGTTCATGTGGCAGAGTTGTTTTTCATAGAAGTGGTGAGACTACATGGCCTACCAAAGAGTATAGTTTTAGATCAAGATACCAATTTTTTTGGGTATTTTTGGCATACATTGTGGATGAAATTGAAGACAGGTTTGAAGTTCAATTCATCACTTCATCCATAGGCTGATGGAAAAATTGAAGTTGTGAATAAAATTTTGGGGAATTTGCTGAGATGTTTGGTTGGAGATAAACCAAAAGGTGGGGATCTGATTTCACCATACGCAGAATTTTCACATAATAATTTTTTCAATAGGAGTACTAGAAAAATCACCATTCTAGATTTTATATGGATAGATTTTAAGTTTGGTTCATCACATCATCCATAGACTGATGGACAAATCAAAGTTGTGAATAAGATTTTGGGTAATTCTCTGAGATTTTTAGTTGGAGATAAACCAAAAGGTGGGGATCTAATTTTACCATAGGCAGAATTTGCATATAATAATTCTATCAATAGGAGTGTTGGTAAATCACCATTCTAGGTTTTATACGTGAGTAGTCCCAGAAATGCTTCTAAATTGAGGCAATTAGATAAAGGAGAAATAAGTAGTGTTGAAGCAGAAGACTTAGCTGAACATTTGAAGAATATCCATGAGGAGGTGAGGAAGCACATTTTTAAGATGAATACATAGTATAAAGCCAAGGTAGATATTAGAAGGAGTTATTAGGAATTACAGATTAAAGATGAAGTCATCATTCATTTGAGAAAGAATCTTTCTTCTAGTGGATACATATAATAAGCTAGAAATGAAGAAGTTTGGACCATGTAAGATAGTGAAAAGGTATGATTTTGGAAATACCCATGAAGTGGACTTGCCAGTTGAATTAAATATTTTACCAATATTTAACATTTTTTATTTGATAGAGTATTATGAAGGAGGTGATGGAGATGAAGTTGCAGAAGTGTAGTAGAGTATTCCAACAACTAGTTTTGCTATAAACGAGATTGAGGAGATACTAGGCAGTTGTGTTGGGAAAAGTACAAGGAACATAACTTATGAAGAATACCTAGTCAAATGGAAGGGAAGGCTAGTAAAAGATTCATCATGGCTAGCAAGTGAGGATTTTAACCATCTTGATTTTCTTCTAAACACCTGATACATGATGGGGTCACTTCTCAGATTACCCCAGGAGTGTGATACAGGAGCATCCTAGGTCTAAGAGCAATCTTGCATCACCCAAAAATATTTCATTTCAATTTTTTGAATTAAGGTTGTCTTAATGCAGAGTTGTTGTACATAGAGGCTTGCTACTTAGTAAGTTAGACATATGAGCTTGGAATATCCTAATTTTAGAGGTGGATGTTCATCTTGCATATATCAGTCTACCAGTTGAGGCTCAATGCCATGTCATGAGTATTCATGGATTTATTGCAGATTTCTAGTGTACAATTTTCATATAAAAACTTTAGGCTCACTGTTGAAGGCCTAAACTTACCCATATGAGGCCCAAAAACTTGATGGATGGGCACTTACACCAATCTGAGCCTGTTGATTAGAATTTGGGGATTCCAAAAAGTCGTTATAATAGCTAATCAAAACAACAGTTTGAGAGTTATGGCCTTCCAAAATAGGGTCAACCAAAACTTCAAAAATAGATGTCAAAAATGTATTTGGCCAACTCTATATGTATTTTTGGAGTCTATTGGCACTAGGTATTAAGTTTGAATGTCTAGAACCTTCTTTGGCGACATAAATTTTCTTATTTAAGAAATGTCCGTACGTTGTATAGGACAACTCTGGGTGATGGTTTGTAGCTTTGTCTTGCAAATTATTGCAATGAGGCCACCCATGTGGGTTATCATATTGTAATTTTGAATTCTATAATTTCACATTTGCAGCAATAATAAGAAACCCATATTTTTTCTCACAAATTATTGTTATTTCTTTATTGCTACTATGTGTTTATGGTATTAAGGGGAGCACCCTTCATCAAAACTTCAACAACACAAAATTAGTTCTTAATTCCTTCTTAAATAGCCATTTGATGAAGCTTCTAAATCTTGATCAATGATTAGAATTCATTCTTTTGCTACTTGACATTTCAATTTTTATAATTGGCTAACTTATACCATAGGGATCCATAATTATTGTTATGGTTTCACAATGCATGCCCCATTTTTAGTAGAAATGGGGACCCCCTAGTTAAATTATCTACACCAGGATCCTAGTTGAGAGCTTGGGTCATTTTGGAGCTTCTTAGGGATCTAGGACAAACCCCAATCTCTAATTCGGGAGGTTTGAACAATTAGAAATGTAGAAAAGAGTCTCAATTCAATGGTATCTACCCTCTAGGATAGGTGAACACTTTTTCAAATTCTAGGGGTACACACTTGCATCCTCCAGAGTTGTTCACTTATGCACCCTTCAAATTTACACACTTTGCACCCTTTGGAGTTGCACACCTACATATCCTCTGGAGTTGTGCATGTACGCACCTCTAGAGGTGTGCACCTAAGAAACCATCCTAGATGCACATTCCCTTGGGGTCTATATAATACCCTAAGCCCTCTTTCCTTCTCTCATTCGACTCTACACCTCCTTCAATCCCGCTCCTCCACACTAGTCTCCTATGCACAACTACACTTCCCCACTTTGTGCTCCCTACACATCAATGCAAATGAATATTAGAACTCACATGAGGTGTGCACATGCACACCTCTATAAAACATAAACCTAAAAATAATTAAAACTATGCTAAAACTCAAGGCTCCATAAAGGTGTTCACCTCCACACAAGTAGAGTGACAAATTGAAAAGATGCATGAACCTAAGACCTTAATGAAGGTGTGCACATGTGCACCTCCATAAGATGTGCACCTATGCACCTCCATGCCCATATGAGAAAAGATAACTTAAACCCCCCATTTCTTTTGCACTCCACTTGAGCATGTGTGCAGTTCCACACATGTCCATGTGTGCACCTCACCAAGGTGCATAGGTGTGCAAGTGTATAACTATGCACTTAGTCTATTCATGGGCTAATCTAATGCACTTATACAAGTGTGCTAGGTGCAATGAAATGCATAACAAGTCATTTTGAGTAGGTGGACTTCTTTTTCATGTATTTCAAGTGTTTTTGACCTATTTTGGAGTCAGTGTAGGATCTTTTTAGGTCATTTTTTGCCTTCAAACTAATGTGTACCCCTTTTGTACAGATTAGATGGTATCCTCCTCATCTTATATGGAAAATAAAATGGATCCAAATCTTGTTTCATTCAAGTATTAAGGATCACTAAAGAAGTCAAGGTTCTAGGATGGACACACAAAGATCAAAGACATGGAGTTGGGATACATTGAATGGAATGCATTCCTCACAATCGATAATAAACCAAAGGAAAGGTTAGTGATGGCTTCTGCACTCATCCAGATAGGTCTTGTGAATGTAACATCTCACCCAACATCAGTTCAATCTTTAGAACTAACAATGACCCTTACAGTGCACTATGTGACCGAAGAGAAGGTTGTCAAGAGCATAATAAGAGAAATTGTCTTGGACCTCCGACCCCAAAACATCAAGAAAGTGTTCCATCTTTCAGTGGTGGATCAATACTTATAGATTTCATATGATGGGTGAGAAAGATGGTATCAAGAGAATGAGAAAGAGGCCAAGGAAATAGTGCAATCCTCTTTCCTAATTAACAGGAGACCTATAGGTCGTAGAGTGGGAAAAGTGGATATGACCAAGGGATACATAAAGGATGATATTAGATATGTGATTCTCCTCTTAAGCAGAGTTATGGGTCTCCCAGTAGCAAGTCACCTTTAGACTTGGATGGTTCATTTCATTGAAACCATCAGAAAGGAAAAGATGCCTATTGATTAGGCCACCATCCTAAGTGACAACCTCGATGAGCAACTGGTAGTTGTTAAAGGTGACTCTTGCTTCTATATGACATCATATATGGTGTACCTACTAGAAGCTAGAACCATAGATTATCCAAACCTCTACTAAAAGGGAAGCATGCAGGATGAAAATGTTTGGCCCTAAGTGGTATACCCACAATTGGTAAAGAAGAAGCTCTCACTTCAAAGTGTGGAATATAGAAAGGTGAATGACAAGTTTATGTTTGCAATAACTAGCTTTATTGAAGATGATTATGCAAAGAAAATGTTAGTAGATGCAACAGTCAAGATCATAGAGATCATCACCTACTACATTCAATTGATACCTTCAGATATCTTTGAGTAGTTAGTACTCTATTGTGCTCAAAGAATCTCCCAAGATACCAATCAAAAAATCTTATACTCTTGGAGATAGCCCACCAACTCACTTCTGCATATGATAGAGTGAGAAAATAGCATAAGAAGACATGGGTCTAGCCTATTACAATTGGTTTCTTTGAGATGAAGTAGAAGAAGGATATTGCCACCTTGGACTCTGAATGGGATCAGTATCCCTTAGAAGAATCCAACTCACCTCACCCATTATTTAATAACATTGGGATGGTTCAACATCTAGCAAGGAAACAGATCATGCATCTTGATATCTTAGAAGATCATTGAATGAACACAATAGATGACTATGATATCTATATCAGGGATTATTGTAGGATGAGTCTATACTTAGCAGAGAATGTGCTAAAGATGAAGGCTCCTCTAAAGGCCATAGAAAATGATGTCAAAGAAGTCATGAATCCTTTGTATAACAAAGATAAAATCAATGATAGGCCGATTATGATGCAAAACTAGGGAGGGATGATAACGATGCCATAAATCATTGGGCCAAACATGTGGTTAAATTGACAAAGGAATGGATCAAGAAGCCATTTAGAATGGATCTTATCCTCAATCCAGAACCCTACAAGACACAACTAGTCCAATCAAAGGAAAATATGTGAAGTTTATTGTGCCAACCTCCTCTACTTAGTCTCTTGTAAGGCTAGAAATAGTTCATCGACATGAGCAAGAGGTTGAGCACTTTGAGGATAAAAGGGGAAAAAGAGGAAGAGGGAATATCCAAGGGAAAAGAAACAAGTAGTTGAGGATCAAAAAACACCAACTCAATCTAAGAAAGTTGAATCTAAAGGGAAGGATGAGCAACAAGTAGAGATAGTGCAAGAACCTCTAGAGAAGGGATAGCCAACATAGCCAGAAGAGGAATAGAGGGTACCACCACAAATGACTACAAAGGAAGAAGCCTTCTACTCAACTCCAAAGAAAGAAAGTATTGAAATAACTATGGTGGATGCATGGAGGAGAATATTGAAGAAAAGAAGAACTTCATCCCCATAGGTTCCTTAGACCATCCTAGAAGCTAAGGATGAAGAAGAAGGGGAATAAATAGATTTTTTTCCCTTGAGCCAAAGAACTTGCTTGGCCAAAGCCACAAAGGAAGAAAGGAGAATAATATCTACATAGACACCTCCATATGCTCTAAAAAACCCTATCCAAGTATCAACATAAGACACTGAATAGGAAAAGTTGATAGTAGAGATGGAGAGTGAAGGAACTAATATCGTTGACCTCTTAGACTTTGACTTTATGCCAGTGGGTGCTAAGCTGGTAGGTGAGAAGATCAGAGAAATTCCCACTAGAATACCTTTAGGAGAGGATTGGAAACAATTTCCTCCTCATCCTCAAGGACCTTTGGGAATTCTGTCACCACCACCACCACAAGATGTTGTCACCATTTTTGACAAAGGGTTAGTAGCTCCACCTCCTCTAGAAAAATTAGAACCTAAAAATAAAGGATCAGAGGAGGGTCAATATCAATAGCTTCATGTAAATGAAGTATCTAAGGAGGGACAAATATATGAAACTCATCAAAATCCCCCAGATATAGAGGCTAGATCTTCATCCCAACAAAATACTGAGATTCCTTCTCAAGATCTTTTTGAGTGTGAGAATAATTAGAAAGAAGTGATAAGGGAAAGGAGCTATTGTAGAACTAGCCTCTTCAACTAAGTACATGTCACCCATGTGTACTACACTAGCATGGCTAAAGAGGGAGGTTATGTTTTGTTAGAATGAGTAGTTGGACTTGATAGTAGAAGAAGGAATGAAGAAACTAATCAAAGCATTGAAGAGGCTTGAGCAACCTAAGGGTGATGCAAGAACACTAACCTTTATAATGAAAAACCAAGATTGGGACCTTCTTGCACATTTTTCCATTCCTCCTCCTCATGTTGACACTAAAGAACTGACTCTAATAGATTACCAAATCAAGGAGGTCACGTTAGGAAGGCCCACAATGAATATAGCCAAAGTGATGATCACTACAAACATGAAGGAAGTGTTTCAACACATGGATAGAGATGAATCAGAGCTAATAACACTATGAAAGTAGAATGAGATACTCAAAGGCTACCTAAATGAAATAGTGGGCCCTATTGACCTAGAGAACTAATAGATCACTCTTGTATCAACATTAGGAAGAAAGCAAGAAGGAACACAGTTGGATCCATTTTTGGAAGCATGTCAAAAATTGCATGACAATTTTGAAGAGAAAGGAGTGCAGATCATATACAACAATATGAGCTTATTACACCACATCTAGTCAAATACCAACAAATTGGTTTTGATAGTCAAGATTTTGGGCTAATGGATGAAGTACATACCTTAGTCAAGGACTTGTAGGTGTTAAGATCAATAAAAGGTCAAAGGTATTGAATGTTGAGGGATGTGTATACTAGAGAGGAGCTAAATAGGCTTGATGATTGGATAGAGAAAATATTAGTGGGAAATAAAAAAATGGAGGGATTCCATGAAGAGATTAAGCGGATTAAACATAAAACTCAAGAGTAGTTTTCGAAAGCAAAGAAATACTACAATGCCACATGCCTTGAGATTTTTGAGGATGGGTCCAAAACTAAGCTTTTTGTAGTGTCATTAGTAGTTCAATAGTTCAGAGGAACAGTTGAAGAAGCTTCATTAGATGATGACATTAGAAGAGCATTAAAAACTGAAGAAGCACTATTAGAATTAGCCACCAAGCTTGATGATTTTTTTGAGACACGTATAGAAATGAGTAATTACTAGCAAGTAGTGATGTAATGCCCCGCCAAGGGATCCAAAGAATTTTACTAAGTTTGCCAAACAGTTTTTTTTTTAAACATGAAAGATAAAACTATTCATAACATTTGCGGAAGCAATAGCAACAATTCAAATGAAAATAAACATAACATATATACATAACAGGCTACATTCTTTAAAGATCCCTTAACATTGTATCACATCTAAATTAACTATTCATCTAACATCCCATCCTTATGAAATAAAAATGATACATCCAATGTACTTAAACAATATACAAGTGTCCTTTTGTAATTATATTTTAGTTTAGCTCAATCATCCACTGTACATATCACAGGGTATGAAAAGCTTAAAAGAATAAACATCCAAGTAAATAAAGTACATCATCATCATCTAATATTAATCCATGATGCAATAACATAAATGAAACCACATATCATATATGATACATCATCACAAAATATATAAACATCCATCACAAAAGATAACCATATATCACAAACATAAATAACTAAGTGCACGGTTCCTCCCAACCGTAAATAGCATCATTAGACCATCGTGGATCTTAGCCATCCCTCCATGCGTAACATTCCAAAGCACCGAAGAGATCATCGGTATTAACATAGTAGGAATGTCACTCCTAAAAGATCCTACTAACATGCAAAGTAAAGCATAATAAATCATCAACTAACATATGCAAAGTAAAGCAAATCATCAATATAAGAAACATACCAGTAAATGCATCCATCATAAGGTATATCATCTATCATAATGCTCTAAAAACATAATAAAGATAAATACCAACCAAGAATACTCCAACCACAGTGTCTCAGACAGATCTCAAATGATAAGAGTGAAAATACACTACCACCCGACTGCGTGGAACCTAAGTGGTCCACTCCCACCGTGCTGAGGAGATAATCTCAAGTCCCAAATAGGCTATCCATAACACATAGCACAAGTCTTTAGAAGTCTAGGAATCTTAAAAGTATACTAACTCAAAAGTTCCAATCACATATAAAATCGACATCTAATTCCCAAAGGCACACAATGACATTAGGAAACCTACTCTGCAAGCAGAAAAGTGTCATCGCAATTATCACGTACAAGTTACCCTGGCAGTTAGCTAAACTCTACGGGTCCATACTAATCTCATGCAGCCACTAGTATCCTCTCATACTGACAAGGCATACTATGGAATGCACGGTTGCAACCATGCGTTCTCACTACTCTCATCCTAGCCTGTACAAGCACTCAAGGCATGGGCAAGAACATCAAAACAATTATCTTTTTAGGTTCATTTAATCCCCATTTAGTGTGTAAATGTTATCACTTATTAACCAAACTTACAATGAGTTACCCTGGCAGCCACTTAGGGCCACAGCCCCCATTGCAAGCCACTTCCTGACACTACAAGTAGATAACCTACCCTAAGCTCATGGAATCATAAATCTCAAAATCACAAAAGATAATCCATAATAAAATCATCAAATATGCATAAAAGCATCAAATATCCATAATAAGAATCATCAAATCTTCATGATAAGAATCATCAAATCTCCATGAGCATCTGAAAAAGCATCCATAGAAAATCATGACCACAACAGTTCTCTATCGGCAACTGAAGGCATCACTAATAATCATAAGTATCAATTGGTTCTCAATAACCAAAATATATCTCAAGATAAATGGTTCTCAACAAGCAACCAAGAATATCTCAAAATCATACTGATCGAAGACTCCAAAATGGTTGAGTTAAAGATGTCACAACATGACATCATCAAGAAATAAATCCACATTTCAGTCCCATCATGGCGACTAAAAAATAATCCAAAGATAACTGATCGATGACTCAAAAATGATTAGCTCAAGCATCTCTGATATATATACATCTCAGCTTCACACATGAAGGCTGAAAAACAAATACAAACATTTCATAGAGCATACGATCACATTACTATGGTTGGGCTTATAAAGATCGAGACCAAATAAGATCAACATGCCATCATATCTCATAACCCCCGAGCCTCTGGTAACATCCTAAGACTGGTCAACACTAGTCAACCCAAAACCCAAAACAAAAAGCATATAGAATACACGATGCAGACACATGTTTTGGTTTTACTAAAATCTCATAGTTGAATCAAGTGTAGGGGTTTTCAATTTTTTTTATTTGCAAGTATACTTTCAAGTGTCTTAAGTTTCATCATTTGACCTACAAGTCAACCCATTTTCTCTGATAGCATTATCCTTCCATTATTAAGAATTACATTCTAAGAATAACTTAAGGATAAATATTCACTAAATTGATCATCATTGACCTTAATTAAATTGTCCTTTATATTTAACCATGATCCATATTCTAATTGATTAACTCTTCTTTTAATGTTACTTCAACTTTTTAAGATAATCAAGGATCATTATTCGTTCATAAAAGAACCAATTATCAATCTTCGAATAAGAAGATTATAACTTAATTAAAATGATCAATTAACATCGATTCACAATCCTTGACCTTTTATTATTCTAATAATTCTCAATTATATATTACTAAGTCTTCACCATTAAAATATCTAAAGTCATTATTCAAGTCATCAGATTAAGACCTATCAACTTCAATGTAAATAATTCACAACTTTGTTAGAGGAATTGATATTAGCATATCAATTAAAACACTATTACATAACTTGATTATTAATTAAATCTAATTAACTCTAATTAATTGATTTAATTAATAATTGTATAATCATAGCAACGTTCCAATTAATATCAGTTGACTAATAACTAACTATAATTTTGTAAGATAAAAGTCAACTATAATTCAATACTCAAATGTTCATATTAATAATTCAATAATAATAACTTGTCAATATTTATTAGCAAGTTATATTGAGAATAAATTTATAATGACCTCATTCGTCTTCTTTCAAAGAATACCAACATTCCCTTGACAAATTCATATTATCATTAATCTTTTCAAATAAGACTCTATCACACAACTTAATTGTTAATATTATAGTTATAATATCAACTCAATGAATATCAATTGATTAAAAATCAATTATAATCCAACTCCAAAAAATTATTATCTTTTACCAAACTTTAATCAATAAATAATCTCCACTAGATTAACTCTAATCAAATTTGTTGATATCTATTTAAACCATTATTTATTAATAGTTTGCTAGTCCTTACAAACATTAATAAATAATAAACTTCTCAAACTATACATACTCGATCTATAGAATCCTTCCATAAACTCATTAGTTAATATTTGGCTAACTTTTAACTCCATTAAGGTATTCAAATGTATTAACCAATAACATAATAATTCAGTCTTAATCCAATATCATTCAGAGTTTCTAAATTTAAATCAACATAATATAAATTATCATCTTACAATTATTTAATCAATATTGAAATCAACCATTAGACTCCATTTTCTAATTGTTCAAATAATATTTTGTCTATATAAACGTTGTTTGAAAGAGATCCCTATCACAAATCAATAAGACTCATTGTAGATTTTAACATGAATAATCTCCAAATTCTTAACATTATCATCTTCATTAAACAACTCTAAAATTGTTTAATATATATTAAATAGTATTCAATATACATTATAAAAAGTCCACTATATAAACTATATTAAAATCTCTTTTCTTTTAATTTTCTCTCATTTAAAAATCCATTTACTTAGATTGACTAATAATTAATTACACTTCTTCTACTATTAACTAATCTTAATTAAATTTGATTTAATTAGATTAGATAATAAACCATATAAAACTAATGCATTTTAATAAGATTCTAATAAATAAATATTTCAATAATATCTTTAATTCATTCCATGCTTCGATATATTATTTTGTGAAGTTTAAGCATAAAGAATTTTTGGTTATAAAAAATGGAGAAATATCTGTCCTTGAATAAAACAGTCCCAGTACAACGGCCATATCTTCCTAATGAATTGTTGGATCAGGCTGAAATTGAAATATGTTGGAGAGGGCCAAGTTGCGCCAATTTTGACTAGAGCGATCGAATAAATTCGATCTCGATAAAAAGTTATGAATGATTGATTTTGGGTCTATCCAAGAGGCAGCGACAGGACAATTTGTGATGAATTAAGAATTTCCTCTTAAAATAATTGTCCTCTAAATTTACCCATTCATCCATCTAATAGGTTTGTCCATTCTCATCTACAAATATAATTTGATAGAAAGATTACATCTAATCGTTCGAATTTTTAACTTAGAATTTTTATTTTTATTTCAAATCTTGTCTTTCTAATTTAATATAAATTCGAACCCAAACCCGATTAAAATCTAATTATTTCTCTTTAATTGGATCTAGGATTTTTCTATTATTTTCTTCTCATCCAAATAAAATATCTAGATTCCAATTTCAAATACAGAGAGTATTCAGACACATAAAACAGATATGATGAAGACAGGAAGAGAAAGAGTGCAAAGGGAATATGAGAATATCACGAGTGCACCTGGACACTGATGCTAATTTGTCATGCCTCAGAAGTCCATAGAAAATCCTTTCTTTCTCCATCATTCGCAATTCTTCCAAGAATCTAAGCCGATCGAATCCTCCAAGTGATTAGAAATGCTAGAAGGAGCATAGAAGCAAGTAAAAAATATATGAGCATATGAATCTTCTCCCATGCATGTAAGCTTTGAAGCTTCTATTTTAGCTTGTAGCTCATGGCTTCCATTAAGCTTGTAGCTTCCCTTAAGCTTTTCATTTAAATTTATATGAATGCCTGAATATCAAGAGCCCTCAAGAAACCTTTGGATTGTTTTTTGAAACTGTTGAAAAGTGTCACCAACTAAGCATGAGTCTTTTCCAATTCTTTTTGATGAGTCATAGAATTGTAGACACCTTGTGCTTAATTGATGCACTAACCCCTGTGTTGTTGACACATGTTAATTCCCATGCAAGCTTAAAACTCCAATTTACTTTACTCTTTCCAAATTTTATTTATTTATTTATTAAGTCTCATGCACTAACTTTAATATCTCCACTTTTCAATCTTAATATATTTATATTTTAATCATATGAAATTTAGAATCTTTTAATAATTTAAAATATATTTTCCATTTTTAAATTTTATTTTCCAAAACTTTATCGCTAAAATATTTATTAGCTTTAATAATAATATTATTTAGTCATTTATTTAAAAATGAGCTCCAAATATATTATAAATATTGTCACATTCCAAATTTAATATTATAACTTTTATCTTCCAATTTAATTATTTTATTTTCAAATTTAATTATTTTATTTAATTAATTTTTCAATTAATTAAATAAAATAAATATTAAAATACCATATTAATTTTCCACTAAATTAAACCATTAATTAAATCTTTTAATTACACTTAATTAATAGAAAATACTCCAAAGACTCACAAAGGTAAAAATACGAAAAACCCATCATAGCCAAAATACATACAAAATCAAACCAAGGGTTTAAATCACGAATTATGTCATCCAACGTATTTGGAGGGTACTCAACTTAGATACTTGTCCTAATTTTTCAATTAGAACAAATGGCTTAAAGGGTTGGGATTTGGACTTGAGAATTTATCTCCCCTCTCTTATCATTGAGATAATGTGATAGGGTATGCTCATCTTGGCAATTCAGGAAAGTCGATACCCGGTACCTACAACCTGCATAAAAACCATGCATGTACAAGCACAATATATATACTAAACTAACCAGGCAATGACAGGAAGTAGTGCATCGTGTAGATCCTGACTAGCAGGTGACTACGACTCCCTTCCTTAACCACATCAGACACGCCATACAAAAGCAAACACGCAAAGCAAACACACACACCATACACATGCAAGTATGGGGTAAGTATCCATAAGAAAACACATATGATAATAAATCATCATTAATAATTGCGAACACTAAAAATAATCATCATACATACATGAAATGTAGAGTCTAAGTAATCTCATCACATAATAAACTGAATCCATAGCTCAATATCTAATAATCTCAAAACAATGCTGCTAACCAACAACGTAAAACTAGCTCTAAAAGAGTTCAGCAATGATAACAAAATGCGAACTAGGGGCAGGCACTACAAGTGAAGAATAAGTATGAAGCTTTGGATTTATCAAAAGCTACCCTAGTAGTAGAGACGATAGAGAAGTTTATGAGTAAATATCCATACATCATTTTGGTATAAAGAGGGCAACAACCCAAATGTTGGAAATTCAATTTTGGACACTTGAAATTTTTTTGGATTTTTGGAACCTGTTACCAAGGTGTAGTGTAGGTGCATTTTTCATAGAGGTGCACTGACAGTTAACTTTCATTTCCTAATTTAAAGCATTTCATACATTGGAAACACATTTTGACTATCGTTCAACTCCTAGAAATGCCTAGAGAAAGTCAAGCTTCCATTTTTTGAAATTTCAAAGACTCCTAGATAATCTTATAGTGGAATTCTTCTTATCTGATCATTCTTTTATTCTTTTGTGTCATGTAAAGGCTCATGCACCCATTAATAAAGATAAAAAAGGGTGGAGACCTACTTAGCACCATTTAAAGAGTTAGTTTGTATATAATTAGATTTGTTTTATTAGTTCTTAGCATGAGTTTTCATTTAAGAGCTCTCACTCCTAACACAAAGGGAGGCGATGATTTATTATAAATATATGGATGTAATATGTACTCCAAGCCATTTTTTATGTAATAATATATGCTATTGGTGATCTCATTTTGAGTGTAGTTATTCTTGTCAAAGTTTGTTATTTTTGTGAATGCATGTTCATGAATAATAATGAAGCCAATGATTTTATTATGTTGTTATGATTGTGTGACCTTTTAGTTCTGGTGTTTGCCTTATGTTAATGAATTCCACTAACATAAAAAATTAGAGAAAGGATCATCTATTGTTCTTGTATAGGGTCTTGTCTTGTTTGAGCACACTTTCTATGGCCTTGTGATTTAATGAGATGTGAAATATCTTTCAGTTTATATTGAATTCCCATCAATGATTGCATCAATGGAGTTGAGGAAGCACTGCTCCTAATTTCATTGGTTTCCTACCAGATTGATTTTGATAATTTAATTTGTAGATGTTTTGTTACCATGGTTTATGTTCGTTAGGAATTTCCCTTTCAGTGATTTTCTTTGATCTTTCATTACCTTATAACTTGGTTAAGATAGGAATTCATATAGTTGTATTAGTATATTGCATTCAATATAAAACAAAAAAATACAAAAATATTTATTTTGTGGTTACACTTTTTAAATAGAAATAGATTCATTTGACATTGGTCTGAGCTAACAAAGGCCTCTTCATGAACATTCACATTTATCTTCAATTGATTGAACCCAGTAGGTTGAAATACTGCCCGAAACATTGGAGTTGGTTTGTTATCAGCTTTTCAAGAGAGGAATTTGAAAATATTCTTATTGTTTAGCATCATGGAAAATGATAGCTCAATAATTACAGGTGTAATTACCTTCATGATTGATTTCGTGTTCATATAAAAATACTTCCAAATCACAAAATGGTTTTGTTAGAAATAGATAATACTGAGAGGGGGGTGAATCAGTATTTTCAATCTTTTTACCCACAACTAAAACTTAATAATTACTTTTTCATATGTATAAGAAAGAGAACCAATAGTGCTAAAAAATATGAACAACCACACAAAAAGAGAACTCATAACACCATATTTTGTTAACTAGGGAAACCCTGGCCAAGGCAAAACCCTAGAGGGGATGGAACCCACAAGATGATTCACTATATAAAGTATTCAATTAAGGATATTGACCCTGTTAGGAGTCTATGAAGCATGTATAGTGTTTTGAGTCCTTGTTAGGAGACTAGGCCTTGTTAGAAGCCTCAACTCTATTAGGAGTTATTGGATCATATACAAATGTGTGCAAGAAGAGCCCACTACCTTAACATGCAACTATACAATAAGTTCTTTAAGAGAATAGGTATACATACAATATTGGATTATTTTTTGTACTTCGCAAATCATTTGATTATCAAAGAATGACTATCAATTTGCATCAGATCTCACATAGTATTACTTTGCATCATAACTCATAACATTGCACTCACTTGTTACTCTTATTTCACCAGATTGTATCAACTTTGTAATTAGATAACTTCCCATTAATGTTGCAAATGAAGTTCTTTACTTATACCAAACATATTAGTAAATTCTTCCTTTAGTCAGCTCACATAACGTCCTTAGAGTTGGCTCATTGAGAAATAATAATTAAAATAATTAATCAAGTCATTTAACACATTCTGTTGATATGCTCTATTCTACAATGTAACATCATTGCATCACTAATTCCTTCATAACTCAAACTTAGTTGGTTGTACGGATATGCACACTGGTATACGTCATTAGTATGATGTCATGCATCTCTGGTTAACTCTGCAAGAGAATATTTGAAGGGAATATTTTTCTATTATCAAATCTATTGTGCTGCTGTAATGTTGTCGAATACTTAGATAATTTTTTTTCACAAATAAACATGACTAATCTACAAAAAAATATGTTTCCATAAATTACAACCATATTACTTTTAAGGAAACTCAGGTGTAGAAACAGTTTCCTACACTAATCTCTTAAGGAAAGTATGGTGCAAATCCTTTTAAAAACTTTTACACTTACAGATTCAATATCATGTAAACAATAATATTGCAACCAACCATGCATACATAAAATAGATAGAGAAAGAAACACATAACACAAAGATTTTTCGGTGGGGAAAAACCTTTTGGTAAAACAACCCCACCCCTTCAAAACCTGCACAATGTATTATCTTCAACACAAAGTTGCAATACACTTGCAATGCAAGTTTAATAGCAACAATAGAAGACTCCAACAGCACCTCAGTACCTACACACTCTCCTCTTCCTCTCTCTTGCATTTACAACATGCAATACTACTTTTATGAACATCTTAAGACCTAACAAAATGACCACAAAGGAGTTGGGCATTTTTCATGGCTCAACCACCAAGAACCATGCACAATGCCACATGTACATTCAATACTAAGAAAAGGGCATCCATCCCTTGAATAGGCAATGACAGCTTGTCATAGAATCTGCCAAAAATAGTTGTCACAAGAGAAGTGTAAGGGAATCTATCTTACCACTCATTCTTGGGTGCCCAAATAGGCCCCATGTCATAAGATGCTCTTACACCTGTCATAGCTCATTCCTTAAATAGTTCTTACGTGTCATAGGAATCTATCATAACTATTTCAGCCATGATCTCCTTCACACACTTCAAGATGCTGACACATGTAAGTGATCAACATGCCAACTAGACACGTACACTCACATTTACATATTGTTTGCAAAAATACATTTACAAAAGAAATAATAATAAGAATAGGAATTATACAAGGTTGAGACATCTTATTCCTAACATTCTCCCACTTGTCAAACACCTTATAAGAGCAACAACAACATAACAGCAACTAACTGCTATAGGCCAAAAGGCCCATAGACTCTGAACACCATCTGAACTTCTCAGTGCCCACTAGTTTTGTCGATGCATCTGCAACATTCTTTGTGATATCCACCTTCTCCAAATTTACCTTTCCATCTTCCACCATATCTCTCACAAAGTGAAACTACACATCAATGTGCTTCATTTTGGCATGGAAAGTTGGATTCTTCGCAAGGCAAATAGCACTCTAATTGTCACACCAAATAGTAATCTATTCTGCATCAACACCAACATCAAAACATAATCTCTTAAGGCAAATGGCTTCCTTAGAAGCATGAGTAGCAACCATTTACTCAGCTTCTATAGTGGACAAAGCAACCACAGGTTGTTGCTTGCTCATCCAACTGATGGCACCACCAAACATAGTGAACACATAAGCACTGGTGGATCTCCTATGGTCAATATCACCTGACCAATCTTAATCCACAAACACATGAATACAAACTGAATGCGGAGATCCAAAAGAGTTGCCATGATAACATATGGAGTAATCTGATGTACCCCTCAAATATCTGAATACTCGCTTAACTACATCCCAATGTACTCATCCAGGATTAGCCATAAACTAACTCAGGACTCCCACTGCTTGGGCAATGTCTAGTCTAGTACAGACCATAGCATACATAAGACTACCAACTACACTAGCATGAGGTACTCTACTCATGTTCTCCATATCACTAGGAGATTTTGGACAATCATCTATAGTTAACTTTGTTCCCACAGGAATAGGAACACATAGTGGTCTACAATCTGCCATGCTAAACCTCTCCAACACAGACTTCACATACTTACTCTAACACAACCAAAGTTCTCTGTTAGACCTGTCTCTACTAATTTCCATACCCAAGATGTACCTAGCTGCCCCAAGATCTTTCATCTCAAACTGTCCTAACAACTAAGATTTAAAATTAGAAACCATACCCTTACCCTTCCCAAACAAGAACATATCATCAACATATAATGCAACAATAAGAAGGCAATTAGTTTCAACTCTGAAATAAAAACAATGATATTATTTTGATCTTACAAATCTAATTGACAAAAAAAAGGCATCAAACTTAAGGTACCACATCCTAGGAGATTGCTTCAAACCATATAGAGATTTCTTTAATCTGCAAATTAAGGATTCTTTACATTTAACAATGTAGTGCTTAGGCTGTGACATATAAATCTCTTCCTCCAAATCACCATGAAGGAAATTTGTCTTCACATCCATCTATTCTATCTCTAAATCATATGATGCAGCAAGAGATAACAGAAATCTAATGGATGTCAACTTTGCAACAGGAGAGAATATTTCACCATAATCTATTCCTTCTACCTGTGAATTCCCCTTTGCAACCAATCTAGCTTTGTACCTTTCAACACTACCATCTGCACAAAATTTCTTCTTGAGCACCCATTTACAGCCAATAGATTTTCTCCCTTTAGGAAAAGGTACAAGGTCCCAAGTTTTTTTTTTCTCTAATGAAGCCATCTCATCATCCATAGCCTCAATCTAGGAACCTACATCTTCCATGCCCAAAGCCTCTTTCATAGATCTAGGCTCATCAATGTTAGTAATTAAAGAAAATCACAACTGGAATCTAAGATAGAATAACCAAACCTTTCTAGTTTCTTTATTTCTCTCGTGGATCTCCTCAAAGGCTAAGGTTGAGGTTGTTCTTCCTCTTCTTCTAAAGTATCAGAGCTGCTAGAGCTCTCCTCATCATTAGACCCAACATGGTCTCTCTGTTCAATCTTCTCAGGGATAGGAGGCAAATGAACAACATCTGTTTCCTTTTATTTTTCATCTAGTTGTAGAATAATAGGACAAGATGTTAGCTCTCTAAAAATAACATTTCTACTATACAACACCTTACTAGTCACAGGATCCCAAAGCTTGTATCCTTTGACACCAGCACTGTATCCGATGAAAATACATTTAACAGCTTTGTTTTCCAACTTAGATCTTTTCTCCTTTGGAACATGTGCATAAGCTTCACAACCAAAAACTCAAAGATGTCTAATTGAAGCCTTCTCACCAGACCACACCTCCATGGGTGTCTTACCAACAAGGGTTGATGTAGGAGATTTGTTAACCAGATAGCAAGTAGTGGCCACAGCTTCGGCCCAAAACCTTTGTTCTAAACTAGCTCCACTAAGCATACTCCTAGCCTTCTCCATCAATGTCCTATTCATTCCCTCTACAACTCCATTTTTTTGTGCAGTATAAGGAGTTGTCTTATGCCTCTCGATACCTTGTTCTTTACAGAATTGTTCAAACTCTGTTGAGCAAAACTCACCACCATTGTTAGTTCTCACACACTTAATCTTCTTACTAGTCTGATTCTCTACAAGGTCTTTAAATTCCTTGAATTAACTAAAGACTTGTGTCTTACTTTTAAGGAAATAAATCCATGTCCTTCTACTGTAATCATCTATGAAAGATACAAAAAATATAGACTTGGAGATTGAAGGAACTTTTACAGGACCAAATACATTAGAATGAATAAGATTCAAAACATTAGAATATTTGTGAGAACTAGAGTAAAACTAAACACGATTTTGTTTACCATAGACACAGTGTTCATAAAAGTCAAACTCGAGATTGCAATCATTTAATCCTTCGATGAGATTTTTATTTTTCAGGGTTCTGAGACCCTTTTCACCAATGTGGCCAAATCTCAAATGCCACAACATTGTCTTTTCTGTAGGAATCTTACCTTCCAAAGTGTTTGCATTGCCATCGGAACCAATAACCACAGTATTCTTCACTGCTCATTCAGATGGTGAGGATGAAGAACTATTACATAGAGGAATACATGCATCTAGCTGAAATAAGGTACCTCTCCTAGTACCAATTGCAAGCACTATCGATCATCTCATCATCTTGCATTCTTCTTTTGAAAAAACAACTTGCACACCTACATCATTCAGCATACTTACAGATAATAGGTTTTGTGCCAAACTTGGAATGTGCATAACTCCATTGATTCCCTTTACTCATCCATCAGGAAATTTGATAGTGACCCTTCTACGTCCAACTATCTTTAGGTGAGAATCATCACCCAAGTACACCTTTCCACCATCGAACTCTTCATATTTTGAGAACCAGTTTTGATGAGAGGTCATGTGAAAAGATGCACCCAAGTCAACCAACCACACATCATCAGATGCATGGGCTGCCAAAGCTATGATGAATCCATCACCATCTTCTTGAGATCTTTTTGAAGCTGAATCTGAACCTTTCTTCTTCTTCTTCAACTCTTTGCAATCTTTACAAAAGTGCCCAGGCTTATCATAGTCCCAACATTTTTCCTTGGACTTATTGGAAGTCTTTGACTTCCCATGGGATTTGGATCTACCCTTATTGTTAGACTTATTATAATTTTTCTTCCCTCTTTTCGTGGATCTCCCACAAATAGCAAGGGCATCTTTTTTTGAAACGAAAGCCTTTCTCCACATCTCCTCTGATAGAAGCGAAGACACCACATCATCCATTTTGAAAGTGACTAATGTGCTTCCGAGAGCCATCACAAGATGGTCCCATGAATATGGTAAAGAACACAAAAGTGTGTAGCAACAATCCTCCTCCTCTAACTTGACACCAGCTGATGTCAACTGTGCAGCCAGAAGATTAAATGCATTTAAATAATCCGTTAAGGATCCACCTTCCTCCATTTGCAAAGAATACAACTTCTTCCTCAAGAACAACTTGGTCACCAAAGATTTGGCCTCATACACGGCCCCAAGTCTTTCCCACAAACTATATGCAGTTTTCTCATCTAGAACATTTAGAAGGACTGCATCGGTTAAATAGAGTCTTATGAGACCCTTAGCTTTACAGTCTTTGATATCCCAATTTTCTTGAGCTATAGTTGCTGGTCTTGTAGCATTTGAAGTCACTTCCCATAGGTCACGATCTTCCAACATGTCTTCCATATTGAGTTTCCACAACTCAAAATTAGTGCCATTAAATTTCTCCACCTCCATTCTTCCATATGATGAACTCACCATCTCAATCTGTAAATAATATTCACGATGGTCTGCATAAGACTCCCACTCAACTTGAGATTAGCTCAAAAAACCCTAACCCAACAACTAGGATCAAAAGTTGATCAAGCTCTTATACACTTGTAAGGACACTCAGGTGCGGAAACAACTTCCTACACTAATCTCTTAAGGAAAGTATGGTGTGAATCCTTTTAAAAAATTTACACTTATAGATTCAATATCATGTAAACAAAAATATTGCAGCCAACCATGCATACAGAAAATAGATAGAGAAATAAACACAAAACACAAAGATTTTTCGATGGGTAAAAACCTTTTGGTAAAACAACCCCACCCCTTCAAAACCTGCACAATGTATTATCTTCAACACAAGGTTACAATACACTTGCAATGCAAGTTTAACAACAACAATAGAAGACTCCAGTAGCCCCTCAGTACCTGCACACTCTCCTCTTCCTCTCTCTTGCATTTACAACATGCAATACTACTTTTATGAACATCTTAAGACCCCAAAAAATGCCCACAAAGGAGTTGGGCATTTTTCATGGCTCAACCACCAAGAACCATGCACAATGCCACATGTATATGCAATACCAAGAAAAGGGCATCCATCCCTTGAATAGGCAATGACAGCTTGTTATAGAATCCGTCAAAAATAGTGGTCATAAGAGAAGTGTAAGGGAATCTATCTTACCAACCTATTTTTGACATATTCTCTTACACACACCAACCACTCATTCTTGGGCACCCAAATAGGCCCCATGTCACAAGGTGCTCTTACACTTGTCATAGCTCATTCGTTAAATAGCTCTTACACATAATAGGAATCTATCATAACCATTTCAGCTATGATCTCCTTCACACACTTCAAGATGCTGACACATGTAAGTGATCAACATGCCAACTAGACATGTACACTCAAATTTACATATTATTTTCAAAAATACATTTACAAAACAAATAATAATAAGAATAGGAATTATACAAGGTTGAGACACCTTATTCCTAACATTACTTACCTTATTTCATTGATTGGACATATTGCCTACAATCTCCCCCTTTGGCATTGATAGCAACATTTTGGAAAAATTGGCTAAAGTCCCAAACATGTTGTCATATGCAAAAAAAGAAGAAGCTATAACACAGTAGAACATTGTATTCATGTTTTGAAAAGATTACATCCATTTTGACTTTGATTACAAATTTAGCAAAAACTTACTTACTACTATACTTTTCCTTATTTTTCCCCCTTACAATTACAACAATTACAATTAATCACTTACAATTTTCCATACTTCTCCCCCTTTGACATCAATGACAAAGTTGTCACAAAAAGAAAAGTCTATCAAAATTTGGTAGACGCATCAAAACTTGGAAAAGAAATCACTGAAGTTGGTTTTCAACTACACAAAGTGTTTCTTCCAACTTTCTTTTAGTGCATCAATTACACTAATTATTGCACATAAAGCATATGCAGCTAACTCTGTTGCTTTCATGTCTATAGACACAAACTTGTTATATGAAGATTTTGCTGACAAGCATTGTTCCAAGTGATTCTCTAGCAATGTTACTTGTGGGAACAAGTTTTCTCTCAAAAGAATGAATCTCTTTAGAGCTTTCTCTTTCTCTACTTGGATTTCCCTTATATTGTCATGAAGTGTTTGCATTGTATGCTCAATGGTATTTAACTTATGATTCTACTTCAGGAAGTCATCAGTGAGCATCTAAACCTCATTTACCTTCTCCTTGATTTGATCATCAAATTCTTGAAGATGGATACATGCCAAGCTACACTAGGCATAAGCCTATTTTCCTTCTTCTATACACTATCTAAATGCCTTAATGCATACATTCAAAGTTTCTATATCATTCCTCATACTAGTACATATGGTATTAAAGAGTTTACCACCATGCTTTGTTTGTGTTTGAATTGTAGCTACATTAGAGAGTGTTGAAAACTCATCATCAAAAGCTTTACATATAATGGATGTGTGCTATTGAATATCTATAGGGGTGTCAATAGGACTTAATGTCTTTTCCATTATGTCCCGAAACTGAAGTCAAAGTATTTTCAATGGACTTGATTGATTTCTTCTTCTCAAGAAATTTACTTAGAGAAGATATAAGATTTTGCATTTCATCTTCTCCATTTGATTGGATTGTTGTTGTTGTGATCATTGTTGCATGAGTAGGTGGTGTAGAGGGTGTTTTTGTTGCTACTGCTAAGTGTATGCTTGAAGTAGTTGCTTCAATGCTTGGCCCAATCTTCTTTGTAGAAGGTGCATCTTCTTTCTTAGGCTCCTAACCCTTATCTTCATTAGATGAGCTACTATAGTCAACAATATTGCCAACAATGCTTGTACCAAAATCTTTGAATGGGTCCTCAATTTTTTCAACTATCACATTGATGTTGTTTACTTGCATAAATTCACTACCAATGGTGATATGAAGTGAATCACTGGAAATTGGTGTTGTTGCAAGTTGTTCAAAACTATGAGGTGGACTTCTTTCTATAGGAATAGCTCCCTTTTTTTGCATACACACTTCAAACTCTTTAGGCATAGGGCTTGCCTTTTATGCACTCTTTTCTAATATAGTGCTTGCCTTTTTTGTCTATGCACTCTTCTTTCACATAGTAGACATATATGTAACTATAGCCCTTTCAGTTTCCTTGTTCACTTCTTCATAATTTCCTCCCATGAGGAGAATGGATCTCTTTTTGTTTCTCAATAGACATGCTATACATTTCAGAACTTTTGTTATCTCTTCCTTATTATTTACAATGCATAGCTTTTTCACCATATTGATTCTTATTTTCTTATCTTCCTCTATTACTTTTCTTTTTTTATTTCTCAATCTACTATACACATCTTCAGGTATCTGTCCTCTTATCCTATCAAATATTTTATCTTTAAGAATCATATTTCTAACTACAACATTCTCTAGTTGTCTTCTATCCATATTATTATACAAATCATAGTATTTATTTAATTGCACAAAATTTTTCTTATTAATAATTTTCATGTTGAGATTTTCTACCTTGGGTTTCCATGATTTTCATCCAGCTAAGGTCTTCGCTTCTTGGTTAGCTAGCTCTACTGGTCTATCACCAATTTTTTCTTTAGATTCAAAAGAACTAATCTACAAAGTTCTTCTCTTCTTGCTAGGACCACTTGTTGTTTGCTTGACTCTCTTCTTAGGAGTTTTGGTCCTTTCAAATCTTGTAGACTTCTTGGGTGTAGGAATTTCCTTAGGTTTTACTGGATTCCTTGGTGGTTACTACTGCACAACTATTTCATATGGTACATTAGGTTCTTGTGCACTAGTATAGGCAACTGTTACCTCTTCAGTAGGTCCTACCACTACAATGGGTGTAGGGGTCAATAGTTCAGGATAACCATTGGCCTTTATTTCCATGGCTATCCCTTTTACCTCATCAACTTCTTTTCTTGGCATTTCTAATTCCTTCAAAATAGAATCAATCACCTTTTCCACCTTCTTCTTGGAGTCCTTTATTATCTGACTAGTTTTAACTTCTCCCATTTTCTAAGTTTATGTCCCCCATCTAGGACGTCTGAAGGATTATCTACACATATCCTTCAATAAATTCCTCACTCATTTCATAGCCCATAGGTTCAATTATTTTGACTCGAGGAATTATAGCTTCCATACAAGTGAAATCTATCTCTACCATGAAGCACAATTCATCCTTGTATTTTTCCACAAGCATAGGAGGTATCCTATACCTTTTCTTCATTTCTACTTGGAAAGACTTCATCATTCTATCAATCTTATTATCTCAAACTATTTCAAGTCTTGATCTATATGCGTGAGTGATTGTTTGCATTGTGCACTAACTTCTATCCCAATTCATGATACCAGGAAACTTCCTAGTTGCTAAGAAAAATATGTGTGTTAGTAGGGATTCAAACCTAAAGACTGCATTCCTAGACTTCTTTATTCTTGATATATTATCCAACAGTTGTACTTAGATAATGTCACATAAATTAAGATCTTCACCTCTTACTGCCAGGTAGGTTGTATGAAGAAATCTTGCAGGGACTGAATCTATCCTAGATCCATGATTGAATGTGTATCCCAAAAAATTTTAAATCAATCTTACTCCAGCATCATGAATATTGTTGACCTTCATGTTTCTACCCTCAAAAGATTTGTTGAGATTTGTCTCAACTATTTTGTACACATTCTTGATGTTCACTGGATTACTTCCTTCATTACTCAGACCTGTGACCTTGTGAATTAGGTCATTATCGATACATATGATAGATTCTCCCAATCATAAAAGATCATCATGTACTCTGCTTAGAATTATCCGTGTTCATTCATGATTGTTGAAGTCCATGTTAATATATGCTTAACTAGGTTAAGTAGTTCTAGATATCCATATTCAAGTTTCAACGACAAGTCATTTTTGCACATCTTTTCCAATTCCTTATGAATTTTTTGTGTCACTTATGCTTTCAATTTTGTAGTGGATATAACCTCTTATATCCTTGATGTGAAGAACATTTTTTTGATCTTGCAAAAATGTTCCAATTGGGTCATCAAGCAAAGAAACAAATGGATGTTTCTTGAAATTGTATCTAGGTCTATTGCTGACAATTAAAAACTCTTGTCTAGCCATTTCTGAAAAATTATGCTCAAAAAATTTAGAAAATATCTTGATTTTGCATATTAGGGTTTTCAGTGACTTTGCATAACTACTGACCTCTTTAATTCTTCAAATTTTGCTTCAATCTCACACTTAGACTTCACACAAACAAATGATGAATGAAAATCAATTTGTGTCCTTTAAATCTTTTACAATTTTTACTTTACATTAAATGAATGTTTACCATTGGCTTAGTATACTATCTTTGTATAACAGAAAGGTTATTCTTCTTATATATCCTTATACTGATTATATTAATCAATGCACACTTCACTATAGACTCTTTTCAATGTCTAGATCATATTGTTAACTGTGCAACCTTTGATATTCTTCCTAACAGCAGTTATCAATAACTGACACTCTGTTTCACTAAAAATGCTTAATTTTGGTAGGATGAGTCATAGACAATAAGTGACTTCATTTTCTTGTTAGGTACATCTTCTAAAGCTATATGAGACCTTTCAAGTCCCTTTGCCTTTAGAAATATTTCCTTGAGTTCTTTTGTCTGCTCCTTCATATCTTCCTTTAGACTATTCTCATTTCATCTATTGTTTCTTCTATAATTTTGATTCCTTTTTAGGTCTCTTCTGCCTATTCTACAAAAAATTTCTATGTGTCCAAAATTATTTTATAATTGGCATACAGGTACATTTCTCTTTTGTTTAGTTTTTTGGTCGTCAAGTGTTGTGCAATTTCTTGCAATGTGTCCAATATTTTTGCATCTGTAACAAACAATTTTTCTTCTTTCTCCACTTTCATTTCTATGAGATCTTATGTTTCTTGCATGGTTAGCATTCCTAAACATTCTACTCCTTGTAATACTACTATTAAATTTAGGTTTCTTATAGTCTACTACATAATGGCCATATCCATGACATTTATGAAAATAAAAATTTGAGATAGGTTTGAAAGACTTACCTTTACAATCATCTTCAAGTTCATCACACCAGGCATGAGATTCCTTTCTTTTGTTATCCTTATTTTGATCAGATTCTTTAACTTTCTCAGAATGCATAACATTCTCTTTGGATGTATCATCTATTTTTCTTAGATCTTTCTTGACTTTAGGAGTATCAAGTTCTTCTCTATTAATAGGTTTCTTGGCAAATTGTCTAAGAAAGAATCCAAGTCTAGTCTTGTCATAACTGGGTCTTTGTGCACATATTTGTTCTTCAATATTTTTACTGCTAGTATATAATTTCTCAAGTTTTTGTTTGGTTTGTACCAACTCACCTTTCACAATAATGTTTTATTTCTCTAATTCCACATGTTCTAACTTGATAGATTCCAATTAAGATGTTATCTTTCTTAACTGGGATCTTAGATCTACGTTTTTAGCTTTAATTTCAGAGTCATTTTATCCTCCATTTTTCTTAAGGCTTAGCTTAAGTTCAACTATCTTTAACTCATGTTTTAGGATCTCATTTTCCTTCTTCAAATCTTCAATATCATCCTCACTAGTTTTCTTACTAGGTCCTTTTTGCTTCAGGTCATCTATCTTGTCTTTTAATTCACTAATGTAGGCTTTTGCATCTTTGTATCTATCTTTAACCATCTCTTTCATCTATAAGTAAATCAATCTATTCAAGAGATCCTTTAAGATTCTCCTTCAATTGTTTCATATCCATTGGGATTTTATTCAAGTTCTTAAGCCTCTTCTGAATAAGTAGGCTCTAATACCAATTGTTAGAAATAGATAATACTAGGGGGCGGGGAGGAGTGTGAATCAATATTTCAATCTTTTTACCCACAAATAAAACTTATTAATTTCTTTTTCATATGCATAAGAAAGAGAACCAATAGTGCGAAACAATATGAACAACCACACAAGAAGAGAAGTCATAACACCATATTTTATTAACTAGGGAAACCCTAGCTAAGGGAAAACCCCAATGGATATGGAATCCACAAGAGTCTATGAAGCAGGTATAGTGTCTTGAGTAGTTGTTAGTGGACTAGGCCTTGTTAGAAGCCCTAACCCTATTAGGAGTTGTTGGATCATATACAAATGTGTGCAAGAAGAGCCCACTGCCCTAACATGCAACTATATAATAAGTTCTTCAAGAAAATAGGTATACATACAATACTGGATTATTTTTTGTACTTCACAAATCTTTTGATTATCAAAGAATGATTGTGCACATATCAATTCGCATCAAATATTACATTTTATTGCTTTGCATTAGATCTCACATAGTATTGCTTTGCATCACAACTCATAACATCACACTCGCTTGTTACTGTTATTTCACAAGATTGTATCAACTTTGCAATTAAATCACTTCCCATTAACTTTGCAAATGAATTTCTTTTCTTATACCAAGCATATTGGTAAATTCTTCCTTTAGTCAGCTCACATAACATCCTTAGAGTCATCTCATAGAGAAATAATAATTAAAATAATTAATCAAGTCATTTAACACATTCTGCTAATATGCTCTGTTCTGCAATGTAACATCACTGCATCACTAATTCCTTCATAACTCGAACTTGGTTGGTCCTACAGACATGTGCACTAGCATATGTCATCAGTATGATGTCATGCATCTTTGGTTAAGTGCGTAAGAGAATATTCCAAGGGAATATTTTGCTATCATCAAATCTCTTATGTTGTTGTAATGCTATCTAATATTTAGATAATTTTCCTTCACAAATAAACATGACTAATCTATAAAATAAATATGTTGCCATAAATGACAACCATATTAGTTACCTTATTTGATTGATTGGACATATTGCCAACAAGTTTACATATGATTTTGTGCCATTTCAAACTCAAATAAAAATAAATTCTTTCTTAGCTCATGTATCTTCTAGTACTTGGCTTTACTTATTATAATATGTTGTCCCTTGGCATGAACATGATTTGGCTATAATTGATTTTACCTTATGGATTTCTCAGTGTATGTTGCCTCTTGATTCACTCAAAAACAACAAAAATGTTTTGTGATGCTTTTGTGCTTGAAAACTATATTTATCCCAGCACCAACTAAACTTCTTTACTTCTTTATGTGATAGCTCATCTTGTATGATGACTTGATCATAGTGATGACTAGCCAACATTGTCTAGTAAATGACTAATTTTTTTGAAATAATAGACAAGTTTTCCTTTAAGGTGAACATGAAGAAGGAATTTAAGATGAACATTATTGGTGAGATGAGATATCTCTTGGGTATTGTAGATTGTGTAGAACAATGGTGACATTTTCAAATCACAAACAAAGTATTTCAAAGATTTGGTTTAGAAAGTTGCAAACTTGTTGGACCACCTATGGTAATTGATCACAAGTTATCTAGAAAAGATGTAACACCTACTATTAAATAGAATAATTATAGCTAAGAATCACATTATACATTGATGAAAAGAATTTTCAAATTTTTGAAGGGTACACCTAATTTGGGTTATGATATGATAAATCAAATGACTTTACCTTATGTAAGTACACTAATTCAAATTATGTAGGCAATGTGAGTGATAGAAAAAGTACAAGTGGTGGAGCATTCTTCTTAGGAGGAAGATTGGTTTCTTAGCTAAACGAGAATATGAATGTATCTCATAGAGAAAAACTTAAGTAGAGTATGTAGTAGTAAAAAATAATTGTAATCAAATCATTTGGATGAAAAAAAATGTTGAAGGAAATTTTAATTGAGTTAATGGAGCCTATTATGAAAGAAAAAGCATATATCTATTAAGATCACTTTTGAGAAGGAAAGTTGCAGAGAAGGATATTGGAGTGGAGTATATCAGTAAAAATGAGTATATAGTAGAAATATTTACAAATCCTTTTTTGAAGGATACATTTGAGTATGCTTGGGGTCATGTCCCAACCTACTTTTGAGTAGTTGATGTAGGGATTGCACCAATGTAGGTGTAATAGAGCACTACTCTTTATCAAGACTTTATGGTTGATGCTTCCACTATGGGGGAGTATTTGTGTTTGAGTTGAGTCATGAAGGACTCTTGGTATTGGTAATTATAGTTTCTTTGTGATGTAGGAGCATCCTAGGTGTAAGAGCAATCTTGCATCACCCAAAAATATTTTCTTTTCAATCTTTTCTATTTTAATATGGACTAGTAGAAAGGGTGGTTACTATTTGTGGGAGCTTTCTATTTTTAGTAAATTTTTCATACAATCTCATAATGTTTTCATTTTCTACATGAAGGTTAATTTTAAAGTTATAAGCCTACCATAAAAATCTCATAACTTTATCTTAAATATCAAAGAAATTATTGCAGATTTTTGGTGGAAATATTTGCAAAAAATTCTTTAGGCTCACTATTGGAGGCCTTAGAGTGCTCAAATGAGGTCCACAAACTTGACAGAAGGGTGCTTGGGCTATTCCAAGCATGTAGATCAGGAGCTGGCATTTTTGAAAAGTGTTTATAATAGCCAATCAGAGTAACAGTTTGAGAGTTATGGCCTTCCAAATTTGGGCTACCCAAAATATCTAAAACAATTGTCAAAGATGTATTTGGCTAACTCTATATGTATTGTTAGGGTCTTTCAGCCCTAGGTATTAAGTTTCATTGTCTAGAACCTTCTTGGGCAACATAAATTTCCTATTAAAGAAAGGCCTAAACATTGTCTAGGATAGCTCTAGGTGTAGTTCATAGCATTGTCTTGTAGATTACTCTAATGAAGATGCCCATTTGGGTTAGCATATTGTACTTGTGAATTTTTTAATTCCACATTTGCAGTGATAATAAGAAGTCCATATTTTGTTCTTGCATTTACTATTGTTTCTTTGTTTCTGTTATGAGTTTATGGTATTAAGGGGAGTACCCTTTATCAAGTAGTATTAGAGCTAGAGTTCTTGAGTGTGTGGACAAATCATTGACTGTGAGGTAGTTTATACTAGGACCATGGTTTGGGCTAACCATATAGACAAATCAATGATTGTGAGGCAGTTTGCACTAGGGTTTTAATGAAAGTGTGAAAATGCCTTCACAAAGAGAGCATGGTAGAAGAGTTGTAGGTCTTACATCTGAGAGTTTTAGAGCTCTCCAAAGATAAATTCAAGCATTGGAGGAACAAATGCG
Source organism: Cupressus sempervirens (assembly GCA_028749045.1). Classification (NCBI taxonomy): domain Eukaryota; kingdom Viridiplantae; phylum Streptophyta; class Pinopsida; order Cupressales; family Cupressaceae; genus Cupressus; species Cupressus sempervirens. Next base: position 190,715,240 of record CM053785.1, read on the forward strand.
TAGAGGAATAAATCTTTGCATAAGAGATGAAAGCGAGGATGAGGACAAAGAAGAAGAAAATGCCAAACCAGAGGCAATTCTAAATCTAGAGGAAGAGGGGCTTTTTAGGGCCATCTCCAAGATTAGAAAAGACCTAAGTTTGAGGTTCCCACTTTTTTACTAAATCTTAACTGAGAGGAACTAATTTATTTGATCAATGAACTAGAGTACTTTGAGTATGAAGATATTGAGGATCCTAATATGGTCAAGTTTACGAAGGTTAAACTAAAGGGACATGCAAAGATCTGGTGGTAGGAGGTTCAATTGGAGCAAAATAGAAAGGGAAAGGAAAAAATCACCAAATGGGATCGAATGATAGATAAAATGAAGTGACAATTCATTCCTATGGATTATGAGCTTGATCTATTGAAGAAGATGCAAGGGTTGAAGCAAGTGAAAATATCTATTCAAGAGTATTCTAAAGAGTTCTATTGAGTTCTCATTGGAACTAGTCATGCAGAAGCTAATAAGGAGAAAGTGGCTCATTATCTTAATGGGTTAAGCCCAAGTATTTAGGATGGATTGAGTCTAGTTTGAAAATACTAGTTTTCCCTACAAGTTAAGGAGAAACTAAGCAAGAAGTTTGACAACAAGAATAGTGGAAGAGGTCATGATGGAAGATCTGGTCAATGATCTTATGGAGGCCATAAATATGATCAGAAGAACAAGGATGAGATTGCAAGTAGTAGTAGTTAGAACTAGAGGGGAAATAATTTCAATCATTTCCATGATTAGAACAATAGAGATCAGAGAGGAAGGGGTAGAGGAAAAATATTTGGAAGAGGAAGCTTTGGTGGAAATGTTTTCACTATGAAGAAGAAGGGCATAGAGAATTTGAATGTTCCCAGTGCCAAGGAAAGATCGATCAAAGAATAAAAAGAAAGGCAAGAGTTGCACATGTTGATGAAGATGTCAGATCCTCACATTTAGAAGATGCTAAAATAGGAGAAGTCCTATTTAATAGAAGTGTCCTACTGAGTGGTGAGAATGAATTTGATCAAAGAAGGAGCTTGTTTTGTACAAGGTGTACATGTCAAGATAAGTGTTGTGATGTGAACATTGATGGTGAAAGTACTAAAAAATCTAGTGTAAGAAATGATGGTCAAAAAGTTGAAGCTAAAGAGATAGAAACACTTGCATCCATACCATATTGCTTGGGTGCAAGATGACCACTAGGTCATGGTTAATGAGCAATGCTCAATGAAGTTCAAGATTAGAAGTTACCAGGATGAGGTACTTTGTGATATCATACCTATGGACATATGTCATATGTTTTTGGGTAGGCCATGGCAGTTTGACAAGCATGTTATACATGATGGGTGAGAAAATACCTAAACTCTAACCAAGGATGGATTGAAGCATAATTTGAAGTCATTGAAGGATAAAGAAGAAAAGGCATGTAGTGCTACCAAAATATGTTTTGTTGATGGAAACAAGTTTGTCAAATGTATGAAGCATGAGCACATGTGTTTTGATATAATTCCAAAAGATAGTAAAGAAGAAGTAGAAGAGGTTCATGCAAAAGTTGCAGATATGTTGGGAGAGTTTTCTGATATTGTATCAGATAATGTACCTAATGGATTGCCCCAAATAAAGAAGGTTAGTGACCATATGGATTTGGTTCCAAGAGAAATTTTTCCAAACAAGGCAGTGCACAGAATAACACCAACAAAAAGTGAAGAGTTTAACAGACAAGTTCGTGAGTTGTTGAAAAAGGGGTTGATTTTAGAGAGTGTGAGTCCATGTGTTGTACTAGTCATATTAGCACCAAATAAGAATTGAGAATGGAAGATGTGCATAGATTCTTGTGCTATAAACAAGATCACAATCAAGTACAAATTTTCATTGCCAAGGATGGATGATATTTATGGACTATTTGAGTGGAGTTGAGTATTTCACAAAGATAGATCTAAAAAGTGGATACCATTAGATTTGTATCAAATAAGGTGATGAGTGGAAGATTACTTTTAAGAAAAGGGAAGAATTTTATGAGTGGTTAGTCATGCCTTTTGGGCAAAATAATGCACTGAACACTTTCATGAGGCTCATGAATGCGGTACTAAAGGAGTTTCTAGGCAAGTTTGTCATTGTTTACCTAGATGATATTTTGATCTTTAGTAAGACATTAGGGGAGCATTTGATTAATATTAATAAGGAGTTTGATAAGTTGAGGGAAGAAGATAAATCTTAAAAAGTGCATTTTTGTAAAGAAGGATTTGGTGTATTTAAGATTTGTAGTCTTAGTAGAATGTCTAAAAATAGACCCAAAGAAAGTGAAGGCTATCCTTGAATGGCCTTCTCCAAAGAGTGCAATAGAGGTAAGATCTTTTCATGGACTAGCTAGTTTTCATAGAAAGTTGATAAGAGGTTTTAGCAGTATTTGACTAAAACAATGAGAGGGGATAGGAAAGAATTAAGTGGACTATAGGAGCAGATAATAGTTTTAATCTGTTGAAATAGAAAGTTACTGAGTAGCCTATTTTAGCACCACCTGATTTTAATAAGGTGTTCGAAGTGGATTGTGATCCTAGTGGTACTAAAATAGGAGTTGTTATGAACCAAGAAGGTAGAACTATTACTTATTTTAGTGAGAAATTAAATGATATTGTACCTATGGACATATGTCATATGTTGTTGGGTAGGTTATGGCAGTTTGATAGGAACGATGTACATGATGGGATAGAAAATACCTACACTCTAACCAAGGATGGAGTGAAACATAAGTTGAATTTGTTGAAGATAAAGAAGAAAAGTCAGAATATTTTTTGTTGATGGAAAAGAGTTTTTTAAAGGTATGAAGCGTGAGCATATGTGTTTTTATATAATTCTAAAAGATAGTAAAGAAGAAGTAGAGGAGGTACCTATAGAAGTTGTAGATAGGTTGGGAGAGTTTTCTAATATTTTATTAGATAATGTACCTAATGGATATCTCCCAATAAGGAAGATCAGTCACTAGATGGACTTGGTTCTAGGAGCTAGTTTTCCAAATAAGGCAACACACAAAATGATACCAACAAAAACTGAAGAGTTGAACAAACAAGTTCAATTGTTATTATGGAAGGGTTTGATTCGAGAGAGTCTAAGTCCATGTGTTGTACCAGCCATATTGGTGCCAAAGAAGAATGGAGAATGGATGATGTGCACAAATTCTTGCATAATCAACAAGAGCAAAATCGAGTACAAATTTTAATTGCCAAGGATTGATGATAGTATGGATTTTTTGAGAAAAGCTGTGTATTTCACATAGATAAATATGAAGAGTGGGTACCATCAAATTTGTATTAGATATGTGATGAGTGGGAGACTACTTCCAAGATAAAAGGACTGTATGAGTGGTTAGTCATGCCTTTTGGGCTAACCAATGCACCAAACACTTTCATGAGGCTCATGAATGAGGTACTGAAGGATTTTTTTTTTGTAAATTCATTATTGTTTACCTAGATTATATTTTGATCTTTAGTAAGACATTGGAGGAGCATTTGATCCATATTTGTAATGTGTTTGATAAGTTGAGGAAAGAAAAGTTGTTGATAAACATGAAGAAGTGCAATTTTGTAGAGGAGTTGGTGTACCTGGGATTTGTAATTTTAGTAGAAGGTTTGAAAATGTACCTAGAGAAAGTGAAGCCTATCCTTGAATGGCCTACTCCAAGGAGTGTGACAGAGGTAAGATCTTTTCATGGACTGGATTGTTTTTACAAGAAGTTCATAAGAGGTTTTAGAAATATTTGTGGACCCTTGACTAAAACAATGAGAGGGGATAGGAAAGAATTTAAGTGGACTGTAGGAGCATATAAGAATTTTAATTGTTGAAATAGAAAGTTATTGAATAGCCTATTTTAGCACTTCATGATTTTAACAAGGTGTTTTGAGTAGACTGTGATGCTAGTGGTACTGCAATAGGAGTTGTTTTGAGCCAACAAGGTAGACCTATTGCTTATTTTAGTGATAAGTTGAATGGTCCAAAAAGGACATATTATGTTTATGATTAGGAATTTTATGCTATAGTTCAAGCATTGAAGAAGTGGAGACACTATCTTCTTCCGAAGGAGTTTGTTTTTTATATTGATCATCAAGCTTTGCAATATTTGAATAGTCAATGAATATTGAACTAAAAACATTTAAAGTGGGTTGAGTTTTTGCAGAGTTATACATTTTTCTTGAAACACATGAGTGGGAAGTCTAAGAAAGTTGTAGATGCTCTTAGTAGAAGACAATTTTTCCTAACAAAAATGTAGATAGAGGTGGTTGGGTTCAAGGAACTCAGTACTTTGTATCTAGATGATCCTAATTTTGGTGAAGTATTCCAGGCTTGTACAGAACCTGTTACACTTGACAGGACAAAGTGGTTGAATTTTATGATCTAGGATAGTATGATGTTCAAAGAAAGCCAGTTGTGCATTCCCAAAAGTTCAATAAGAGAGAATATCATCAAGGAGAAGCATAGTGGAGGATTGGTTGGACATTTTGGCAAAGGTAAAACCATAACTTTGGTTGTTGAGAATTATTACTGGCTACAGTTGCAGCAAGATGTGAAGAAGTTTGTAGAAAGTTGTAGAGTATGTCAGATGGTGAAAGGAGTGAAGTAGAATACAAGGTTGTATCAGCCATTATACTAGAGAATCCATGAGAGGATGTCGACATGGATATTGTTCTTGGATTACCAAGGACACATCATGGGCATGATTCTATTTTTGTGGTGGTTGACAGGTTTTCAAAGATGGCACATTGTATTCCTTGCAAGAAGACTAGTGATGATGTTCATGTAGAAAAAGTATTTCTCAGAGAAGTGGTGAGACTACATGGTCTGCCAAAGAGTATAGTTTCAAATTAAGATACCAAATTTTTTGGGTATTTCTAGTGTACATTGTGGAAAAAGTTGAAGAAAGAATTGAAGTTCAGTTCATCAAATCATCCATAAATTAATGGATAGACAGAATTTGTGAATAGGTGTTTGAAAAATTTACTAAGATGTTTGGTTGGAGATAAGCCAAAAGGATGGGATATGATTTTACCATAGGAAAAATTTGCATATAATAATTCTATCAATAGGAGTACAGGTAAATCAACGTTATAGATTGTATATGGAAGTAGTCCTAGTTATGCTTCTGAATTGAGGCAATTGAATAAAGGAGAGATAAGTAATGTTGAAGAAAAAGAATTTGCTGAACATCTGAAGAACATCCATGAGGAGATGAGGAAGAATATCATAAAAATGAATACACAGTACAAGGCTAAGGTAGATGTGAAAAGGAGGTATAAGGAATTTCAAGTTGGAGATGAAGTCATAGTTCATTTGAGAAAGGAGCATTTTCTAGTAGGTACATATAATAAGCTGAAGATGAAGAAGTTTTGACCATGCAAGATAGTCAACATACATGATTCTAGAAATTCTTTTGAAGTGAAGTTGCTTGCTGAATTGAATATTTCACTTGTATTTAATATTTTATATTTGATAGAGTATTATGAGGCAGGTGATGGAGATGAAGTTATAGAAGTGCAATGGAGTATTCCAATAACTAGTTCAACTACAAAGGAGATTGAGGAGATATTGGATAGTCATGCTAGAAAAAGTACAAGGAACAGAACTTATGAGGAATACCTGGTCAAATGGAAAGGGAGGCTAGTAGAAGATTCATCATGGCTAGCAAGGGAGGAGGTTAACCATCTTGGTTTTCCTCTGAACACCTGAGACGTGATAGAGTGACTTCTTAAACTACCCTGAGTGTCTGATGTAGGAGTTTCTTGGGTGTAAGAGAAATCTTGCATCACCCAAAAATATTTTATTTTTAGTCTTGTCTATTTTATTAAGGACTAGTTGACAGGGTAGTTACTATTTATGGGAACTTTCTATTTTTATTAAGTAGGTCATATGAGCTCAGAATGTTCTTGTTTTCTATTTGAAGGTTCATTTTAGAGTTATAAGCCTACCATAAAATTATTATTTCTCTTTCTTAAGTATCGAAGAAGTTATTGCAAATTTTTGATGGAATTATTTGCAAAAAAATCTTGAGGCTCACCATTGGAGGCCTTAGAGTGCTTAGATGAGTGCTAAACACTTGATGAAAGGGTGCTTGCACCATTTTGAGCCTGTAGATTAGGAGCTAGAGTTTCCAAAAAGTGTTATAATAACCAATCAAAGCATTGGTTTGAGAATTATGGCCTTCCAAAGTTGGGCTACATGAAATATCTAAAATAATTGTCAAAGATGTATTTGGCCAACTCTATATGTATTGTTAGGGTCTTTCAGCCCTAGGTATTAAGTTTCATTGTTTAGAACCTTCCTGGGTGGCACAAAATTGCCTATTTAAGAAAGGCCCAAACATTGTCTAAGATAGCTCTTAGTGTAGTTCAAAGCATTGTCTTGTAGATTATTGTAATGAAGGTGCCCATGTGAGTTAGCATATTGTACTTGTGAATTTTGTAATTATGCATTTGTGGTGATAATAAGAAGTTTATATTTTTTTCTCACATTTTCTATTGTTTCTTTGTTTCTATTATGAGTTTATGTAATTAAGGGAAGTACCCTTCATCACATTGGAAACTTGAGATTAATGCATATCTTATGTATTTGTATTCACAAAATGATTCCTTTGTCATTGATGTCAATGAGGTAGAGTAGACAATGAAAACATTCTTTGCATATATATGTTTGGGAGAATAGTAGATATCTTATGAGGAGAGTAATACATGAAATTTATTTATATATAGTGATGTCAATAGGGCATAATATCTATGGGGGATATTGTTGTTCTTGTGAGAGATCAATTTGATTGATAAAGAGGATATGAAAAGATGATTATAGTACAGTGAACATTCATGTGCATCATGAATAGAGGAGCAGATGTAGCAAAGACATTTGGTATTCATGAAACATGGATTATTTCATCTACGTTGTTATCAATGAAAAAGGGAAAGATTCTTAGCATGAATATTATTGGTAATCCTATGTGGGAGTATCTTCACATTGTTGGAGACATGGTATAGTAATCATATGTTGTATTCATGGCATTGTTTATGATTGATGTCAACATACATGTCATTTTGGGAGGTTGGTAGAGAAATGTACAAAGATTAAGGTTGCACAATTAAAAGACTAACAATGAGGCTATGCATAATTGAGGACATGTTTTATATAGTATTCTGAAAATGTTGTTAAGAGCACATGCAAAAATATGAAGATATTGGAGGGTTATTCAAGATTTATTGAAGACAATATTTAAACAAAGTTCTTGTGCAGTAGTTACTAATGTTTTTAATTATATCTCCTAACAAAGATATAATTTGATTAAGTAAAGTTCAACAGAGGTAGAAGACAAGTTTAAGATGACGTCGTTAAGTTAGCAAAGTTAGAGGTTACATTGTGAAGAGTTATGAAGACTTTGAGCTAATATTTTGGTTGTAATTATGAAAAGTTAAAATATTGTAATGTAATGTGTAAATGGAATATCTTAAGATGGTCCTATATTATTATTGTAAATTGAGAAAGCACCAAGGTTGACTCAATAACTTATTCTAGAATTTGGTATAAAGGAAATATTATTTCCTTATGGTAGAGTGTTGTTTTTCTAAGTAAATGTATATTATATATATGACATTAATATAAATAATCATGAGGTTAGATGCAAGTAATTGTGCTATGTGTTAAGGTGAGACATATATAACTGCAAAGTGGGCGAGAATATGAATAGAGACATATCTACATAGTAACATAGAGTATATGGTTGAAACATAATAATTGTGAAGAGATGTCCTTTACTTCATAAAAACCACACTCTACCATAAGGAAATAATCTTCCTTTATACCAAGTCCTAGAATAAGTTATTTAGTCAATCATGGGGCTTCCTTAATTTACAATAATAATATATGACCATCTTAAGATATTACATTTTCCTGTTACATTACAATATTACAATTTTTTAGCAATTAAAACCAAACTATTAGCTCAAAATTCATATAAAATATTCACATGTGTAACCTCTAACTTTTCTAACTTAACCACATCATCTTCAACTTATCTTCTAGCTCTATACAAATTTTCTTAACCATATTTATCTATGTTAGGAGATATAATAAAAATATTAGTAAGTACTACACAATAACTTTGTTAGGTTGCCTTCAATAATCTCAAATAACTATCCACTGTCTTCATATTTCCACATGCACTCTTAACCACATCATAAGGACACTCTATAAAACATGTCCTCAACTACACAAAGCTACATTGTCAATCCTCAAACTATGCAACCACAATCTTTATTTGTTGCTCTGTCAATCTCACTAAATAACATGTATGTTAACATCAATTACAAACACTACCATGAATGCAATATATGATCATTGTATCATTTCTCAAACAATTCTAGGATACTCCCCCATATATATATATATATATATATATATATATATATATATATATATATATATATATATATATATATATATATATATATATATATATATATATATATATATATATATATATATATATATATATATCATGGATTACTCTCCTCATAAGAATGTTATTGGAACTAAGTAGGTTTTCAAGAATACGATGAATGAACAAGTTTAGGTTGTGAGAAACAAAGAAAGACTCATATATAAAGGTTATTTAGATCAAGATGGTATAGATTATAAGGAAAAATTTGCACCTATTTCTAGAATAGAAGTAATTAGAATGTTTTTGGCATATGCAACTAACAAGAAATTCAAAGTTTATCAGATGAATGCAAAATCAACATTTCTCAATGGAGAAGTAGAATAAGAGGTTTACATTGAGAAGCTTGAAGGTTTTCCTTTGAATAATGAAGGAGATATTATTTTTAAGTTGAATAAAGCATCATATGGATTGAAACAACAACCTAAAGCATGGTATGCAAGATTGGACAAGTATTTGGTAAAATTGGGATTTTCTAAAGGTATTGTTGACAGTAATTTGTATTCAAAAGATATTGAAAATGGTTTACTAATTACTCAAGTGTTTGTGGATGATATAATCTTTAGAGGTTGTGATGAATCAAGTGAAGCATTTGTAGTAGAAATTAAGTGTTGTAAATATAATATAGAAAGTAAAATGTTAAGAGGGGGGTGAATTAGGATCTATAAAACTTCTACTACATCAAACATGAATCAGATCCATACTTAATTCTCCACACACATATCTTCCCTAATATTAACCATGGAACACTATATAAGAAAATGTAATATAAGATCTAATATCTAATAACATGAATAATACATATAAGCTATAGATCAACACAAGACACCCAATATGGTAACGAAAAAACCCTTCAAGGTGAAGGTAAAACTATGGTGGGCATGACACCCATAAAATCTTCACTACTGTAGCAATAAAGTGTTCCTGTTAGGGATACAGGTTTTCCTTTCTAAGATCTTACAAGAAAATTAAGTCTACCTTGATTAAAGGATTTTTACATCACAATAAACTGAGCACTCTGTTAGCATATTTACAAAAGGCCATTTAGGACCACTATGTTAAGAGATTAACCTAATATACTCTTTAGAATATAATCAATACCATCATCCTTTAGTTTGCACATCTATTTATGATGGTAGATCTTCTCTTTCCAATATACAATCACCTCAATGTGATAGATATACTTTATCTAATATTTGCACTATTTGGTCACCTTATTCCTTCAACCTTTGATTCACCTTCAACTGTAAAATCATCTCTTTTACAACTTCTACAACACAAAATTAGGTCTTAATCCCTTCTTAAATAGTCATTTGATGAAGCTTCTATATCTTGATCAATGATTAGAATTAATTCTTTTGCCCTTTGACCTTTCCATTTTTATGATTGGATAACCACATACCATAGGGATTAATGATCTATAATTATAGGCATAATTACCTCCATGATTGACTTTTTGATCTTGAAAAATGGTTTACCTATGAGTTTGTGTCATTTCAAACTTGAATTTTAAAAAAAAAGCTGTGTTACTCAGCTCATATAGTTTTTGGCACCCAGCTCTACTTAATCTAATATGTTGTCCCTCGGCATGAACTTGACTTGGCTATAACTAATTTTACCTTCTAGATTTCTTGATGTATATTGCCTCTTGAATCACTCGAAAACCACTAAAATTATTAGTGATGCTTGTCCACTCAAAAACAATATATGCCTTAGCACCAACTAAACATCTTTATTTATTTACATGATACCTCATCCTATATGATGACTCAATCATAGTGATGATCCGCCAACATTGCCTAGTAAATGACTTAGTGTTTTGCATGAATAGACAAGTTTTCCTTTAGGGTGAAAATAAAGTAGGAATTAGAGATTAACATCATTTTGTAATCATAGGCATAATTACCTCCATTATTGACTTCTTGATCATATAAACATGCTTCCAACTTGAAAAATGGTTTACCTATGAGCTTTTGTCATTTCAAACTTGATTTTTTTTTTTAAACTTTGTTACTCATCTTATATAGCTTCTAGCACTCAACTCTACTTATTCTAATATATTATCCCTCAACATGAACTCGACTTGGCTATAACTAATTTTACCTTCTAGATTTCTTGACATATGTTGCCTCTTGAAGCACTCAACAACCACAAAAATGATTAGTGATGCTTGTACACTCAAAAGCTATATATGCTTCAGCACCAACTAAACTTCTTTACTTCTTTATGTGATACCTCATCCTGTATGATGACTCAATTATAGTGATGACCGGCCAATATTTCCTAGTTTTCCTTTAGGGTGAACATGAAGAAGGAATTTGATATGAACATAATTGGTGAGGTGAAATATTTATTGGGTATTGAAGATTGTGGAGAACAATGATGGCATTTTCATATCACAACTTAAGTATTTGAAAGATTTGTTAAAAATATTTAGCTTAGAAAGTTGCAAACCTATTGGAACACCCGTGGTAATTGGTTACAAGTTACCTAGAAAAAATGAAATACCTACTATTAAAAAAAATAAGTATAGGTCTATGATTAGAAGATTGCAATATCTGACACACACTCAATCAAATATAGTTAATGCAGTTGGTATTGTGGAAAAATTTCAAGATGGTCCTAAAGAATTAGATTATGGAGAAATGAAAAGAATTTCCATATTTTTGAAGGGTGCACTTAATTTTGGATTATGGTGTGATAGATCAAATGAATTTACCTTATGTAAATACACTAATGTAGATTGTGCATGTAATGTGAATGATAAAAAAATTACAAGTGGTGGAGCATTCTTCTTTGGAGGAAGATTGGTTTCTTAGCTAAACAAGAAATAGGACAATATTTCATAAAGAATGATAAAAGTAGTGAATGTAGCAGTAGAAAATAACTACAATCAAATCATTTGGATGAAAAAAATGTTGAAGGACATTGGATTTGAGTTTATAGAGCTTGTTATCATACATTATGATAACACATGTATAGTGAGTATGTCAATGAATCCTATTCTACATTCAAAGGCAAAGCATATATCTATTAAGATCACTTTTTGAGATAGAAAGTTGCAAAGAAGGATATCAAATTAGAGTATATGAGTAAAAAGGAGTAGATAGTTGAAATATTTACAAAGCCTTTTCTGAAGGATACATTTTAGTACTTGAGAGGTATATTTGGGTTCATGTTCCAACCTACTTTTGAGTAGTTGATGAAGAGATTGCACCAATCAAGTGGTAACAAAACATTGTTATTAATCTAGATTGGATGGTTGATGCTTCCTCTATGGGAGAGTATTATGTTTGAGTTGAGTCATGAAGGACTCTTAGTATTGATATTTAATAGTGTGTTTGGACACTTGAGATTATTGCATATCTTGTGTACTTGTATTGACATAATTATGTCTTTTTCATTGATGTCAATGGGGGAGAGTAGAACATGACAAACATTCCTTTTGTATATATGTTTGGGAGAATAGGAGATATCTTATAAGGGGAATAATACATGAAATATATATATATATATATATATATATATATATATATATATATATATATATATATATACATATATGTATATATATGTATATGTATATATACGTATATGTATATATATGTATATATACGTATATGTATATATATGTATATATACATATATGTATATATATGTATATATACATATATGTATATATATGTATATATACATATATGTATATATATGTATATATGTTGGAATTAAACCATGTTTATTATTCATGACAACACTTATTCAGATTTTGTATGGTTATTGAGCTCTTTGTTCAGTTTCACAGTTCATACCGAGCATTCCAGTGGTTACCAAGTGAATTTAGGCAAAGTGAAGAGAAGCAGTTCAGACTGAGTAGTTTAGTGTTCACTGAGTAGTTCAATGGTTACTAAGCTTCATAGTGTCTACCAAGTCATTAGTTCTTGTGATGAGATGAGTAGTGTTGACCGAGTGATGGGATGAGTAGTGTTTACCAAGTGCAAACATGATAAACATGGAATTCAATTTCTATCGCGTGACACATTATCTACTGAGTCTCCAATGTATACCAAGTTCAAAGATAAATTGAGTGATTAGTATGGACCAAGCCTCTACTTCTACTGAATGCATGATGATGCTAAGTAATGTAGTGGATGTCGAATATCAGAAATTCACCAAGTCAGCTTTCAAAACTTGAGTTTCTACATTTGGGCCGACTCAGTAATATTGGTGTTAACTTGTTTTTTGGTTGACCTTGTAATTATGAGAATTGGGTTGGTATATATGTAATGTATTGTATCATACCCAATTGCAGTAGTAGCAGCAATGTTTTTGATGCATGAGAATGCGAATGTGAATCAACAGTAGAGAAAAGTGTTGTGCAAGGCCAAATCAGGAGCAATCAAGTTATATCTATCACAAAGAGGTGATCTATACTTCAAGGATCTTAATCAAAAATTTAGTTGTAAGTTAGATCTATTGTTTCATCCTAATAGGTGAATCAGCTTCAAATCCTTTAATAGGGTAGACTTAGCAATCTTTTCTTAAATCTCTTTACTGAGTGCATACTTGATTGTATGTTTGTAAAACCTCTAACAAGGTGGACCTAGCAGTCCTAATTGCTCCTAATAGGGTAGATCATCAAAAGTGATCATTATAAGCCTTAACAAGACAACTTTATTTTATAGTATTGAAGTTTTTTGGGTATCGTCACCACCCCAGTTTTACTTTCTATTTGGAAGGTTTCTGGGTCACCAAATATTGTGTTCAAAGTGTTTTGTGCTTTCAGTTTCTCATGCATGCAATAGATTAGATATATTGATTGGATTATGTTATTAAGTGCTAAATTTGTTTAAAAGTTTTGAGGTTACTAATTCACCCCACCCCTCTCAGTAACCAAGCTAGTCTTGATTATTTCCAACAATTGGTACCAGAGCATTGTGATTCTTAGGATAAAGTTTGATAGGAAAGATCAAGGACAGTGGAGATATTCAAACTTGACAAAGCTATTAACAATGAAAAGCTAGATCTAGAAATGGCCATAGCTCAACTCAAGGAAGCAAAAGAACATCTCTCTCATTCCCTAAAAAGAAGGAACGTACTTGCAAATTAGATGAATGACCACCAGTATATTGAAGAAAATATTGAGGATTTTTTCCCCTCAATTAGTTCAAATGAAGAAAATGATGCAATCAAAGAATTTCTAGTAAAGAATGGCTCCTTGCAAGAAGAGATAAGAAAATTGAAAAGAGAACAAGAAATTCAAACAATAAGATTGTGTGAAATTTTGGAACAAAAGAAATAAGGAAAATAAAGACATGGAGGCAAGGAACAATGAAATGCAAATTCAATCCCTTCAGCAAGAAAATATCATTGATTAGATCTCCAATGCAAATGAAGAAATCATGAGTCTGAGATCTGAAAATGAAAGGTTAAGGAATTATTTAAGCACTAAAAAGAAAATCAAAGAAAGGTTGAAAGTTGATCTAAATTTTGAGAAGCAACTTAATGAAAGAATAATGAAATCCCAAGCAAACATGGATCAATTGAATCAACAAAATGAGCAAAATCTTTATAGGCAAAAGGGAAAAGTAGGACTTGGATACAAAGAAGAAGGTGAATCCTCCAAACAAGTTGCTCAAAGGAATCAAAGACCTACTTGCAATTACTATGGTAAGATAGGTCATACATCAAGAAAATGTTGGAGTAATGGAAAGGCAAAATTTAATAGAAAATGCTACAATTGCAGTCAACATGGTCATAAAGCTAATAAATGCAAGGAAAAACCAAAGTTTGAAGGCAAGTGTCACAAATGTGAGAAACAAGGTCACAAGGCATCTGAATGCAGATCAAAACCATTCAATCCAGCTGAACAATTTGTAAAGACAATATTTGGTTGGGACTACAATACTTGGTGTAGATATCATTATTGTGGAGAATATGGACACATTGGCATAAACTGTGTTGGGCATCACTTGAGAAGAAAGGATACTACAATAAGATGTTACACATGTACTGAACTTGGTCATATAGCTAAGAATTGCATGAATATAGATAGAGTTGAAGATGAAAAGAAAGAAAAAGTTGATAATATCAGGAAGCAGATGAGATAGCAGTGGATTCCTCAATCTACCAAGAAAGCCAATTCAAATGATGGTATTCCAGTCACTCATAAAGTGGGCGACTCCATCATTTCCAATTAAGTTCTCAAGAAAGAACTAGAACTATATTTTCAAGGTCACATCTCAAGAAGTTCCAATTAAAAGGAAGAAAAGATCCAAACTAGTATTCTAGATATAGAGGGATCAAAAAAGTTCAACATCAGTAATCACTGAGTAAAGTAAGGTCATAATAAGCGAGGTCAGGAATAAAAAAGTTTTGTCTAGTTGCCAAGTTACAAGCTTCTACCAAGCAATCTGTGCAAATAGTGGATGAAAGGCTATTATGTACTATGTCATTATGGCTCTCATTGTACCAAGCATTAATGAGAAATTTTTATTAAAAGGAAAGAATTTGACTTCATTTCCACCATGATTTTAGCATATTTAGGGTAGAGCAATTTACAGAGCTTTCCAGTGATCTTGAGCATAATTTGTAGCGAATTTTTTTGAAGAATTTTCTCAGTTTATCGAGTAATCATGGTATCCACCAGCAACAACAAAGCAAAGAAAGGATCTAAGATGTTGGTGTGAGGTGTTGAGTGGAAAGTTTCAAATTTCAAATTGGTACCAATGATTGCAAAACCCCTCAACCCGAATGGAGCTAAGTCACAAATTCCATCGAAGGTACTTCTTATCAATGACATTCAAACTCATTTCAAATGTGTTGTATAGGAGATAGGAACCCTAGAAATGGATAGTGCCCTAGGTGAACTCTATGTGGATGGAACTCTTAAGCCCGAGCATAAACATCTAGAAGAGAAGGGCTTAGCCCATATTCCTCACCTACCATGAAACTTTCAGATTAAATGGATTAGGTATATCTTGAGCCGAGTCCATAATGGTCAATTGTGGTTAGAGAAGCCAATTTTGATTACGAAGAAAATGATTCATCGCATTAATAGTCTCCCTATGCTTAACAGGGTCAAAGTCATGAAAACCCTAGATCGAGATGAGCTTTAGAAGAAAACCCTAGCCAAGGGAGATCATAGAGGATTGAAAATTAGCAATATATCTAATGTGGAACTCAAATTTGGCATTCATATTATTGCTCAGAAGATTTATAGCTCTAGTCGACTTAATAGCATGCTGTGTGAAGCAGTTGACCTAGCATATAAGGTTGTCAAGAAAAATTTGGAATATGACCTAGTAGACTTAATGTTGAAACAACTAAACAAGAATATGGAAAGCATCAGAACCTCAAAGAATAAAACATGCAAGTTTGGTTCTCTATTGACGTGTTTGTTCTTTTATGTTCAAAAGTTTTTCCCCTCTAAAGGAATAGTGGTATGGAGAAAAGACATACCCGTGTTATATCAGATAAATGAGTTCATAGCTGAAATGGGTGAGAATTTTGATAGCATCATGGACAATTATTTTCAATCTTTTAAGAAAAAGATGAATAACAGGTTCTATATTCCATAAAAATTGGTTGAAGACTATAAGGATGATGTATGTTTTATGGTTGATAGTGATAGAGTATACATTCAAGTAGTAAGGCCTAGAATAGTGTGGGTGAAACCTCTTCCATATGAGGTTGATATTGATGAGGCAAAAGAAATAATTGAAGCACTAGTGAATGAGCTTGTAGATCCAAAGGAACCTATCTTTGGAACCTATGACGAAGCCAAACCCAGAATAGAACTTAAGATTAAGCTTCCATAGGAAGTGAATAAAGGTAAGAGGAGGATATCAAAACTGAAAATATAAAATGCCCCTCTTATGCTTATCAAGGGAAAAGGTGAAGATGAAGGGGAATTTGAGAAAGAAGAGGAATCACAAAAGGAAGAAGAACCTATAAGAAAGAAAGGCAAGGTGATTATCACTAAGCCACCCAAGCCCTCCACAGTTGTATTCACAAGAAGATCCAAGAAGAAAGGTGGCACTGAAGTTGTGTTTACTAAGTCCCCTTTCACCTTCCAGGAAAGATTAAAGCAATTAGAAGAAGGTGCTAGTATTACCAAATTCAAGGCACTAAAATATGAAACCAAAATAGATGCAAAAATGATATAGATTGAGGAGTTGATACTGACAAAGATGGGAAAATGGAAATATTCCCCTAATCCAATTGCACCTCAAATTTCCAATGACATATTGGTAAGGTTAAAGCCAAGATGGGAATTAGCCATGCAAATAGCAAGGGACATTTATGAACAATCTCTAAGATAGTTGTTACCAAGCATTACCAATGCTGAGGTAAAAGAAGCTATGAAGAAAAATGAAGATAAAATGACTATCAAATTTCACACTTGTTTAATTTTGGTAAAAGACATAGAGAATGTAATCAAGGATGCTACAGGTATGTAGAAGAATATTTATCTGTTGCATAAACCAAGTGAGAATCCTGTTGAGATCAAAGATGATGATGATGACAGTGATAAGGATGAAGAAAATGAAGACAATTCTCCTTGTATCACCATTGATGTTGAAGATTATCAAGAGTTGATGAAGGATGGTGAAGAAGATAAAGGGAATGAAGCTGAAGAGGAAACCAGGCAAGAAGAAGAAGAAGAAAGTGATTTAGTTAAGATAGTTGTGGTTTTCATAGCCTCCCTTCCTCACTCCCCAGTAAAAATATCAATATCATCAAACATGGAGATAGCTTCAGCAAGTGTGATTATGAAAACAATAGATAAATCAAATGTCTAATCACTCTTTGCTCCCTCTCAACTCAATGTATCACTAATGGAAGTATCTACCACTTCATCTACCAAGATGCAACATTCTACTTCTTCAGTCCTCGAGTCTAGTTCATCAGCAGTAAGTATAGTTTCATGTTCTACAATTTTGGATTCTTCAATTTTGACTACTTCAAGTGTACATATTCCAATAAGTTCATCAATTGTGCATACTTCTATTAGTATTCCACCTGTAAATACATCAATTTTGGGAAGTACATCAATTTTTGATTCTTTTAGTACTTTGATAAGTATTCCATCAGTAGGCATTATACAAGTTTTCACTGCAAGCCCTATTGTTTCCACTATTGTTTTTATTCCAAAATATAAAGCATTAATGTCAGAAGTTGAACCAAAGACACCACTAAAACATCTAATTAGTAGAAAGGAAATTGAGGAAGATATAGATCTAGATAAGGAGATTGAGATTCCCAAGTTGAATTTTGACAATGCTACTATAGAGCAGATGAGACTGGTTAGTCAGCTCCTTGAAAAGAAGGCCAAATAGAAGTAGCTAAGAGAAGAAAGAGACAGAGAATTTAGAATCATTGAAAGTGCTAAGAAAATTTTGACTGTGGCTATAGGTTTTGATGTTGATTCTTCTCAACACATTTTGTTACAATTAGAAGAGGCAGTTAATAAATTCAATGAGGATTCCAGTGACCAGGATAAGCTAATGAGAAAGAAAAGAAGAAGTTTGACAATAAAGTTCTTGAGCACATTGCTCAGTAGATAGTTATCCATCAGGTAGAACTTTCTTCAATTTTGGTAAATCTTGAAACGTCCTACACAAATGTAACATCTCTTTTTGCTAAGTTATGTGATGTTACCAAGCATACAAAGGAAATAAAGGGAAATTTGAATAGGATTGGTGAGGATCTGAAGGTTAGTGCCCAATAGTTGTAGCTTGACCCTAGTTCAAGCTCTACATACCACATGAGGATCAAATTCCTATCAGATATGCAGGTAGAGTTATTGAGAGAGGAAGCAAGGATCCAGTCTACACTTATAGACATCTAGAACATGATCCTTCCTATCATGGATACAATGCAGAAGCATATTGCTTATTCTAAAACATTGGTCCATGACAATAATTTTTCAATTATAGATCATATGATTAAACTCTCTACAGAAGTCCAAGTTGCACTTCAAACCTGCAAAATTTTGCAAGAAAATTGGGACAAGACCTTAACTCTTATTCTCAAGGTACATTCTGAGTTTCTCTCACATTTGGGTGTCTCTATATAAGTAGATTATCTTTGGCATTATTGTCAGAAAGGGGGAGAGAGTCATGTATATAAGGAGGAGAGACATTTGTATATACACTCAATATGTTATTATGCCCGATATGATATGTACATTGTATGGGGGAGATATGTGCAAATGTATATATAGCAAAATTACAAAGACAAATTTTGAAAAATTGAAAATCAAAATCTGCATGACACTGTACATAAGTTTTGGCAAATAAGTGTTTTTGTCACTAATGCCAAAGGGGGGGATTGTTGGCATTAAATCATTTTTTTTATTACTGAAAACACTTATTCAAATTTTCTATGGTTACCAAGCTCTTCATTCAGTTCCACAATTCATTCTGAGCATTCCAGTGGGTACCAAGTGAATTTAGGCAGAGTGAAGTCCAGCAATTTAGACCAAGTAGTTCAGTGTTCATTGAGTAGTTCAATGGTTACCAAGCTTCATAGTGTCTGTTGAGTAATCATTTTTTTTGATGAGATGAGTAGGGTTGACCAAGTGATGGGATGAGTAGTGTCTACCGAGTGCAAGCATGGTAAACATGGAATTTAGTTTCTACTGAGTGACACAGTATCTACTGAGTCTCCAATGTATACCAAGTTCAAAGCTATGTTGAGTGATTAGTATGGACTGAGCCTCTATTTCTACCAAATGCATGATGATGTTGAGTAATGTAGCTTTTAGAACTTGAGTTTCTACATTTGCGTCGACTTAGTAATATTGGTGTTAACTTGTGTTTTGGTCGACCTTGTAATTATGAGAGTTGTGTTGGTATATATGTAATGTATTGTATCATACTCAATTGCAGTAGTAGTAGCAATGTTTTTTATGAATGAGAATGTGAATGTGAATCAGCAGTAGAGCAAAGTGTTGTGCAAGGTCAAATCAGGAGCAATCAAGTTACATCTATCACAAAGAGGTGATCTATACTTCAAGGATCTTAATCAGCAATTCAGTTGTAAGTCAAATCTTCTGTTTCATCCTAATAGGTGAATCAGCTTCAAATCCTTTAACAGGGTAGACTTAGCAGTCTTTTCTTAAATCTCTTTACCAAGTGCATACTTGATTGTATGTTTGTAAAACCTCTAACAAGGTGGACCTAGCAGTCTTGATTGCTCCTAACAAGGCAGATCATTAGAAGTGATCATTGTAAGCCTTAATAGGCCAACTTTATACTGTAGTATTTAATTTTTGTGGGTATCATCCCCACCCCAATTTTACTTTCTATTTGGAAGGTTTTTGGGTCACCAAATATTGTGTTCAAAGTGTTTTATGCTTTCAGTTTCTCATGCATGTAGTAGATTAGATCTATTGATTGGATTGTGTTATTAAGTGCTAAATTTGTTCAAAAGTTATGAGGTTATTGATTCACCCCTCCCCTCTCAGTTGTTAGAGTAATTAATTGTTTACACTTATTAATTAAATCACTTTGATTTAATTAAATAAGTTTCCTATTACTCTAGTTTTCTTAATCTATCTCTTAGGTACATATAATTAATATTTAATATTAATTATAATGTGCAACCTACCTTTTTTAGGCTTTAGGTTACCCTTTTTGGGTTTCGATCTCCTTTTATAAGGATTGATCTCTGTGTAATTTTATTCATTCAGTTTTGATTATAGCAATCTCTTTTTTTCTTATCAAGAATGTCTCATCTATGGATCTAGCAATTCCTGCCTCCATAACTTTTTGCTTCTCTCTTCTATAATAGGTGTTTGCATGCAAGTGATTCTTGGGAGATATGGGGTTGATATGTCATCAATTTCAACATGGTATCAAAGCTCCAGATCTTCATGCCCCTATTCATTTTATGAGGTTTATTCTTGGCTTTCAGATCTGTTTTTTTTTTATTTCAGAGTTATTTTGTATGGGCAAGGGGGGTGGTGTGGTTCTTTTTTTTTGGTGCATTTTGAGCCCAAAAAAACCTCACCGTTGGATTCGTAGCATCCAAAAACCCCTATTTCCATATAAAATTTGTCCAATTTGGACACAGTTGAAATTTGAGGCAAAAAAGCTTGCTACCAAATTCGGGCATGCTTTTCGAGGAGATATTTTTATTTTTATTTTTAAATCACTAAAACAAAAGGCTTTATTTAAAAAAAGCTCATGATTTTTTTTTTAAAAAGAAAATCTTCAAAAGAGTTTTATTTTTTCAAAAAAAACCTTTTTAAATCTTCCTAAAAAGGATGCCTACATCATTAAAAGTACTGACATAGTAGTGACATCAGAAAAGTACTAATGTAATACTTCTAACAGCCATAGGTGATGATGTCATCATTTTTTGAGCTGAAATTTGATGGCTTTCAAACCATCATTTCTATGATTTGTTTTGTCTTAAAAAGTTGTATGTGGTTTCTTGGCCGTATCTTTGTCATACAGAGGTATTTTTTGATGAATCTTATATTGTTGGAAAGCTCTTTCTGAGCTCGACATGATGGTGCTAGCTATTTGGACTTTTGATGCTGTTTGGTTTCCTATTTATGCAGTCAAAGCTAGAAGTTATATTTTTCACTCTGAGAGGCATATCTTGAAAATCTGATCTTTGATTTGGAACTTCTTTATATCATTGGAAAGTTGTTTCCATGCTCTTTCTAATGATGCTATTCATTGTTGCAGATTATACTCTAGGCACATTCTATTCAGTCTTTGGACTTTTTTCATGCTGGTGGATATCCTAGTTGTTTCAAGTCCGGGGATAGTTTTTGTTGCTTCATATGATTTTAATGACTTGTACTATCTTTTGTATCAGTCTTATGTCTTTTTTGATCATTTGTAAGCATCTTTATGCAAATGCATTGAGATAAAGTGCCACTCCATTCGTTTCAGGATCTTTTTCATCATTGTGATTTATTGTACTCACACTATATTATAAAGTGTCATGGGGGATAGTTGATTGCCATTTAGGCCCTCTTACTTTGTCAAGTGAGTGTCCCTTCCACAATATTAGCCCCATGATGTGTCAATGACACATGCCTTTATAGGTGTTTGTACCTCACTCTCCATGTATCTGTTTCCTATGTTATAGAAGTTTTTTGGCCTATTTTCTCAGTTTCCTATCACCTCACCCTATCTACATTAAGGGGGCTCTTCTATTGTTTCTAATGCTTCCTTGGTTTGATGGTTCATTGGAGTAAGCTATGTATTCAGTTTTTTATCCTATATACTAGGTGATTGTAGTGACTGACTACCTATGCATTTCGGTGAGATGGATCATCTACCATATAGACACTCTTGGTTCATGCCTTCTATTTCCATGGAGGTTCTACAAATTAGCAGTTTTTTTTTACAGAGTTTGTGGCTTCTTCATGCTTCAGTGGTTTGCTTCATGATCTCTCTTTATTCCTATCTTTTGGAACATTCTTTGCTATCTCTTTTTGGAGTAGGGTTTTTCCCATGCATTTTTCTCTATTTCTCCATTTCATAGAGATTTTGTTGTGATTGGGTATCTCATTAGGCCTTATTGTCGAGACCCATTTTTCTGCTTTCATAATTGTGTTAGGTTAGCTTACCTCCTAAGCTTCGCTTAAGGGGGGTGTTAGAGTAATTATTTGTTTACACTTATTAATTAAATCACTTTGATTTAATTAAATAAGTTTCCTATTACTCTAGTTTTCTTAAGCTATCTCTTAGGTACATATAATTAATATTTTATATTAATTATAATGTGCAACCTAGCTTTTTTAGGCTTTAAGTTACCCTTTTTGGGTTTCGATCTCCTTTTATATGGATTGATCTCTTTGTAATTTTATTCATTCTGTTTTGATTATAGCAATCTCTTTTTTGCTTATCAAGAATGTCTCATCTATGGATCTGGCAATTCCTGCCTCCATAACTTTTTGCTTCTCTCTTCTGCAATAGGTGTTTGCATGCAGGTGATTCTTTGGAGTTGTAGGGTTGATCTGTCATCAACTTGAACATTAGTAACCTAGCTAGTCTTGATTATTTCCAACAATATATACATATATACATATAGATAGATAGATAGATGTCAATGGGGGGAAGAATATCTATGGGGGAGATTTATTTTATTATGAGAGATCAATTTGATTGATGAAGAGGATTTTAAAACATGATTACAATATAGTGAACATTCATGTGCAACATGAATAGTGGAGCAAATGGAGTAGAGACATTTGGTATTTATGAAATATGGATGTTTTTAATCTATGTTATCATTAATGTAAAAGGAGAAGACTGTTAGCATGAATTTTGTTGGTAATCCTATGGGGAGTATCCTAGCAATGTTGGAGAGATGATATAGTAATTGTATGTTGTATTCATGGCATTGTTTGTCATTGATGTCAACATACATGTTATTCTCTTACATTGGTAGAGAAATATATAGAGATTGAGGTTGCATAGTTCAAAGATTGAAAATGAGGCTATGCATAGTTAAGGACATGTTTTACAAAGTGTCCTGATGATGTGGTTAAGAGTGTGTGTGAAAATATGGAGATAGTGGACACTTATTTGATATTTATTGAAGACAACATTCAAACAGAGTTCATGTAT
Organism: Cupressus sempervirens; assembly: GCA_028749045.1. Taxonomy (NCBI): domain Eukaryota; kingdom Viridiplantae; phylum Streptophyta; class Pinopsida; order Cupressales; family Cupressaceae; genus Cupressus; species Cupressus sempervirens. The sequence goes on from CM053785.1 coordinate 190,738,316, forward strand.
AGTAGTTACTAATATTTTTATTATATATCCTAACACATGTAGACTCTAGTTAAGTGAATTTGTACAAATGTAGAAGACAAGATAAATATTATGTGGTTAAGGTAGCAAAGTAGGTTACACATGTGAAGAGTTATGAAGACTGTGAGCTGACAATTTGGTTGTAATTGGAAAGTTAAAATATTGTAATGTAATGTTTAAATGTAATATCTTAAGATGGTCCTATAGTTTTATTGTAAATTGAGAAAGCCCCAAGGTTGACTCAATAACTTATTCTAGTACTTGGTATAAATTAAAGAAATATTATTTCCTTGTGGTAGAGTGTGGTTTTTGTGAGTAAATGTATATTATATATGTCATTAATAGAAATAATCATGAAATTAGATGTAAGTAAGTGTGTTAGGTATGAAGGTGAGACATATAAAACTACAAAGTGGGTGAGAATATGAATAGAGACATATGTACATAATAACTTAAAGTATATGGTTGAAACATAATGATTGTGAAGAGATCCCATTTACTTCACAAAAGCCACACTCTACCATAAGGAAATAATATTCCTTTATACAAAGTCCTAGAATAAGTTATTAAGTCAGCCTTGGGGATTTCTTAATTTACAATAATAATATATGACCGTATTAATGTATTATATTTACATTTTACATTATAATTTATTACAAATTTTTAGAATTATAACCAAACTATCAGCTCATAGCCTTATAAACTCTTCACATGTGTAATCTTTGGCTTTTCTAGATTAACCATGTCATCTTTAGCTTATATTCTACATCTATAAAACTTTTCTTAACCATATTCTATCTTTGTTAGGAGATATAATAAAAACATCAGTAACTGCTACACAACAACTCTATATAAATGTTGCCTTAAATAAATCTTGAATAATTGCACATTACCCTCATAATTTTGCATGCACTCTTAATGACATCATAAGGGAACTTTTTAAAACATTTCCTCAACTGTGCATAGTTTTATTGTCAATCCTCAAATCATGCAACCTCAATCTTTGTTAGGTACTTAGTCAATCTCACAGAATAAACTATCTGTTGACATCAATGATAAACACTACCATGAATGAAACATATGATCACTATACCATTCAAACTAAGGTCATGTGTAGTAGTTATTGATGTTTTTATTATATCTCCTAACAGAGATAGAATATTGTTAAGTGAAGTTGTACAGAGGATACATTAATCATATGTTGTATTCATGGAATTGTTTGTAATTTATTTCAAAATACATGTTATTCTATGATATTGGCAGATAAATATAGAGAAATTGAAGTTGCATAGTTCAAAGATTGAGAATGAGGCTACACGCAATTGAGGACATTTTTTATAGAGTGTCCTGACAATGTGGTTAAGAGCACATGCAAAAATATGAAGATAGTGGACTTTTATTTCATATTTATTGAAGACACCATTCAAATAGAGTTCATGTGCAGTAGTTATTGATGTTTTGAATATATCTCCTAATAGAGATAGAATCTAGTTAAGTGGAGGTGTATAAAGATAGAATATAAGTTGAAGATGATGTGGTTAAGTTAGCAAATCATAGGTTATACATGTGAAGAGTTATGAAGACTATGAGCTAATAGTTTGGGTGTAATTGTTAAAAGTTAAAATATTGTAATGTAATGTGTAAATTTAATATCTTAAGATGGTCATATATTATTATTTTAAATTGAGAAAGTGCCAAGGTTGACTTGGTAACTTATTCTAGGACTTGGTATAAAGGAAAGATTATTTTCTTGTGGTAGAGTGTGGTTTTTATGAGCTAATTAACATTATATATGGCATTAATAGCAATTATTGTGAAAGTAGATGGAAGTAAGTGTGTTAGGTGTGAAGGTGAGATATATATAACAATAAAATGGGTGAGAATATGAATAGAGACATATGTACTTGGTAACATAGACTATATGTTTGAAACATAATGATTGTGAAGAGATACATTTACTTTACAAAAACCAGACTCTACCATAAGGAAATAATCTTCCTTTATACCAAGTCATAGAATAAGTTATTGAGTTGGCCTTGGGTATTTCTTAATTTACAATAATAATATATGAACATCTTAAGATACTACATTTGCACATTACATTAGAATATTACAACTTTTTCATAGTTATAACCAAACTATCAGCTCACAATCTTATAAACTCTTCACACGTGTAACCTCTAAGTTTTATAACTTAACCACATCATCTTTAGATTATCTTCTATCTCTATATGACTTATCTTAACCATATTCTATCTATGTTAGGAGATATAATAAAAAAATTAGTAATTTTTGCACAACAATTTTTCTAAATGTTGCCTTCAATAAATCTTGAATAATTGTCCATTGTCTTTATATTTTTATATATTCTCTTAACCACATCATAAGGACACCCTATAAAACATGTCCTCAACTACACATAGCTTCATTTTTTTATCCTCAAATCATGCAACCTCAATCTTTGTCTATCAATCTATCAATCATAGAGAGTAACATGTATGTTGACATCAATGGCAAACACTACCATGAATAAAACATATGGTCATTGTATCATTTCTCCAACAATGCTAGGGTACTCCCCCATAGGATTATCAACACACATCAGTCTTCCTCATAGATATTCTTACCCCATTGACATCAATATATATAAAGAAATTTCATGTATTACTCTCCTCATAAGATATCTTCTATTATCCCAAATATACATACACAAAGGATATTTTTCAGGTGCTACTCTCCCCCATTTACATCATGAAAAATGCACCATTATGAAAATACAAATACATAAGATAATTGAGTCTTAGTATTGGTACTTAATTGTCCCTTTGTATGCTTGATCATATTGCATAGCTTATGTATTTTAATTGACATAATGATGCCTTTTTCATTGATGTTAATGAGGGAGAGTAGCACATGAATAACATCCTTTGTGTATGTATGTTTTGGAGAGTAGTGTATATCTATTAAGTATCACTTTTTAAGAGAGAAAGATGTAGAGATGAAGATTAGATTAGAGTATATTAGTACAAAGGAGCATATAGAAGATATATTTGCAAAGCCTTTGTTGAAGAATATATTTGAGTACTTGAGAGTTATGTTTGGGTTCATGCCCCAACCTACATTTGAGTAGTTGATGTAGAGATTGCACTAGTCTAGTGGTAATAAAGCATTATTCTTTATCTGGACTAGATGCTTTATTCTTCCTCCATGGGGGAGTATCTCTATTTGAGATGAGTCATGAAATACTCTTGGTATTGTTACTTAATAGTGTCTTTGGACACTTGAGCTTATTGCATATCTTATGTATTTTTATTGACATTATGAATCCTTTTTCATTGATGTCAATGGGGGAGAGTAGTACATTAAAAACATCATTTGCATATGTATGTTTGGGAGAATATAAAATATGTTATGGGGAGACTAATACATGAAATTTCTTAAAATAAATTGATGTCAATGGGAGAAGAATATCTATAGGGGAGATTGATGCTCCTGTTATAATTTTTTCATAACTTGGATTTTTTTCATTTACATTGCCATCAATTCCAAAGGGGGAGATTGTTAGGAATTTTATTGGTATTCCTATGGGGGAGTATCCTAGCATTGTTGGAGAGATGATACAGTGATCATATGGTGCATTCATGGTAGTATTTGTCATTGATGTCACCATACATGTTATTCTTAGAGATTGATAGAGTAATAGATAGAGACAGAGGTTATTTGGTTTGAGGATTGAAAATAAGGATATATGCACTTGAGGACATCTTTCATAGAGTTTCTTGATGATGTGGTTAAGAGAGCATGCAAAAATATGCAAGCAATTGACAATTATTCGTGATTATTGAAGACAACATTTAGATAGAGTTCATGTGAAACAATTAGTAATGTTTTCATTATATCTCATAAAAGAGATATAATTTGATTAAGTTTTATAGAGGTAGAAGACAAATTGAAGATGATGTGATTAAGTTAGCAAAGTTAGAGATTACACATGTGGAGAGTTATGAAGATTGTGAGTCGATAGTTTGATTGTAATTGTAAAAATTTGTAATATTATAATATAACATGTAAATGTAATATATTAAGATGGTTCTATATTATTATTTTAAATTGAAAAATCCCCAAGGATGACTTAATAAATTATTCTAGGACTTCGTATAAAGAAAGATTATTTCTTTGTGGTAGAGTATGGCTTTTGTGATGAGATTGTGTAATACAAGTACAAAAACTTATTTGTGAGATCAAATGAACCTAATATTTGAATATTTTTATCAAAGAAGTCTTTGGTTCATTTGAGGCACAATGAGTTGATAAGAGACGTATTTGGAAAATAAGTTGATGTTGACAATTGTACATTGATATTATTCTAAAAAGGATAGTACTAAGGCCAGTTAGACAGTGAAATCGGTGGTCTTTCCCCTAAAGTTGTTTGGATAGTGGGTCCTTCTACCTTCCATAATTTCTAATGGGGTTGGAATCTCTTAATATGGATTCAAAATCTCCTAATAGGGATTGATGTGTACTAAATTTATTGCATTGACTCCTAATAGTGTTCATCCTCTTACAAGGAACTTATATATTAATACATAATTTTGTGGGTACCATCCCCACCAAGGTTATCCCTCTAATAAAATGCTTCCCTAGTTAACAAAATATGGTGTTATTATGTATTGTTATCTATCTATGCTAGTTGCATATATTGTTTACATTTTTCTGATTTAACAAGGATATTGATAGTTGTTTTAATTAGATGACTTATTTACATATCACTCACTATTAGGAGACTTATATATTAGTACATCATTTCATGGATATCATCCCCACTGGGGTTTTCCCTCTAATCAAGGGTTTCCCTAGTTATGAAAATCTTGTTTAATTGAATATCATTATCTTTATATGGTTCCTTCATCTATTGTTTACATGTTTTCAATTTAATGGGGGTATTGAGAGTTGTTTTAAGTAGATAACTGATTCATCCCCCCTCTCTCAGTTATCATGGTGGACTTTACTCTCTAACAATGAAAATTCAAGCATCTTGTCTAGATAAAGAATAGTTATCTTAAACTAATTATTCGAAAGTAAAGTCCACTAAGATAACTAAAAGGGTGCAGGGTGGGGGTGTGGGGGGGTTGAATCAATTATCTAATTAAAACAACTCTAATTATCCTTATTAAATCAAAAACATGTAAACAATATATGCAACAACCATAGAAAGATAACCATATGCAATAACACCATATTTTGTTAACTAGGGAAAACCTTGGTCAAAGGGAAAACTTTAGTGTTGATGGTACCCACAAAATGACATACTAATATATAAGTTACTTGTAAGAGGATGGACCTTGTTAAATGTCAATGAAATACATTTAATGCATATCAGTCCATATTAGGAGACTTTGAATCCCTATTAGGAGATTCCAACCATGTTAGGAGTTTTTCCAACCTTGTTAGGAGTTGTGGAAGGTAGAAGGACCCACTATCCAAATGGCTTCAGGGGAAAGACCACAAAAATCATTGTCCAATTGTCCTTAGTACTATCCTTTTTAGAATAATACCAATTTACACGTATCAACAACAACTTCTTTGCCAAATAATATCTATTTTTATCTCATTGTGCCTCAACTACACCAAACTCTTCTTTGATCAAAATATACTCAATATCAGGTTCACTAGATCTCACATATAAGTTCGAATACTCACAATACACAACCTCATCACAAAATTGCAATCTACCGCAAGGAAATATTATTTCCTTTATACCAAGTCCTAAAATAATTTATTGAGTAGACCTTGGGGATTTCTCAATTTACAATAATAATATAGGACAATCTTAAGATATTAAATTTATACATTACATTATAATATTACAACTTTTCACAATTACAACCAAATTGTCAGCTGACAGACTTCATAACTCTTCACATGTGTAACCTATGACTTTTCTAACTTATCCTTGGCATCTTCATCTTGTCTTCACCTATATACAACTTTTATTAACTAGATTCTATATCTTTTAGGATATATAATCAAAACATCATTAATTGTTGCACAAGAACTTTGTTTGAACGTTGTCTTCAATAAAGCTCAAATAACTATCCACTATCTTCAATAAATCTCAAATAATTGTCTAGTCTCTTCATATTTTTGCATATTATCTTAACCACATCATTAGTACACTCTATAAAATATGTCTTCAACTATGCATAGCACATATATTCAATCTCACAGAATAACATGTATGTTGACATCAATGAAAAATACTACCATGAATGCAACATGTAATTACTGTGTCATCTATTAAAAAATCCTAGGATACTCCCCCATAGGAACATGAATATAATTCATGCTAATAATCCCTTTGTAATTGATGACAACATAGATGAAAAATATCTAAGTTTCGTTAATACCAATTGTCTCTATTCCATCTACTCCCACATTTATGTTGTGCATTAATGTTCACCATGTTATTATCATCTTTTCAAATCCTCTTCATCAATCAAATCAATCTCTCATGGGAAAATCAATCTCACCTATAGATATTCCTCCCCCATTGGAATTAATATATATATTATTAAATATTATGTAATACTCTCCTCATAAGATATCTTATATTCTCCCAAACATACATACGCAAAGGATGTTTTTCATGTGCTACTCTCCCTCATTCACATCAATGAAAAAGGAATCATTATGTCAATACAAATACATAAGATATGAAATAATCTCAAGTATCTAAAGACACTATTAAATACCAATACCAAGAGTCCTTCATGACTCAACTCAAACATAGATACTCCCCCATAGAGGAATCATCAAGCATCTAGTCCAGATAAAGAATAGTGCTATGTTACTACTAGACTAATGCAATCATCGCATCAACTACTCAAATATATGTTGGGGCATGACCCCAAGCATAACCCTCAAGTACTCAAATATATCTTTTGACAAAGGATTTGTAAATATATCTTCTATCTACTCCTTTGTACTGATATACTCCAATTTGATCTTCTTCTCTATGAATTTCTCTCTCAAAAAGTGATACTTATTAGATATATGTTTTTTCTTTGAATGTAAGAAATGATTCTTTGACATACTCATTGTACTTGTGTTATCACAATATATGATAATAGACACTATAAACTCAATTCCAATGTTCTTCAATATTTTTTTCATCCAAAGATCTAATTAAAATAATTTTCTACTACTACATACTCTTCTTATGTTATGGTCCATGAAACATAGTCGCGTTTCTTACTTAGCAAAGAAACCAATCTTCCTCCTAAGAAGAATGCTCCACCACTTATACTTTTTTTTTCATCCACATTGCCTTCCCAATCCATACCAATGTATGAACATAAGGAAAAGTCATTTGATATGTCATACCATAACCGAAAATTAGGTGTACCCTTAAAATATCTGAAAATTCTTTTCACTGTTGCATAATGTGATTCTTTAGGACCATCTTGACATGTCACAATAGTACCAATTGCATTAGCTATATCCAATCTAGTGTTGTTATATATTGTAATCCTCTAATTATAGACCTATACTTCTTATATTCAACAATAGGTGTTTCATTTTTAATAGATAACTTGTGATCAGTTACCATAGGTGTTCTAATAGGTTTGAAAATTTCTAAACCAAATATTTTCAAAAAATCTTTCAAATACTTAGTTTGTGATATGAAAATACCATCATCATTTTGCACAATTTTCAATCCCAAGAAATATATCATCTCACCAATCATTCTCATCTCAATTTCCTTCTTCATTTCTACTACAAATTCTTCACTTGCTTCATCATCACCTCTACATATTATATCATCTACAAACACTTTAACAATTAGTAAGGTATTTTCAATTTTATTCAATTACAAATTAATGTCAGCAGTACCTTTAGGAAAATCCCAATTTTTCCATATACTTGTCCAATCTCACATACCATGCTCCAGGTGCTTGTTTCAGTCCATAAAATGATTTCTTCAACTTAAAAATCATATCTTGTTCCTTAGTCAAAGGAAAACCTTCAAGTTTCTCAATGTAAACCTCTTCTTCTAGTTTACGATTAACAAATGTTGATTTGTCATCCATCTTATACACTTTAAATTTCTTGTTAGCTAGATATGCCAAAAACATTAAAACTGCTTATATTATAGCAATAGGTGCAAATGTTTCCTCATAATATATACCTTATTTATGTGAATAACCTTTACATATGATTCTTGGTTTATTTATCACAACCTCACCTTGTTCATTCATATTATTTTTGACAATATAATTAGTTCCAATAATATTATTATCCTTAGGTCTAGGAACCAATTTCCATGTGCTATTATTTTCAATCTAATCTAGTTCTTCTCTCACAACTTCAATCTAAAAGTCATCTTTACTAGCTTGCTCTGCACTTTAAGGTTCAACTTGTGAAATCAAACACAATTATTCATGTACCTTATTCCTTTTCATAATTCCTTTTCCCTTACTTCCAATAATCTAGTCAACAAGGTGATTATTATCAAATTCTTATTAGGTCTCATTGGTTTAGCTCTGATTTCAACACTAGGTTCAATCCTAGGTTCTTCTCTTTGTTCCACAACTTATATCTTATTTTGCACTTCATGTTGCAAATTAGTATCAATTTCATAAAACAACTCAATATTTTCTTGATTAGCCCTTGGATTAGTCCCTTCATCAAAATTTTAATTAAGTATTATTTCCTAAGTTCTAAACTTCTTGTCCACCTAACATTTGCTCTCTCAAGAATAGACTTAGTTCTCTGATTAAAAGATCTATTAGCCTTTCTTTTTAATGAATAACCAAGAAACATAATTTCATCACTCCTTGAATCAAACTTTTCAATTCCATCATCCCTTTTAATGTAACACTTCCAAAGATTCTAAAATACTTAATTGATGGTGCATGTAAAAACAAAAGTTCATAGCCATTCTTACCAATACCATGTCTAATTTTTACTTTTTTCATAATGTATATTGTTGTATTCACTACCTCTCTAAAATATCTTTGCCACATTATTTGCAAACATCATACCTCTTGATGTCTCTGTTCTATTTCTTCTCTTTGTTATGTCATTCTTCTTTGGTGTCTTAGGAGATGAAAGTTATCTCTTAATGTCATTTACTTTACAAAAACTATTAAACTCATTCAAACTAGACTCTCCTCTATCAGATCTCAAAGATTTAATCTTTAATCCACATTCATTCTCAAGTCTATTCTTGAATATCTTAAACTTCTTAATTCCCTCATATTTTTCATAAGATCTATCTCACATACTTAGTCTAGCTTATGTAGATACCATCTTTGAGTTGGGATACTGGTAACATAATGAAGAACTTGATCTTTCCAATCATAGCCATCTCAAAATCCTTTTTCTTCTCATTTAAAAATATAATTCTCAACTCATCATTTCCAATAAAAATGATATCATTTGCTAATTATGTAATCATTATCATATCATCTCTCTTAGTCTCTATATACACATTACTACTATCACTTGCTCTAATGAAGCCAATGTTGATCAAATATGAATGCAGTCTGTCACACCCTTCCCTTGGTGAATGTTTTAATCCATACAAAGATTTATGTAATTTAAACATCATGTTCTTACCTTTTGAGTTAGCAACTCCTTCAAGTTGTTCAATGTATACATCTTCTTCAAACATACCATTAAGAAAAGTTGACTCAACATCCATTTGATATACCTTGAATCCTTTGTAAGTGACATATGGAAGATATTCCTTACTTCTTCGAGTTCATTCACTGGTGCAAATTTTTTGACATAGTCCAAGCCTTCCTCTTGTGCATATCCTTTGCACACCAATATTTCCATGTCCCTAACTACTTCACTACTCTTGTTCATCATGTTGCGTAAAATCCACTTGGTACCAATCACATTCTTGTCCACCAATTTGGGCACTCAAATCCACATCTTATTCTTTTCAATAGCTTCTCCCTATTCCATAGCTTCTCCCCACTCTTCATCTTTCAATGCATATTTCATTTTTTGATTTAAATTCAAATAGGAAACAAGTATCTTCCCTTACCTTCCTTCTGTTTGACACACCAACACTTTTGTCATTAATAATTTGATTAAGGGAATGATTCAAATTTATATATCTTGGTAATACTATTCCAATTCTAGGAGTTTCTTCAACTTCTTGAATCATTTCATGTTCATTTATTTTTCTATCCATTGATAGATACTATAGCTTTTTGCTCCACTAGTTGTATATATACAAATCCTTGATAGTCTTCAAGTTCCTTCTTGTTGAATTCATCATCCCTCTCAAAGTATTCATCAATTCTCATATTTTCACTATGTACTATCTTGTTGGTTCTCTATTTTAGACATTTGTAGGCCTTTATTTTTGTAGAATACCCTAAGAATATCCCATAATTACTTTTTGGGTTAAACTTACCTATAATTTCATCTATCTTCATGTAGCATCTTCTCCCAAAAAAAATTGAAATAACACACACAAAGTGAATGACCATGTCATAGCTCATAGGGAGTTCTGTTTCTACCTTTCTTCAATTGAGCTCTATTTGATGTATAAGCCACATTTCTCATTGCTTCTCTCAAGGAAATTTAAGCAATATAATTATGAATCATTACAGTGTTAGCACAATCAATGTTTTACTTATTTCTTCTTTCAGTAATTCCATTATTTTGAGATGTTCTAGTAGCTGAAATATGCCCTTTAATTTCATGTTCTTCATAGTATGCAATAAATTCATGTGAAGTAAATTCATCTCCTCTATCTAATCTAAGGAATTTTAGGTCCTTATTGGTATCATTTTCTAATTTTTATTTGAAGATCTTAAACATTTGAAAAGCTTCATATACATATTTTGAAAATATAGCCCACGTCATTCTTGAAAATTCATCAATGAACAACAAAAAGTATCTATCACCATAATAACTCTGAGCTCTCATAGGACCATATAGATTGTTATGAGTTAGATCTAGGATATTTAGAGAATAATATATTTTACTAATGAAATTAGAACTAGCTAAAGTCATTGTTTGGTTTTACTAGGTTAGGAAAACCTCTTATTATCTTCATCTTACTCACTTTGATAATGTTGTTAGATAACTGAGAGGGGAGGGTGAATCAGTTATATCTAGTTATCCTACAAGCCTTTCAAAAACTTTAGTACCAATTCAAACTTCATTAAATTTATCAAAAATAACTTGATAACCCCATTCAACTTCACAAATCAAACTTCCAATAATTTATCACCAAACTATTATCTCATTGTTCTTACTTATATTGAGTACCACAGTAATAACTTACATTATTTTGAGTTGTGGCATCAAATAAATATCATAAAAATAAAATTTTCAACACATAAACATTCACACATTTGACACAAATATTTAACATGGAAACCCTTTAAAGGGTAAGACCGCCTATGAATCGACAACCCAAAATTTTCATTCTTCTAAAGTGAGCTATGTTAGTAGCCAACCTTGTTAAAGGTTACAAGAACATTTTTAGTGTGACCTAGTTAGAGGATTTTAACCAAATATCATCTAGACCTTATTTCTCATTTTCATTACTAAAGAGTGGCTCTCTCTAAAGGACTTACAAACATCACTAATTGATGTTATCATATAGGATTTCAAATACTTGTTAGATCCACTCAGTTTAAATATTTTATCTACTACAATGGTAAGAAACTAATATTCAAATGATCTGCTACATTTAGCACTATTTTTCTTATTCAGATCTATGCTTCACTTTGTCTTCTTCCTTTTGATCTCTTACTAGTTGATTCACATACTTTCACTTTCACTTTGCACTTCCTTTGCTTGATCTTTTCACTTTTATTTTGGTCGGTTCACCTTATTCTCCAACTTGGTCAACTACACACTTATCAACAAACTATCAACAATAACAATAACCCTCATGCTTCTCCTTAAATGGGTAACTTTTGTCTTCCATATTCTTTTGGATTTTACCACTTAATCATGATCATAGTTCATAAATTCAATGAATTTAGTCACTCACACAATAGTTGCACATTAAATTTGGTGCTCAAATCTCTTTTGTTGAATTTCCTTCATCATATCCTCATTATATTTCTCCAACTGTAGATCTCCTAACTAACTCTAACTTTATCCTTTGATCTTCTCAAACATTCTTCATTATCATCAAAAGGTGGCCTCAAATTAATCTTTTATTTTGTTCTTCACTTGGTGAACATTTTACTTGACTCAGGCAATACATCACTTGGTTAACACAAAAAATACTTGGTTAACACTAAGCTTTAACTCTTCCTTTCTAGGCACTTGGTGACATTTGTAGTAGCTCGGTTAATATTGTATCTCTTCTCTAACCTTGCACTTTGATTGGTGTACCTTGAACATACATGATCTTCATCACTTAATCACAAATTTACATGATTTTAAAACAATCAAACCAACATTAAAATTCATATTCCAATTCATTCAAGTACCCATTGAATACCATACTTTATTGAAATCCTCTTCATCAATCAAATGAAATGACACTTTACTTAATTAGCACAATGTCTAACCAACTAAGGCTTGACATCAATGACAAGATAACATATGATATGCCTCTTTTACATAAAATAACAACATTATCAGTTGGGGCTAACAATATCCCCATTCGGCATTGATGGAAACACATAAACATAGTATTTTACATTGCAATACATTACACATAAGATAATCAACTATATGCTTTCACAATGTTGGTGTACTTTAGGTCTTCTCAATTTTGAGCTCCTAAGTGAATGCTAATCCAATGAAAAATATGTCAAGTCAAGTCTAGACTTCCATTAGGATGGATTTTATTCTCATCTACCCCTCTAAGCCTACCCATGTGGGAAATGGAGCAAGTCGAGAACTATCAGTTAGTTAGGTGATTTTAGGATGGGTGGGAAAGAGTCAAACTTTTCCTAAAATGAGAAGAAAGATAAATGAGCTCTATTGGTATATCTATCCATGCTCATAGCTATCTTGAAATGAAGAACTAGTTTTCTTTACATCAGAGGAAAAGATTCCACGAAGTTCCAGAGCCAGAGCAATGAAGTAGAAACTAGTTGAATGAAGAGATCATGGAAAGAATAGACAGAAGTCAGCGATGCATTTTGGGTCATTCATGTAATCAAGGCAATGGTTAGAATCAAATCATCATTAGCCATATCAAGAGGAATAAAATTTAAATATCATATTAGTAAGGATTTGTGTGACTAAGCATTAAAGATTCAAATCTCCAATCATAAATATTCATGTGAAAGCAAACCCATAGTGAGCTAAGTGAAGTGGTTAATAGGTGATTGAATCCAACAGCCCTCGCTTTACCACTTTATCCAAATAAAAATTATTTAGTCTTCATGGTGTAGTGGGAGCCATAGATCTCCTTCCACCTTTTAATTTGTAGACCCAAATCATCAATTCATCCTAATCATCCAACAAAGCTAAGATTGAATGACCCTAGTCGTGTTTTGGGCCTAAATGATGAAGGCCAATTTTTTATAGAGAAAGTATTTGAAATAGTGACTCTTGTCCACACTTAAATCCATTTCATACCTAATTTTTGAAGGAAAAAAGTTTTGAATAAGTTAATGTTAACACTTTTTGCACAGTAAAAGAGGAAGTTACGAAGTTATGCCTGATGGTTAAGCATAGATAGAGCATCAAGCCAACCACTATTCAATCAACTTAGATAAATGATGCTCACTATGTCATTATGAAAAGTTGTAAGTCCTTTAGCCAAAGTGACATAGCAACATTGTGATGAGTGTCCAGTTGGACAAGGAAACTGCAATGGTGCTCAAAATCAACTTTAGTCATAGATTGACCTCAAGATCAATGGTTTTCGTTATGTCATTATAGAAATTTGCAAGGTTTTTTAGGTATAGTGACATAAAAATAGTGTGCCATGTTTCTCACTTAGTGTTGGAAGGTTTTAAATGATTTTTTATGCATGAGGATTTTCTATGGACAAGATTTAACCTTGAATGAATTGTGGTTGCCCATCAATTCATCAAAAGATTAGAAGATCAATGACTCCAAATGAGTTTTAGGCCAATTTTGGAAACAATCAACTTGTATTCACTTATTCTCTAGAGGACATGTGGCATACTTGGCATAACATCTATTACAGTATTGACATCCTTAACAATTTTTACACATTATTAAATCAACAAGGATTGAATGGCCCTAGTTGTGTTTTGGGCCTAAATGTTGAAGGACAAAAAGTTTTGGAGAAAGTCTCTAGAATAATGACACTTATCCACACTTAGATCTACTTTGAGACAAAAAATTAAAAGGATATAAATTGACTAGTAAATGAAAACCATATATTCAAGTTATAAAGGAAAAGATCTTGTGTGATAGTGGTTGTAGATAAAGAGGAAATCAATGATGGTCACAAAACCATTGAAAAGATAAATGCATGGACCTGAAGAAAATAGAGTAATGCCACATGTGGGTGTGGACCTAGCTTATTAACATCTAGTTTCCAATCAAAGTGGTAATACTCAATCATAATCATTGACCTAGATTAATCATGGTCATTCATTTTCTCAAAAAAGGAAGGATAAAGTTAAAGGCCCAATCAAAACACGAAGATCAATCTTGATCATTGATTTGGTAACTAAATATGGTACATCAATGACAGAGATTTAAACTCAAAGAAATGGCTAGAAATATGAAATGGAAAAGGTGGTTCAAAGGGTTTTTCTAAGTGAGTAAGGGAAAATAAAGTATTTCAAGCACATTCCAAAAAGACAGTGAACTACATAAGCCATGGAGGATGCCATAGGTTAATAAGGAATATCAGGATATCAAATCTAGAGTCAGGAATGTTACCAAAATCATGTAATGATGCCAAACTATTAGGGTTTTGAGGGTTTCTCACCATTTTTATTTTCTTTCTCTAATGTATTGAATTATAATTGGTAATTGATTATTCTTGAGAGATTCAAGTGCTCTTTGTGGTAATCATGAATGTAACTAGCCAGTTCTAAAGGGTCTACAAATGTAACTTTTTGATAAGTAAATAAGATCATAAAAATTTGGATTTGGAAAAATGTTGATAGCTAGGACTACTATGTGAGACTCTATGTCTATATTTTAATTATGTTATTCATGTTAGTCTAGTGTTAGTCCTTGTAAGGTGTTTGAAATGAAATGTTATATCGATGAAAACAATGGGCATGTAGATAAACTAGGTTTTGTTTCCTTCTTTTTCACTAGTTGTAATATTTACTTCCTTCATTTGTAGTACTACTTCATTTCCTTCAGTATATACAAGTTAGTGCACGTGCATTTTCATTGCTATGTGAGAAATTCTAGATTTGGTTTATGTAAGCTACTGAGTAGGAAACAAATGGTATTGTGACATCTCAGTGACTTGGGCAATTTGGGTATTTCTTAGTTAGTCATACATCCTCCCCTTATACAATATGCATTGTTAGGTAGTCATGCATTACTAAATTTTTCATTTAGGTGTTGAAAGAGCTTAAAAGTGGTTCATATGCCTTCGTAGTTGTGGAGGTTGTGAGTCATCATCTGAAATCTACCTGGATTTCTTGAAGTATTGCACAATCTGGTCATACCTCTTCTACTCTCTAGTTAAGAGCATACCCTTGAATATTTTTGATCTACTAAAAATATTATTCATTGAAAATATTTGCATACAAAGGAGTTATACCTTTTAATTCAGGGATCCTTGATAGAACACCTATGTTGACCCATTTTGTCACTAACTAATTTGTCTTTCACTACACTGGGAACATTAAGAGTTAGGGTATAAGCCAAAATCCAAGCAAGAAAATTTGTTAACCTACAATTTTTGGTGACTCTACTAGGGAATCAAATATAAAATATCTTTTATTTTCAATGCAAAAGATTTTTTTTATTATCTTTCCCAATATTTGAAGTTATAAGAGAGATAAAAATCTCCTATGTATGGTATTAATTGCATAAGTATTCTTAGTAAGTATATCTATGGCCTCACTAAAATAACTCTAAACTTGACACTCATACAATTTGCTTGAGTCATATTTATTGACCCATGAGGGAAAATGGTGCTTCCTCATGAAGGCCAAATCCCAGTGATATAATCCAACCTTGGTTTCTAAGAAGAATAAGAATACATAGTCAATTAGTTGAATACATTCACTTGGAGGAGCAGAAAATCCATAAATGAGTATAGAAGAGTCAGCTTTGTATTAGAATGAGAGGGAGCCAATGTTGAGTACTAGGAAGGTGTGCTTCAATAGAGAACTTTAAGGCAAGCCTAAAAGTACCTATTCAAAAACAAGTCAGTTCACCTTACATGTTGGATCCCAAGTAGACCAAGAATGTTCATGATCAAGGTCAAATTATCCAGTGTTGAAGAGCTTGAGAAAGTTGATTTTCCCATATTAGAAGATCCCCTAAGAAGAGGGAGATCTTTCTCAAGGGACCCTATTCTAGAAGGTATCCATGGGGATTTGTTTCCACCACCTCACCCTACTTCCTAGAGATGTAGCAAGTCCTCTTCCCCACCTTTTTTTTTACCACAGACTTTACCACTGTGTAACACTCTCATCTTACATAGAGTTATAGCTCTCACTACTATCACTTTCTAGCCAATCCTAGTTATTCTACTTGTATCAATGAAAATACCCTGGGGTAATGTTATTGGTCCTTTTCTCCTTTCTTCTAATAATGATTTACCAAGATCCTCCCAAAAGAATTTCTCCAAGTTTTATGGTGATGGGAAGGTTTTTATAGATGAACATATTGTTGCTTTCTTTACAGCATGTAGAGTTGTCTCCCCTCAACACAAAGATGTAGCCATAATAATGTTTATTGAAACACTAGTTGAAAATTTGGCTAATTTGTTCCAACATCTTCTTGTTGGATGCATCATGACTTGGAATGATATGTGAAACCAATTTGAAGCTCACTAGAAAAGCACAGAAGATGAGAATACATTGTTGTCTCAACTCACTCATATCAAAAAAGAACCAAGTATTCCCATGAGGGATTTCATTAAAAAGCTCAAAAAATTACTTAACAGAATTCATGTTGCAAGTAAACCAACTACAGATAATCTAAAGATGTTCTTCATTAGTTCTATGCCTCTAGATATTAGTTTTCAAATCAGAAGAGAGCATGTGGAAAATCTCCAAGCTTCCCAGACTCTAGTTGTATAATTAGAAGATTATTTGATAGCAATCAAGAAATGGAACAGAGACATTCAAAGTGGAACCTCTATGGGTACTACTACTGGCACTACCAACAACATGAAAGAAATTCTTCAAAAATTGTCAAATGAGATGATTGCCATGAAAATGCAAATGGGTAAGCCATCTCCCTCATTTTAGAAACCTTATCAAGATATTTCCAAAAGACAACATGAAGGAAAGGCCTTACAATTACCACTTTTCAAAAAAAGCTTTGCATTGAGGTAGCTCCTAAGAAGCAAAGCATATGCATATTCCTCTTGAGATTAGATCATGATGGTGACTCTTTCGTTGAAATGAATAGATACAAGCAAATGAATGCAAGCAATTAGCTAATAGTGGAATAACCTAAAAGTGAACATGATTCTACTCCCTGTGGCAACTTTGGAACATTTTATTTGTAGTATGAATCATATTTAGAAAGAGGAGGTGACTATTTTTCCACCCTGGATGGAGTAAAAATGATCATAACAACAAGAAACCAAAAGAACAAAGCTCAGGAAAGCTTAACCCTTATTCAGAAAAATGCTCCTTCTACTTCAACAGTCATGGTTAGTACCTCTAGCCCCTCCACTTCAAGGAGAGAACTATAAAAATAAGAGAAAAGTGGTAAGATTGATTCTTAATTTGACATTATTCAATATTGTAAAGATGCACGTATTTAAGTTTCTCCTCTAGAGTACTTAAAGTCTAATCCTATTGAATTGCAAAAGCTAGTCAACTATTGCAAAGGAGAAACTAGTAATATGATTTATTCAAACATCAATGTTGTTGTTAGTTATAATAAGCCTAGTACCTATACATTTCCCCTTCTTAATGAAGAACCATTCATGTCTATGTTGTTTAATGAAGAAGAATCTTTAGTTCTAGCCACCTCCCCTGGCCAAAAACCTAATCCCTTTTATGTATCCTTGTATGTCAATGGTCATAAACTAAGTAATTGCATAATTGACTCAGGTCCATCATATAATGTCATGCATTCTATTGTTTCTCATGCCTTATTATTTCACTTTACTAATACCTTTGGTAATTTTTACTATATGGATGCAAAACAAGTTCCCCTAATATATCAAGTAAAGGATGCCCAAGTAGCCTTAGTTGCACACCCAACAAAAAGAATGATGTTTCCCATCCTTATGGATGACATCCCTAGTAGCTATTGCATGCTACTAAGTAGGAGATTTTGTATGGATATTGGAGGTGAAATTAAACTAGATTGATCTCACACTATTATTCTTGTTGGCAACAAAAAGATCAAGCTTGAATCTAAAGAAAAGGCTAAATTTACTATAATGAAATTGGATGATCCTAAAGCTCAAATCTTGTATCAAGAGTTGGAGTATGGGAACTATAGAATGCTTGCTAATTTTAGTACTCTAGAATAATATTTAGACCTTCCTAATGATCAAATAATTTGGACCTTAGAGTTTGATGGCAGTTGTGCAACTACTAGATTAGGAGCAGGTGTGGTGCTTATTTTTCCTGAGCGATATTTGACACAACTAGCATACAAGTTGCAATTCAAAAATGAAAAAAAAATATTGAATATGAAGCATTACTTTTAGGAATAACTATTTCAAATCAAAGAGGAGTAAAAATTCTAAAAGCCCAAGGTGATGTAAAACTCATAGTGAAACAAGGTCAAAGTCATTACAGTGTGAAAAACCCAAGAATTTAGAATTATAGGAACATAGTCTCAGATGAGATAGGAGACCTTGATGCCTTATTTATACAATTTTTTCCAAGGGAGAAAAATCTAAGGGCTGATATTTTAGCTCCCTCTTCATCCCTTCTTTTTCCTCATCCATAATTCACAGACAAAAAATACAAGGTTGAAGTCCTCTTCAAACCTAATGTACCTAATAGTGTTGAATCATGGCAAGCCTTTACTAATGATAAGAAGATCCAATGCTTTCTAGAAGGAGTCAAACCTTTCACTGACTAGTACTTTGAAGGAAATGAAAGACCCTGCCAAGAGTTTTCTCTGGATAACAAGAAATATTTGGAGCTATGTGTAGAACAATTGAAAGGTAACAAAATGCCTAGAAACTTAATATCTTTAGAAAGGTTTTTCAATAGACATGATGCATATATTAGGAGAGAAAGAGGCAGGAAATGTGGAACCTCAATGATAATAAGGGACTAAATGTAAGCACTAAAATCAAGCCTAAAATTATCAACATTGTTAGTTACTGTTCAACCAAAGAAAGATTCAGAGCTAAAGCACTACTTTCTGAATATCAAGATATTTTTTGCATGGGGTTATGAAGACTAGAAAACCTTTAGGGGTAGTAAATTTAAGCATAAAATTACCTTAAGCCTAATGAAATTCTTTTTAGGGAAAAGCAATGCAACTACAACCCAATGATTTTAGATGCCATCTTTAGATAAATTCATAAAATGTTAGAAGCTAAGATTATCTACCAAATATACCATTCAACATGGATAGCTAATGTTGTACCTGTCAAGAAAAAAAGTTGGGGTATCAAAATCTGTGCTACTTTTAGAAATCTAAATCAAGCATCTCTCAAAGACAACTACACTCTCCCCAACATGGATCATTTGTTGGAAATAGTTGAAGGTTCTAAAATGATGTCTATATTGGATAGTTTCTTTGGCTTTAATTAGATTGAAGTAAACCTAGATGATTAGCTCAAAACAACATTCACCACTCCTTGTGAAACTTTTACTTACAATAGAATCCTCTTTGGGATAATTAATGTTGGATCCACCTTTCAAAGAGCCATGAATTCATCCTTTGTGGATTTGAAGGACAAAATTATTGTTTCCTACCTAGATGACTTGAAAATTTTCTCTAAAAGAAGAGAAGATCATATGAGAGATTTGGAGAAGGTGTTGAAAAGATGTAGGGAACATGGAATCTCCCTCAACCCTAAGAAATTGGTCTTCTATGTAATAGAGAGCAAGTTGTTGGGTCACATAGTGTCTTAGGATGAAATCAAAATTGACCCTGACTGAGTCAAATCTATACAACAACTCAACCTACCAGCAAGAAAAATCAGAGTTAAATCATTCTTTGGTCAGGTAAATTTCTTAAGGTGTTTCATTCCTAACCTTTTTGAAATTACAAAATGCATAATTGACATGATGAAGGGTGGTCATAATTTTAAGTGGAGTGACTCTAGAAGAAAGGCCTTTGATGAGATCAAAACTTCTATAGCTCATGTCCATGTCCTAGTTCATCCAAATTATACCAAAGATTTTATTTTATATTGTTTTGCATCAACCCATACATTGTCTTCCATACTCATGCAAGAAAATAAGGAAGGCATCTTGCTTTTATGAGCACCCCTCTCAAGTAGCATGAACTAAAGTACTCCCAAGCATAAAAGAATGCTTATGGCATGGTTAAAACTCTTAAGAACTTTAGATTCTATGTTCTACATTAACATTCAATCATTTATGTTATATAATAGAAAATAATAGATCACACAGGAAAAGACACAAGGCACCAAGATTCAACATGGTTCACCCAATCCCTGGGCTATGCCCACCAAATAGCAAGTTTAATATTATTATGATCTAGTGATTACAACTTGATTACAATCTGTAATCCCGCACAGCTCAATACTACCGCAAGAACCAATTTTGCATCACAACATAATGAAAATACCTAACCCTAAGCCCTTTTATACAAGTATTTTATGTTGTTTTAGGGTTACAACATGTCGGCCATATGTCAGCTACAACATCAGCCACAGCCCAAAATATAATCAATAACAGAAAATAATATATGACATAGGAAAAAACACAAGGCACCAAGATTTAACTTGGTTCACCCAATCCCTGGGCTATGTCCAACAAACAAAAAGTCTGATATTATTATGATCTAATGATTACAACATGATTACAATCTTTAATCTCTCATAGCTCAATACCATCGCAAGAACCAATTTCGCATCACAACATAATGAAAATACCTAACCCTAAACCCTTCTATACAAGTATTTTATGTCATTTTAGGGTTACAACATGTCGGCCATATGTTGGCCATATATCAGCTACAACGTCTGCCATGGCCCAAAATATAATCAATAATAATAAAAAATAGATCACACAAGAAAAAACACAAGGCACCAAGATTTAACGTGGTTCACCTAATCCCTGGGCTATGTCCACCAAACAAGTCTGATATTATTACGATCTAGTGATTACAACTTGATTACAATCCATAATCCCTCACAGCTCAATACCACCGCAAGAACCAAATTTGCATCACAACATAATAAAAATACCTAACCCTAAGCCCTTTTATACAAGTATTTTAGGCCATTTTAGGGTTACAACATGTCGGCCATATGTTAGCCATATGTTAGCTACAACATCAGCCACAACCCAAAAATATAATCAATAAAAGAAAATAATAGATCACACAAGAAAAAACACAAGGCACCAAGATTTAACATGGTTCACCCAATCCCTAGGCTACATCCACCAAACAGCAAGTCTGATATTATTATGATCTAGTGATTACAACCTGATTACAATCTATAATCCCTCACAGCTCAATACTGCCACAAGAACCAATTTTGCATCACAACATAATGAAAATACCTAACCCTAAGCCCTTTTATACAAGTATTTTATGCCATTTTAGGGTTACAACATGTTGGCCATATGTCAACTACAATGTTAGAAAGTATGTATAGTACTTTCTTGATCAGTCACCACAATATAACAATCTCCCACTTGGGGACTGATCAGGCTCCACATTAAACAACAATCTCCCACTTGGAGACTAATCCTATAGCTATACCGCAATCACATGGGGCTCTCACTAGATCAAACCACCCTAGACTCTTCTATTATTTGATTCATGGTCAGTCTAGAAGACCAACCGAAGCTAAAGAGGAGTTCAACTTCTCCCTTGTTACTACCTTTGTCAACATATCTATCAGATTGTCATTTGTATGTATCTTCTCTAGCTTTAACTATCCATCCTCCAAAACCAACCGAATGAAATGGTACCACAATTGTATGTGTTTGGTCTTAGAATGCAGAGCTAAATTCTTTGCAAGATGAATGGCACTTTGACTATTTGTAAACAAATAATTATCCCTCTGAGGGTGTCCCAATTCTTCCAAGAATAACTGAAGCCATATCATCTCCTTTGTTGCCTCTATAATAGATACATATTCTACCTCTATAGTGGATAAAGCATTAACCTTTTGTAACCTAGAAACCTAGCTCACAGTTGCCCCACCAATAGTAAACACATAACCTATAGTACTCAGCCTAGCATCAATATCCCCTACCAAATCTAAGTCAACATAGCCTTGTAAATCAGTAGTAGAGCCTCCAAAGTGTAAACACTTGTTGGATGTTCCTCTCAAATATCTAAGAATCCATTTGACTGCATTCCAATGCTCGATTCCTGGATGACTCATATACCTGCTAACAACTCTCACTGCATGTGCAATATCCGGCCTAGTACATATCATAGCATATATCAAGCTTCCTAATGTTGAAGCATAGGGTACCTTGGACATCTTATCCTCCTCTTCTTGTGTCTTAGGACATAGCTCCTTAGTCAACTTCAAATGACTAGGTAAAGGTGTGCTAACAACTTTAGCATTCTCCAGAGAGAAACATTGCAACACCTTCTCCACATAATCAGCCTGAGTTATCATCAATGTTCTATTCTTCCTATCTCTGCAAATCTTCATAACAAAGATTTGTTTTGCTACCCCAAAATCCTTCATAGAAAATGCATGTGCTAATTGGCTTTTCAACCCCTCAATGTGATCCATATTAGACCCAGCTACAATCATATCATCAACATATAAACATAAAATAATGTAGCTATCATCATCCAACCTCTTAAAGTAGACACAATGATCTGAATGACACCTATTGTAAACCATGCTCATGCATAAAACTGTCAAATTTCAGATACCATTGCTGAGGTGCTTGCTTCAAGCCATATAAATTGTTCTTTAGTTTGTACACTAAGTTCTCCTTACCTTTGACCACAAATCCTTGTGGCTAAGCCATATATATCTCTTCATCCAAATCACCATGAAGAAATGTTGTTTTAACATCAAGCTACTCTAAATGCAAATCTTCAATAGCCACAAGACTTAAGACAATATGGATATAAGTCATCTTAACAACAGGAGAAAATATCTCATCAAAATCAATTCCCTTTTTCTATGCAAATCCTTTTACAACTAACCTAGCTTTAAATATTTTCTTACCTCCTTCCTCTTCTTTCAACCTGTAAACCCATTTATTCTATAAAGCCTTTTTACCTACAAGCAACTTGCATAAATCCCATGTCTTATTCTTTAGAAAAGAGTCCATTTCATCTTTTATTGCAGACTCCCACTGAATCTTAGTACCCACCTGCACAGTTTCATCATAACTTTCAGGTTCATCAGCATCAGTAAGTAAAATAGAATACAAAGAGGGAGAAAATCTCTATGGAGGTCTAAGTTTCCTTGTTAACTGTCTAACATTCACCGGTGTGTGTGGTATTTTTTGTTGCGGTTGTTGCACATGATAAAGAATGGCTAGAACATTAGATTTTGGAGTACCATCTAGCACTACATAATCATCTTCTTTCTTCTCATGTTGCTACAATAGATCTTTGTACAACACTTTCTCATTCAATATGACATCCCTGCTTCTTACAATTTTTTTATTTTCAAAATCCCAAAGCCTATAACCAAATTCATTAATGCCATATCCAAAAAATACACATTTCTTTGACTTAGCTTCCAGCTTTGTTCTATTTTTAGAATCTATGTGAGAAAATGCTTCACAGCCGAAGGTTTTGAGAAAAGAATAACTCACCTTCTTACCTGTCCATGCTTCTTCTAGAATACCATAGCCCAAAGGAGTAGAGGGACCTCTATTAATCAAATATATAGTAGTATTGATAGCCTCCACCCACATGTGTAAGGGAAACCCAACATGCAACCTCATGCTCCTTGCATGGCATTATGGTCTTGTTCATACATTTAGCCACTCTATTTTCTTGTGGAGTCCTTGGAACAATTTTCTATCTATCAATATCATTAGTGGAGAAATAATCTTCAAATTCATGATTGTAGTACTCACCACCATTATCAAATCTAAGACATTTTAATTTCTTACCAGTCTCATTTTCAACCAAGCATTTCCATTTCTTAAAAGTTTGAAATACATCTAATTTCTGTCTGAGGAAATAAACCCATACCTTTCTTGTTGTATCATCAATAAATGTAACATAATAATGAGAGCCAACAAGGAAAGATACCTGAGCCAGTCCCCATACATTGGTATGCACAAGCTCTAATTACTCCATTTTGTTTTCCTTCCCAGTCTTCACAAAACTCACTCTCTTTTGTTTTCCATACATACAACTTTCATAAAAATATATATTAACACATTTTAGACCTAGTAAAACTTTCTCTGAATGAATTATTTTCATACCTTTCTCACTCATGTGCCCAAGTCTATTATGCCACAGCACTATATTAGAATCTACATTAGTTGTTTGTTCTCCCTGCTCAATTGTAGTAGTTGTTCCTAAACATTCATTTTTCTCTAAAATAATTAAAGTAGAAGGAACAATATGACCTATACAAAGATATAAGGTGCCTACTTTTACACCTTTTGCTACTACAAGGGAACCTTTTGAAACCTTCCAATTTCTATCATTAAAAGTAATTACACAACCCTCATCATCAAGTTGCCCTGCTGAACTTAAATTCCTACTCAGCCTTGGAACATTTCTTACCTCATGTAGTAGCCAATGATTCCCATTCTACAACTTAATCTTAATTTTTCCCTTTCCAACAATCTGACAGGGTTCATTATCCCCCAAATAAACAAGCCCAAAATCCCCTTGGACATAATCAATGAAATAACCTCTATGAGGTGTAGCATGAATTGAAGCACCATAATCTACAACCCAAGAATCATCAACACTTTCTAAAGACAGAATAAAAGCATCCTCTTTGAATTTTTTACTTACCACATTTTCCTCCTTATCTCTATCTAATTTATCTCCTTCATTTTTCTTTCAATTTCAGCAATCTTTCTTTTTATGAACTAGTTTCCCATAGTACCAATAGTCATTCGATCCTCTCAATTGAGACCTCCTCCCCTTTGACTTTCCTCTTGATTTGCCATGATTTTTGGAATTGCTTCCTCTCTCAATTGTTATGCCCCTGCTTTGTGCATTCAAAGCACTTCTTGATGTAGATCCACCTAAGGATTTCCTACGAGTTTCCTCACTCAAAACAACACCAATCACATCTTCACATTTTAGGGTACTAAATTTAGGAACAGAATTACTCACAACCATTACCAAGCCATTCTAGCTTTCAGGCAAAGGACACAAAATCAAGAGAGCCCTAATTTCTTCATCAAAATTGATACCCATAGATGATAACTAACTAGTAATAGTATTAAACTCATTTAAATGATCTGCAATAGATCCACCTTCTACCATTTTCATATTAAATAAACACTTCATGAGAAATACCTTGTTTGAAGCGGAGGCCTTTTCATATAGTGTCACTAGGGTTTTCATCAACTCTTTTGTCATCTTCACTTTTGTAATATTAAATGCCACTGGTGGTGCTAGGCATAACCAAATGCTTGGCTTTTCCTTCCAACAGCTTCCATAAATCCTTTTGATAAAGATAGTCTTCCATTTGCATCTTCCATAACTAGAAGTTCTACCCATTAAACCTATCAACCATCGTCTACCATCGCTCCCACTTGGCCATGAGACTCCCACTCGATCATGAGACTTTCCTACAGAGGATAACTGAAAAAAAACCTCACTCTGATAGCACTTGTTAGGAGTAAACCACGGACAGAAATAACAATTACATGCAAATATAATCAATAAAATAAAATAATAGATCACATAGGAAAAAACACAAGGCACCAAGATTTAATGTGGTTCACCCAATCCATGGGCTACATCCACCAAACAACAAGTCTGATATTATTACAATCAGTGATTACAACTTGATTACAATCTGTAATCATTCACAGCTCAATACCGCCACAAGAACCAATTTCACATCACAACATAATGAAAGTACCTAACCCTAAGCCCTTTTATACAAGTATTTTATGTCATTTTAGGGTTACAACATGTCGACTACAATGTCATCCATGGCCCAAAAGAATTTATGAAGTATGTATAGTACTTTCCTAATCAGTCACCACAATCTAACAATTTATGTTCCTAGTTTAGTAGTCAAAAGTATCTTAAGTCTCTAAGAAATTGGATGCAATTCAAGATGAGCATGGATAGCCAAAGTCCAAGAGTATGACATTGAGCTAAAACCTACAAATTTGATCCATGGAAATGGTTTGTGGAAAGAAATTGTAGAAAATCATTAGGTAAGTGAATTGGAACAAATCTGAAGAGCCTTAACGGTAAGCCTCCAAGACCCTTGGTTTTCAAATATTTCTTATTTCCTCACTTATGGAGAATGCCCCAATGGACTAACCTACAAGCAGAGAAGAGATCTTAGGACCAAGTCTACTAAGTATGTTATTTATGATGATCAATTGTACAAAATGGCGATTGATGGCACATTACTAAGATGTGTAGATAAGCCTCAACATGAGAGGTTGTTGAAAGAATTCCATGTTGAATCTTGTGGTGGGAATTACTCTTCTACAATCACAACATATAATATTTTGAGGGAATATTATTACTGGCCAGGTATGTTTAAGGATGCCTATAAATGGGTATTCCAATGTGAAAAGTGCAAATTGCTCACTGGTAAACCTTAGTTGGTTGTCTTGCCTCTAAGACCAATAGTCATAAAGGATCCCTTTTAGAAATAAGGAATTTATTTTATTGGCCCAATTAATCCCCCTTCATCTATTGGACATTTATACATCATCACTACTATAGAATACTTTAGTAAGTGGGTAAAAGCTAAACCTACCAAAAGTGCCACCTCCTAAGTTGTTTGTGAGTTAATGAAATAAAATATCCTTCAAAATTGTGCAAGTGAATTAGAATAATTATTTCTTACTTTCCTATCCCACTAGTGAGGTTCTACCATTTTCCTACAATGGCCAGGACCTAAAATTGTATAAGTTACATAGTTGAAAGTAGGTAACATCTGTAGTTAGAGTCTAGGTAGCTTTCCTTCCCACTGAGTGCTTTAGTTTAGCCTCTTATTCTCCTAGTTTAGTTTACTTTCTATTGTGTGTTTAGTTCAATTTTTGTCTTCTAAAATTTTCTATTCGAACTATGTGAAACTAGAGATATCTAGGTCCCTACTTAGACATTATCATGCCTAAATCCCCAAGATAGAGCTAGTTGTTGGTGTACTTTAGGTCTTCCCATTTTTGAGCTCCTAAGTGAATGGTAATCCAATGCAAAATATGTCTATTCAAGTCTAAACTACCATTAGGATGGCTTTTCTTCTCATCTACCCATATAAGCCTACTCATGTAGGAAATGGAGCAAGTCAAGCACTATCAGTCAGCTAGGTGATTCTAGAATGTGTGGGAAAGTGTCAAGATTTTCCTAAGATGAGAAGAAAGCTAAATGAGCTCTATGGATACATCTATCCATGCTCAAAACCTCCTTGAAGTGAAGAACTAGTTTTGCGTACATCGAAGGAAAATATTCCATGAAGATCCAGAGCCAGAGCGATGAAGAAGGAACCAATTGAACGAAGAGATCATGGAAAGCATAGATAGACATTAGTTATACATTTTGGGTCATTGATGTGATCAAAGAAATGGTCCAAATAAAATCATGATCAGCCATGTTGGGAGGAAAAAAATTCAAATATCATATAAGTAAGAATTTGTGTGACTAAAAATTGAAGATTCAAAATCTCTAGTCATAATGGTCCACCTAACAGCAGACCCACAGTGAGCCAAGTGAAGTGGTTAACAAGAAATTAAATCCAACGACCCTCACTTTACTACTTTAGCCATATGAAAACTCTTTAATCTTCATTGCATAGAGGGATATATATATCTCCTTCCACCTATTAAGTTTCAGGCCTAGATCATTAATTCATTCTAATAGTCCATCAAAGCTAAGATCGAATAGCCCTAGTTATGTTCCAGGCCTAAATATTGAAGGACAAAAAGTTTTGGAGAAAGTATCCAGAATAGAGAGACTTTTCTACACTCAAATCCATTTTAGTCCTAAATGAAGGACAATTTTTTTGGATAAGGTAATGTTAATGCTTGTCGTGTAGTCAAAGAGGAAGTCATGAAGTTACAACTAATGGTTAAGCATAGACAGGGCATCAAGCCCACCACCATCTGATCAACTTAGATCAATGACTCTTGCTATGTCCATATAAAAAATTGCAAGTCCTTTAGCCAAAGAAACTTTGTGACATTGTGATGTGTGTGCAGTGAGACCAAACAACTGCGATGGTGCTCAAAATTAACTTGATTCATAGATTGACCTCAAGATCAACGGTCATCATTATGTCATTATAGAAATTTGCAAGGTTTAGAAACATAATAACAATGCACCATGTGTCCCACTTAATTTTCAAGGGTTTTAAATGATGGTTTGCATATGATAATTTCCTATGGTCAAGATTTAACCTTGAACAAATTGTGGCCACCGATCAACTCAATAGAAGATTAGAAGATCAAAAACTCCAAATGGATTTTGGGCTGATTTTGGCAACAATAGACTTGTATTCACATATTCCCTAGAAAGAGGACATGTGGCATACTTTACGTAACATCTATTATGACATCAGAATCTTTTAAAAGTATTACACACCATTTGATCAACAATGATCGAATGGCTCTAGTCATGTTTTAGGCCTAGATGTTGAAGGACAAAAAGTTTTGAAGTCTGCAAAATAATGGCACTTGTCCACACTCAAATCCATTTCAAGAAAAAAATTTAAAAGGGTCAAAATTTAGTTGTAAATAGAAACTATAGATATAGGTTATAAAGAAAAAGAGTTCACATGATTGTGGTCATAGATCAAGAGGAAAT
Source organism: Cupressus sempervirens (assembly GCA_028749045.1). NCBI lineage: Eukaryota > Viridiplantae > Streptophyta > Pinopsida > Cupressales > Cupressaceae > Cupressus > Cupressus sempervirens. The sequence goes on from CM053785.1 coordinate 190,767,533, forward strand.
CAATGGCGGTCACGAAATACTTGAAAAGATAAATGTGTGGACCTAGAGAAAATAGAGTAATGCCACATGGAAGTGTGGACCCCACTTATTAACATGCAATTTCTAGTCAAAGTGGGAAGACTCAATTGCAATCATTAACCTAGATTAATCATGGCCACCCATTTTCTCAAAAAAGGAAGGATAAAGTTAAAGGCCCAGTCAAAGGGCAAAGACCAGTCTTGATTGTCGATTTGGTAACTGAAGATGGTACATTGACAAAAGATGTTTAAACTCAGAGAAATAGCTAGAAATATGAAATTGAAAAGGTGGCACAAAGGGTTTTTTTGCAACCAATAAGGGAGAATGAATCATTTCAAGCACATTCCAGAATGACAGTGAACTGCAAAAGCCATTTAGGATGCTAGAGGTTAATAAGAAATATCAAGTTGTCAAACCCAAAGTTAGGAATATTAGCAAACCCATGTAATGATGCAAAACATTTATGGTTTTGAGGGTTTCTATCCATTTATGCTTTCTTTCTCTGATGTATTGAATTGTAACTGATGATTGATGATTCTTGAGTGATTCAAGTGCTCTGTGTGGTAATCATGAAATGTAACTAACTAGTTCTAAAGGGCCTATAAATGTAACCTTCTGAGAAGTAAATAAGATCAAAAAAATTGGATTTGGGAAAACCCTTGTAGTTGGGACTACTATGTAACACTCTACGTCCATATTTTAATTATGTTGTTCATGTTAGTCTAGTGTTAGTCCTTGTATGGTTCTTGAAATGAAATGTGCTATCAATGAAAACCATGGAATTGAAAATAAACTAAATTTTTTTAATTTCTTTTTAGTGGTTGTAATCATTACTTCCTTGATTTTTAGTACTACCTCATTTCCTCTATTCTATACAAGTTAGTGCATGTTCATTTTCATTGTTGTGTGAGAAATTTTGGATTTGGTTGATGTAAGCTACTAAGTAGGAAACAAATGGTTTTTGTGAAATCCCTATGACTTGGTTTATCTAATTATTTCTTAGTTAGTCAAATATCCTCCCCTTATAAAGTACGCATTGTTAGGTAGTCATGGATTACTACATTTTGCATTCAATAGATTAAATAGGTTGCATTTAGGTGTTGAAAGAGCTTAAAAGTGGCTCATATACATTCATAGTTGTTGAGGTTGTGAGTCATCATCTAAAATTTGCCTAGGTTTCTTGAGGTGTTGGGAAATTTGGTCATACCTCTTCTACTCTTTGGTTGAGAGCATACTCCTATATATTGTTGATCTACTAAAAACAATATTCATTGCAAATTGTTGCACACAAGGGAGTTGTACCTTTCAATTCATGGGTCCTTGATAAAACACCTACATTGACCCATCATGTTTCTAACTACTTTATCTTTCACTATATTGGGCACATTAAGAGTCGGGGTATAAACCAAAATCCAAGGAAAACAAATTCTTAACCGACAAGCAACAATACAACTTTTTAGCTCTCTAACTTTGTTCAATTTCTCTACAAAATATTTCATCACCAAGTTCACTTGGTATCTTCAATAGCTTCATCTTAAAAAATTATCCCCCTTTGGATATACTTCTTATTTTATATTCTCTCCCTCTAAGTAGTTCATTGCATATTCATTGATTCTTTCCTTACTACTTCTCATCTTCAACTCTTCTCATTTTTTGCTCCTCTCCCCCTTTAATAATAATACCAAAGGTAATTATAAGTTCCAATTTGAAACTTATAAAACCTTTTAGTAATAAATTTTACCTTGCATGTAAAATTTATATCAGTTTCATTACAATCACTTTCGCATCTTGAAGAAACATCTCTAGAGTGAACTCTTGCATCAACTCCACAAAGATGTATCTAATCATCCATGAATTGACACAACATGCATCATTTCTTATTTAATATTGGATAGGAGAAGGATTATAACTTACCTCTTAGATACTCAAAATAATCCTTAGGCAATGTCTTAGTAAATATGTCTACAATTTTCTCTTTGGATTTCACATATTAGAGCCTTAATTGCTTCTCTTGTACTTGTTTTCTCATGTAGTGATACTTGATAGATATATTCTTGGTTTTTTCATGCATCACTAATGTTTTGGATATTTCTATTGCACCACTAGTGTTATCACAATAGATAATGATAGGCTCAGATACCTCTTATTGCAAGTTTTCCAATAGTTTCTTAATCCATAACAATATTTGAATGGTTAATTACAGTAGCAACATACTCAGCTTCACAAATAGATTGTGATATGAAGCTCTATTTCTTTTTTAACCATGTAATCATTATTTTTCCTAAGAATAAAGCACCACCACTTGTTCTTTTTTTGTCATCCACATTTCTAGCCTAGTCAATAGCAATATAAACTTTGAGTTCAAAAACACCATCTTGTTTGTACTACAATCCAAATTTTTTAGTTCCTTTCAAATATTTGAATATCCTTACCAGTAGTCATGTGTATTTCCTTAGGATTAAAGGAAAACCTTGCAACAACTCTAATTGCATGTGCAATATCAAGTCTACTATGTATAACATACTATAACTTTCCAATCATAGATCTATATCATGTCTCATTCACCTCAACAGTAGTATCCTCCTTAGATAAATTGCATCTAGCCACCATAGGTGTACCAACTCACATTGACTCATCCATTCCCAATGTTTTTAAAATCTCCTTAACATACTAAGATTGTGTCACATATATACCATCTTTTTTTTATGAACTTTTAATCCTATGAGAATTTTGATCTCACCAAACATAGACCTTTCAAATTCTTTTTTCATTTGATTAGTAAATGATCTACACAACAAAACATTACCACCAAATATGATATCATCCATGCAAAAAAAATAGTAATCAACACCTTTTTTTTAGTTTCACTTCTAAAATATAGATTATTTTTATCACTTGTTCTCACAAATCTAATTTTAACCAAATAGGAATGCAACCATTCATATCAAGCTCTCATTGCTTGCCTTAGCCCATACAAAGCTTTGTACAATTTTCAAACCAAGTGCCTCTAATCTAGCTCAACAAATCCTTCAGGTTATTTGATGTAAACTTCCTCTTCAAGTATTATTCATGAATGTTGGCTTAACATCCATTTGATATACTTTGAATTTCTTGTAAGTAGCATACACCAACAAAGTTCTGACTCCTTCCAATTTAGCAATAGGGGCAAAAGACTGGCCATATTCAATTCCTTCTTCTTGGAAATAACTTTTGCAAACTAATCTAGTCTTGTTCCTCACAACTTCACTATTCTCATTCATCTTATTATTGAAAATACACTTTGTTTCAATCACATTCTTATTAGTTGGTCTTGGTACTAGTGTCCATGTGCTTTTTTCCTTAATCTGATCAATCTCTTCATCCATAGTAGTGATCTATTAATCATTCTTAAGTAAAAATTTCACAATTCTTGGTTCAAACTCATAAATTAAACATGTACTATCCTTCAAATTACTTTTTGTCATGACTCCAGCACTTTTATGTCCAATTTTTTTTTTAATTGAATGGTTTTTACTCGCATATTTTTCTAGCACCGGTTTGGCTCTTTGAGTTCTAGCATTAGCTTCACTTAGTTGGTGCTCAACATTCTACTCAGATTGTTCTATCTATGACTTGGGCATTTTAGGCTAAAGCTTAGTGACTCTTTTATTTCTTGGGTATTGCACCAGAAGAATCTTCATAGATATAGACAAAAAAATTGTAATCATCAGTTTTTTTTTACTTTCCTCATCATTCTTTTCTGCAAACTCATCAATTCTTGCATTTTCACTTTCATTCATTGTGTTAGTACCCTTGTTCAAACATTTATAGGCTTTTCTATTAGAAGAATAACCAAGGAAAATACCTTCATCACCTTTTCAATCAAATTCACCATTCCTTGCATCTTTATGAATGTAGCATCTACTTCCAAATATCTTGAAATAACACACATTAGGTGTATAACCATACTAGAGTTCATAAGGTGTCTTATTTGTTCCTTTATTTAGTTAAACTTAGTTGAGAATGTAAACTATAGTTCTAATGACTTCTCTCTAGAACATATGATAAATTCCCTTTTTAATCAAAAGTGTTCTTGCACAATCAACAATTGACCTCTTCCTTCTTTTAGAAATCTCATTCTACTGTGGTATCTTGAGTGTTGATAACTTTCTTTTAATACCATTCTTAGCACAAAGGTTAGTCAATCCAATAGACATAAACTCACAACCTCTATCAAATCTCAAACATTTCAATTGTTTACCAATTTTTTTTTTCAACTCTAGCTTTATACCATTTGAACATATCAAAAGCATTTGACTTCAACTTCATAAACATGGCAATCATCATCCTAGAATAATCGTCAACAAACAATATAAAATATTTTTCACCATAATTACTTTTTACTTGCATTTTTCCACAAATAAATATGCACTAATTCCAATATGTCATTATAAGTATGTGTCTTACTTGAAAATCTTGAACTGATCATCTTACCAAGATGGAATTGTTTGCACATGACATTCTCAAGTTATGTAAATTTAGTAAGCCTCTAAATCTCTTCTTTCTACTGACCTTAACCATATTCTCAAAATGGACATGGCATGGCCTTTTGTGCCACAAACACACATCTTCAACTTTTTCAAACAAATATGTATAAACTGTAGGATCAAGATAAAATAGATTATCTTTTTCTTTCTCACTAGTGCGAATTAGATTCTCATCATCATATATTTTGACTTTTCTATGCTTAGATTCTAGCTTATGACTTATATTATTCAAATGAGAAACACTCAGCAGATTATATTTTAGTCCTTGCACCCAATATGCATTATCACATCTAATTTTTTCATTCAAGATCAATAAACCTCTACCTTTCACTAGACATGGAATATCATTCTCTAATTTAATAGTTCAACCATCACATTCTTCAAATTTATCAAACTTAGCAATGTCTCCATTCATGTGATGTGAGAATCCACTATCAATGATCCATGTATTATTCTTACTAACATGTAAAATAAGAGCTTTATTATCCTCATACCTTTCCTTGTTAGGGTCTTCTTTTACAACAACATACACCACTTCTACTTATTCTTTTTCTTCTTTAGTGTCTAACATGGTGTAGTCTTCGCCAATAATATAGCATGATTTCTTACCTTTTTCCTTTTGGTCTTTTTTATTTTTGTACGTGTGATCCTTCTTATCATTTCTATCACTCCCTCTCTTATTACGACATCTTGTAGAAATATGATCTACTTCATTACATTTAAAACATATTAGAGGTAATTTACCTTTACCTCTTAATAATCTCCTTGTGAGAAATTCTTTAATGTCATTTATATCTTCTTCTCATTCCAACTCACTTTCATCTGTACTGCTCTTTTCTTTCATTGAACTATTAATGGTTAGTAAAGTCATGAAAGTGTTCCCAAGTGTAGCCATGCTATTATCAAAATTAATTAATTCAAATGTAGTGAAATGATAAATCACACCATCAAGTGTAAGATCATTACTAGGCATAGCTCTCACCACCTGAATTATAGAAAATTTAATGGCATAGATAGGTAAGAGAGTTCTAAGAATCTTACTTACAACTTTAGTATCACTAATGACTCCTCTAGCATCTTTAATTACACTCACAAATTGCTCGATTTAGTTCATATATTGCATAACATTTACACCTTCCTTCATTCTCATGTCATCATATTTTCATTTCAGACTTCCTGCTCTTTCTCTTAGGACAATCTCATCTCCACCATTTACAAGTGCCAACTTTTCCCACATTTCTTTAGCAGTAGTATAGTTCTTTATATCACCAAACTCAACATCATTCAAGGTAGATGCAATTCAATCATTAGACTATTATGCTCTTTCTTCTGTGCCAACTCTTCCATGATCATAGGAGGGGTAGGAGCAACATATGCATGTTCTAGCCAATGTGTAGCATTATCTCCAATTCCAAATAAATCTAGCCTCATCCTATTTTTCCTTGAGGTTAATTTCTCCTTGTTCATCTTTGTTACCTCTCTCTTATACATTTTTAGATCTTTAGCTCAAATTCCTTCAAACTTTATAACCACATTCAACTTTATAAATCAAACTTGTAACCATTTATCACCAAACTCTTATCTCATTGTTATTACTTATACCGAGTATTAGAGTAATAACAGAGCTTATACTAAATTGTTGCATCGAATAAATATCATGAAAATAAACTTTGTGACACATAAGCATTCACACATTTGACACATATATTTAACATGAGAAACCCTACAAAGGAAAAAACCAACTAGGAACAAATAACCCAAAAAAAATTGCTCTTCTAAAGTGAGCTATGTTAGGAATCAACCTTTTCAAAGCTTTCATGAATATTTTTAGTAAGACCTAGTTAGAGGATTTTAACCAAAGATCATCTAGACCTTATCATTCCTTGTTGTTACTAAATAGTGGTATTCTCCAAAATACTAAAAAAATCACTAATCGATGCTACCATACAAGATTTCAAAGACTTGTTAGGTCCACTTGGTTAAGAGATTTTATCTTCTATAATGGAAATAAAGTAATAGTAAAATGATCTACTTGGTTTAGTAGTACCTTTATATCTCTTCTTTTCTTTTTCTTCTTCCTTCTGATCTCTTACTAGATGATTTACAAACTTTCACTTTCACTTTGCACTTCTTCCACTTGATCTTTTCACTTTTGTTCTACTTGGTTCACCTTACTCTTCAACTTGATCAATTACACCCTTATTAGAAATATCGATAACCAAAAATAGTCTCATTCGTCTCCTTAAATAGGTAACTTCTATATTCCATATTCTTCCAAATTTTGTCACTTAATCATAATTTTAGATCTCATATTTGATTAATTTAGTCACTCAATAAATAATTACATCTTAAACTTTGTGCTCATCTCCATTTTGTTAAATCTCCTTCATCAAATCTTCATTATATTTCTCCAGTCATAGATCTCATAACTAAATTTGACTTTATCCTTTAATCTTCTCTAACATTCTTCATTATCATCAAAAGTCATCCTTAGACTAATAGTTTCTTTTTATCTTCAACTGGTGAATATTAGAATTTGAATTGGACAATACATCACTCAATTAACATAGAAATCACTCGGTTAACACTAAACTTTAACTCTTCCTTGCTAGGCACTTGGTGACAAGTGTAGTATCTTAGTTATAGTGTATCTCTTCTTTCACCTTGTAGCTTGATCAGTGTACCTTGTATATACATGATCTTCATCACTTAATCACACCATTACATGATTGTAAAACAATTAGACCAACATTATACTACCATAGCTCTAATTCATTTGATTACCCATTGAATACCATACTTGTCAATTCATTCATCATTATACTTTCTTCAAATCCTCTCTTCTTCAAATCCTCTCCATTAATCAAATCCTCTTCATCAACCAAATGATATGGTACTCCACTAAATTAGCATAGTTTCTAACAAACTAAGGCTAGACATCAATGACAACATAAAAAGTTATATGACTCTTTTACATACAATAATAGCATTCTTAGTTAGGGGTAACAAAGGTTATCAAAATTAAAATGATAAAACCACTTATGCCATAACCAACAATCATTCACCTTAGCAATTAGATAACTTTTAATTATAGAATTTAGATGGAACAAGTTACCTTTATTTTGTTCACCAATAGCAATAAAATATCCTATTTTACCAATAATTATGTGCATGTGTCCATTAAACTCCAATTTTTATCCTTAATTATTCAAATGAGAAAAACTTTGGAATTTTTATGTTAGACCATCAACCTAGTAATCATCATCATAATTTGTTTTATCATTCAAAGAAAAAAGTCATTTACCTTTTACTACACAAGAAGAAATGTTACCAACTCATACTAGTCCTCCATCATGTTGGAATAATCAAATGGGAAGAATACTTCTAAGAGGGGGGGGTGAATCAGAAGTATCACACTTTTAACCTTAAAAACTTTTAATTGGAAATAAACTTCATGCATGTAAACATATCAAACAACCATAAAGTAAACACATGCATCACAAAACATAACACCAAATTTGGCATCCTAAAAACCCTCCAAAATGAGAAGGTAAAATTGGGGTGGGGATGATACCCACAAAATCACTGCAGCAATAATGTTTGACCACTTTTGATGGTCTACCCTATTAAAGGCTTTACACTGTGTAAATAGTGACCTATTTAAAGGATTTACAAACACTTTACATGAAGTGTCACCCTATTAAAGTATTTTATCACCTTTTCAAAGGATCTACAACCTAGATGTTAAGCTAACCTACTAACATAGGATTTGCCTTCTAATACAATTGCTAGAGAGTATTAGATTGATAAACCTGATAGCTTACAATCCGTAATTGCTGAATTTGGGCACTTGATCTACTCTCTCTAAACTTGATCCTCTGAGGTCTGATATATATTCAGTGTCCTTGTTCTATTATAATCAACTGAATACTGCAATGTTTCTCTATTCCTCTAAGTCTTTCACACTTCCCTCTGAATTTTTCTATAGTTTACCATTATGCTACTCTCATCCACACATACAATGGGGTTTTTTCCTCCTCTTAAAGATCTCAAAGACTTAGGGTTAGATATATATGGATCTACAATCCATATTGAATCTTTATTTCCTGCTCATTTCTTGCACTTTTCTTATTGGCTACATGCTGGTTGCATAGGAAATATAAAAGATTCATTCTTATCCTTATTATCCTTCAAGATCCTTCTATGTCAACTCAAAAAATGGTTTGCATCTAAGTTTTTGAACGAAAAAAAATCATATGTTGATTCTATGTTACTCGGCACATACTGGATTATTGGTGCTCGACACATACATGACTATGGTTTTCTTGGAACTTATTACATTATGACTTGCTTGGCATCAACCTTGGCTTGGCACCTATATATCACCCTGCTCATATGACTCATTCGACACCTGAAGATTGCTCAGCACTTGAAGATCACTCGACACCTATTGGAATTCTGGCTCGGCACATACTATGGCTCGGCATATAGTGTACTCAACTTCTATATGAAAATTGGTTAAGTGTGTTGACACTCCAATTGTCAAAACCATTCTAAGACCAACAATCTCCCCCTTTGATATGAGTGTCAAAAACACTTAACTAAGCATTATACTTGGTCATATGAGTACATTATCCAATCTATTCGACATATGTACAAAATTTCAAAAACTTTTTCAAAATTTTGTAAAGAACAATATACCTCAAAATTCTTATGACTCCCCCTGAGTTGGCATGCCACTTCTATTCTTGTAACCAAAATCCTTGTGCTAGGTTTGTCTCATACTGATGTATCTGATACTCTTTGCCTTTTTCCTGTTTCTGTTTCTTGTGCCTGCTTGTTGACCTATTATGTCTATTCTATTTTCACGTGTTCTACACTTGCATTATTCATATCTCCCCCTTTTTTTCATATCTCCCCCTTTATTCTTCAAAAGAATGAAAGAATGGAATTAATTAGTATTATTTCCCCTTAGTTATTAATCTCCCCTTTTATTTCATATCTCCCCCTTTTTTGACACTAATGCCAAAGGGTGCTAAGGGTTAAGACCATACTTTGCCAAAAATGTACTATTTACCTCCATAATCATTTTAAGAGTTGCATCCCAATTCTCCAAAGCAATTTCCAATGACTTGCGTTGGATGGCAGTCTCTATAGCAAGAAGTACAAGTCCATCTAAAGTAGAAAGATTAGGATCTTTATTTAGAAAATTCTCAGCATAGGCTTGTTCTTTATGGATTACATCCAAGTGTGGGGTAATGGAAGATTGTATCTGCATTTATTTAGACTTGATATTGGCATCTTCAATTGTTAGTGTAGCTTATTCTTTTTGTATGTGAAGTGTTTGGACAAAATGCTTCTCACTCTAAGTTGGGTCTTTTGGTAGCTGCATGCTTGAAATCTTTAGATTTTGCTCTAGGCTCAATATTATTTGGCTTGTCTCTTGTGTGAAATAGGAAAAATCACACAACTTTTTGTACAATGAGAATACATTCTCAAGTATAGTTTTTTACCTTTTCAATCTTTTTAGCCAATTCTACCTATGACAGTGCTATTTCACTAGATATTTTCTCATTGACATTCCCTTGAAATTTCTTCTCAGACCATTCCATAAGTTTTACATTGGTTTCCTGGTCTTCATTTTTCACCTATTCTACAATTTCTGACAATTGTTCCATTATTGACTTGGTCTCATCAGGTGATAGCAACCTAAAGGCATCTAAAAAGATGTCCTTTATCTCATGTAAAGCTTCCTTTTGTTTATACTCCTTCCTAAGTATCTCTTGCCTTTTTCTCCTATTCAAGGCTTCCTGCATTTTAGTGATTTTATCAATGCTTATTATTTTTGAGTCATAACTAGGTATGACTATCTCCTCATCTAACTCAGGGTCTCCATAGTGAAGTACCCTTGTCACCCTGGATGAGCTCAAGCCTGCTATAGACATTTGTAATGGCATTGCATCAGTGCTCATCTTCTGAGGGACTTGTGTAGGAGTGCCAATAGTTGGTACATTAACCAATGTCTGTATAGGAGCCTGCTCCTCTTCTTTTGATGTACCCTTATCTTCATCTGATCTCCCCTGATCAATCACAAGTGTTTGGGGTGTACCGTGTGTTTGTACTGTAGGATCAGTTGTAGCAATCTGTCCTATTTTCTTTTTTATTTCTTTCTCTTCTTCTACACTTCGCTTTTGCTGCATGGTATCATTTGTTCTAAATGTGTCAACTATTGGAAATGGTGGTGGAAGCATTAGGAGTTGACCACTAGTAGCTATAGAGATTGTAGAAGGTGGTTCTAGTGGATTCACCTTGTCTCTAATTGATTTTCTATTGCTTTCTATAACTCATCCACACTCACCAATATAGGATTTGTGCATAATTGTGCTTGTAGAGTTGATTGATGAAGGATCTTTTTGAGATCCTCTATAGTTAGTGGATTGATGTTCTGAGCAGAAGTGTCAGGAAAATCTTTCATAGTTATAGTATCTATAGATGTGTTGATGACATGTAGAGGGCTAGGAGGTGGCAATCATGTGTCTTGCACACTATGATCTTCTTGTTGTTGTTTTTGATGAGCTTTTTCCATTTTATCTCCTTTTTGTGTCTCCTCCTCTTCTCCTTTTTCTTTTTTTCTTCTCTTCTTCTCCTTTCTCTTCTTTTGTCTTCTCTTCTCCTTTTTCTTCTTCTTTCTTCTCTTCTTCTCCTTTTTTCTATTTCTTTTTCCTCATTTTGTTTCTCTTCCTTCTTCTTCTCACTAACCTCAACCTTATTTGCTTATGCATCCTTCTCTTCTTCCTTGTCATCTATCAAGTTGTATATTGACTTCCACAATATTGTGGACTTATTGACAACTTCTTCAATTTTATTTTGTAAAATGCTAAAGGCTCTATACTTTGGTACAAACTTGCCCCCATGTTTCTTGTTAGCCTTAGCAATTTTTCCTCTAGTCAATTCTAGCATCACTTGTGCCAAAGTGGATTCTCTTATCTCCTTTTCCATTTTCAAACAATAATGCCACTTATTTTCAATAATTTCATATAGTTCCTTGGGCATAGTATTGTCTAATTCAAGAGGTGTATTCTTGAATTTTGCCATCATGGCATATACTAATTCTTCTATCTTATTCTGATCTTCTCTACTTAATTTATTTAAATTAATACTTTTTAAATCAGAGAAGTCTACATTCTTAACATTTTCACAAATTTTATCAATATGTGACTTGGGAGGATGACTTACCACTCTAAACTGGCTGATGTCCTCTAATTATGTTCTTTCCTTATCCTCAAATTCTGGGTGTGCAATGTATTTTCTTCTTGGTTTTTTTTGCACTTGACCAGTCTACTCAATAACCTTCTTCTTCTCTTTCACTTGCTCCTTGGCCTTCTGAATTGAGGCCCTTGTAGTGACTCTTGCCATTGGTATAGTTGGCTTTTCTTGAGTTGTCTTTGTAGCCTTCTTGGCTTTGGGTTGGGTTGTAGGCTAAGCTTTAGCTTTTCTTTTCTTGGGTTCTTGAGCTGGTGCTTCCTTGGCTTCTTCTTCCTTAGCACCTTCTTCCTATTCTTCATGCTCTCCTAAGCCTTGTGTCAATTCCAATGGGCCTTGACCTTATTCATCTTCTTTATCATCATCATCTTCTTCTTCTTCTTGAACTACCCCCTCAATTCCTTCTCCAAATTTCTTCTTTATCTTCTTCACCAATTTATCTTTCTTCTTTAAGGTGGAAGCAACTTTCAGCTCCATATCTACCTTGGAACGCACAACATCATATGTCCCAAAGTGTTTAGCAGTCTTATCAATTTCCTCTACAATAAATTATGTGATTGTTGTTGAAGCTTCATCAACATCTAGCTCATAACCTAATGGTCTTAGCCATCTCACCCTTGGAACTACTGCTTGGATGTATGTTTAATCAATGTCAACCAAGAAATAGATATCATTGATTTGTTGTTCCACTAGGGAAACTGGTATCCTAAGTCTTTCCTTCGGGATTTCTTAAAATCCTCAAAATAACTTGTCATTTGGGCTTCAAAGTTGTCACCCATTTGCTCAATGTACTCATTAATTTGAGTAATAGCTAACTTGTCTGATTTCCAATTAACTTTCCCAATAGAAGGAAACTCTTCTAAAACATAGAAAAATATACAAATCAAAACTGAACCAAACTTACATTGAGTACCTTTAGATCTTCTGATTGTTCTCAAATTCTCCATGATTTTCTGCAACAATAACTCTGTTTGATCATATGTATGATCTTTATTGACAAGTTTATATGCCACATCCATAGCAATACATGGTACACTATTCAATCTGCTAGATTGATAGAACTTGTGAGAAATCACTCTCACTGCAAAATCCAAAAGGGGATTTTTGATTGTGTCAATGGTCATGCCCCTCTTGTTCCATTTAGCCCTGGTGTTCTTTTCAATAGATTCTTTTGAATCACTACATAGGGTCTTGTGTCGATCTAGGGTTGGAAAACCTATAACCCTATGCACTATTCTCTTCATTATCTTCACGGGTCCTCCTTTTAACCACAAACAACCATTCTGTGTTCTACTGAGAAAAATTTTGATCCACTCAGTTTTAAAACCTATGGGGTAAACTAGGGCATGGATTAAACCCTTCTTCTCAACTATTTGAGATTATTCCTTAAGCACTTCATTTTCACATAGTTTATCATATGCTTGAAAAATTTCAAGGTCTCCTATTGCACCTATCTTGAAATTGTAACACTTCCTCACATCCTAAACCATTACGACTTTGGGTGGAATAATGGAGAGTGTGCTGGCAAGGTCATTTTTATAAGAAACTTCTAGAATTGGCCTAAAATCTAGTTGTTTGACCTCATTACTAACCAATTGAACCTCAAAACCTTCCTTTTCCTTAGGGTTTTTAGAATTGGAAGCCATTTTATAAATCTAGGGTTTTAAAAGATATAAAATTTTATGATTGCGTAACTTGGCACTTGAAGAATACCTTAGATTGATGAAAAAAATGTTGAATCTATGTTGGAATCCATGCAAAAGGCTTTAATGTTTTCTCTTCAATCACTTATGAACTCTTCTTGTTCTTGCTCTACATTTGAATGACAAGAAATGATAAAAAAATTGACCTTATACTCTTTCTGAACCTACCATTAAATGCTTAGTGCATATGCAGCTATACACTCGGCTCCTTAAGATTTCAACGTAACTCAGCATCAATTGGTTTTCCTTGTAGTGTGTGTCATTTTTAGCTATGGCTATATCCTTCCTTCTTTTTATGGATTTTTTTAATTCTTCTATGACTTCCTCCAAGTTGTGCAAGTGAGGTGCACATCAATCACCTAATTTTCTATGATCTTCCCAAGTTTGAAGAATTCCATCTTCAGATATTTTCTCTAAGTTGTTAGGCTTCTCCTTGTGAGAACTAGGCTTTGATACCAATTGTTGGAATAATCAAATGGGAAGAATACTTCTCTGGGTGGGGGGGTGAATCAGAAGTATCACACTTTTAACATTAAAAAATTTTAACAGAAAATAAACTTCATGCATGTAAACATATCAAACAACCATAAAGTAAACACATGCATCACAACACATAACACCAAATTTGGTATCCCAAAAATCCTCCAAAATGAGAAGGTAAAACTAGAGTGGGGATAATACCCACAAAATCACTATAGCAATAATGTTTGACCACTTCTAATGGTTTGCCTTGTTAAAGGCATGCCCTATTAAAGGCTTTACACTATGTTAATAGTGACCTATTTAAAGGATTTACAAACACTTTCCATGAAGTGCCACCCTGTTAAAGGATTTTATCACATTTTCAAAGGATCTACAATCTAGCTATTAAGCTAACCTATTAACATAGGATTTCCCTTCTAATACAATTGCTAGAGAGTATTAGATTGATAAACCTAATAGCTTACAATCCTTGATTGTTGAATTCAGGTACTTGATCTGCTCTCTCTAATCTTGATCCTATGAGATCTTATATATATTTGATGTCCTTGTTCTGTTCTGATTAATTGAATACTGCAATGTTGCTCTATTCCTCTAAGTCTTTCACACTTCCCTCTAAATTTCACTATAGTTTACCCTTACACTACTCGCATCCACACATATAATGGGGTTTCATCCTCCTTTTAGGGTTAGGTATGGATCTATGATCCATATTTAATCTTTATTTCCCACTTATTCCTTGCACTTTTCTTATTGGTTGCATGACTTTTCCTTTTTTCTTATTGGTTGCATGTTGGTTACATAGGAAATATAAAATATTCATTCTTATCCTTATTATCCTTTGAGATCCTTCTATGTTGACTCAAAAAATAGTTTACATTTGATTTTTTGAAGGCACAAACTCATATGTTGATTCTGTGTTACTCGGTACATACTAGATTACTGGTGCTTGGCACATATATGATTCTGGTTTTCTTGGCACCTATTGCATTCTGACTTTCTCGGCATCAAGTGTGGCTTGGCACCTATATATCACTCAGCTCATATGGTTCACTCAACACCTAAAGATCACTTAGCAACTATTGGAATTTTGGCTCGGCACATACTATGGCTCAGCATATATAGTGTACTCAACTTCTATATGAAAATTGGTTAAGTGTGTTGACACTCAATTGTCAAAACCATTCTGAAACCAACACATCACACTATTCCATTTTAATGAAATTTCTTTTGTCACTGGTCATATGATGAGAACAATCATTATCAATTATCCAATCCCCACTATGATTTATTTGGAAACTAATACTTCCTCGCCATCTTCAAAGGGATCTTCTTTACTAGAAATTAACATAATTTTTTCTACATTCCTCCATCAAATTCCTTGTTGGTAAAACCCTTTTTAACTAGGTAGCATGATTTCTTTTTCTTATCCTTGAATCTTATTGTCTTCTCCTTCCTATCATTGTCTAAGAATCTAGCAACAAGATGTTTGATCTTATTACATGAAAAACATTTTAAAGTTAATTTACCCTTGTATTTACCACTTCCTCTAGGTAGCCTCCTATGAAGAAATGCTTCCAACTCTTCATATTCTTTTTCTTCAAACAAGATGGATTTAGAACCATCATAGCAATATATCATAGGAGGTGAGTTATTAGAAATCTCCCTTTCTTTCCTTGTTGGTGCAAGAATCATAGATGACTTAAATGTGGCTTCAACCTTAGGCATTTTGTTATCAAAATTACTCAACTCAAATGCTATCAAATTTCATATTAATAGATCTAGAGTAGCAACTCCAGTACTTAAAATATCTAACCTTTTGAATGCCTGAAACCCTATTAGAGTATTGAGGTGACAAAGTTATAAGTATTTTTCTTACCACATCATGTTCTTCAAGAGTTCCACTAGCTCCTCTGTTATAAATACCCACATCCTTGATTCTTTGACTATACTATTTAATGTTCTTATTGTCCATCATCCTTATGTCATAAAATTTTACTTTTATTCTATCGACATTAACCTTTTATACATGTGAATCTCCACCAAAAACTCTTCATTTTCTTCCACATGTCCTAATAATTATCTAGATCGTAGACATTAATAAACTATTCATCAGAAGTAGTACTAGAAATGGATTACATAGTTGTCATATGTTTGTGTTGTTTCTTCAGCTCATCTATAGAGGGGTTCCTATAGGAGAATTATACTCTGTAACAACGTGATTCCAATATTGATTTCACATACCTTTGAGATAAAGGTTCATTTTACCACACCATACAGGATAGATATCCCTTGTGAACTTAAAACCTTCCCTTCTCATCATCTTTGGACCTTTGCCTCAAGTTGTTAAG